>JASDFA010000019.1:16082142-17298571 GCA_035772735.1 Datura wrightii | reverse complement strand
TAATCTTTTCCTCTGACTGCCGAACAATGTATGGGCCAACCAATGCTGATTCTCCTATTTCAAACTAGCCCACCGGCGATCTACATTTTCGCCCGTATAATGCCTCGAAAGGCGCCATCTGGATAGCTGAATGATAACTATTATTATAAGCAAATTCAATCAACGAAAGATGCTCATCCCAGCTACCTCCAAAATCTAGCACACACGCTCGTAGCATATCTTCGAGCGTTTGGATAGTCCGCTCAACTTGCCCATCTGTCTGGGGGTGGAATGCTGTGCTCAAATTGACCTGCGTTCCCAAACCCCTCTGGAACGACTACCAGAATCTAGCTGTAAACTGTGCTCCCCTATCTGAAATGATGGATACCGGCACTCCATGCAATCTAACTATTTCTCTGATATATAATTCGGCATAGTCCTCAGCCGAGAAGGTAGCTCTCACCGACAGGAAATGAGTTGATTTTGTTAGCCTGTCAACTATTACCCAAATGGAGTCATTTCTGTGTCTGGTACGGGGTAACCCTGTTACAAAATCCATGTTTATCGTTTCCCATTTCCACATAGGCACCGTTATATCTTGTGTCAAACCGCCCGACTTCTGGTGCTCTGCTTTCACCTGCTGACAGTTAGAACATCTAGATACAAATTCAGCGATATCAGCTTTCATACCTGGCCACCAGTAGATGTCTCTGATGTCGTGGTACATCTTCGTCGCTCCTAGATGAAGGGAATAGCAAGCGTAATGTACCTCATGCATGATCCGCCCACGAAGCCCTGAAACATTTGGGACACAGAGGCGGCCCTTACAGCGTAACACATCATCCTCAGTCATTTGGAAATCTGACTCCTTACCTTTCTGAATTCTATCTCTGAGCTGGGCTAAATCAGGGTCTTCGTACTGTCGTTCTTTTACCTCTGTAACTAATGATGACACAGCAGAATTCTGAATTACTGCTCTATTATTTTCTGTTTCCATTACTCGAACGGCTAAACCAACTAACTGATGAATTTATTTGGCTAACTTCCGTTTCTCTGGTTGCAAATTCGCCAAACTCCCCATTGACTTACGGCTCAGGGCATCCGCTACAACATTAGCTTTTCCCGGGTGACACAGAATATTCACATCATAATCTTTTAACAACTCCAACCAGCGGAGTTGCCGTAGATTCAACTCCCTCTGAGTGAAGATGTACTGTAGGCTCTTGTGATCTGTGAAAATATCAACATGGACGCCGTACAGATAATGCCTCCACATCTTTAAGGCGTGGATTATTGCGGCCAATTCCAGGTCGTGGGTAGGGTAATTCTTTTCGTGTTTCCTCAGCTGTTTGGAAGCAAATGCAATTACTCTACCATGCTGCATCAACACACAACCTAACCCGACGCCTGATGCATCGCAATAGACTGAATAACCTTCTATGCCTTCTGGCAATGCTAATACTGGGGTGGAGGTTAATCTGTCTTTCAGTTCCTGGAAGCTCTACTCGCATGCCTTTGTCCATTGAAACTTTGGTGCTTTCTGTGTCAATTTGGTCAGAGGTGCCGCAATGGTCGAGAACCCTTCAACGAACCTCCTGTAATATCCTGCCAACCCCAGAAAGCTACGAACTTCAGTCGGAGTGGTAGGCCTAGGCCATGACTTAACTGCTTCTATTTTCTGCTTGTCTACCTGTATGCCAACATCTGACACGATATGCCCTAAAAAGGCCACTGAGTTAATCTAGAATTCACACTTAGAAAATTTAGCATACAACTGACGGTCCATGAGAATCTGGAGCACTGTCCGCAAATGAGTCCGGTGATCTGCTTCAGAGCGAGAATACACCAGAATGTCATCAATGAACACTATCACGAACAAGTCCAGGAAAGGTCTGAAAATACTGTTCATCAGGTCCATGAAGACTGTCGGGGCATTCGTTAACCCGAAGGACATGACTAGAAATTCAAAATGTCCATATCGGATCCTGAACGCTGTCTTAGGAATATCTCTCTCACGTACTCGGACCTGGTGATATCCGGGCCACAAGTCAATCTTAGAAAAGTATCTGGCTCCCTGCAACTGATCAAATAAGTCATCAATTCTGGGGAGCGGGTACCTGTTCTTTACTGTAACTTTGTTTAATTGCCGATAATCTACGCACATTCGGAGCGAGCCATCTTTCTTCCTCACAAATAAGACTGGCGCACCCCACGGTGAAGTACTCGGCCTGATAAAACCTTTATCCAATAAATCTTTCAACTGCTCCTTTAATTCTCTGAGTTCCGCAGGAGCCATGCGATAAGGAGGAATCGATATCGGCTGGGTGCCTGGTAATAAATCAATAGCAAAGTCTATTTCCCTTTCTGGGAAAATACCAGGTAACTCATCCGGAAACACATCAGGGAATTCATTCACTACTGGAACAGACTGGAGTGTCGGAGATTCTGCTCGGACATCCTGAACTCTGACCAGATGGTAGATGCATCCCTTAGATATCAACTTTCTCGCCTGAAGGTAGGAAATAAACCTACCTTTTGGCGTAGCGGTGCTGCCCTTCCACTCTCGCACTGCTTCTCCTGGGAAGTGGAATCGGACCGTCTTGGTCCAACATTCAACATTGACAAAACACGGTACTAACCAATCCATACCCATTATGGCATCGAAGTCTATCATTTCTAACTCGACCAAATCTACTGTGGTCTGACGGTCAGCAACCTCTACTGTACACCCGCAGTAGATTCGGCTAGCTGTGATAGAGTCACCGACGGGCGTAGATACTAAAAAGGGCTGTTACAATAATTCTGGTGCAATACTAAACTTTCTTGCCATAAATGGAGTAATGTAGGACAAAGTAGACCCTGGATCAATCAACACATAAGCAGGGTGTGAGCAGATAGTTAGCATACCTGTCACAACATCAGGTGACGCTTCTAAATCTTGCCTCCCTGGTAAAGCATATGTGCGGCTTGGACCCGCACCTGTACTGGAGGCCCCTGATCTGCCCCAACCCCTGCCTGCTGAAACTGAGGGCCTGCGCCCAGTCGAGGATGCTGTGGCTCGTGACCCTGCCCTATCCTGTCTATCTCGGTCTTCTCGGCCTCTGGCTGGGAAATTTTTCATCAAATGGCCTTCTTGGCCACAAATATAACATGCGGTGGAACCATACCTGCATGCTCCAGGATGGCGTCGACTGCATATAGGGCAAAGTGGTAGGGTATACCTACTCTGATCCGCCCTCCTCTGTAATGGTGAATCTGCCATCTGCGAGCCTCTACCAGTCTCTGACTGCCCCCTGCGGCTGAATCTACCCCCCTGCGACTGTGGCGGAGGTGGGGTTCTGGGTGGCCTGTCTAACAATCGTGGCCTGGGTCCTCCCTGGGCCTCCCTATGTAACTCAACTGGCCTGTCCCAGCAACGCTGTTCCTGATTGACCCTTCTGATCTCCCGATGTCGCTGTCTGATGCCCTCAATATTCTGGGCAAATGCCTAAATTCGAGCAATCTCCATGTCCTCTCGCAGTGTGTCCGTAATACAAGTCTCAACATATTCTGGATTCAACCCCATAATAAAGCGGTGTACTCTGGATGCCATGGTATCAACAAAGGCCGGTGCATATCGAGCCAAAAAATCAAACCACAAGGAATATTCCCGAACACTCATAGCCTCCTGCTCCAGATGTAGGAACTGGTCTACCCGGGCCTGTCGAATCTCCCGCGGCAGATAATGATCCAGAAAAGCTCCTAAAAAGCTGGACCAGGTGGGAGGGGAAACATCTCTCCCTCGCGACCTTTCCCAACTTTCATACCATAACACGACGATGTCCCGTAACCGAAATGCTGCCAACTCAACTGATTCTGTAGGCGTGGCATGCATAACCCTGAAGATTCTCTGTATTTGATCCAGAAAATCCTGAGGGTCCTCTGTCCGGTCCGTACCTGTAACTGTGGGGGATTCAGAGCTAAGAACTCTCGGACCCTCGAACTACCGGGCCCTCCTGATGACTCCGCAACTGTAGACGGCATTGGCTGACGCTGAGCAGCCATCATCTGTGCTAACATAACTACAACACTCCTAACCTCCTGGTCGGAAGGTGTCGGTATAGGGACTGCTGAAGGCAGTGTCGCCCCAAGCGGCTCTTGATGTGGTGGAGACTACTGAGAAGGCTGGGACGATGCCTCCGTAGTGCCCTCTGATTGGGCTATTTCTAAACGAGGGTGAGGCATCCTGCTGGTGCCTTCCCCTGCTGCAACATCTAAGCTCCGACCTGTAATAGGATGTCGCTGGTCTGACATTATCTGTAACCAAAGAATATAGTAAGCTTTTAGGGACTCAACCCTATATTGTACCGCTCTACAGCACGACTCAATAAGAATGAAAGACAACCATCCTATCATGCCTTGCAACCTCCTACCCATAGTATGTGGTGCACAACACATCCATGGACAGGACTTTACTTAGCACGACTTGCAGACTCCCTGGGATACGACCTGCTCTGATACCAAGTTTGTCACACCCCACCTTGGGGGGTATGACTGGCACCTAGTGCCCTACTAGGACCTGAACTGCTGAACTGATAAGCCTGGGCACATCTGGTGCCTGGCTGGCTCTAACTCACATTTCTGGAAACAAAGGGCTATATAACGGCTGTAAACACAGCCCCGGCCCATTGGCCTATAGCCTCCTGTACCTATACTAACAGCTGACCAGAAACATGTCAATATAGGGAAACCTATGCAGGCCGACAAGGCCACCATGCTGTCTAGTTATCTATAACTTAACCATGTAGTACTGGATAGCTACGTGACCGGCAAGGTCACCATTACTGCCGAACTATGGCCCCACATGGCCAACATAAAGGAAACACAATTACTAACAGCTATACAACTGCACGGCCTCACACGACTGGCTCATCTGACCACAGGGAAATATATACAGACTGCAAGCCTCTAGGAATAACAATAGAAATGATCGGGACAGGGCCCCGACCTACTCGTACTATACAACAAAAGAAAATGAAATACACCTCTGGAATTCAGTCTCCGGATGACAGGAGCTGAATACTCGATCGCTGACAGAAATCACGTGGTATCGCCTGCTCGTCTATGAGTACCTGCAGGCAAGTAATGCAGTGCCCCACCGGGCGTCAGTATCGCTGGTACTGAGTATGTAAAGCAGTAACTGAAAGAAATATCTGACGACAACAATATAACTAATGAAACTGAAGTAGGAAGGAATAGATTAACTGTCTGATAATGTAAGTCATACCTTCTCTTAATTATACTGGAAGGAGAAGGAGTCATACTTGAGGATTTATCGTTCTACTGTCGATCTACTCGTATCTACTATAACACGTCACAACATACCATAACATACATAGCACACACGAACCTTACCCGGCCCCCATAAGCCGGGGGGTACAACCAACACGCAATCTATACCCCTACCCCGGTCGTCCCATCTCCTATAATAACTATAAGCATCCTGCCGGTCCCCTGGGTATGCACTTGGGCTCGCTGAGCCCCTGACTATAACTGTACCTGAGTCCGGAGGACTCCTGAATCAACACCCCGGGCGTATCCGCTCGACGGGGGTGTATAAGGGCCGACCAAGGCACAATATGGGGAAAACAAGCATCCCATCTTCGTCCCCTGTGGCACGGCATGCCACTCGGTAGAGCGACGTATCCTCGTCCTCTGGCAGACGAGTCGATACAGCTATTAACCCTGGGGCGGTCATGAATGCTAGGTAATCCAACCCCTAAACAATGCAATGGTCTCAACTAGTAATACTATTTGCATATCCCACATACTGAAGCTAATAGTAATAAAGTATTTGGACATACTGTATACTGAACTAGTGATAGTGATATGTACGTACTTAATACCCGCTGAGACTGATAATAGTATATATGTATAAATATAATCTTCTGCCATACTGTGCTGAGTCTAATGCTGAACAAGATATAGTCTTTCTGCTGGAAACCATGCTGTATACTGAGTTTCTATAGTAACATGATTTACCATTTCTAATATGCTTCTAAACTTCATTTTAACCTATCATTCTACTTCTGAGATGTCTTACAGATACTTACATTGCTTTACTGGGTTTTAACTGAATACGATAATATCCTAACATTCTATACTACATCACATACTGAGCATGTTGTGCAGTTCCTAACACTTGCATTAGAATCTATATCGTGCTAGCAAGTTTCGTGCTAATTATAACCTGATGCTTCTAATATCGTACCAACATTCATAATAAAAATAATACATAACTTCTGAACATTCTACTGGCCTTTAAATTACTTTACTACACCAAGATTACTAACTTGCCTAAGGAACTAGCTTTACATACCTTATCCTCGAACTATCCGTCTGTCGGACGAGGCTCGGCCGGTACTTCAACTATTTCCTCTCAACTGCATTCATAAATATGTCAATTAATACTAAATACAGCTTTATTGTGAAGAGCAATGTCACTTTCGATATAGTTTATAGCCTAAACTTAGGCTTATCGAAAGACGATCGAAAACTCGCTATTTTTCAGCGGTCCAGAAGGGAGAAATATTCACTTCACAGCTAGGTGGGAGGCAACCTATCTTTCTAACATTTTTTGTTTTTTCAGAGATGAACAGGGCTTTAGAGGTTAAAAGAGCAAGGAAGATGAGCTAAAAAAAGTTAAATCTGGGGCGAGGTAGTTGGAGTGGGACGTTAGGTGTTAACTCCAGAAAGAATTTATTTTCAGATTGGTGCTATAGTTGGCGTACCGCGCCAACCCCTATTTACGAAGAAATTTTTTTCTAAGTGTGTGATGTGGTGTCTGGCGCGCGGCGCCAAGGTGATGCTGTCCGAAATTTTTTTGGTTCAATGGGTCAAAGTGTGCCCAAGGACCTTAAAATTATCAAAAACCCATGCCCCGTACCTTTATTTTAAATCCCCACTCATCCGCTCTCACTAAAAGTCGAAACAAAAAGCAAATAAAATTCTCTCTCTCTCTCTCTCTCAAAAGGGCCGTAACTTTCCCTCTCCTAGTCCCCCATTGTTGTCTTCTCCAAGAATCTTGGTGAAGCTTGTCTCTTCAACTCAATTAAGTAATTCTCTTCTCTGTTGATTATTTAGTGTGAAAAGCATGCTCCCATACACTTTTTTTCCAAGTTAAAGACCCCAAATCACCAACCATTGTTGGTGAAAACTTTGAATTTCGTAATGTGGGTTTCATGAGGTTTATTCTCTTAATTTATTTTATGATAATGTATTATCCATGTTGGGTTGCTTATTTTGATTTAATGTAGTGATTTGAAGTTGTGGGGATGAAAGGGGGTGATAATTTGAATTTCATGATTTTGGTGGGTAGAACATTGATTATAGAGAGACAAAGTTCTTAGTTCTTAAAGTCATGAATGTGAAGTATCTTGAGTTGTTGAAAATTCATGTTAATTTATTATGAATTGTAGTAAATTTCATAGTGGTTGTTGAATAAATTGAATGTAGCTACTTCCATGTATGGGTTGCTTGAATGATGAATTAATATAGAGGAGGTGAAAGGAATGGCCAAAGTGAGATATTCTTAAAGAAAATATAGAGGAGAGATATGAAAAGAAAAAAAATTCATGAACTTTGTTGTGATGTGAAGCTAGTGACAATTTGGATGTTGAGATTTGGGATGACAACGGGGGAAGTCTTGAGTATCATATTTGACAAATTCTTACAAGTATGCTAGCAAATTAAGTGTGGAGTAACTTTGCACCCATCACACCTAATTAGCTAGCCATTTTGTTCACAAACTAATCTTGTGAAGTTCTTGATTTTTGATTGACAGGTGTCATGGCATCAAAGGCTAACTAAGGAAAAGAGATAGAGGTAGCTTGCAAGGGTCTAAAACGGCTTTTAAGCTTAGCTGTTTATATTCAGGATATAGTACTTTTAGCCGATTTTTTAATTTTTTAGCTTTTTTCTGAATATGTCCTTTTCTTGGCTTCTGTAATTCTTTATTCATTAATCCCGTGTAAACATTTTATTATAATATTCAATTTTTAATGGTTCTAATTTCTGTAACTCCTTTATACATTCGAATGCATATTCTAAGTATTCCAGATTACTATTTTTCATATATTCTCTTATATTATCTTCCAATAGGAGCCTTGTTAATCTTATACTTTCTATAGTAGATAACCAATATTCCATATATTCATAATTTATCATTTTTAATCTAAATTTTTATCTAATTTTCTAATTTCTTCTATAGTCATCTCCGTCCAATCTTGGTTAATTAACTTCATAGTTTCTTCTAATTCTATTATCTCTTCTAATATCTTAGACAATAGTTTCATTATACATAAGACAAGTAACTCATATCTATGATTTCTATGTGATAGGTTTGAACTCATTTTATGAATTTTTCTAAACATGGTATTCCTTTCAATCTCCTTAGGCATTATTTAGAATTAGAATCAGGACTAATAGATACACTAGGATCTAGAATAAAATTTCTACAAAAATGGTTTACAGAATTATGCGAAAAACATAAGGAAGACATGAAAATGGAAAAGATACTGGTAAAAAACTTAGCATGTTGTACAATTAGAACAGCACCACAATTTGGATGCACAAATAAATACAAGAAAAGAATTAAAAAATACAGACCATTTAGAACCAAATACAAGTATAAAAAACCAAGAAAAAGATACTATATAAAAAATTACAAACAAAAGAGAACTCACAGAGCTAAGAAAAATATATCAGAATGCAAATGCTACAATTGTGGCAAATTAGGACATTTAGCTAGAGACTGTAGAGTACCTAAAAATGTAAATAAAAAACAAATTTCAGAAGTAGAAATAATAATCGAAGATGAAAAATATAAACAAATAGATTATATAGACAATATTATTATAAAGGATTATATACGAATGAAGAAAGTAGAGAAATAAGAAAATTATACTATACAAAATTACCAGAACCGTTTAGTTCAAAAGTAACTAAAGACTGGCAAGAAGATACTGGTAAAAAACTTAGCATGTTGTACAATTAGAACAGCACCACAATTTGGATGCACAAATAAATACAAGAAAAGAATTACCATTCAGGATCATACACGGAACCACAAATAAAATGGGAAATAAATAGAAAAGAACTATTTGCATTATATAAATGTTTGCTTGCATTCGAACCATATATTGTTTATAACAAATTTATTGTTAGAACAGATAATACACAAGTAAAATGGTGGATAACTAAAAAGGTACAAGATTCCGTAACAACAAAGGAAATAAGGAGATTAGTATTAAATATATTAAATTTTTCATTTACAATTGAGGTTATCAAAACTGAGAAAAATACAATTGCAGATTACATCTCAAGATATGGAAAAAGATGAAAATAAGATGGATCAGATACTCGAAATGCTAAGTACACTTTGTAAAAAAGTGGAAAAGCTGGAAGATGACATGCAAAAGCTAAAAAGCAAAGATAGCAGTCAGCAGCGTGACTTAAAAAATGCGGAGCCATGCCAATCGGAAGGCACCAGACTTCCAGAGCTAAAAGGAGACGCTGGGAAACTCCTTAAAACCCAAGCTAACAACCCATCTACTTCAACTGCAGGTACATCAGGACCTAAAGAAAGAAGAGACACTATCAGAAAACAGCAGCTATTTGACAAACAATTCACAATAAAAAATATACCTCCAACTCCACAGACCAGCACATACAAAGAAAGTCTAAACCAAACTAGACAAACCTATAACCATATAGCCAATACCTACATCCAGAACATCCACAAAATACAAACCTACTTAAACAAAAATCCACGCTCTATAACCACCAAAAATCCAGAAGAAGACTATGTTACTCAATATTTACAGGGATACAATAAGCTAATTGCACAGCCAAATACAAACTCCAACCTAGTCAGAACATGCTACAACTATGGATTGCTAAATACGGTATATACCAAGACAGGAGACAAAATAGCAACCATACCAGAACTACATAAAGCATTTATGACATACAAAAGAATAACTAAAGGCACATTTTTCTATATTAAAATATACACAGCACCTGCGGAAATATTATTTAATGAAATAAAACCAATTATACAAATAGTAAAGATAGGATCAACAAGGGAGATGATTATACCAGAAAAAATAGAACAACAAGAAGAAATAAATTGTACAGATATACCGGATTTCTACACAAACAAAAGAATTATTGGTCTAGCTACAATACTAAGTGAGCTAGCTAATAATTTCTTAAATGGAAATTCCATCTGGAGCTATTATTCAAGAGACCAGACGATGATATACGCTAACTCCGGAGAACACAAAGAAGCAGATATGGAAGAAGTACGACAATGGATACTCAGTCTGCTGAAGCCAGAGGAAATACCTACAACAAGAGCTATACGGAGAAACTATATTTCCCCAGCTCTTCTAACAAGATATTGCGGGAAAAACATAAAACAAAAGTAAAAATTGAATTAGTAGATGAAAATAGCATAATAACACAGAAACCCCTAAGATACAATTTTGAAGACCAAAAAGAATTCCAAATGCATATAAAAGAATTATTAGAAAATAATTACATACGAGAAAGTAATAGTAAACATAATAGCCCGGCATTTATAGTAAATAAACATAATGAACAAAAAAGAAAGAAAAGCAGAATGGTAGTAGACCCGTCCGAGTACTTTATTCTGATGAAGAGGCCACCATATTGCGATATTCACTATACTCTTTGTGGTGAGCATTCATCATCCCATTGGGAAGGGACCATAACGACACTCACTTCACACTTGCGTTCTCCTACTTGAATAAGGAGGAAAAAGTCTGGGTGAAGTTGGTTTGTGCCGTGCTTCTCCATGGGACTCACATGTCAAGACATCATTAGAGAGCGAGTTGTATTGGTATACATGCTGATGAAAGGGATACCAATCAACTTTGGTGTAGTGCTCCGGGACAACATGAGAAGATCGAGGGGTAATTACAGATGGAATTACTATTAGGGTAGTCTCTTGACCCAATTTTTAAGTGAGATAGGCATTGAAGAGGAAGAGGCAGACCTTCACCTATCGCGAGCAGGGCCCCTAGCAGGCAAGATGATGGATGTCACAAAGGTTAAGGAGCCCATCACTTCTACAGCTCCACCTCTCACTGTAGCTGATCGCTGGGCATAAGATGATAATTGGAGAGGCTGTATGTTCGACATGCTTGACTGGCACTTGAGGATCGGAGGCCGACCTACCATAGATGATGAGATGGTGGCCCTTGAGGATAAATACCCACTCACAGAGAGTGCTATGCAGATGTGTAGATTGGGACCTGCCTTTGAGGAGCTGTTGGACGATGATGAGGCCATGGTGCTTACTGATGGAGTTGATGATTTGGACAATGATGATGATAAGGATGATGCTACCATACGAGCCATGTAGATTGATGGCGAGGATGAGGATGAGGATGACGATGATCAGGAGTGCAATC
This sequence comes from Datura wrightii, assembly GCA_035772735.1. Lineage (NCBI taxonomy): Eukaryota > Viridiplantae > Streptophyta > Magnoliopsida > Solanales > Solanaceae > Datura > Datura wrightii. The sequence goes on along the minus strand of JASDFA010000019.1, from coordinate 17,287,115 downwards.
CTGGTGATGATGCATAGCGGCCCAGGAAGTTCCTTTTCTCTACCTACTTGATATAATTATGTGTGCACTGCGGACAGTGCACCATTTAAGTGTGGCGTGGAGGAAATATTCCCGTTTGCTCTTTGTTTTCTATATTTGTAGTAGGCCATTGTCATTCCCCATGGTGGTAGCTCTATGATTTGTTAGGTCATGTTCTATAATAGATAGTATTGATGATGGCTGATGACTTGGATGATGCCTTGTGATGTTGGATAATTTGTTTGTCTCTGCTAGTTGATTAGTTAGTTTAATGTCTGTGTCAAAATTTTCAAAATTTTTCATTTTTGATGTGTCATTATAGAGTAGTGACCCTTCCCTATGATAGATGGATGATGACCATTTTAAGGGAAGTTAGTCACGTTTTTTTATTTTTTTAGGTTTGAGGCAGACATAAGTCACTTGTGTGCTCTTTGACTTTCCATTTAGATGCTAAGCTAGAGGTAATTAAGTGGTCATCGTGAGTGAGAATTCCATAAAAGACACATAAAGTTCTTCAATTCGACTCAATACACTTGTAGGGCTTAATAATGAAAAATATCGTTCAATGTGATTGTATTAATGTGTAGCTATAGGAAACCGACTAGAGTCTTAATGCCATATGAAGTGAGATTAATTATTGTGTTTTGTACATATTGTGCATCTAGAACTTGCCTTAGTGTATGATTGGATATCTAGTTGTGTAGAGATCTAAGAGATGATTAAGGCCTTTCTTTGAAAAAGCCATGTTTTCCCATGTTTGTTTTGCCTTCCATAACATTTTTCCTAGTTAACCCCCTTGAGCCTTAAGCATTATTCTTTTCTTAGCCACAAAAGTAGCTTATTCCCTTTTGTTGTGTGACCTCCAGAACTGTTGCTCCAAAATAGTCTTAGGAACTTCGAGACTTGAAAGTGATGGTTCACCAATAATTATAAGGGAGAGGAAAGAAAGAAAATTATGTGAAAAGTAAGAATAGAAAATAGGAAGAAGGAGTGCCCCAAAATGTGTTGTCTACTTGCTGCTAGGAAATGAAAGAAAGAGTGTCAATAATGAAAATTCTTAATGATTATATAAGCAAAGACTAGCATTCAAGTAGTGATTAAAAGGGGCATGAAAAGAAGAGTAAAAAGGGCGAGTAAAGTGAAGGGTGAACAACAAGGAAAAGAGTGGTGGACTTGAAAGAAAGAAAAAATTTCTTAAAAGTGCTTAAGATTGGTCATCACTATAAAAGAAAAATCATTCCTACCCATCCCTTAGCCGACATTACAATCAAGAAAAGTTATTATGATCTTAGTCTCTTAAAATAGCTAAGTAGAAAAGTGTACATAAAGGGCATGCTTATGGTAAGTTACATATGTATGATACATCTTTTCTAAGTGTGAGTGTGCTTTGCTTATTATGTTCTGTCCTTTGTATTTGATAAATTGAGAGAGAAACATCACTAAAAATGAGGGGCATAAGATTCTAAGTCGGTTTTCTTTGTGTTGCATGTTTTGTATTCAATCATATTGGCCCTATTTTGAAAAGTGAGCCGGTGATGTGCTATGAGTTTAAATACTTTCGACACTTGAAACTAGGAAAATAACATGGACTTAGGTATGTCTATACGGATATATGGTGTTTTTTACTTTTTTTTCAGGGAAAATAGGTGTTGGAGAAAAAATGTGCAAGATGCAAAAAAGTGCAGAAAAGCAACAAAGTACTGATCTTAGTACAAGTTGTACCTAGATCGTATGAGCCATACTGAGACTCATGGAAAAGCTCAGAAGGCTGGAACAATGCAAAGGCAAAGTATGACTCTCAGTACGAGCCGTACCAAGTTGGTACGAGCCGTAACTGGAGTCGTGGAAGGCTGTCTCCTAATATGGGTAGTAACTAAGAATTGTAGCATCTACCTACGACCATATCAGGATCCGTGGGAAGCTTCAGTGATTTTAAGGACTTGGTAGAACTCATGATGCAACAAGATGTTACGAGTCGTAGGAGCAAGGTACGAGGCGTACCAAGACACTCGTAGAAAACTTTAGAAGATGTCAAAATTCTCAGGGTCAAACCATGACTAGATTGTACAACTCGTGGGATCATGTTACGAGTTTTACCTAATGCCAACACTTAGCTAATTTTGCAGAACCAGGAATGTACGAGACAAGGCACAACCTATACAATCCTGTTACGGGTCGTATGATGAGTCGTAGGATGTGTTGATGCCACATTTGGTTATTTCCCTGTTAACTTAGGAAAATGATTTATTGTCTATATAAATATGTTTTATGTTTCTTTTAGGAGAGAAGAGGTCAGAATTAGTTGGTTGTCAATTGTTATCATGTTTGTAATTAGTTTTTGACAACATTGGAGAGCAATTCTTGAGATCAAAACTTGGATTTCTCAATTGTTCTTGATTTTGTGCATCATATTCTATTGCAATATTCACAACAGGTTTTCTTTCAATCATCGTTGTAAGTATTTAATCATGTGTTTGTCTATAAATACTAATCACAATCTTACAATCATGAGAGACTAAAACCTCCACAACTAGGGTTATGGAAACCATGGTGGATTAATAAACTAGGGTTACACAAAGTGATTCGAAACCAATGCTAAAGCTTGTATTGTATTCTCTTCGTCTTTAATGTTTCTTAATGAAGCAGAATGTTAAGACTTGGCCGAATTCTTACTTGCTTGAACCTAGAGAGGTAAAGATTAGGAAAAGAGAATTACAACAAAGCCTTGATTTTTATGATTATTGTATAATTTGAGCTGCGGTTGTGGGAAAGTTAATTTGGAACAAATTGATAACGGTTAATTTGAAATCGCTCATGAGACCTAACCCGGTGATTGAGTATAGTCATCCAATAGGGACGAACCGGTCATTTGGATGAACCTGTCACGCCCCGCCTTGGGGGGCATGACTGGAACCTGGTGCCCTACTAGGACCTGACTCGCTGGACTGTTAAGCCTGGGCACATCTGGTGCCTGGCTGGCTCTAACTCACATTTCTGGAAACAAAGGGCTATATAACAGCTGTAAACACAGCCCCCGGCCTATTGGCCTATAGCCTTCTGTACCTGTATCATCAGCTGACCAGAAACAAGGTAATTCAGGGGAACCTATGCGGGCCGACAAGGCCACCATGCTGTCTAGTTATCTGCAACTCAATCATAAAGCACAAAAGAACTACGTGACCGGCAAGGTCACCACTACTGGCAAGCTATGGCCCCACACGGCCAAGGTAAAAGAAAGCAAGAATACTGGCAACTAAACAACTGCACGGCCTCACACGACCGACTCATCTGACCACAGGGAATATATACAGACTGCAAGCCTCTAGGAATGGTAATAGAACTGATTGGGACAGGGCCCCGATCTACCCGTACTATATAACAGAAGAACTGAAATACACCTCTGGAATTCAGTCTCCGGATGACAGGAGCTGAATACTCGATCGCTGACAGGAATCACATAGTGTCACCTGCTCGTCTATAAGTACCTGCAGGCAAGTAATGTAGCGCCCCACCAGGCGTCAGTACCACTGGTACTGAGTATGTAAAGCAATAACTGAAGCAAAATCTGAATACAATAATATAACTGAAGAAACTGAAGTAGAGAGAATAGACTAACTGTCTGATAATGTAAATCATACCTTCTCTCAATCTTTACTGGAAAGGATAAGAGTCATACCTGGAAACGTATCGTGCTACTGCTGATCTACTTGTATCTAACATAACATGGCATAGCATCAAATAACATAACATAGCACACACAAACCTTACCCGACCCCCATAAGCCGGGAGGTACAATCAACACAAAATCTATGCCCCTACCCCGGTCATCCCATCTCCTATAGTGGCTGTAAGCATCCTGCCGGTCCCAGGGTATGCACTTGGGCTCGCTGAGCCCCTGACTATAACTGCATCTGAGTCCGGAGGACTCCTGAATCTGCACCCGGGCGTATCCGCTCGACTGGGGTGTGTAAGGGCCGATCAAGGCACAAATATGGGGAAAAACTGGCATCCCATCTTCGTCCCCTGGCGGGATGGCATGCCACTCCGTGGAGTGACATATCCTCATCCTCTGGCGGACGAGTCGACACAGCTATTAACCCTGGGCTGTCATGGATGCTAGGTAATCCAACCCCAAACAACACAACGGTCTCAACTGGTAATACTGTCTGGGTATCTCACATGCTGAGGCTAATAGGGGTGAAGTATCATATATATTACATCCTGAGCTAATGATAGTAATCGGTACATATTTAATACGTGCTGAGGCAGGTAAAGACATATAAATATGAGTATAGTCTCCTGCCGGGCTGTACTGGAGCAAATGCTATATAAGACAATGTTTCTGCTGAAAACTCTGCTGTTTACTAAGTTTCTGTATACACTATATGCTGGACTAGTAATAGAAATGTGTACATACTTAATACATGCTGAGGCTGGAAGTAATATATATGTATGTACGAATATAGTCTTCTGCCCGACTATACTGAGGCTAATGCTGAACATGATATAGACTTCCTGCTGAAACTATGCTGTATACTGATTTTCTATAGTAACATGAGTTACTATTCCTGACATACTTTCTAAACTTTGTTTTAGTCTACTATTCTATGTCTGAAATGCTTTACGGATACTATACTATTCCGCGGGGTTTCAGCTGAACACAACAATATCTTAACGTAGCATATTACATCACATACTGATAGGTCTCGTACACGTTACAGCCCAATGCTTCTCATGTTGTACAATGTTCATAATAACGCAATACTGAACTATACTGTATCTGAGATATTATCTGACTGTCTGCCTATACTGTAACTGAGATATCATCTGACTATCTGATGTTGCTTTACTAACTTGATTCTGAGTATATGTATCTCATAATATCATAAAAACATGCTTACTAAATTCAAACTGGACTTAGTGCTTGACTTATAAGTTCCTTTTTTCTGTACATCACGCTATCTTTCGTACTGGATTACTAACTTGCCGAGGGAATTAGCTTTACATACCTTATCCTTGAATTATTCGTCTGTCGGACGAGGCTCGGCCGGTACTTCAACTGTTTTCTCCCAACTGCATTCATAAACATATCAATTAACACTAAATACAACTTTATTTCAAAAGGCAACGTCACTTTCGATATAGTTTATAGCCTAAACTTAGGCTTATCGAAAGACGGCCAGAAACTCGCTATTTTTCAGCGGCCCAGAAGGGAGAAATATTCACTTCTCAGCTAGGAACACATAGACATTAATTTAGAGCAATTCTACTTACTTTAGTTCGGTGGGTCGCCGATTCGTCGGCCGTATTTCGCGAAACTAACTCCGTAGAAATGCTCTCTGCTGCTAAATACCTTGGTATCTAGGATTAATTTGAGTTTGGGCAGCGTTTGGTAGCATAATCGGATGGAAATTAATTAATTTCCTTCGTCCCTCTCTGCTCTCTACGTTTTCTGGAAATTTTTATAAGTTTCTATCATTTAAAACCGAAGTGGGGCTTTATATACTTGGGCCTGGACAAGGCCAACGTGTCACGGAGCCAACGCGGAGGCTCCTCCTCCGTGACACGCTGCCATCGCGGAGGGGCTCTGCCTCGGCTCCTTCCGCGATGGTTCGACAGGCTTCTCGTCCGATCTTTTCCCGCGCCCTTCTCCAACACGTATGGCCTTCAAATATTCTTAACCAACGTGGGAATAGGTCATCTAAGTGCCGGGAATTCTACGGGGTGTAACATTCTCCCCCCCTTAAGAACATTCGTCCTCGAATGTATACTGTTATCTAGAGGACTGATTACTTTACTTTCTGGAAGAATTTCGGCAGAGTTTCCCCTGTAATATGGACTATCGCAAAAACCTGAAATGCAGAAAAGTCCAACACGGGCACTGCTCACAATATTTTAAGATCCACTGGATGACCATATATCAATTTTTCCTTTATCATTTACAGACATACAACCATAAGATACTGCATAAATAATAATACGGACATACCTGTCGCCTGACTAGACCTGAAATAGGGTGAGGATATCTGGTCCTTATATCTGCGAATCTGTCTGTCTAGTCGTAACCTGGATATTCTGAATTGGGACTACACCGGACGGGCCTCCTATGCATTTCCTCAGCATAGCTACATAGAAGACCGGATGAATGGATTCTAATTCTGGAGACAAATTTGATTAATGGTAAATGCTCATTTTTGGCTATTACTGAAATCTAGCACACACGCTCGCAACATGACTTCGAGCGTCTGCGTTGTACGCTCAGCCTGCTCATCTGTCTGAGGATAGAACGCTGCGCTTAAATTAATCCGCGTGCCCAAACCTTTCTGAAATACAACTCAGCATAATCTTTGGCCAAGAAAGTAGCTCTTACTGGCGAGAACTGAGCTGATTTTTGTCAATCTGTCACCTATCACTCGTATAGAGTCATGTCTGTATTTAGTATGGGGTAATCTTGCTACAAAATTCATATTCATCGCTTCTCATTTCCAAAGAGGCACAACTATGTTCTAAACTAACCTGCCTGGTTTCTGATATTCTGCCTTCAACTGTTGGCAGTTAGGACACTGGGCTACCAGTAGTTCTTTTTAATGTCATGGTACCTCTTTATCGTATCGGGATGAAGGGAATAGCGGGCGTAATGTTCCTCGCTCATAAACTGCTGGCGAGGCCCCAAAATATCTGGAGTACAAATGCGGCCTTTATATCGCCACACTTCATCCCCGGGTATCTGAAAATGTGTCATCTCTCCTTACTGAATCTTGTGTTCAAGTTAAACCTGGCTAGGGTTTCTATACTGCCGTTCCTTTACTTCCACCTCTAACCGCAATACTGCGATATTCTGTACTATCATTTTGTTATCCTTTATTTCTGCTATGCGAACGGCTAGACCGGCTAACTAGTAAAATTCCCGGGTCTACTCCCGCTTTTCAGGCGGTAAGTATGCCAACTCCCCATAGATCTATGGCTAAGGGCGTCTGCTACCATGTTAGCCCTTCCTGGATGATACAATCATGCTTTATTCCCTTTTCAAGTTGGAAAAAAAGAAGTAAGACCCGTGTGAAGCTTTAGTTTCGTTACCGGCATTTTCGCTCTTGTAAGGCATAAGCTACTGCAGCTAACTGGGTAATACCCAAGTCATGGGTGAGATAATTCTTTTCACGTTTCTTCAATTGTGTGAAAGTATAAACTGTTACTTTACCATGCTGCACCAATCCTCTGTACCTTCTGGCGATACTAACACTGGAGCTGATGTTAACCCGGCTTTTAGCTCTTGGAAGTTCTGCTCACACACCTCAGTCTACTGGAACTTCACGGCCTTTTGTGTCAACTTAGTGAGAGGTGCTGTTTAAGGTGGAAAATCCTTCCATAGACCCTCTGCGGTATTCGGCTAACCGCAGGGACTGCGGACTTCGGTCGGAGTGGTAGGTCTGGCTATATCTTTGCTATTTTGATTTTCTGTGTATCTGTCTGTACACCAACCTTCGACACAATATGGCCAACAAAAGCTACTAAACTCAATCAAAATTTACATTTACAAAATTTGACATATAACTGACGGTCATACTGGTTTATTATACCGGACAATCTGACAAGTAATCTACCGGTATAGTTAGAGCTTATCTGGCCTTCTGGCCGCATGGTAAGGCTACTTGTTGCTGGGATAACCTAAACGACTGCCTGCGCACCTTGTGCCTTTATCTGATCAGAGGGTCCTAATACTGACCATGATCTCTAATGATCTAGCTACATAACCTTAAATGACTGAAAAGTCGGGTTGAATGACCCGAATGTGACAGTAGTCTAGTAATGCTCTAACTGTACTACTTGAGTACTTATAGTTCGTGCATTAGCGCCAACTCGTGGGCATCTAATTGCTCTGTTATTTTTCTTAAACCACTATAAGGCTGGACTTAATCAACTTACTCCCAGGCGATCAGTCTCTGGATCTCCACGGGGAGTCTACTGATCCCCTGGTCTTAATAAACACTATGCTAGCAGGGTACCGTTAATTTCTTATGCCTCGTGTGTATCCACTTGGATTTATACTGCTATTCTGGGGAATTCTCGGTCTTATGAGCTATTCTGTAAGTACTGGCCCTCTGCTAGGGCTCTGTATCTAAATACCTTACGAAAACCAGCTGAAATACTAGTCTATCGCTGACTGCTGATGTGGACCCTTCCTTGGGGTACCCACGGGTATTCTGACTGGGATGGCCGGCTGACTTATGAGGTGTTATACATAACAACTGCTAGGTTGGCTAAGGCCGACTGTCGCCCACGAGGCTGGGAAAACGACGTATGACCACTTAGCATGCTAGAACAATTCTGGTATTGCTAATCTCTGAAATTTGCCTATTCGGTCTCTAATCCTGGTTCCGGCAATTGCACTACTGTTACCGATCTTCAGGGATGCCTCCCTGATGATGCAGGCGACAGCTGGTCGGTAGACTGTCTAACTGCGCCCTCATCATCTAGCCATCTGTCTTAGGTCAATAATTCTGGTAAGCTCCTAGAGCCTAGATCCGACAACAACACATGAATCTATCAACTTAATAACTGAGAATTGAGATAGTTTCTATGACTTCATACATAACTCACACTTAATCCGCCCTTCCTCTTCTTCTTTTCTTTCTTCTCTCTTTTTTTTTCTTGGCAGGGGGGGGCATCCTGTAAGGCAATCTGTATAGGCTTTCTATTATTAATCAGCATCTGTGATTGTGGCCCTTATAGGCAGCCACTCACAACATATCTATGATCTGTATACATATATCTCACTAGCTACGTACAATATGTACTGATTTCTGCGGTAGTTCATAATCTCTGACAGGTTCTGCTGAGTCTCACATCGTACATGATACATTTCTTCTACGGCCTAATAATATCTCCTGCCCTGACTTATCATTTCATTGCATCGTCACCCCATTCTTAAAATAACAACATAAACATTCTAGTTATTGTCTGCTGTTTGAAATTCCACCACTCTTGCGATGTGGGGGGTCAACGTTCGAATCCTGTAGCCTTACTAGGCATATATTGAGAGCCCATGACTGTCTGCTGGGCCTTATCTCCAGGCTACACTAAATTAGAATTACTGCATGGGTAACTTCTTAACTTTTCCATAGCGGACATACTGCGGTATTCTGAACCACAATCTTACTGTCAGCATGAAGCTTAATCCTTAATACGATACTTTATCAATCCGGGGTAGTTCTAATTCTCCACAAGATCTGACATTCCTGCTTCTTCCTCTCATCTTGCTTAGACTGAACTCTGGGGTTCATGGTACCTGCCCTTCATTGCTAATGAGATCACTGATCAAGCCTCGGCCCATACTTCTTCTGGCGTATGTTCAAGCCCATCTGATTCATATGACCTCTATATCTTTCGAGGTCACAACTAGATCGTACTATAATCTTACAGGTATGTCTTGCTATCTGTTAGCGTATATGGCGGACTTGGCCTTTTTCTGACTCAAACTTGACTATTATTAGGCATTCATCACTAGCCGGTCTGTTACCCCTACTTCGGGTAGACTAGCAGTCTTACTTTCTTTACTGGCGTGTTATCATAAGGGTCCGCACCACTTACGTAATCATGAGGGCTCTTTATACTTTCTAATACTTACTAGGATCAATCATCCCATCTTTACTTACTGCTTGATCTGGCAACCCCATCTCAAGTCTTATGCCCCTTTACTATACTGGCATCAAAATCAAGAGGTAGGGATAACCCTTTTCTTAGTGTAGCAAATAAAAACATTCAACTGTACCAAATTCAAAAAGGATGTATTTGGGATTCCTGCATTTTCCCTCTCCTTTTTTTTATACCTACCCGGTGGTCTGACCTTATCTGTAATCATAATCAGATCTCATATAGCTATAAATGAATCAACTCATATATACATTATATTTCTGACTTCCTATTCTGACGTTATCAACATATACTGGGAATAATGCCAATAACAGTATCACGCTGGGAGGTCTCTGATACCTCCTCCTACTATTGTAATTATCATGTAACTGACTGATGCTCTCTTCCGTTGCTATTTCTGATCTTCTTCCTGTGATAGGGTAATACTGATCTGTCTTTGTATCTGTAACCAAAGAATACGGTGCATTCTCAGGGACTCAACCCTATACTGTACCGCTCTAAAGCACGACTGACTGAGAAAGAAGGGTAACTATCATATCATGCCTCGCAGCCTCCTGCCTATAGTATGTGGTGCACAACACATCCATAGACAAGACTCTACTTAGCACGGCTTGCAGACTCCCTGGGATACGACCTGCTCTGATACCAAGTTTGTCACGCCCCGCCTTGGGGGGCATGACTGGCACCTGGTGCCCTACTAGGACCTGACTCGCTGGACTGTTAAGCCTGGGCACATCTGGTGCCTGGCTGGCTCTAACTCACATTTCTGGAAACAAAGGGCTATATAACAGCTGTAAACACAGCCCCCGGCCTATTGGCCTATAGCCTTCTGTACCTGTATCATCAGCTGACCAGAAACAAGGTAATTTAGGGGAACCTATGCGGGCCGACAAGGCCACCATGCTGTCTAGTTATCTGCAACTCAATCATAAAGCACAAAAGAACTACGTGACCGGCAAGGTCACCACTACTGGCAAGCTATGGCCCCACATCGCCAAGGTAAAAGAAAGCAAGAATACTGGCAACTAAACAACTGCACGGCCTCACACGACTGGCTCATCTGACCATAGGGAATATATACAGACTGCAAGCCTCTAGGAATGGTAATAGAACTGATCGGGACAGGGCCCCGATCTACCCGTACTATATAACAGAAGAACTGAAATACACCTCTGGAATTCAGTCTCCGGATGACAGGAGCTGAATACTCGATCGCTGATAGGAATCACGTAGTGTCACCTGCTCGTCTATAAGTACCTGCAGGCAAGTAATGCAGCGCCCCACCGGGCGTCAGTACCACTGGTACTGAGTATGTAAAGCAATAACTGAAGCAAAATCTGAATACAATAATATAACTGAAGAAACTGAAGTAGAGAGAATAGACTAACTGTCTGATAATGTAAATCATACCTTCTCTCAATCTTTACTGGAAAGGATAAGAGTCATACCTGGAAACGTATCGTGCTACTACTGATCTACTTGTATCTAACATAACATGGCATAACATGAAATAATATAACATAGCACACACAAACCTTACCCGGCCCCCATAAGCCGGGAGGTACAATCAACACAGAATCTATGCCCCTACCCCGGTCATCCCATCTCCTATAGTGGCTGTAAGCATCCTGCCAGTCCCAGGGTATGCACTTGGGCTCGCTGAGCCCCTGACTATAACTGCATCTGAGTCTGGAGGACTCTTGAATCTGCACCCGGGAGTATCCGCTCGACTGGGGTGTGTAAGGGCCGATCAAGGCACAAATATGGGGAAAAACTGGCATCCCATCTTTGTCTCCTGGAGGGACGGCATGCCACTCCGTGGAGTGACGTATCCTCATCCTCTGGCGGACGAGTCGACATAGCTATTAACCCTGGGCGGTCATGGATGCTAGGTAATCCAACCCCAAACAACACAACGGTCTCAACTGGTAATACTGTCTGGGTATCTCACATGCTGAGGCTAATAGGGGTGAAGTATCATATATATTACATGCTGAGCTAATGATAGTAATCTGTACGTATTTAATACGTGCTGAGGCAGGTAAAGACGTATAAATATGAGTATAGTCTCCTGCCGGGCTGTACTGGAGCAAATGCTATATAAGACAATGTTTCTGCTGAAAACTCTGCTGTTTAGTAAGTTTCTGTATACACTATATGCTGGACTAGTAATAGAAATGTGTACATACTTAATACATGCTGAGGCTGGAAGTAATATATATGTATGTACGAATATAGTCTTCTGCCCGACTATACTGAGGCTAATGCTGAACATGATATAGACTTCCTGCTGAAACTATGCTGTATACTGATTTTCTATAGTAACATGAGTTACTATTCCTGACATACTTTCTAAACTTTGTTTTAGTCTACTATTCTATGTCTGAAATGCTTTACGGATACTATACTATTCCGCGAGGTTTCAGCTGAACACAACAATATCTTAACGTAGCATATTACATCACATACTGATAGGTCTCATACACGTTACAACCCAATGCTTCTCATGTTGTACCAATGTTCATAATAACGCAATACTGAACTATACTGTATCTGAGATATTATCTGACTGTCTGCCTATACTGTAATTGAGATATCATCTGACTATCTGATGTTGCTTTACTAACTTGATTCTGAGTATATGTATCTCATAATATCATAAAAACATGCTTACTAAATTCAAACTGGACTTAGTGCTTGACTTATAAGTTCCTTTTTTCTGTACATCACGCTATCTATCATACTGGATTACTAACTTGCCGAGGGAATTAGCTTTACATACCTTATCCTTGAATTATTCATCTGTCGGATGAGGCTCGGCCGGTACTTCAACTATTTTCTCCCAACTGCATTCATAAACATATCAATTAACACTAAATACAACTTTATTTCAAAAGGCAACGTCACTTTCGATATTGTTTATAGCCTAAACTTAGGCTTATCGAAAGAAGACCAGAAACTCGCTATTTTTCAGCGGCCCAGAAGGGAGAAATATTCACTTCTCAGCTAGGAACACATAGACATTAATTTAGAGCAATTCTACTTACTTTAGTTCGGTGGCTCGCCGATTCGTCGGCCGTATTTCGCGAAACTAACTCCGTAGAAATGCTCTCTGCTGCTAAATACCTTGGTATCTAGGATTAATTTGAGTTTGGGCAGCGTTTGGCAGCGTAATCGGACGGAAATTAATTAATTTCCTTCGTCCCTCTCTGCTCTCTACGTTTTCTGGAAATTTTTATAAGTTTCTATCATTTAAAACCAAAGTGGGGCTTTATATACTTGGGCCTGGACAAGGCCAACGTGTCACGGAGCCAACGCGGAGGCTCCTCCTCCGTGACACGCTGCCATCGCCGAGGGGCTCTGCCTCGGCTCCTTCCACGATGGTTCGACAGGCTTCTCGTCCGATCTTTTCTCGGGCCCTTCTCCAACACGTATGGCCTTCAAATATGCTTAACCAACGTGGGAATAGGTCATCTAAGTGCCGGGAATTCTACGGGGTGTAACATTACCCTAGTTATCAGTTGTACAAGTAAGCATTGTGATTGATCACGAGTGTAAACCTGAAGTAGTTATGAACCCATGGGTAATACTTTCCCTAGTTAATTGCAAATCTTGATTAACAACACTTTATTTTCACGCTTGTTTTACAATTGTTTTTTCTATAAAAAACTCCCAATTTGTAAATAACACACCAAAAAGCTTAAACACCGACATTAGTCTAGTTCTTACTATATTCCCTATGGGTTCCACCCCAACCTCTTTGTCGGATTCTTTATTGACAAAGTTCGGTTCATACTTTGTCAGGAGTGTGTGTATGAGTATTATCTAAGAGTGGCGCCATTGCCGGGGAATACAGCTAAGATTAGATTAATTGCTTGTATTTAACTTTTGGTTGTTATTTCCTCAATTACATTTTCTTTTTGTTTTTGACACCTACATGTTGTCTCTTGGTGAATGTCAAGTACTCGATAGAGTGGAAACCCCCTGATTCCCTTAGATCTTAAAATTGAAAGAACACTACGAAGAACGGAGAACCAATAGTAGAGAGATGCCCGTCTTACTGAAGAAGCTAGGCAAGCCGAGGTAGCTAGGCAAGCTACAATTCAGGAAGTCGATGATTCTCGAGATGAAGTTGTGAACGTTTGTCGCCATGGATGGGGAAACAGAGGCTAGAGATATGCCCCTCAATTCTTTGATGAGGATGACCAGATATTGATGAAGTTGGGTCAACCAAAGCTATCATACCACCACCTTTTCCTGCCGGGGTAAAGTTTGACATCACTAGCACCATGATACAGTTGCTAAATATGAAAGCGGTGTTTAGTGGTCATGCAGCTGATGATGCCAACCTACACTTAATAAACTTCATCGAAATATGCAAGGTGTACAAGTTGCCCGATGTCAGTCAGGACGCAATAAGGCTGAGACTCTTCCCATTATCTCTGTTTGGGGAGGCCACTTTATGGTTATCGGAGTTAGCCAACGACTCCATTACCAACTAGAGGGAGCTCAAACAAGCTTTTCTATAGATATTCTTCCCATCCTCCAGGATGCTACAAATTAAGAAAGAGATCTACAATTTTCGACAACTGAAAACGGAGGCACAACATAAAACCTAGTTGAGATTTAAGAAGAAGTTGAAAGTGCCCAAATCATAAAATTCCTGATGATAGTTTGTTGGAGATTTTCTATAGGTCATTGAACAATAGTACTAAAGTTGTAGTAGATACTATGGCGGGAGGAGCACCGATGAGTCACACCTGGGAGCAAGTTGCCACTATTCTTGGCAGAGTGACCAAAACTAACAGGGCATTGCACACCCAGGAAGCGGAAGCAACTGCTGGTATATATGCTATTGGTATGACTACAAACTAATGAAAGGAGGAGGAATGTGATCAGGAATTGGCCCACATGCGTACATCATTGGACCTGCTCATGAAGCATATCTTGGGGTGCTGGACCAAAAAGTTAATGCAGTGGGAACATAGGGACAAGAACCAGGGACGAAGCCTTCAGATTTCGAGGAGGAGGCAAACTTATTGGACAACCAGTTGGTGAGTTTCCGGGCCAATTCCCAAGGGTCTGGACAAAATACTTGGTGCCAAGGTTCTGAAAATCAAGGTCGGAACCAATATAGAGACAACTACAATCGAAACGGGTACAGTGACAGAAGCTGAGGTCGTGAGCGAGAGGGAGAATGGAGAAGGAATGATGGTTACTACAATGACCGAGCAGGATTGTATGTGCCTCCTCATGCACGTGAGGGGGACACTGAATACTCAAAGGTGGAAAGCATGATGGCTGAGATGCTCAAATAGGTGAGATCCATAGAGGAGTAGCTGAAAGACATTCGTGGAGATATATCTGGTATGGGTCAGAGAGTCAAGTCATATGCCACGATCATCAAGCAAATAGAGAAGCAGCTGGTTAACTGTCGGCAACCCTAGACCCTAGGAAAAAAAGGAACACTACATAGCAACATAGTTATAAACCCGAAGAATGAAAGTCATTGTATGGCTGTGATGACTAGAAGTGGGAAGGCCGCAGTTCATCCCCTCTGCCGGTTGTAGTTAAACTGCAAAGGAAGAAAGAGATCGTAATTGATGATGATGAAGAGCTTGCTGATAAAGAGCTTAAGGAAAAAGCTAAGTTAACTGAGGCTCCAGTTGTTGAGATAGAGCCTGAAGCTGAACAAGGAAAGAAAAAAGGGGCCACACAGATTTATAAATCCATCCCACAACTACCGCCACCGTTCCCTCAAAGAATGAAGAAGAAGGCGGAAGATGGTAAGTTTTAGAAATTTTTTTCCATGCTTAAAAATTATCTGTAAATATACCATTGGCCGAGGCATTGGAGCAGATGTTGGGATACACCAAGTTTATGAAGGACCTTGTTACCAAGAAAAGGTCCATGAGCTATGAGCCCGTGGGTAACTTGCATCATTGTAGGCCATAGCCTCACGAGTCCTTTCCCAGAAAAAGGAGGATCTAGGTGCCTTCACTATTCCACGTACTATTGGTGTTGTTGAGTTCGCAAAGTCACTCTACGACTTGGGAGCAAGCATCAATCTGATGCCATTAGCTCTATGTGGCTATTGATGGCCAACCGAACTGCGAAGAAGCCTGTAGGGATCCTGTTTGATCTGCTTGTCAAGGTGGACAGATTCATATAACGGAATTTGTGATCCTTGATTGAAAGGTTGACTTTGAGGTCCCTATCATTTTGGGGCAAGCATTCCTTGCCACTGGGAGGGCTTTAGTAGATGTGGAGGCTGGCCAACTAAAAATTTCAAGCTTAATATAGAGGAGGTCACCTTCAATATCTGCCGGTCAATGAGGCAACCAAATGAGTTTAGAGTGGTCTCAACAATTGAGGATGAGTCTGAGTTTCTTGATGAAGTTTGAGTAGTTAAGAGACTTGCGTCGTGCCGCGGAGTTAACTCAGGCGCTTCTTGGGAGGCAACCCATGTGGCGGTTTGGTGAAGTCTGAGTACAAAACCACCTGCATCATGCTACAATGTTAAATCAAGCGCTTCTTAGGAGGCAACCCAAGTTTATTGACTTATGTTTGCTCAGTGTGTAGGTGAAACAAAAACAAATTACAGAAAAATTATAGTGCAGACTTGTACTACGAGCCTCAGTATGAAGAGAATTGTATGGGCCGTAGTATGTGTTGTGGTGAGAAGAAGAGATATGGCCTAGTGCATGAGTTCATGGTACAGTTGCTCCTACGACTCATAACTACATTGTAAGGGTCGTAGTACTCATTGTACCTATGAACTGTGCAAAGTATGGAACTCCAGTTCAGAGTGACCTACGAATTGTGGTATGGTTCGTACCTTCATGGTACAAGTCGTGTGATTAGATCGTATGTCTGTAGGTAAGTTTCTTAAACCTCTGCTATAATTCCTTCCTATGACTCATGGTATGAGTTGTGATGGGCCAAATTTCTTAAGTCGACTCGACCCAATTTTTTTAAAATTTTCCATAAAACTATTTAAACTTCAAAATCTTTAGAGTAGATTGACATTGGTAACCTTCGAGGAGTTGGGGGATCTTTGGAGCCAAGTGATCGAGCTGTTATCTCAACAATCGAAAATTCTAGAAACTCTCACTCTTCCTGACCTCGACATCGGGATAGATGATGAGCTTGATTTGGCAGCATATTGGGAGCCGACCGGAGCAGAGGGAGGAAAAGGGAGAAAGAGGATCTCGTAGGATGTTGGAGATGAGACCCTAAAGAAGAAGAGGAAGAAGGAAAAGAAAGAGCACAAGCGGGCAAGATTGGAGAGTCAATAGACTCATGATGAGCATAGGTCGGAGTTGCTTGAGAGAGCGAGAGGAGTGAGTAGCTACACCACTTCCCATATCGAGCTTGAAGGTGGAAAGGACCCTTTGGGCGAGCCACATTTAGCCCCATTTATCACAAAGGTCGTAGAGGCAACCAGTACTGCTAAGGGGGTGACCATTCCCCCTGTGGATGTACAATTGAGTACGCCGGCCATCGCTAGCGCCAGGGATGCAGTTGAGGTACCACCTTCGCAAGATTACAGGAGCACTTAATGCACCATCACTCTTCACCTAGTGTTATTATATTCTATGCTTCGGGGATGAAGCATGATTTTTAAAAGGGGAAGGGGTGTACTTGTATGTTTCTAGGATTTTTGGATTCGTCTAAGGATTTTTCTTACCATGTTTTTTTCCCTCGGGGAAGCTATCTAGTAGAATCATCATGTTTAGGATGTTTTTATTTAATTGAAAAGTAGCTTAGGATTACTCAGCCAATAGAATGCACCACTTTTAAAATTTGAAAACAATGACTCGGTTAAATTGTTTTTTTGATGGTTAGTTGTGTACTTGTTGATTACAAAACATCATTTCTGTGGATATTTTTATGTCATTTAGTGTATTAGTGTTACAATTCGAGTTTATACCCTAGCCGTAACATGGGACCTAGAGCCATGAATGGTCCTAAGTCGACCCATGATATAATCATAGCATGATACTAACATGATAACACCTAACAGAACCATAACTGCGCAGAACTAACTGAAAGAGTCTAAGCAACCATAAGACATGGTCTAATAAAAATACTGAACCATAAGCTAAATCTATCTATACATGTCTGAAAGCCTCTACAAATCTAATGAGTTGCTGGGACAAGTCACCACCTAACTCCTAAAGTCTGAAACTGAAAATAAATCTGAAATAGGAATATCATAACTCTTGTCCTTGGTAGATGAGGGCTCACCACAGTCAGCTGAGATGAGAATAGAGTGTGTTTAACCATTAGGCTGAGTCTGGAAACCTAGATCTCTATCATGAAACGATATAGCACATAAAGTATGCGGTCAGTACTTGGAATGTACCGAGTATACCAGAAACTTAAAAGAATTGAAATATGAAAAATATACTGAGGGAAAGAAACTGGATACATAACGGAATGCATAATTGAAACTGAAGTACAATGACCCTATCTGAAATGTATAGTTACTGTTGAGATACGCTTATATGAAAACATTTAAAACTATACAAGTAAAGTAGATGCATAAGGGTTATGTACATGCACTCTTTAGAATTCCCACTGCTTAACTTTCAATTTGCCTCTGACCATCAAATGAAATGAATACTAATCCTATAATTGATATCATACACCATACTGACTAACTATTGACAACTGAAATTGAACTCAATCGAGACTGAGCTGAACTGAAGTTTGAAGCTATATAGAGCTAAATTAGATCTGAAATCATAAACTAAGGGAACCCTTCTCTACTATTGAGAATCTCTAAGTGAGTTAAGGCTAACACTCTCTACTATTGAGGATCACTGACTAAGTCGAGAGAAACATTCCCTACTATTGAGGATCCCTGACTGAGCTGAGGGAAACTCTCTCTACTATGGAGGATCTCTGACTGAGATGAGGGAGACACTTTACACTATTGATGTTACCTGACTGAGCTGAGGGAGACACACTCTAATATTGAGGATCCTTGACTGAGCTGAGGGAGACACTCTCTAAAATTAAGGATCCCTGACTAAGTTGAGGGACACTCTCTAATATTGAGGTTCCCTGAATGAGCTGAGGAGACACACTCTACTATGGAGGATCCCTGACTAGCTTAACATGTGGTTCTAAGATCTGGGTATACTGGGACCGTGGCCTGATAGGTGCTAGGTGCCACCCTCAACTGAACTTAATGAACACATTGATAAAGCTCAAACCACACCTCTTACTAAAGTGAGAAGTGGACATTGCCAATAAAGAACCCAACTAGAGGTTGGGGTCGATCCCACAGGGAATAGGGAGACTGGATTATGGCCGGTAATTGAACTTGTGAGGTAGTTACTTCAAAATAGGGGGATTCTAAAGAAACTTAATAATAAAAACAAGTATCAAAATTCTGATGTTAAGTTAATATTAAAGGATAATTAGGGTTTGTGTTCCCCATGGGTTCATAACTACTTTGGGTATACACTCGTGATTATCACCAATACTTACTTATAGAACTGATAACTTAGGTTCATTCAAACGACCGACCAGTCCCTACTGAATGACTATACTCAATCACTCAACCAAGTCTCATGAGCGGTTTCAAACTATCCATTATCACTAAGTTCTAGATTTAACTATCTTGTGACTATAGCTCAAGTTAATACAATGATTATCAAAATTAAGGCTCTGTCATAGTTCTCTTTTCCTAATCTCTACCTTTCCGACCAAAGCAAGTAAAGAGTTCAGGAAATCCATAACATTGCGCACCATTAAGAAATGTTTAAGCATGAAGAGAATACAATATAAGTATTTGTATTAGTTTTAAGATCACTTTGTGTAACCCTAGCTTGTGAGTCCATCATGGTTCCCACGACCCTAGCTATGGAGGTTTTAGCCTCTCATAGTTGCAAGGTTGTGAATTGCATTCATGATTAAAGACATAAAACAATATTTACAAGTATTGATGAGAAAAATCACTTCCTTTGATTACTCCACAAAATCTTAAAAAACAAGTAGTAAGAATAAGAAGAATTCAAGAATAGGTTGATCACAAGTTAAGACCAACTCAATCCTCTCTTTCTCCAGGTTTCTACTCTCTAAAACTATCAAAACTTACATCTCTATAAAAATAAAACCTAAAACATATTTATACAGACACAAGAATCCTTTTCCTAATCCAATATGGTGAATTTCCATATCTGTCACCGCCAGTGCCACGACTCGACCTACGATCCGTAGCATACTCCTACAATCCATAGCTTCCTCTCGTACAATCTCGGCTGGCTAAATTCTGGCTAAGTGTTGGATTTGGGTACGACTCATACCATCAAATCACGACTCGTACTGAGCTCCCATACTTTGAATCAGAGATTTTGAAGTTTTTTTAAAGTTCATCACGACCAGAATGGTACAATTCGTACCTTCGTCTTACGGGTCGTAGTTGCTTCTCGTAGCAGGAGTCAGACTCAGATGTTATTCTTCTGGATTTCATCACGACTCGTACAAACCTGCTACTAGTCATACTGGGACTCGTGTGTCACGTCTTCTCAACCTTAACTTTCAACAACTTCTCACAGCCATCGGTACGACTCGTAGGTCCTTCCTATGATCCATACTATGGTCTGCACTTTTTGTCCATTTTGCACTTTTTAAATCTATCTTTTGCAATCTTCAGTTCTAACACCTGTTTACCTTGTAAAAAAAGGAAAAGTACCTCATATCCACATAAATCCACCCAAATCCATGTTATTTTCTTAGTTTTGAGCGTCAAATGTTATATAAACTCACAACACATCAACACCCTCAACTTAAGACTTTTGCATGTCTCAGGCAAAGAAAAGAACAACGAAAACACAACGCTCAACTAGAAGATAGACTTAAGATACTATAGCCAATACTCAAACAAACATGCACTTTCTATACAAACTCTATTGACCCTTTCTCATGGAACCACCTCAGCTAATGTATTACAAGAAATCTCAAAACATCATAAACAGGGATCAAAACATGTCATCTAGCTATCAACAGACACTCAAGTCATCACCAATGTTTTTCACATAGACCAATAGTAAAAGCTAGCATAATCCATGTACCCTCACATAAATGAAGTCCCCACTCAGATGTCAAATGTTAAATATGATATGGGACTAAGCAAGTAAGGCGCTCACTCTCCCAAAGAAGTTACGAGTATTATGTGTGAGATACCATAGGCTTGCCCTTATTTTATCTGCGTTGGTTTTTCAGATGGTCAAGTTAGGATCATTATAGGACTTGGTATTGCTTGTAATGTAGGCTCAGGGATGTACATGATAAAGATGGAAGATTTTATAAGTGACTACTCCTTCCTTGGCACTACATACATTGGCTACACCATTCACCTAATTCAACCTTTTATCCTTTCATTCCCCTTTCTCACTCTTTCTCCTTTTTATTTACATTTGCATAGGTGTGGTGAGTTTCCACTTTTCAGCTTTTCAAAATTTATTTGAGCTTTATTTTTCAACATTTACAACATATTTTTCAACATTTACAACATATTTTTTTTCATCTCACCACACCTTATATTCCACCATTTCTTTCTTTTCTTTTCTTTTCTTTTCCTTTCTTCCATTCCCATCTTTTATGCACCCCTACTCTAGCCACCCTCAACTTAAGAATTTTTCTTATGTTGAGGTTCCCAATATCCAAGGAAGGACCAGGGCCAAAATAGGCTCATTACAAAAAATGGTATGGTTAATCTGTAAATCAAAGAAATATGGTCTATTAAGGCTCAAACTTGGGATCAAGGGATTCATGAAACTTTTGGTAGGGAAATATAGGCTAAGAGTGAGCTAAACGAACAAATAGCCTATGATCATATCCTAACCAATCCATCGTTAGCCTATGTAGAGACCAACCAGGCAAGTTCTAGATCTACACCACAATACCGAACTAACTAATATACCTCACTCACACATGATAAATGAACTATTTTTACCTCACCTGTCTGGTTTATACATTGCTTAACAAGACTGCTCATGCTGACAAAATAAATGACATCCAAAGATCCACAACAATCATGCATGTTGTCATAAATACATAGCTACTGTTATCAGAAAATTTTTAAATAGGGTCAATCTTTTTACAAAAAAACAAAACTAGTGCAATTTTCTTGGTCGAGTACTCGTAAGCTACTTTCTAATCAAACAAAAATCACAAACTAAAAAATAAAAATCCTACACATGCCGGTTCTACTAGATAGCATGTCTGAGGGAAAAGAAAAACGACAAGAAAAACCCTCAGACAGAACAAAAATCACAAGTACACCCCCTCCCCTTTTTTGAAAAGTTAGCTTCGTCCCTGAAGCATCATCTAGAAGATCATAAGGAAGAGAACATACCTGTGACTACTCAGACTTCACCTTCCATAGGTTGCCTCCCATGCAGTGCCCGATTTAACATCACGGCACAACGTGACTTTTGTGACTCTTCAAGAATCATCAAGGTATACTTCCACTATTCTTTTAAATTCTTCCTCATCTCCCAAATATACTTTTATTCTTTGCCCATTTACTTTAAATCTTTTTCCTTCTCTATTCTTAAGTTCCACTGCCTCATAAGGAGATACTTGCACTACTTTGTAAGGTACCACCCATCTAGATTTAACCTTCCCAGAGTGAAACCGAAGTCTTGAATTAAAAAGTAGGACCAAATCACCTGGGTTGAACTCCCTTCTTGCAATCTTTTTGTCATGGTAGATCTTCATTCTCTCTTTATAGATGGCTGCACTCTCAAAAGCCTTAAGTTGAAACTCATCAATCCATCATCGGGCAAAGTCATGACTCAATGACTAAAATAAAAAAATAAAAAATCTAGACTCTCTAGTCGGTTCTAAAGGACTATCCACCGAAAAAGTACCGAAAACAAAAACCGTAGGAACCCAAAATAAAATAAAACTAAAAAATACTACACACCAACAAGCATGCATGCCAAATCATAAATCCCAAGAAAAACTAGGCCTATCATATACAAATTTAGCATTAAGGCATGCATGGTAATATGAAGTTCACATCTCCCACCCCACACTTAATTGGTTACACTATCCCTAGTGCTAAAACAAATAAGCATAAAATAATAGAGTGCAAGAAGAACTCCCTGGGCCTCTACTCCTTGTCTTCAATATTTAAGCTCAATCTTTATTGAAAATTATGACCTATCACCTACACACTTGAACAAACACGTAAAAATGAACAAAAAATTTATCTTGGGTTGCCTCCCAAGTAGCGCCTGATTTAACGTCGCGGTACGACACATGTATCTTGATTACTCAAACTTCATCAAGATACCTGTTGAGACCATGGTCACATCTTGGCCACTTGTTTTACCACGCTAACCTGTGACACATCAAAAGATAAAAGAAAAACGAAAAATAGGAAATAAAGACTAAAAGTTAAACACAAGCAATTGATCTAATCCTAAGCCGTATTCCCCGGCAACCGCAACACTTTTTGATAACGCTCAAACCACACCTCTTACTGAAGTGAGAAGTGGACGTTGTCAATAAAGAACCCAACTAGAGGTTGGGGTCGATCCCGTAGGGAATAGGGAGACTGGATTATGGCCGGTAATTGAACTTGTGAGGTAGTTACTTCAAAATAGGGGGATTCTAAAGAAAATCAATAATAAAAACAAGTATCAAAATTCTGATGTTAAGTCAATATTAAAGGATAATTAGGGTTTGTGTTCACCATGGGTTCATAACTACTTTGGGTATACACTCGTGATTATCACCAATACTTACTTATAGAACTGATAACTTAGGTTCATTCAAACGACCGACTAGTCCCTATTGAATGACTATACTCAATCATTCAACCAAGTCTCATGAGCGGTTTCAAACTATCCATTATCACTAAGTTCTACATTTAACTATCTTGTGACCATAGCTCAAGTTAATACAATGATTATCAAAATTAAGGCTCTATCGTAATTCTCTTTTGCTAATCTCTACCTCTTCGACCAAAGCAAGTAAAGAGTTCAGGAAATCCATGACGTTGCACACCATTAAGAAATGTTTAAGCATGAAGAGAATACAATATAAGTATTTGTATTAGTTTTAAGATCACTTTGTGTAACCCTAGCTTGTTAATCCATCATGGTTCCCACGACCCTAGCTATGGAGGTTTTAGCCTCTCATAGTTGCAAGGTTGTGAATTGCATTCATGATTAAAGACATAAAACAATATTTACAAGTATGGATGAGAAAAAACACTTCCTTTGATTAATCCACAAAATCTTGAAAATCAAGTAGTAAGAATAAGAAGAATTCAAGAACAGGTTGATCACAAGTTAAGACAAACTCAATCCTCTCTTTCTCAAGGTTTCTACTCTCTAAAACTATCAAAACTGATGTCTCTATAAAAATAAAACCTAAAACATATTTATACAGACACAAGAATCCTTTTCCTAAGCCAACAGGGTGAATTTCCATATTTGTCACCGCCAATGCCATGACTCGACCTACGATCCGTAGCATGCTCCTACGATCCGTAGCTTCGTCTCATACAATCTCGGCTAGCTAAATTCTGGCTAAGTGTTTGATATGGGTACGACTTGTACCATCAACTCACGACTCATACTGAGCTCCCGTACTTTGAATCAGAGATTTTGAAGTTCATCACGACCAAAATGTTACGACTCGTACCTTCATCTTATGGGTCGTTCTTGCTTCTCGTAGCAGGAGTCAGACTTAGATGCACTTCTTCTGGATTTCATCACTACTTGTACAAGCCTTCTACTAATCATACTGGGACTCATGGGTCACATCTACTCAACCTTAACTTTCAGCAACTTCTCACGGCCATTAGTACGACTCGTAGGTCCTTCCTACGATCCACACTGTGGTCTGCACTTTGTGCCTATTTTGCACTTTTTTAAGCTATCTTTTGCAATCTTCAATTCCAACACCTATTTACCCTATTAAAAAAGGAAAAGTACCTCATATCCACATAAATACACCCAGATCCATGCTGTTCTTTTAGTTTTGAGTGTCGAATGTGCTGTAAATCAACAGCACATCACACATGCAACTAATGGCTCTGAGGCTAATGTCCTAAGACTAGTCAAAACAACTTTAACTATCAAGAGTCCTGAGAGTCTAGAGGAACACAATTGTACTAACATGGGAGATGCAAGGTTGACATCATTCGTCTAGTCTAGGCTACTTCAGCTAATCAGAGACCTAAGTGTTTAACTAATTATAACATGCTAAAATCATTAGTGTCTAATCAGGACTACTTTCTACTATCGAGAGGCCCAAAAGTCTGAAGATTCATGACCATGCTTTATTATCGAAAATCATAACATCATAGACCCAGAATCAAAGTATAAATTGTATGTTCTAGATTCGTGAAAACTCATATGTTTATAGAATACTTTATACATATATATCAAATTCATTACAAAATCATGTAAATATCTCATAAGGGTCATATCTCGAAAATAGTGCTAATTCATAGTGAAATTCTAGAAGATCATGCAACTATCATATCCTATACATAAATCAAGAATTTGGGGGCCATTTCATCAACATGCATAGCTACTTATCATGAGAGTCTTGAAACCCATAGGAGACATGTGAGAATTCATGCATAGATTGAAACCCCAAGGCATGCTTTTCTAGAAATCAAGGAAATTAGGGTTTTAACATACAATTGGGACATAAGGATGAAAGGAGATCCTTTTTGATGTCTCACATACCTGGATTGAAGAAATCCACCACTAGAACTTGGATCTTGAAGCCCTTGAAGAAAACCCTAGGTGTTCTAGAACCTAGAGAGAGAAGAGGAAGAAGAGTTTGGGAGTGTTCTTGGATGGAATGAGGGATTAGTCTAGATATCTCCTTGAAATCATCCCATATGATACCCAAAACTACATAGTTTAAGAGTTAGAAGCATAGGATTTTAAGAATACAACCTTGGAAATTCACAGGAAAAAAACTTTGTGCCAGTCCTCACGAGGACTTCACAGGTTGTGGGGTGCTAAACGACTCGTTAAGTCGCACTTGTGATCACTTCTATAAATTTCCCAAACAATTTCCTCTAATTGCCGACGACCAACATAACAAGTCATTGCTTGACCTAACAGGTCATCGTATCCATCCATTTCAACTGAATTATTTATTCTAATCTTCCACTTGATGACTCTCAGGACGACTCGTTACTGGACCCAACAAGTCGTCATGTCTCTCATCCCTTGAAGAGTTGACTTACGGACTGCTGCTCGTAATGAGGGACTTCATGACTTGTCACCTAACCCCATGAGTCGTGACGTCCCCTGGGCTCTAGAATGAATACTCAATGCCTTTATTCCATGAGTCTGACCACGACTCGTCTAGTCACTGGATGAGTCATGCCAAGACTCGTCCTGTGGCAGAATTTCCACTTTCCAACTGATTTTTTTCTTTAAGTCTGGGGTATGATCTTAGAAACTTTCAGAGTGTGGGAAATATTCATCCTTGAGTGTAGACTGAACATACTGAGAAACTGGGAAAGGGAACTGAAATCTCAAATACAGAACATCCGAAGCTAAAGACTGACAGGGTGAATGAGCTGAAAGGCTAAGGAAAGAGCTGCAATCTCGAGACCTGAATACTAAGAGCTGAATGCTAATGGAGTATCTGACTCCGAGCTAAACTACATATCTGAACTGAATATTTGAATCATACATGCATGCTAAGATGTGAGAGGGACTGAAAGACATGAAACTGACATGGAACTAGATAGAGTACTGGGGAGGAACTACTTCCTCAAACTGGAACTGAGCTGGTAAGGATTGGGATATCATTCTTATACTGCTTTCTGAGACTAAACTAGAAATCATGGTACCTGGCCTGGCTGAAAGTAAGGGACTTGTAAGCACGAATCATTCGTGACATCTAAAACTGACATACATGAGGTAATCCGATTTGCTAAGCTACTAAAGCAACTTCTAAAGACTGAGTTCGAGGGCTGAGCATACTAGAAGACATGAGTTAACACACATAACTAGTTTATGACATAAAGCTGAGACTTAAGGATTCACAGGGTAAGACTGGTATCGCTGTCTGAAGCAGTTATCTAGAAATTTGGAAATCTGCACATGGGAATGGATAGTGTAGCTTCAATGAAAACGTAAGAGAATTATCTGAACTTGAGGGGATTGACATCTCATAGCTATTAGTGCTAGGACTCCCCTACTAGCACACTCAAGATTTGACTTGTCTTGATGACTTAGCATCTCCCCCTTAGCCTAAAACCATCATTCTAAGGCTCCTGGGTCTTTCTAAATGCTTGGCAAAACCACTAACTCTTAACTCCTCCTTTACCTCTAAAATTCACTGGTAGTTTCATACTCATAGCTAATTCACACCACGCACCGACAAGCTCCTCTCAACATACATCAAAGGACTTTCTTGTCCTATACTAGGGTTCGAGGCTAACAACATTCAAAGAATAGTACAAATAACTCATAACATACCTGTGACTACTTTTGGTGATTTTCCCTTATCCTAATGTACTAACAAGGCGTAACAACGGTTTTGACACTGTCCACCACATGTACTAGATGATGCGCCCTACTGAAATAGGCGGGCTGTTGGAGCTACCGAGGAGGTGGCTGGGGCCCTACTCTTGTCCCGCTTGGTTGCCTGGCAATCTCTAAGCTTATGACTCGACTTGCCGCACCTAACGCAAGTGTCTGAACCAATCATGCACTCCTCCAAATGGTTCCTCCCACAACTCTTACAAGTTGGGTATGTAATCTCCCTTACCTTGGGTCTGTACGGGACATTGGTTGTCAAAGGTGCTGGGGCTGATGACCTCTGCTGGGAGCATGAGCGGTGTCCACCACTCGGCCTCGAATGGGAGAACTTTGAATCTCCTATCTTAGTTCTCTTGGACTCTCTCTCATTTTCTTTCACCTGCTCAGCCTCTATTTGTTGGGCATATATCACCAAGCGTGAGAAGTCTATGTCCTTGTGCAACATGGCGGTCCTACACTCTTTGACAAAGGAGTCTGCCACTCCATTCACGAACCTACTCACACGAGCCCTCTGGTTGGCTACAATCTTCAGTGCATACTTGGATAATCGGATAAACCAATGCATGCTCCTAGACAATCATGTTGTTTTGCCTCAAGTTGATGAACTTCGCCACCTTTGCCTCCCTCAACTCTCTAGGGAAAAACCTGTCTAAGAAGGCAGTCATAAACTCATCCCAACTTATGGGGACTGCTCCAACTCCCCAGCTATCTTTCCACTAACGGAACTATATATGAGCAACCCCCTTCAGCTAGTAGGAGGCTAAGTCTGCGCTCTCCATTCCCGTCACCCCATAATCTGGGTGATATTATGGATCTCCTCTAAGAACTTATACGGGTCTTCGTCCACCTTTGACCCTAAGAATTCGAGTGGGTTCATCCTGAGGAAGTCTCTTACTTTAGTCGCCGCTACGTTCCCATTTTGGGGAACATGAGCCACCGCCTACTAATTAATCTGAGTGGTCACGACCTATGCCAACATATGAAAGGTTGCCCTGAACTCGGCATAAGTAACATGCTCATTCATCAGGTTCACTGGGCATGGTGGGGCTTGCTGGTGCCCATTACCGTTTCTCCTTCCATTTCCTCATCTGGGAGGCATTATCTGCGAGCGCGTAAAGCATGAGGTAGGAGAGTAACTATTAGAGTCTCAAACTCTACGAACGATGAGAATTATGAAGAAAAGGGAATTTTCCTAAAAACGTCTCGTAGCCTCTTTGTCATAAGTGTGGTGCGCTTCACACCCATGAAAAAGACTACTTAATGCGGCTTTCAGACACCCTAGGACACTCTAAACCTATACTCTGATACCAAGTTTGTCATGACCCCAGTTTACATCCTAGCCGTAACACGGGACCTAGAGCCATGAATGGCCCCAAGTCGACCCATGGCATAATCATAGCATGATACTAACAAGATAACAACTAACAGAACCATAACTGCACGGAAGCTAACTAAAAGAGTCTAATCAATCATAATACATAGTCTAATAAAAACACTGAATCATAAGTTGAATCTATCTATACATGTCTGAAAGCCTCTACTATACTGATGAGCTGTTGGGACAAGTCCCTAGCTAACTCCTAAAGTCTAAAACAGAAATTAAATCTGAAATAGGAAAATCATAACTCTTTTCCTCGATAGATGAGGACTCACCATAGCAAGTTGAGATGGGAATAGAGTGTGTCTAACCACGAGGCTGAGTTTTGAAACCTGGATCTATATCATGAAATGATATAGCACATAAAGTATTCGGTCAGTACTTAGAATGTACCGAGTATATGGAAAATGTAGAAGAATTGAAATATGCAAAATATACTGAAGGAAAGTAATTGAATACATAACTGAATGCATAAATGAAACTAAAGTACAATGACCCTATCTGAAATCTATAGTTACTGATGAGATATGCTTATATGAAAACATTTAATAATATATAAGTAACACAGATGCATAAGGGTCAAGTACATGCACTGAGTACTATTACTATAACTGATATCATACACCGTACTAACTAACTACTGACAACTGAGACAAAACTCCACCGTGATTGAGCTGAACTGAAGTCTGAAGCTATACAGAGATGGACTAGAACTGAAATCATAAACTAAGGGAACCCTTCTCTATAATTGAGAATCTCTTAGTAACCTAAGGGGAACACTCTCTACTATTGAGGATCCCTGACTGAGCTGAGGGAAACACTCTCTACTATGGAGGATCCCTGACTGAGATGAGGGAGACACTCTCTACTATTGAGGTTTTCTGGATGAGCTGAGGGAGAAACTCTCCACTATTAAGGATCCTATCTCCCTACTATTGAGGATCCCTGACTGAGTTGAGGGAGACACTCTCCACTATTGAGGATCCCTGGCTGAGCTGAGGGAGTTACTCTCTACTATTGAGGTTCCCTAACTGAGCCGAGGAAGACACTCTCTACTATAGAGGATCCCTGACTAGCATGACACGTGGTTCTGAGACCTGCGTATACTGGGACCCTAGCCTGATAGGTGCTAGGTTGCACCCTCAACAGAACTTAAATAGCACATGTGATAGACGACACACCTAGGAATTTGTCTTGACTGTTTGCCTACGAATGAAACAAGTCGTCGGACGTGTTCCATTTGAGTGAATAAAGCAGTAAGTAAATAAGACAATGATTTAGAATGAAAAACTCCCGGTTCTAAAGGTGAAAAACCACGACCTATACTCCATAAGATTTTTCTCCAACTTCACTAACTCCAAGAGCCTCTACAAATAGTTGATTACAACTCTTTCAATCTAAGAAATTATAAACTCTGATTCCTTACTGTTCAATCTCCAAACCAATAATAATGTCTTCCTAGTAACACTACTTGAAGACCAACTCTTCTCAATTTAGTTTATAACTCACTAAATTAAGAATACAACACTTACAATTCAACAACAAACTCCTAGTACGAGAAAAGCTAAATCTAGCTTGACGCTTTACTAGAACAGATTTGTCAATAAGAATCTGACCAAATGCAATATACTCCTTTTCTCTTTTTGTAAGTGTGTATCTATTCTGAGATATCACACTCCTTTAGATACACATGTTTCTAAAGATTTCTTCTTCCTTCCAACCTCTTTACAACAACACCTTTGCCCGCCTTAGAGTTCCCTCTCGTGTGGAAGTCTTTATTCAAGTTAAAATCTTGCACTTGGTTGTATTGTAATTAGACTCCAACTCTCCTGACTTATCCACGTGTTGATTTTACTGATTTTGTTGAATATTGCTTATCACCTCCTTATTCACATGCCTTTACTTCTGAATATTTCCTGCTTCTTAAGTATTATGCTCAACCTTTCATTGGACCAACTTTACTCACCTATTTCATTAACTTGTTGTCAATCATCAGAACTTCAAAGACCCTAACAAATTCTCCTTTTTTGATGATGACAAACACAATGCCATTTGTACACTGACTTTACCTGTAAGTAAAAAATCTCTTGAATGAAACAAGTTAGTCTATTGGGTTATAACTATTACATTGCCAAATCATATATTTTTTTCCTCCTTTTGGCATCATCAAAAAGCTAAATCAATGAATTATCGCCAACATAGAAGTTATACAACCTATTTCCACTGGGACAATCCCAAGACAAACAAGATAATAATTTCTTAAGACAAGAGAAGGCGGTAAAGTGCAGTAAGGAATAACCAGTTAAGAAAAACAAGCAGTTCATTCAAAGCAAAAGATAGTTCTTGATCACAACTAATACATTACTAAAAAAATAAAAATAGTTAAGCCTGAAGGGGTAAGTCAACAAAAAACTAGGAACAAGCACAATTGGTTCTAGGAAGGAGGAGCTGAGGAAAGCAATTGGGACAGGCGTCTAATGGTATCAACATTTGCAGCTCTTTCTGAGTCAAGGGTAGCCTCCAATTTAGTGATCTTTGCTTGAAGAGCAGCCTTTTCTTGAGCATGAGCAGCTTCCAATTCAGCAATCTTTTTTGCCAAAGCATTGCGCATTCTTTGCAAAGGAGTGTCAGCTCCCCTCATAGAAGCAGGTAGATCAACATGTTTCACTTCCCTAAGGACGTCCTTTGTTATTTGGAAGGTCCATACTTGAACAGGGACTGAATAGTCTTCAAATACATAAGACAACCAAAAGGCATAGGGAAGTGCATGTCCTTTATCATCTTTAGTGAGAACCCGCTGCATATGCTTCACCATGAGGCTGGGTAAATCAATCTTGATACAAGTATCTAGAAGCTCCATTAGGGGGAGATCAAGATAGTTTGCCTCAGTTCTTCTCTCCTTTATAGGGATGAGTATCTTATGCAAAACATCAAAATACAATTGATGGAGGGGGGACATTTCTTTCTTTTGAATGCGGTGATGCTGGATAAGATTTGGTTAGCCTGAGAATTTTCTGCAGATATCCCTACCAGAGGGCAAATTGTCTAGTGGTGGCCACTCAAATTTGACATAGTGATCCTACCCACCACTGGGGATACCCAAGATACGTGCCAAGTCTTCAGCCACTAAATGGATAGAAACCCCCCTAACAGTGGAAGAAAAGAGGGAACCATTTATAACTCCATGAGCATAGCACTCAACCACTTCAGGTTTGCCAAACTTCCTCTAAAAATCACCCTGAAGAAACAGGGATGTCCAACCTTGAACTTCTAATTTTTCAAGAAAAACCTCCATTTCTGGGCCACCAAACTCAGTCACTACCCTTTCCAGGAGAATAGCTCATTTTTGAAAGTGCACCAAATGGGATAGTTGAGTATCAGTGAAGCCAGAAGTATCAAACCCAGCAGACACATCCTCATTAGAATCAGATCCATGTGATGGACCAGGTTAAGAAACCTATTCTAATGTTCTGGTATTTTTAGTGGGGGAAGGAGCTTTTGAAGTAGAAGTGGAGGATGGTTTGGAAAGTGGTTTGGGAGAGGGTTTAGAAGAGAGTTTGAGAGTCGATTTTGAAGAGGGTTTTGGAGTAGGTCTTGAAGGGGGTTTTGGGGTGGATTTGGAAAAGGGATGTGAAGAAGATTAGGAAGTGGACATAGAAGGGGTCTTTTTGGCAGAAGAGGGAGTTTTGGAAGGGGATTTGGATGACCCAAAGGAAGTGGGTTTGGGAATGGTTGTTTTGACCACTTTGGATTTGTGAACAGATTTGAGAAATACATCCTTGGAAGAGGAGGGTTGCTTTTCAACAGAAGAGGATGTGGAAGATTTCTTCTTCTTGCTTTTTTTAAGAGCTTGTGTAAGATTTCCATCTTCCTGTCATTTTCAGGTTTGAGTAAGAGGGATACGAGTAGAACTGGTAGGTGGAGGTATTTCATGGTCAAGTTCATCATCAAGGATAAGAACAGGGGAACCACATTTCTTTCTTAACCGGGTTCAAACTCTTTGGGGAATCAAGTCTGCAATAGGAATTCCTTCACTTGGAGATGATTGAAGGAGAGCCATGTCATAGATTTTGAGGGATGAACCAGAAGAAAATGGTGGGATGGTTGAGGAAGAAGAAAACTGAGTTTTAAAAGTATTCCATGCTGCAAAATATGACATTTTAATTGGAATGGGAGAGGGTATGTTTGGAGAGGGAGTTTCAGATGGGTGCGCCACCCTTCTTGAGATACAGACAATTTTTCTAAGGTAGAGGCTGAGGAGCTACTTGAAGAAGAAGATGAAGTAGAAGCCATTGTGGTCAAGTTTTTAGAGGATTCAAGTAAGGAATTTCAACTTGATTTCCTGTGAAATCGTCCAAGCTACTACTTTATAGAAGGAAAAATAGAAGTTGAATCCTGTGACATGACTGCTCATCAATGGGTTGTTAGTGGGAGATGTGATGGGTAGGGGATGGCAGTTTCAGCTTTATGGGAAAGAGAAGAAGTAATGACAGTTATAATGATTTGTGAAGGGATGGAACACTCAAGCATAGTTGTTTCTCATTAATAGTAAAACATTATGTGGAAAAAGAACATACCTGATAGCTATGAATGACTGCCCACATAATCTTGATATCACTGCACAATTTAATACACAACTCTTGTAAAATTTTAAAATTTTATCCTGGACTTGGGACACACAAGTAAATGTGTAAAGCTAGGATGAATAACATAGTTAGCAATAAAACAAAGAAGTTTGCATAATCTAGCCAATAATTGAAGGTGACCTATGCAATTTCAATCATCCCCAATTGTAACCTGTTCTTTTCAAAATGATCCTTGCCTAAGGCTTTAGTAAATATATCAACAATTTGCTCTTCAGTCGAACAAAACATAATTGAAATATGACCTTCTCAACATTGTCTCTAAGAAAATGATGTCTTATGTCAATATGTTTAGTTCTCTTATGTTGAACTGGATTTTTGACAATGTTTATGGAACTAGTATCATCACAAAGGCTAGGCACACATCCAACATCCTCACCAAAATCCAGTAGTTGTTGCTTGATCCACAATAACTGTGCACAACATGAACGAGCTACTACATATTCAGCCTCAGCAGTAGACAAGATACAAAATTTTGCTTCTTGGTGGACCAAGAGATCAAACATGGTCCAATGAAGTGTGTCATGCCTATAGTGTTTTTTCTATCCACCAGATATCCTGCATAATCAGCATCTGCATATCCTACCAAGGAAAAATTGCTTCCTTTAGGATACCATAACCCCAGATCAATTGTCCCCTTCAAGTATCTCAAAATTCTCTTAACAGCTTCGATATGTGATTCTTTGGGATTTTCTTGAAATCTAGCACACAAGCCAACACTGAAAACAATGTCAGGTCTACTAGCAGTGAGATATAAAAGAGAGCCAATCATACCTCTGTACAATTTCTGCTCTTTGGATGGACCTGTTTCATCAAGGTCTAATTTTGTGGTAGTAACAATAAGAATATCAATCACTTTGGCAGAATCCAAATTGAATCTTTTGAGCAACTCCTTCACATACTTCTGCTGATGAATTAATATTCTAGTAGGAGTTTGCTTAATTTGTAATCCAAGGAAGAAATTTAGTTCTCCCATCATGCTCATTTCAAGTTCTCCATTCATTAGCATGGGAAACTCTTGAGTCATGAGACTGTTTGTAGAACCAAATATGATGTCATCTACATACACTTGCACAATCAGCAGATCCTGACCTTTTGTTTTTAAGAAGAGTATGTTGTCAATCTTTCCTCTTGTGTTCCCATACTACAAAAGGAATTTTGGAAGTCTTTCATACCAGGCTCTTGGAGCTTGCTTCAACCCATATAAAGCTTTTTCTAGCTTGTACAAATAATTAGGAAATTCAGAACTTTCAAATCCTGGGGGTTGCTTCACATAGACTTCCTCTTTCAAATAACCATCAAGAATGCACTCTTTACATCCATTTTATAAAGAGTGATTTCTTTGAAGGCTACAAAGTCTATGACTAGTTTGATTGCTTCAAGTCTTGCAACAAGAGCAAATATCTCATCATAGTCAATTCCCTCTTCTTGACTATATACTTGGACCACGAGCCTAGCTTTGTTCCTTGTAATTGTTCCATGCCCATCTATCTTATTCCGAAATGCCCATTTAGTGCCAATCACAGTTCTTCCTTCAGGGGGAGGTACCAAGTGCCACACTTTGCTTCTTTCAAACTGATTTAGTTCCTCTTGCATAGCCAGAATCCAATCTTTATCAAGAAGAGACTCTTTTACCTTTTTAGGTTCTAGATTAGATAAGAAGGCATTGAAAGCACATAAGTCTTCAATCCTGATCTGATTGAGATCACAGAGGATCTGTGAGAACATTTTCAATGGGATGTGAATCCTGATACTTGTATCTTTTCAGCTGCAATCCTTGTGAGATTCCTGCATTTAAGTTGGCTTGCTACATTGATGATGGCTCAACTTCATTACATGTTATTCCCCCTATCAGTGAGCCCACATTTTGTTCCACAGATGGAACAGGTGATGCAACCTATTCCTGAGGATGTTCATCAGTTTCACTTTCATCCTTTTTCTACCTCTGTTTCTTACTCTCATAGGTCCACATAAATTCATATGTAGCAGATCCAGACATTTAGTTATACTTACTTGATTTTTTGATGGAAATGATGACCTCACCTGCTTCACCCTTAGACAAGCACTATAGACTTTGTCATTTTTGAACTTAGTTTTAGGCAAGCCTATAACCATGTCCTTTGAAGCAAGTTTATTCAACCGTTTGAAACTAGCATGCCCCAATATTTTGTGACAGAGAAGGGGATCACAATCCATTGAGCTAAGACAAGTCAGATTTGTACCAGACATTCTCATAATGTCTGCCTTGTGTACATTTTTGTGTCTGCTTGCACTTAGCACAATTTCCTTTGTATCCAACCTTTTGACCTTGCAACCTGCAGAAGTAAAGGTTACCTTGTTTCCTTCGTCACACAATTGAGATATACTCAGTAAATTATGTTTCAATCCATCAACATGGTACACATCTTCCAAGGCCCTTGTTTCTGAACTTCCAATTTTTCCAATTCCTATAACAATACCCTTTTTTCCATCTCCAAAGGATACATTCCGCCCTTTTAGTGGAGTGAGTGAAAGAAATTTTTGTTTATCTCCTGTCATGTGTCTTGAACAAGCACTATCCATGTACCAATGCTTGCTCCCTTTCACTCTCACTTGAAAAATAGCTTAGGGATTAGTTTTAGGAACCCAGACAAGCTTGGATCCTTTTTTGTGATCAAAGGGATGAATCAAGTTTTTTCTTGCCCAGTGCGGCAACAGGTTGTATGACCTGTTCCTACTAGAAGTTTCGTACTTAATTCCTTTAGTCAACAAGATACTCCTATTTTTGCTTCTAACTACTACTGGACATTAAGTGGTAGGATGACCATGTTTACCATATAAGTAACATATATCTTCAGTGACACTTGATTCTTTAAAAAAACTATTCCACCCTTTCATTTTGAACCCTTCCACTTAGATTATTTGTAATCCTAGAAGACTTGGTCCACCAATTAGCTTTCTCAAGATCACCTTTTAGCCTTGAAACTTTTAAACTCAATTTTATTACTTTTCTTTTTCACAAAAGTAATCAATTTTACAGTGCTTGAGTTCAGACTCAACCTTCCTGAATTTCTCTCTAGCTTCTTCTTTTTGACTTGAGGATTTTTCAGATTCTCACTAACAGTCTCAAGTTCAACAATGTGTTTCTTCAAAGAACAATTTTCCTTATCAGTGATATCTTTACCATTTTTAGATCAATGAACTCAAATTTTAGACTAGAAAGAGCATTAAACAACTGATCTCTATCCATTGCAGCATTCATCATAGATATAAGTTTCTTTTTAAACAAAGTATGAATGTTTTCATTTATATCAGAGATGCATACCTCGGAGTTCTTGTCATATTCTTCAAGATCAGAATCTCCTAGTGCCATGAATGCAGTTTCATCAACTTCAGTGTTAGACTCATCAGATTCAGATCCCCAAGCAGCCATCATTGCATAATTTTCCTTCTCTTTTGTCTTTTCCTTCGTTTCTTTTTCAGCTCTTTCTTTTCTTCTCTCAATTTTCCAGAGTGGACAATCTTTGATCATATGATCAGTTTTGTAGCATTTATAGCATCCAACTTAAGACTTTTCATTGGAACTCTTTTTATTACCTTATCCTTTCTTGTCATATCCCTTTTCCTTCTTGAGAAAATTTTTAAATTTCTTCACAAGGAAGGCAATATGCTCATCATCACCATCAGACTCGTCACTATCACAAGCCTTGAAGCCAGTGACTTTTCTTTGATTGACTCTTCTTTCTTTGAATCATCAATATTCATCTCGTACGTCTTCAATTTTCCTACCAATTCATCAAGCAGGACCCTTAAGACATTATCAACTTGTTCTTCAGTGGTGAGCACCTTTCCCAGGGAGGATAGTTCATTTACCATTGATGTAAGCCTTGTGATTATTTCTTCCAAAGACTCACTTTCCTTCATATTGAATGTCTCATATTCAGTAAATAGTAGAGCAACTCTGAACTTCCTAACCTGACTTGTTCCTTCATGAGCGTTGATCAAAGCATCCCATATTTATTTTGCTGTTGAGCAATTTGAAATCCAATTGTACTCATCAGGATCCAACCCACATACAAGGATGTTCTTAGCTTTGACATTTTTCTTGAGAGTCAACAAGTCATCCGCAGTAAATTCAGACCTTACTTTTAGAACTTCTACTCCATCCATCATCTTTTTTGGAATAACAAGTCCGGTAATGATCCTATCCCACAGATTATAGTCCTCAGCTTGGATAAAATTCTCCATACGAGTCTTCCACCACAGGAAGTGTGATCCATTGAAAAGAGGTGGTCGAGTGATTGACTGCCCTTCACAGTGTCCAATGGGTGGTGCAGAATTCATCATGATCTATCTTAGGTGTTAGCCTTTTAAGATAAACCTGCTCTTATACCAATTGATAGACTGCACAACTTAAGAATTTGTCTTAACTATTTGCCTACGAATGAAACAAGTCGTCAGACGTGTTCCACTTGTGTGAAATAAAACAGTAAATAAATAACATAATGATTTAGCGTGAAAAACACCCGACTCTAAAAGTAAAAAACCACTACCTGTACTCCACAGGATTTTTCTCCAACTTCACTAACTTTAAGAGCCTCTTTAAACAATTGATTACAACTCTTGCAATCTAAGGAATTATAAACTCTAATTCCTAACTATTTAATCTCCTAACCAACAACAATGTCTTCCTAGTAACACTACTTGAAGACCAACTCTTCTCAATTCAGTTTATAACTCACTAAATTACAGAATTCAACACTTATAATTCAACGACAAACTCCTAGTACAAGAAAAGCTAAATCTAGCTTGACGCTTTACTAGAACAGATTTGTCAACAAGAAATCATCAAATGCAATATACTCCTTTTCTCTCTTTGTAAGTGTGTATCTATTCTGAGATATCACGCTCCTTTATATACACATGTCTCCAAAGAGTTCTTCTTCCTTCCAACCTCTTTATGGCAACACCTTTGCCCGCCTTAGAGTTTTTTCTCATGTGGGAGTCTTTATTCAAGTTAAACTCTTGCACTTGGTTGTATTGTAATCAGACTCCAACTCTCCTGACTTATCCACATGTTGATTTTGCTAAGTTTGTTGAGTATTGCTTATCATCTCCTTAATTCACGTGTCTTTACTTCTGAATATTTTTCGCTTGTTAAGTATTATGCTTAACCTTTCATTGGACCAGCTTTACTGATCTGTTTCATCAACATGTTGTCAATCATCCTATTTCAAAGACCCCAACAACATACAATTGATAGCTCTGAGGCTGATGTCCTAAGACTAGTCAAAACCACTTTAACTATCAAGGTTCCCGAGAGTCTAAAGGACCACAATTGTACTAACATGGGAGACACAATGCTGACATCATTCGTCTAGTCAAGGCAACTTCAGCTAATCAGACACCTGAGTGTTCCACTAATCATAACATACTGAAATCATTAGTGTCTGATCAAGGTTACTTTCTACTATCGAGAGGCCTGAAACTCTGAAGATTCATGATCATGCTTTATAATTGAAATTCATAACATCATAGACCCAAAATCGAAGTATAAGTTGTGTGTCCTAGATTCATGAAAATTCATACGTTCACAACATACTTTAGACATATATATATATATATATATATATATATATATATATATATATATATATATATTTCATTACATGATAAGGGTCATATCTCAAAAATAATGCTAATTCATAGTGAAATTCTAGAAGATCATGCTACTATTATATCATATACATAAATCATTAATTTGGGGGCCATTTCATCAACATGCATAGCTACTTATCATCACACCCCTTTCTTGAACGACAACCTATCATATCCAAAATGACGGAAACAAGTTTTGAGAAGGGATTAATTTATTTGTTCAGAGTCGTCACTTGGAACTGAGTTTTGCGATTCCAAGTCACTTATTGAATCCCCAATCAAAAAGAAATGACTCTTATTTTTTGATCTGTGTAAATAAAAGACTGGGTAAGAAATTCTGTTGACCAAGGGTAAGGTGTTACGCATCCCTCGAGTCCCGTGGTTGTAGCATGGTCGCTTTATCGACTTATATTCGGCTTAATACAATTTTGGATACATTATGCTTAAGAAGTCATTGATTCTCCTTCTCGGCTCTGAAATTAATTTAAATTATTAATGTCTGGCATACTAGTAACAGTGCTTTCCAGCCTTACCAAATTTTAACTAGCACGCTATTGAGGCTTTTATGGATAGTCCTACTTTCCGGCGCCTAAACAAGCATCTAGTGTATTTAAAAGTCTACCCATCCACTAACTCGGCTTCAAATAGTAGATGAATTTTATTTAAACGACTTATCGGTAGCTGCATTTTTCGGCCTCGTCATTAATTATAATCAAATTAATTAAACTTTTATATTTTTTGGAGTTAACAAACTCAATTAGTTCTTTTCTTACTGAAAAGTTGAAACTAAATTAAAGTCCTAGCTCGCTCCCTTGCCAAATGTTCTTTCGGCTCATTTTTACATTGCTTATAACAAAATTTGAAATAAATTCATGGCCTTCATATTTACATTAATACTTTTGGGGCATTTTCCTGAAAAATGAATATGTGAGATCTAATCAATCAAGCAAGCAACCAAAACAATCCTAGAATTTTCCTATCCAATTCAATATTATCTAAAGTTGTTATGATTTGTTATCAAACCTCATTACCCAAGAATACAATGAAATAAGAAATAAGACGATTAAACTGGAACTCCAAATCTATCTCTTTAAAAAAAAAATCTAAACCCACAGAACTACACCACTACAAGATCTTATACTCTGTCCTATTATCAAATAAGACAACAAACAATCATGGAATCAAGTTAATCACAGAAAATGAACTTAGCAATGAGGGAAATTCACAAATAACAAAGGAATGTGGTTAAAAATATTGAAAGCAAAGTGAAGAATTGGACTATAAATGAAGTAATCTCCTTCAATATATGTACGAAAACCCCCAAAATCAGTTATTCAAATAGAAAAATCACAGATACACAATGGAGATTTTCATCGGAAACTACAAACCACGACTGAAGACCTCGATCGAACCCCTCAAGAAAAAATCCTGAGCCATTTTGGCACGTCAGTAGGATTTAGATTTAGATGTTTTGGCTGGTTGTACCGAAACTGATGAAATTCAATAGTATTTCAAGTAGAGTCGAGG
Organism: Datura wrightii; assembly: GCA_035772735.1. Taxonomy (NCBI): domain Eukaryota; kingdom Viridiplantae; phylum Streptophyta; class Magnoliopsida; order Solanales; family Solanaceae; genus Datura; species Datura wrightii. The sequence continues at coordinate 17,246,709 of JASDFA010000019.1, read as the reverse complement.
TGGTTCGACAGAGTAGAATGATGGGGTTGCTCTATTTTCTGAGTCTCAGTGGTGGGTAGCGTTAATCACCGGTGAAGGGAATGATGGACGCCCCCCATTTCTCGTTCTCTCTCCGTTTTTGGTGCTTCTTCTCCAAAACAAAAGAAGAAATGTGTGTGGGAGTGCCTTGATTTTCCTTTTTGTGCAGATCCCTACTCCCTCTCTTTTGCTTCTCCCACTATCTTCTATATATCTTTAGGTGTTTAAGTGGTGTGTGTGCAGGTGATTGATGAAGTAGAGAAACGGAATTTTGTATGTGTGCTTCTGCGTCCCTCTCCCCCTAGCTGCTAGATTTCTTATGTTTTCTTCATTCCAGCCCCCCTCCTTTGTGAGTGTAGTGTGTAGGCATTCTATGTGTGTATGGCGTGAGTGCTGGTGAGAATGTGAGTGTTTATGTGAGTCGATGAGGAGAAAAAAGAAAAAGCAAAAAACAACAAAATATAGCGAGGTGTAAAAGAGTTTGTTACAAAGAGATAAGAAAGAATTTTTTCACGTGACAAAAATTTATTGGTTCTTTTTATTTAGTTTTTAAAATAACAATAATAATAAAAATGCTAAATAATTAAAGAATGGTTAAAAATAATTAACTAAAAGCTATATAAGAAAAGTAATTTTGTCATTTCTTTCTTTTTTAAATAAAACTAAAATTTTCAATTTCCACAAATAAAAACTTACTAAAAATAAGATAAAAATCTAAAATACCCAGATTAAGCGTAAAAGAAATATTTAACGCTAAAATAGTGTGAAACTCACAAAGGATCAAAATGACGTGTCTACACTTATCATGAGAGTCTTAAACCTATAGGAGACATGTGAGAATTCATGCATAGATTGAAACCGTAAGGCATGCTTTTCTAGAAATCAAGGAAATTAGGGCTTTAACATACAATTGGGACACAAGGATGAAAGGAGATCCATGTTGAAGTCTCACATACCTGGCTTGAAGAAATCTCCAACTGGAACTTGGATCTTGAAGCCCTTGAAGAAAACCCTAGGTATTCTAGAACCTTGAGAAAGAAGAGGAAGAAGAGTTTGGGAGTGTTCTTGGATGGAATGAGGTATTAGGCTAGATATCTCTTTGAAATCGTCTCATCTGATACCCAAAATGATGTAGTTCAAGAGTTAGAAGCATAGAATTTTACGAAAACACCCTTGGAAATTAGCAGGAAAAAAACTTATTTCCAGTTCCCACGAGGGACTTCACTGGTCGTGGGGTACTAAATGACTCGTTAAGTCTCACTCGTCATCGCTTCTGAAAATTTCCCAAACAATTTCCTCGAACTGCCGACGACCAACACAACAAGTCGTTGCTTGATCTAACAGGTCATCGTATTCGTCCATTGCCATTGAATCATTTATTCTGAACTTCCACTCAACGACTCTCAGGATGACTCGTTACTGGACCCAACGAGTCGTCATGTCTCTCATCCCTTTATGACTTGACTTATGGACATGCTGCCCGTAATGAAGGACTCCACGATTCGTCACCTCACCCCATGAGTTGTGACATGGGTCGTTACCCTGGTCTTTAGAATGAACACTTAATGCCTTCATGCCATGAGTCTGACCACAACTCATTTAGTAACTGGACAAGTCATGCCACGACTCGTCCTGTGGCAAAATTTCCACTTTCCAACAGATTTTTTCTTTAAGTCTGGGTTTGATCTTTGAAACTTTCGGGGTGTTAAAATTATCATAAGTAGTTATAGTTGTCCATATATCAACCGGACAGGTAGAATGAATGCAAAACATGTACCATGTGTGAGTGAGGTCTATACCTAGTTCAAACTGCGTACAGGGATCTAGAACATGCGCGGTTGGACTTTACATAGATTTTAGAATGGTTGGTTAGGAAAGGATCATAGGACTTTTTGTTTAGCCCATTTTAACTTAAATTTCCGTACTAAAATGATATGATTCCTTTGATCCTAATTTTGAGCCTTAAATGAACCATTTTTCTTTGATTAATCGATTAATCTTACCCATTTTTTAATAATGAATCTGTTTTGGCCCTGGTCCCTCTTTGGACATTGTGAACCTCAACCCAAGAAACATGTCTAAGTTGAGGGTGGCTAGAGTAGGGATGCATAGATCATGGGGAGGTGAAAAAAGAAAAAGAAAGGGAAAAGGGTTAAAAATGAGGTGTGGTGTGACAACAAAAGAAGAAAAAAGAGCTGAAAAAGAAGAATTGAAAAGAAAATACAAAAGAGAAAAATGAAAGAAAATTTGAAAACACACCATACCCATACAATGTATAAAAGATGGAGAAAAGGGAGGAAAAAGTTGAAAAAATGAAAAAAAAGTGAAATAAGTGAAAAGTGGAGCCACACGTATGTAGTGCCGAGGAGGGTTTATTAACTGAAAATTATATATTTACCATACCCAGCCCAAAGCCTACATTACAATCCGAATAAAAGTCCTATAGTGATCCTAGCCTGACTGTCCTAAGAGCCAAAGTAGAGAAAATAAGGGCAAGCATATGGTATCCAATGTGCATTATTTGAAACTTCCTTATGAGAGTGAGAGTCTTACTTGTACAGTTCTACGTTTTATATTTTCATATATCTGTGAGTTAGGGACTTCATTTGATGCGAGGTACATGGCTTTTGTTTTACTCTGCCAATTGTCTGTGTGAAAAGAATTGGTAATGAATTGATTCTATGCTAATAACTAGATAAAATATCTTGATCCCTTTTTATCATGATTTTTGATCACTTGATGTGCATATGCTGATTTGGTTTGCCTGGAGAAGGTTCAAAAGCTGTTTGTGTTCATTGTGCAAATTTTGATTGGTGTTGGATGTAGAATCCTAGGTTTATTTTCTAGATAAACATCATTTTTAGTTCTTGTTTTTCTTTTCCTGAGGACATGCAAAATTCTTAAGTTGAGGGTGTTGATGTGTTGTGAGTTTAAAGCACTTTCGACACTTAAAATCGGGAAAATAGCATGGATTCAGGTATGTTATATGGATATGAGTTGTTTTTACTTTGTTTTTAGGGAAAATAGGTGTTGGAGTAAAAATGTGTAAAAGATGCAGAAAAGTACAAAAAAGCAGCAAAGTACTGATCTCAGTACGAGCCATACTGAGACTCGTGAAAAAGCTAAGAAGGCTGGACCAATGGAAAGACAAAGCACGACTCAGTATGAGCCGTATCGAGCTAGTACGAGTCGTAACTTGAGTCATGGAATACTTTAGAGAAAGTTGCACAATGGAAGTCTTCTGATACGGGTAGTAACTACGAATTGTAGCATCTACCTACGACCCGTACCAGGAGCCGCGGGAAGCTTCAGTGATTTTAAGGACTTGGAAGAACTCATGATGCAACAAGCTGTTACGAGTCATAGGAGCAAAGAACGAGGCATACCAAGACACTCGTAAAAAACTTCAGAAGATGTCAAAGTTCTTAGAGCCAAACCACGACTGGATTGTACGACTCGTGGGATCATGTTACGAGTCATACTAGATGCCAACACTTAGCTAATTCTGCAGAAGCCAAGGAATGTACGAGATAAGGCATGACCCATACAATCCTATTACGGGTCATGATGAGTCGTAGGATGTGTCAGTGCTAGATTCGGTTATTTCCCAGTTAACTTAGGAAAATGATCTTATTGTCTATATAAATATGTTTTATGTTTCTTTTAGGAGAGAAGAGGTCATAATTAGTTGATTGTCAATTGTTATCAAGTTTGTAATTAGTTTTTGACAATATTGGAGAGCAATTATTGAGATCAAAACTTGGATTTCTCAATTGTTCTTGATTTTATTCATCATATTCTATTACAATATTCACAACAGGTTTTCTTTCAATCATCTTTGTAATTATTTAATCATGTGTTTGTCTATGAATACTAATCACAATCTTACAATCATGAGAGGATAAAACCTCCACAACTAGGACTGTGGGAACCATGGCGGATTAACAAATAGGGTTACACAAAGTGATTCGAAACAAAAGTTAAATGCTTATATTGTATTCTCTTCATCTTTAATGTTTCTTAACAAAGCGTAACATTAAGACTTGCCAGAATTCTTTACTTGTTTGAACCTAGAGAGGTAGAAATTAGGAAAAGAAAATTACAACAAAGCCTTGATTTTTATGATCATTGTATAACTTGAGTTGTGGTCGTAGGATAGTTAATTTGGAAAAAATTAATAATGATTAATTTGAAATCGCTCATGAGACCTAATCCGGTGATTGAGTATAGTCATCCAATAGGGATGAACCAGTTGTTTGGATGAACCCTAGTTACTAGTTCTACAAGTAAGCATTGGGATTGATCACGAGTATAAACCCAAAGTAGTTATGAACCCATGGAGAAAACTTTCCTTAGTTAATTGCACATCTTGATTAACAATACTTGATTTTCATGCTTGTTTTACAATTGTTTTTTTCTATAAAACCTCCAATTTGGAGATAACACACCAAAAAGCTTAAATACCAATATTACTCTAGTTCTTACCATATTCCCTTTGGGTTCGAGCCCAACCTTTTTGTTGGGTTCTTTATTGATAACATCCACTTCATACTTTGTCAGGAGTGTGAGTTTGAGTGTTATCAGTCGGTTATAGAAATTGTGTAGTCTTGAATGTGAAAACTCTGCATGTGCTTAATGTGAATTGCTATGAGTTAATGAACCACTTAATCATATGCTCTCTCCTAGTTATTTGAGTGTGAATTGATGGAAGTGACAAATGGTGACAAAATATGAGTTTGTGCATGGAGGTGAGGATTGTTTGAGGACGAACAATAGTTTAAGCATTAGGGTGGTGATGTTGGGCATATTCTTATGTCCATTTGCTATGTTTTTACCCATATTTAGCCTTGTTTTGAGTTCATAATCTTATGAAGTGTATGAATCCATTTTTTTGTGTGTCTTATGAGCTAATGAATGTTTATATATGTTTTGAGAAGAAAACTAAGGAAAAAGGATACAAAAATGACCCGAGGTGTGAAGAAGAAAAGTTCGTGAAAGCCGGCTTGAGGCTATGGCTGGTGTGGCGTGCCAACACTTTTGCTTCAGAGAAAAATGCACCAAAGTTGGTGCTATCGATGGCGTGGGGCGCCAGGTTCCTAGCTTCAGAGATGAGAATTTGACTAACACCTTGGCAAGATGGATGGCTTGGAGCCCCCAAAGCATTCCAGACTTAGGAAATTTTTCCAACATTCTGGTGCTATGGATAGAGTAGGGCACCAGAAGGGTCTTAAAGCTCAGAAACTTGACTAACACTCTGGTGCTACAGATGGAGTGGAGCGCCAGAGGTGTTTAGAAGTGCAGAAATTTGGCTAACACCTTGGTGCTATGGCTGGAGTGGGGCGCTCAAACTATACTTTAGAGGAAAATTGACCCAAACTTGGGGCTATGGATGGGGCGACGTGCCAGACACCCTCTTGGATGGATTTTTGCTGATTTTAAAGCAATTTACTAGAGGGAAAAAGCATCATTTAAAGGCTCACCTATAAATATAACATCTAAGGCATTTTTAGCATATCATTCATCATTTTGCTTGATTGTAGAAGGTTTTAAATGAAGTTTTTGGAGGAGAGACAAGTTCCTACTTATGTTTCTTGTTTTCTTTATCGTTTTACTTTGAATGATGATGTTATCTTTGTTTTTCCACTTTGTCTATAAGTGGCTAAACGCCCATTCTAGGGTTTTGGTCATAGTTGATGGTTGAAGTTGGATAGATTGATTATTGCTAGTTTTGATTCTTCATTAAAGTTTGTTTATATTTACTTGTTATAATTGCTTATTCACTAGATTGATCAACTTATCAGTAAATCTGTTGGCTTTCAGTTGAACTTGGGAAAGGGAATCGAAAGGGTTAAACGTAAATGCAAAACAGGAATTTGAAGATCCTTTGTCCCATTGGATGAACATTAGAAGTTGTTGTTAAGGATAGGGATATACCCTTAAACTGTGTTTAGTTGAAATACAAGTAGGCATAACTATCATTTCATGCTTCTCCTGTAACGATAAGGATATAGGTGTTAGGGTTGATGAGATAGTTCTTGGATGCTCTGGAGAGTGGTAAGAAATGGGATAGTAACTTGTAACTAGCAACCTTAGGAAGAATTAATCTAGAGTATCATGTTTTGAAAACTCAAACTGATAAAAAAGTGCCAATTCCCTATATTTTCATCATCATTTAAAGCACAAACAAGTTTGCAACAATCTTAGTCCTTAATTAAGTTTACATTTTGAGTTTTAGTAGTTAAATCTCCAAGTCCTTCCCCATTTTTACTTGTGTTGTTAGAATAGTGAAATAAAGAATTAACCTTAAAATGATTGATCTGATAAGTCTTTGAGGGATCGATAATCGAGACATCACTGTCCTATATTACTTGATGACCACGTGCGGTTAGGCGACATCCGTGAACATCCCACTGTTGTATTCCTTGGTGAAAATGTCGGGCTACGCCAAGTTCATGAAATACTTAGTGACAAAGAAGAGGAACATGAGTTATGAGCCAATTGATAATACACACCAATATAGTGCGGTTGTATCATAGTCCAATATTGGTCCAAAAGAAAGAGGACCCCAGAGCATTCATAATCCCATGCACAAATGGGACGTTTAACTTTGCTAAAGCTCTCTGTGACTTGGGTACAAGTATTAACCTAATGCCGCTTGTAATATTCAAGAAGTTGGGTCTAGGAACCCCCCCCCCAGACCAATGAAAATGCGGTTGCTAATGGAAGACAAAATGGTGAAAAGACTAGTGGGCATCCTGTATGATGTGTTGGTAAAGGTGAATAATTTCATTTTCCCTACTGAATTCATAATTTTAGATTGCTAAGTGGATTTTGAGGTTCCTATTACATTGGCAAGACCATTCTTAGCAACAGGCAGAGCACTGGTTGATATGAAGAGAGGTGAAGTGAAGTTCAGGTTGAACAAATATGAGATTATCTTTAATATGTGTCATTCCATGAGGCAACCCAAAGATATGAGTGTTATTTCAGTGATAGACACTATTGATGAAGTAGTGGAGAATGCCATAGAGGAGAAGTTTGTTGCTGAAGCATTGATTGCAGTCATAATTAATTTTATTGGTGACTCAATAGAAGAATTTGAGGAGATGGTAAATGCAATGGCAGGCATAGGGTCTTATTCATTTGTTCCCAAAGAGCTTGATTTGGACCTGCAGAATAGAGAGAATCTGCCTGCAAAGCCATCTTTTAAAGAACCTCCAGTCTTGGACCTCAAACCGCTACCATCTCATCTGAGGTATATATATTTGGGACCATGTGAGACATTGCTTGTGATCATCTCTATAAAGCTGTTGGATTGGCAAGTATAAGCTTTGGTTTCCATCTTGAGAAATAACAAATGGGGCCATTGGCTGGTCCACTGCTTATATCATTGGCACTTCTCCAGGCATTTGCACCCACAAAATTCAGATGGACAAAAATTGCATTCCTAGCATCGAATACCAAAGGAGGCTGAATCCACCTATGCAAGAGGTGGTAAAGAAGGAGATCATAAAATGGTTAATCCATATCTGATAGTCACTGGGTTAGCTCAGTGCAATGTGTATCGAAGAAGGGTGGAATGACTGTAGTCCCCAATAAGAAGAATGAATTAGTGCCAACTCGAATAGTGACAAGTTGGAGTGTATGCATAGACTATCAGAAGCTGAACTGGTGGTCCCAAAAACAATCATTTTCTAATGGCATTTATGGATCAGATGTTGGATAGACTCGCAAGGGGGTTTTATTACTATTTCTTGGATAGATTCTCTGGTTACAACTAGATCTCCATCTCTCTTGAGGACCAAGAGAAGACTATATTCACATGTCCTTATGGGACATTTGCCTTCAAGTAAATGCCTTTCGGACTTGTAATGCACCTACCACATTCCAACAGTGTATGATGTTAATATTTTACGATATGGTTGAAAACATGATAGAAATCTTCACGGATGACTTCTTTGTAGTGGGTGATTCATCGAAAGATTGTTTATCTCACCTAGCTACAGTATTGAAGTGTTATGAGGAAACAAATTTAGTATTAAACTAGGAAAAATGTCATTTCATGGTGAATGAAGGGATTGTATTGGGACACAGGTGTTACACCCCGTAAGTTCCTATCGTTTAACTGACGCATGTATACGTATATTGAGAGTTTTAAAGTAGGACGCATGCAAAAGAGGGATTAGGGGATGAGTATACAAGCACGACATGAGTGGGCAGGAGTCCGGGGCCAGAGGCCAGGCGCACTGGGCACCGCACTGCGCTGCCAGCCAAGCGCACTGGATAGCATGTCGCTCCATCCTGCCACCACCTCAACACCTATATAAACCCTTCATAATGTGAGAAAATAATTTTAAACATTTCCCCTCAACAGAGAATAGAGTAAGAACAATAATTTCATCTATTTTTTATCAGATTACGCTGCTAAACTCCGTTCATATGCAAATTCGTCCTGGATAACGGGTTATAAGCCTACAAGGAACATCCTTGTGGAGTTATTTCTTGAAAAGTTTCTCGGAGTACTGGAACCACACCGAGTAAAATTTATGGATATCGCTCCTAATGGAGTTCTAAGTAGCTACAAGGGACATGTAAGTATTTCTACCTTCTAAACTCTGGGGAATTTGTGAGTTTTCGGCCGAATTGAATGAAGTTGAGTTATAGTTAATATTATTGAAAGATATCACTATTTGCCGAGTCTTAATATTGAAAATAGCCTTATTCTCTTAGCGTAGGGCTGCAATTTGGTAGGATTGTCAGCTATAGGTTGGAACTATTTGAGTGAACGAGAATCGGCATTCAAGGTATGTCAAAGCTAACCTCTTCAGCAAGTTATTCCCATCTTATAATTAATGCGATCTATGCTTTTGTAAGTAAATTGAATGTATGTATGTTGTGATTAGTTGTTGCAAATAGGTAATGATTATATATGTTGTGGTTAGTTGCTACGAGACGAATTGAGATTATGTCATAGTATAACCCATTGGGAAAGAATATACATAGTGGGACAAACGGTAGGAGTGTCATAGAAACTTCCCTATTCAATTGTTCATAGTATTGGTGGGAGTCTGATGTCTCATTATCGTACCAAGGCCATAGAAGTTTGTGGGTAGCTGTTGGGCCTAACTTGGTAAAGTGAATAGCATCGGGTGAAGCTACGCGATATAACTTTTTGTTTGACGCCTATACAGACAGTAAAGCTTGCTCATAGGCCATTGGCGTATCTTGACGCCTTCAGGGACAGAATATTGATAAAATGGTCTTACACTTCGAGTTGATGGCACCAGGGTTGCCTAATGAACTGAATAATAGCTTGGCATATGATTAGCTACTGTCAGTGACCCTTAGCTTTAACCGACTTACTGCTTGTCATATAGGTTGCTCAAGAAACCACCCCAGTTTTTAGAAGTCTGATAGACTAGCTGATACTCCAAGGGGAGGAATTTGTCGGTAGTTAGACGTGCAGCCAACACCCTGGGATACTTTTACAGATGCCCATGTACATGTTGCCGCTAAGGGATAAATCCAAATATCCCAGTCTACGAGGCTATGAATCACCCAGAGGAGCCATATGTTTTCTGGACAAACCAAGTTAATGTCTAGGGGACTAGAACCATAGTATCATAACATCACCTTCAGGCTAAGAATTATAGTGAGCTGTCTATGGGAAGTTAGGGCTAACTGCTTCGGAGGATGTCCGATTGGTAACAGCCCGACAGTCATTCTAAGAAAGGAACTAAATAGTTGGCCGCCTGCAACCTTACGATTAGCTTATGAGCTATCCTTGTTCTAGCATGACCTTCAGACTATCGCTTAGGTCAGTCAGACCTCGTCCTTTTCTGTCTAAGTCGAAGGAGGTTGTAACCACTGCCAGAACCCTCTGGTCAGGTTTAGGCACATGGGGTATGCCTGTTGGCAGCTATATGGACTATCTAATGAAAGAGTAGTAGTTGCGTTAGGCCTACGGAGCTAGATACGCCTTTTTCAGTGACTAGATATGTAGATTGTAGCGTAGTATCCCTGGTTGGGGTAGATCGTATTTCATACTGCCTCTCACCATGAATCGCTAAGGGGCTGCTAGTTGTACGAACTGCTTATAGAGCTATACACTACTTACGGAGCTACGATGCTGCTAATGCTTACAGAGCTAGATTGCTTATGGAGCTACGATGCTGTATCACTTATGGAGCCATATATTGTCTGTTGATAATGCTCAAACCTCACCTTTTATTGAAGTGAGAAGCGGACGTTGTCAATAAAGAACCCAACTAGAGGTTGGGGTCGATCCCACAGGGAATATGGAAGGATGTAGATGAACGCTAGTGCTTAAAATTTTTAGTTAATTATTTCCTAAGAGGGGGGATTTGTAAAATTAATAAGTAACAATGTCGAGAAATTGATGATTGTTTCCAAATTAATGCAATTAACTAGGATAAGTATTCCCCATGGATCCTTAACTACTTCGGGTTTTACACTAGTGATTTATCCCAATACTTTACTTGTAGAACTGATAACTTAGGTTCATTCAAACGACCGACCAGTCCCTATTGAATGACTACACTCAATTACTCGACCAAGTCTCATGAGTGATTATAATTTAACCGTTACCAATTTGTTCCAAATATAACTATCCTGCGATCATAGCTCATGTTAATACAATGATCATCAAGATCAAGGCATTATAGTAATTCTCTTTTCCTAATCTCTGCCTCTTCGACCAAAGCAAGTAAAGAATTCAAGCACTTCCTAATGTTGTGCACCGTTAAGAATTGTTAAAGATGCAGAGAATACAATAGAAGTGTTTAGTATTGGTTTAGTATCACTTATTGCAAATCCTAGTTCGTTAATTCACCATGGTTCCCACAACCCTAGTTGTGGTAGTTTTAGCCTATCATGTTCATAAGTAAATTAATAGAATTCATAAATAAAAGCAAAAATTAATACTTACAACAATGATAGGAAGAACCTTTACTTGATTAATGCAAAATTTGGAAGAGCAACTTTACAATCGTCTCAACATATGTCTTCTCAAATTTATTGTAAACTAAAGAAACTGCAAGACTTAAAAACCTTCTCTCAAACTTATGTCTTCACAACTTCAAGACTTTCGAACTTATCTATTACATGAAAATAGAAAGGTATTTATAGTAGTTTGATGTTTTCCTTCTTCCTTGATGAATTTGTCTTGGGATTTTAAAGTTCCTTTTCCTAGTTGAAGTGGGAAGTCAATTTTGGCCGTTTGTTACACCTTGTTGCATCGCCCTTGTCAATGTCGTGTCCTGGCACCACATCGCACGCCTTGTCGCATAGGGAGTGTGCTGCTGCACGCCTACCAATGCACTGGATATGGCTTGTGTTGCGCCTGCCCACGCGAAGGTGCGCTGGGCGCCTCACGCCTGGCATAGCACGCATGATGCTGCCCCGCCGCGCCTGTTATTGCGCTGATGGCCTTGTGTCTCACGCATGGTAGTGCATCCATGTGCTAAACTTCATTCCTTGAATTACTTATTCCAACTTCTTCACATATATTCCAAAATCCTTAAATACACCCAAATCCATCATTTTAAAACCTAAAACATCTAATCACGTATGTTAGCCATTTTCACAAATATATAATTTAAACACATGAAAACACACATAATTTATTCTCAAAACATAATAAAGTATGGGAAAATTACATCTATGAAGTGCGTAAATATGCCCTTCATCATCTGTAAGGACTAAAGTGAAGCCTATGGGGCCATATTGAAGTCTATTCACCTATTGACTTCTTCTACGCCACAGTGGCATTACAAACCCTTCGTAGAGCCTTGTGTACTTGGGGTGCAGTCACAGGGGCCCAGAAGGACCAAACTCAGTTATAGGAGTCCAGAAGGCTCTAGTATAGTCTTAAGAGACCAGGTATGTTTAGTTACAATTACTTGCAGGGCCTCAAGGGTACCAATAGGGGATATAGACTGAGTGGCGCCTGTCGGGGCTTATAGGGGCCCAGGTAGGTTATTTCTGTGATGATTATACCTTCCAGACTTATGGGGGCCAGGTTAGGTTCTTGTTGCATAATTTCTTGCTGGATATAGCTTATGAATGTATAACCGTATAGCTTACACTCTTATTTGTATAAGTTGTCTACTAGATGCAGACTATGGTTATAAAAGCATACAGGTTAACTTCTGCTCCTTTTCGCTAATTACTTTCAGTTCTTTATCAGCTTTTATTCAGTTATTATTATTGCCTTACATATTTGGTACATATTGTACTGACGCCCCCGTATGGGGCGCTGCATACTTGCCTGCAGGTTTAGACAGATAGGTTTCAGGATCTCCTTTAGCAGCTATTTAGAATTAGCAGACTGGTCAGCTCTTGTCATTGCGGAGTTTCCAAATAGCATAGGTTTACTTGTCCTTTATTATATAGATTTTGGGTAGGCCGAGGCGCTGTCCCAACCAATATTTTTACTCTTAGAGGCTTGATGACTACAGTCTTCATTTAGTTAGTTGTTGTTGGCCGTGTGGGGCCTATGTATGTTATATTTTGTGTGTTGGTCGTGTGGGGCCTAGTGTAGCTTTTAGGTAGTAGCCTTGTTAGCTATAGTATGAATATGACTGACTGCTTCCCTTCAGCTATGACTAGACAGCATAGTGGTCTTGTTGGCCCGCATAGGTGGTCGGTGCTTTTCACAACTACACGCAAGTGCACGTGGTCGAACAAGTAATAAAGTGGCTGAAGTAAGCCAAGTATCGATCCCACAGGGACTAGGCTAGGGTAACAATCTACTCAAGTGTCAATAAACTTTAACACTAAAAGTGCAGACAACAGTGTTAAGAAGAGTTTGATATTTTGGTTTCTAATTTTATACTAATTCTAAAACGAATATACAATTTGAGTCTGAACTATAAGTATGAGCATGCTGAGGTTGAATGAACATGTAGAGAAATAAATTATCGATACAATTTGATTTATCTTTCCTCCGGTTGCTAGTCAAGAATTATTGCCTATGGATTAAAACTCTCGTATTTAACCCAACTTAAGAAGCATGAACCTTCCGCCTACATTTCTGTGATAAAAAAAATTCATGTTTTATCCATACAAACCCGATTCTGTAATTGACTAACACGACTTTCAGGTATATCTCTATCCTGAAGGTAAATCAATTCTCAATTTTCCCAAACTAAGAAAAGATCATATCCTATTAATTCACAACTTTCCAATTTCTTTCTCTCTCGAGTGAAACCGGACTTTTTAGATGTACATTAACGTTGGCCACACATTAATGCAGTAAGAACAAGAATCAATAGAACAACCATGGAAGAAAAGATGAAAAACCAATTTATCAATAATTACATTTCAATACAATTGTTCTTAACCTCAGCAAGAAGAGGATTTAGCCACTCATTTGTGGATTAAACATCGTTAGATGAGTGTAAATCATACAAGCAATTGAAATAAAGAAGAAGGAGATAGAGAAAAACCCTGAGATTTTCATCCCGTCAACTGCCTGTAACCCACGTTCTTGCTCCACCAAGTCAGAATTTTCAAAAATGAACCTAAGTGTTCTATTTATACTAGTGGAAATTTTTCCCGGAATAACAAGCAACGTGTCGCGGAGTGCTTCGCGGAGCACTGCCTCCATGACACGCCACCAACGCGGACCCTTACTGGAATCCGGACGTCCAGGTATTTAGGCCCAATGTGGCACGACGTGCAACGTGGGGCTAGGCCAACGTGCCACAGCCCCAACACGCACCTTCATTGGAATTTGGCAAAAATTCCATATCCAGGCAGAAGGCATCCGAGATGTCAACGTGACACGGCTCCATCGCGGAGCCCCTTTAATTCATGCTGTCCTTAACCTTTTCCTTGCTTGCTTCCGAGTCCACTCCCGATTTCTCCCAACATGCATTTTAGCTTCCCAAAATTATATTTCTCCTGCAAAACAACGCTAATCATGTTGGTTAGTATAAATTCACATTTTATTACAAATCACATGAGAATGTATAAACATTGACAGATAAACAAGGCAAAATGACACATTTGAGTATCACTTGGGCATATAAATTTTCCCAAGATCACTTACCCCACACTTAAATCCTTGTTCGTCCTCGAACAAATCTTTTACATCTCATGCACATGAAGACTTACACATAGCTAATTTTAGCAAGACAATTCAAGCTACGACTACAATGACTGTTTAAGATAGCAAGCTAAAAATAGAGCATGCACGATTTAATCATTGAAATGAAATACAATTATGTTATGACTTCCTAACCTCAAGAATTGACTCTCTATCTTAGCAAACTCATGCAAATCAACTGATCAAGAAATCCAAAATGAATTATATCCTTCCATTAAACATGTGCCCTTACAACAAGAGAGTTACCCATTTTCACACGAAAATTTTTAAATCACAACATGTATGGGTAAATGAATAGAATTATGCTCACTCTCACAAAGAATTCACATGCATCATGTAATGACCCATAAGCTTGCCCTTAGTGTTTTACTCCACTAATTTAAGGATGTCTGAACGTAAGATCAAGTAGGACTTAATGGGTTGTAATGTAAGCTAAGGGACGGGTAGGTACTATTCTGGCCAGTAATAGTGACTATCTCCCCCAAGCGCTTTTAATACATCCAACATTCATTAAGGACATCTCTTTTCTTACTTCCTCCTCATTCTTTTCAATCCTGAATTTTCTCTTCTTGTTCCCATTTCGTTAGGCACACTCAGCTTAGTAGTAAGGAGTACTTAAGCAAAAAAAAAAAAAAATTCATTCATTTATTTTCTTACTCCCTACTAATAATCAACTATTTTTACACATGTGCACCTTTGTCCTTTTCTCAACTTTCACAACTCCTACTTTTCCTTCTTTTTCACGCTTCTCACTGCTTCACTCTTTCGGATTTTTCACTTAAGCGCTTCAGAGTTTTGGATCAAATTCAAGGCTAATGAAAGAAAAAGGATTAAGCTTATGTTGTAGCTATCAAAGAATAGGCTCAAGGCTCAATGGGGCTAACTAGGATTAAATATTCAAGGTAGGTAACGTGAGGGATAACATTTAGGTTCATTCAAAGAAATGCCTAAATCATCTCCTACAATTGTCATCCTTCATTTCGTTTTATATACACACCAGGAAAGTTCTAGACATTCCACAATAGCACGGAATATTCGAAAAACTTACACTCACAGCACATGCTCAATTCAAGACACATTCCGCAGACTCTTAACTCAGCTAATCACAAGAATTCAAAATTAAGCTTCAATCATATCAAGTCAAATTCAAGAGCCTAGCTGTCTCAAACATAGGTATACCACTTGCATGCTTCAACACTAAACATACTTGCATCTTACAATCATTTATAGCACATAACAAGAATATCAAGCCATCAATTAGCTACGGGTTCAAAAACCAACCTACTGACTAATTTTCCTCAAGACGGTTGTCATCCATCCATCGTCGGAAACAGTCTCTAACTATGACTAAAAACATTATATACAGACAAAGAAAAATTTTTATTCTTCGGTTCAAAGACCCCCCATCGAAAAAGAACCGAAAAGAAAAACCAACGGGTGATGAAGTCATGCTTGACTCACAAAAAAAAGAAAAAAAAATTTCAAATATTTCTCATAAGCATTACATTCACCAAAAATCGTTAAGCACAAAAATTTTAAAATTTTCCTCACCCCACACTTGAATAATGCTATGTCCCCATAGCATCAACTTAACATTTAAAGAGGGTGAGAAATACTCCCTGAGGCCTTTAGGCTTAGCTAACAGCATGCCTTTCTTCAACTTTGCACAAGTGGGTGTTCGACCCCACACTTTTTCTCTTCCATGCTTGTTAGCTTCCTCCTCCATGGGTACTCAGACTTCCCCTCCATCTGTGCTTAACTTTCCACCAAAACAACACAAGATGAAAAATAAATAAAATCAACTTAAATGCAAGAAATTAAAATGGTACCCTTGGGTTGCCTCCCAAGCAGCGCCTAATTTTACGTCGCGGCATGACGTACCAAGTTTCACCACTTTTTCCTCCACCTTGAGGATATGAATCTCACCCCTAATTTCTTCTCTAATTTCCTCTTATGCTCCAGGGGTGGTGTTGAAAAATTGTAAGGACCAAGCAGTAGATATTGCCTTTTGAACTTATTGGCCCTTAAGTAAGCGAAGTCATTTTGTCTCTCCGAGTCAGCATATTTCAAAATATACGGGGCTTGGTCCTCCTCTAGACATTTCTCTATATGCTTGGAAGACTCTATTTCTATGTTGTCAACCAAACGTAATGTCAAAAAATGCTTCGAGTGTAGTCCAATAAACCTCAACTCTGAAACTGCATTGTGCTTGACCTCCTTACTTGTAAACACCTTCTCAGCATCGACATTTATCTCTCCATTAATGTCAACTGGGGGATACTCTATCTCTTCTTCCATTAATGGATTTTCCATAAGTGTGAGCCCATCACGGGGACACTCAAGAGATTCTAATTGTTGGGCTTCATCCAAAAATTCACCCTTGTCTTCCTCTTGTAGTTCCTCTTGAATATCGGCTAAAATTGTTACCTGCAATTTATCACAAGCTTCAGCCTCAGCAATCATCTCCGTGACTTTGACGCTCATCCTTTCTAGAGCCTCTGCATTCTCTTCTTGCTGAATTCTCAATACTGCCATCGCCTCCTTCATTGCTTCTGATTGCTCCAGGAGTTGTTTCAACATGTCTTCTATTTGAGCTTGGCGTCCCAAGTCCTCATTTTCAGCATGCCTATATTCAGCAAAAACAATAGAACGATCATAGTAGGGGCTTGGGGGAGGGGAATATGCATTCGGACAGCCATCCCAATGGCCATCTTGACCACCACATATATTGCACGTGTTACAGTGTTGCCACAAGTGGGGTCCTCCGCAATTCAGACAAGATTCGCCAAAATATGAGTATCCACCATTTAAGCCATTTGTATTCCATGACGTCATGTCAAGAAGGGTATCCGAAAAAAAGTCAAAAAGAATTAAAACAAATATCTACAGTTTTTGTTTTTATTTTTATTTTTCTTTCAAAAATAAGACTAACACAAGAATTCTATACCTGCAAGAGAAAGGCTAAGACCAAGTTGTCAGCACTTATATAGAATTTGTAAACTAACACTTAAGAAAACAATTTTGCCAATTGCCAGTCCCCAGCAGCGGCACCAAAAACTTGGTCGGTTTTTTTCACAACTACATGCAAGTGCACGTGGTCGAACAAGTAATAAAGTGGCTCAAGTAAGTCAAGTATCGATCCCACAGGGACTGGGCTAGGGTAACAATCTACTCAAGTGTCAATAAACTTTAACTCTAAAAATGCAGACAACAGTGTTAAGAAGAGTTTGATATTTTGGTTTCTAATTTTATATTAATTCTAAAACGAATATACAATTTGAGTCTGAACTATAAGTATGAGCATGCTGAGGTTGAATGAACATGTAGAGAAATAAATTATCTATACAATTTGATTTATCTTTCCTCCGGTTGCTAGTCAAGAATTATTGCCTATGGATTAAAACTCTCGTATTTAACCCAACTTAAGAAGCATGAACCTTCCACCTACATTTCTGTGATAAAAAGAAATTCATGTTCTAGCCATACAAACCCGATTCCGTAATTGACTAACACGACTTTCAGGTATATCTCTATCCTGAAGGTAAATCAATTCTCAATTTTCCCAAACTAAGAAAAGATCATATCCTATTAATTCACAACTTTCCAATTTCTTGCTCTCTCGAGTGAAACCGGACTTTTTAGATGTACATTAACGTTGGCCACACATTAATGCAGTAAGAACAAGAATCAATAGAACAACCATGGAAGAAAAGATGAAAAACCAATTTATCAATAATTACATTTCAATACAATTGTTCTTAACCTCAGCAAGAAGAGGATTTAGCCACTCATTTGTGGATTAAACATCGTTAAATGAGTGTAAATCATAGAAGCAATTGAAATAAAGAAGAAGGAGATAGAGAAAAACCCTGAGATTTTCGTCTCCTCAATTGCCTGTAACCCACGTTCTTGCTCCACCAAGTCAGAATTTTCAAAAATGAACCTAAGTGTTCTATTTATACTAGTGGGAATTTTTCCCGGAATAACAAGCAACGTGTCACGGAGTGCATCGCGGAGCACTGCCTCCGTGACACGCCACCAACGCGGACCCTTACTGGAATCCAAACGTCCAGGTATTTAGGCCCAACGTGGCACGGCGTGCAACGCGGGGCTAGGCCAACATGCCACGGCCCCAACGCGCACCTTCACTGGAATTTGGCAAAAATTCCATATCCAGGCAGAAGGCATCCACGATGGCAGCGTGACACGGCTCCATCGCGGAGCCCCTTTAATTCATGTTGTCCTTGGCCTTTTCCTTGCTTGCTTCCGAGTCCACTCCCGATTTCTCCCAACATGCATTTTAGCTTCCCAAAATTGTATTTCTCCTGCAAAACAACGCTAATCATGTTGGTTAGTATAAATTCACATTTTATTACAAATCACATGAGAATGTATAAACATCAATAGATAAACAAGGCAAAATGACACATTTGAGTATCACTTGGGCATATAAATTTGCCCAAGATCAATAGGATCCCTTTATTGTTGTGTTTGTTGGGTTCGCTATTTTCTTTTACAGGTTTCTATGTGGTCTTATTGGCCCGAGGCTTTGTTTCCAACCGAGATATAGTAGTTTGTTTTCTTGGTTTTGAGTTGTTGGCAGACACCAGAGGTGCATATAGGTCAGCCCAGGTCCCAGTGTGGCATTAGGCATCAGTCATGCCTCCCAAGGTGGGGCGTAACAACAAGATATCTAGTAAAGGTATTGATGTTGACAAGGCAAAGATTGATGTCATCTCCAGATTGCCACCTCCTATATCGGTGTAAGGTGTCGCAAGCTTTCTGGGACATGCTGGATTTTATTGGGGATTCATCAAAGACTTCTCCAAAATTGCTAAACCTTTGTGCAGGTTGTTAGAGAAGAAGATCAAATTTGATTTTGATGAAGCACGTCTCAAGGAATTTGAATGCCTGAACCAGAAACTCACCACAACCCCTATAATTATTGCACCTAACTGGACCAAGCCATTTGAAGTCATATGTGATGCAAGTGGAGTTGCTTTAGGATTTGTTCTAGGGCAGAGAAGAGAGAAACTCTTTCACCTAATATACTATACTAGAAAATCTCTCAATGGGCCTTAGAAAATTATACTGTAACTGAGCATGAATTGCAAGCAGTGGTATACGCTTTTGAGAAGTTTAGAGCATATTTGCTAGGAACAAATGTTATCATCCACACAGATCATTCAGCCATCCGATACTTAATGGCTAAGAAAGAAAGATGCAAAGCCAAGGTTGATCGATGGATCCTACTTCTTCAGGAATTTGATTTTGAAGTTAAAGACCACAAAGGTTGTGAAAACCAAGTAGTTGATCATATCTCGATATTGGAAGAAGAAGGGAGACCTAAGCATGAGTTGGGAAATTAAAGAAGCACTTCCAGATGAACAAGTATTAGCAGCTTCCAAGACTTAATCCTGTGGTATGCTGATTATGCTAAATTTTTAGTTACCAACGTGATGCCAGATGGCCTGAACTTCCATCAGAAGAAAAAAAAATTTCATGATGTTAGGAAGTTCTATTGGGATGAACCTTGCTTGTTTAGAGTGTGTTCTGACAATATAATCCGGAGAAGTGTGCCTGAAGTGGAGATGATGCACACTCTCGAGGCGTTTGTCATTCTTCTCCTATTGGAGGGCATCATATTGGAATAAACACAGCCCATAATATCCTGTAGAGTGGGTATTACTTGTGGACCATCTATCAAGACTCTCATGACTATGTTAAAGCTTGTGAGGGGTGTCAGTGATATGGTGGCATCTCAGGGAAGCATGAATTGTCGCTAACCCCGATTTTAGAGGTAGATATGTTTGGTGTATGGGGGATTGATTTCATGGGATCTTTTGTAAGCGCCTATTAACAAAAGTACATTCTTGTGGTAGTGGACTATGTGTCCAAATGGGTTGAAGCGATTGCACTTCCCAATAACGAAGAAAAAGTGTGACAACATTCCTAAAAAAGAGAATATTCTCTAGGTTTGGCACACCACAAGCAATCATAAGTGATGGAGGGTCACATTTCTGTAATAAATTGTTCAGTGCTCCACTGGAAAAGTACAGGGTGAAGCATAAGGTGGCTACTTCGTATTATCCTCAAACTAGTGGACAGGTGGAGGTATCAAACCGCGAGATCAAGAACATTCTATCCAAGACTGTTAATGCAAACAGAAAAGGATTAGTCTCGCATGTTAGATAACATCTTGTGGGCATACATAATAGCCTACAAGATGCCTATTGGGATGTCCTCGTATCAGTTGGTGTTTTTCAAGGCATGCCACTTGCCTGTGGAGTTGGAACACAAGGCATTTTGGGCATTGAAAAGGCTGAATCTTAACTAGAGTGATGCCGCAAACTTGAGGCTGGAGAAGCTGAGTGAACTGCACAAGTTCTGACTCAAGGAATATAAGAGTTCAGCCTTGTATAAAGAAAGAATGAAGTTGTACCTTGATAGGTGGTTGTTGAAGAGAGAGATTGCTCCAGGGAACTTAGTCTTGCTATTCAACTCTAGACTTTGGTTGTTTCCGGGTAAATTGAAGTCGAAGTGGTCTTGTCACGACCCAAACATAGGATCGAATAGGGATACGAGACAAAGAACACCGAGAGCCTCTAAGTCGACCCATGGCATGAAATTAGTGGCTAAGGGAATACATCAAACGGAAACTGATATAATAAAACATGCTTAAGCAGAAGTTTGAATACATGTCAATCCAAAGCAAAGTCAACACTAGCGAGCTGATATTCTACATATTGTCTGAAAAGCCTCTAAAATAACTAATGAGCTAATGTGACAGCATCTCCAACTAGCTCGACAAAAGCCTGCAACAAGAATAACATAATAATGATTAAACTGAATGTCCTCGAAGGATGAGGACTCACCAACACTGGCTAAATAAGACTGAGGGGAAAACAGTACTAATGATGTGGATGAGTCTGATCCCTCAGACTTGTATCATGAAATGATATAGCATAGAGTATGTGGTCAGTAATTGGAATGTACTGAGTATGCAAGGCAAGTAAAAACAGACAATTAAAAATACATAAGAGTTCATAAGAGTAGGATAGTCTAATCATGAGTGAATATCATAATATAAACATGAGGGCTCAAGATTTTCAAACCATTCATAATCTAGTCATAATCATATTTATAAGAGAAACCTTATAAAAACATAACTTGAGCCAAAATAACATAATGTAATACCCCAAAAGTCTTAAGATCAGACCTGAGGGTTGAAACGGAGAAAACAGGATTTTCTACGCCAAGTCACAGGACGAGTCGTTCAGTGATCCGTGGGGTGTACCACGAGTCGTTATGTGACTTGTGGGGAGGAGGAGGAGCTTGGTTGGAATTTTTGGTTTGGGGTTGACTTCGGCTTAGACCACGAGTCGTGGTCAGGACCCCGAGTCGTTAGGACACTCGAGGTTAGAGGTTGACTGGAAGTGGAAAATTTTTGCAGTGATGGTCACGAATTGGTCATCACGAGTCTTGGTGTTCCTTATGGCGACCCGTGATGAAGAATTTTCAGTTTTGGCAATGAGTGATGACCACGAGTCATAGTCAGTGGCGACGATGAATCTTCTAGTCCCTCATTGCAACTGGCAGTATGATTTTTCTGTGAAATTTCCAAGGACTTCTCCGTAATTTTCTAAACTCCTAGAATCTAATCTATGTCATTTTTGGTACGTTTTTCAGAGAATTAAAGGGGTAATCTGCTAAGTACCTCTCACTTTCACTCAACTCTCAATCTCCCAATATCTGAAGTACGATTTTACATAGAAAGTTCTCCTAGAGCAAGCTAGGGCATTCGACTCTTCTTCTTAGATTCTCAAGAGTTTTCTCCTGGATTTCTACACCATTTAAATTTTCTTATCAGTCCTAGCCCTAAGGTTTCAAAATTTTAGCAATTTTTCAGTCAGAATTCGATCAAATTCATGTGGAATGTTGTTCATGCTGTTAGCTGCTATATTTTTCCATTACTTAGAGATCATGTTGCTACTTGCTTCCTGTAAAGATGGGTTTAGCCCTAGATTTTGAATAAAGTAAATTAGAGTCTTACATAATTGGTTAATTATTCATGTTTCTTGATTCTATTAGTGTTAGAATTTCCTATATTATCAATATCAGTTGAATTCTCAGTCAGTTGCACGCTAGTCCAGTTTCAGTCAAAATGTTAGCATTTTTAGTATTTTCAGAAATGCCAGCTAATTAGTTTGACTATAGTCTTTTCTTGAGGTGTCCGTAATGCCTCCCAGGTATTAGTTATTAGAATCAGTTATCGGTTATCAGTTTGTCCTTTAGACAGTTATGATGCTTCTAGATAAGCAGCTCTGACCAGTCTTAGGAAACCAGTTACAGTATTCGATCCGATAAGACTCCAAGGGGTACTTCCAGATAAGTATCCCTGACTTAGTCTTGGGCCCCAGTTTTGAGATATTAGTATAGTAGTCATATTAGGACTATCTAGTGGGAGTAGGACTTAGCACCGAGCAGACTGGGGTTCTAGCGCACCCAGGTTTTTAGAACTATGTTGCCACCACAGGTATTTTTTTGGCCCAACGAACCCATATTTGTGATCACCAAGTTCATGCCTTTATACCCTGGAAAGGTATATTGGGTCCTATCGATGGAGCGTATACATCAAACTCCACATTTAGCTCACGTGGTTATATGTCGGTTATAGACTCTCCCACTAGTCAGTACAGTCTCAGCTCAGTATTTCAGATCCAGGACATGTCTATGACCATCAGCCAGGGTCATTATTGACTACATCAGTTATATATCAGTTGCATTAGTTTTCAGTATTTCAGTTGGTCATTTCATGTCATCTCAGTTCAGTTATTTGTTCTTTCATGCTTATATCTCTCACTTACTCAGTACATTCATAGTACTGACGTATAGCTTCTATGTTGTATCGTATCATGATATAGGTGTAGGTTCTCAGTCCCAGCATCATCAGTAGATTCCCTCAAAAGATACCAACAGCAATATTTGGTGAGTCCTCATCTTTCGAGGACGATATTTATTTTCAAAGTTTCTTTAAGTTACACTTTAGAGTTAGCTGGGGCTTGTCCCAGCAACCTATCATTTAGTAGTTGGCTTTCAGACATAGACTCAGATATTTAGTATTGTTTTTCATATGTATGGACTTTGTCAAATAATTTTTTCTGAAATGATTTTATTTATTTAAAGCTTCCGTTTATGTCTACTCAATTTACCAATGTTATGATAGACCATGGGTTGACTTGGGGTTACTTGTGACTCCAAGTACCACGTCTCGTCCAGGGTATAGACTCGAGTCATGACACATAAACATGATAATGCATAAATGATGAGGAATAATGGGAGAACTCGTCTTAACCGACACCATCATGATAGAGCTTACATGATCCCCCAACTATGTTGCTCGAATGGACAGAGTCGTCCCAGACTTTCCAGGAAAGGGACGTGCATAACGTGATTTCACAAGGGGATCCACGAATACGTATACCTACGGTGGCACGTAATTTTGAGATCATGGGGTTTATCTTAATGTCTGGTCTACTCGGTGCTAGACGCTGCTCCCAAAAATATGCACATGAGGGCTCATATAGTGATTGTGAAATCATTCATGAAGTTCATGGACAATAAATCATAATATGTTTGATCATACTTGTCACACCCCACCTTGGGGGGTATGACGGGCACCTGGTGCCTGCTAGACTCTGGGCTGCTAAACGGTCCAGCCTGAGCACATCTGGTACTTTGGCTGACTCTGGCTCTATTTCAAGAAATGAACCGGCTATATAGCGGCTATAAATACAGCCCTCGGCCGATTAGGCCTATAGCCACCTGCAATGCACAACAGCTAACCAGAACGATGACACTATAATCTGAAGCAACTGCTATTCACATTTGTGATCGACAAGGTCACTGACTATAACCAGAAGAAGGCCCCACGCGGCCATCATCAACAAATAAACACATATATAGATGCACGGTCCCACACGACCGGCTCCACCACCACAGGAAACATCAGACTGCAAGCCTCTGGGAAGTAATAATAGAATGGTCGGGACAGGGCCCCAACCTACCCAAACTGTAATAAAAAAGGAAATAGGAGCAACCTCCGACTATCTAGCTCCGGAAGATTGGAGCTGATAACTCTGCTGACTAGATCACGAGGGATCGACTCCTCGTCTATATGTACCTGCAGGCAAGCAATGCAGCGCCCCTACGGGCATCAGTACCACAGGTACTGAGCATGTAAAGCAAACTGAAATATACAACTGAAATGGGTAACAACAACAACATGAAATATAAGCAGGAAGTAGTTGAGTCTATCTGGCTGAGGATAACTGGGGAGAGTTTACCTATTCTGTAACTAAACTGGGCATACCTGACGATGTGTCGTCCTACTGTCTATCAGTATCTAATAGCACATATAGATATACATATAAATACACACAATACCTGACCGACCCCCATAAGCTGGAAGGTGCCAACCAACAGAACAATCTATTTACCCCTACCCGAGTCTAAACCAACCAAAAATAAGTCACTCCACTCATCTGATAACTGTGAGCTCCTCCTACCGGCCCCCTTGGGTACGTAGCTCAGGCCTTGGCCTCTGACAATGAACTGTGTCTGAGTCCGAAGACTCCTACCTCTGGGCGCAAGCGCTCAACGGGGTAATCGGTTGTTGCATCTGCGACTGAAACTGCCCCAGGGTGCAAACACGCAACAGGGTAATTTTATAAAAATCTGTATCTGAAACTGCCCCATGCCACAATTGCACATAGAGTAGTCTGCCCCTGTAAGCAGGGTAATCTGGCTCTGTGCAGAGTAAACTGAACTGCCCCTGCAAGTAGGGTAATCTGGACCATATTATTATGGTGGTCAGCCATCATCGTCCTCTAGGCGGACGGCATCGCCCAGCTAGGGGCGGTATCTGAATCTGGCATCGACACAGCTATAACCCAGGGGCGGCGGGGATGCTTAAGGGTGCCCACATGCCATAACAAGTCTCAACATGCAAAACACATACACAGCAAGCATGCTCAAATGAAAAATACTAATCATATACTCTTCTTTTATCTCAAGGCCAGTCCGTATTAAACAACTGATGCTATATTCTATTTTACACTGTTTCTGATTGCCGGGCTAACTGCTACCTGGCCTTTATCTGTTTATCTGATTATTGTTATCCGTGATCTGAAGCTATATCAGTTTCTAGAGCCATATCTGTTTCTGGAGTTATATCTGTATCTGGAGCTATATCGGTGTCTGGAGCTATTTCTATATCTGATTACTGATCTGATCATATCTGGATATAACTCAATAACATAGAACATGCCATCTATAACTGGATATAGCTCAATAATATAAAATGTGCCATCTATAACCGGATACAGTCTCAACAAATGTAATACATACTATCTATAATCTTGCTAATTCATTATACTGCTTTTATAACTTCCATTCTGGGTATTACGTAAGAACATGCTGAGCTACTAGCGGATACCACATTACTATCTGAAATCGTCTGACTATCCGTTATTCTGATTATTGCATGATACGTAATGATATACTAGCATGCTTGCTGGAAATTATACTGAAATCGTTCCCATACGCTGGGTATCTGTTAATTGCCTTTATTCTATTTATTTTCTAGACTGTACTTCCTGGATTGCCGAAAGAATAGCTTTACATACCTTAACCTCGGTTTATCCGACTAACGGACGAAGCTCAATCGGTACTCCAGCTATTTCTCCCAACTACATTTACATATATGCCAATTAGAACTAAATACACCAATATTCTGAAAGAAAACGTCACTTTCGATATATTTATAGCCTAAACTTTGGCTTATCGAAAGACGGTTAAAAACTCGCTATTTCTCGAAGTCCAGAAGGGAGAAATGTTCAATTTAAGGCTAGGAGTATATTGACACTAATTTGGAGCAATTCCACTTACCTTAGTTCGGTAGCACGATGATTCGCCAGCCGAATTTCGCGAAACTAAATCCGTAGGAATGCTCCTTACTGCTTAATACCTCGGTATCTGGAGTTAATTTGAGTTTGGATCGCGTTTGACGGCGTAATCGAAAAGAAATTATCAAGAAACCTTCGCACCCTCTGTTTCTCTTCGTGTCCTGGAAATTAAATGATGAGAATGAAATTAAAAACTGAAGTTGGAGGCTTATATACTTGGGCCTGGATAGGGCCAACGTGTCACGGAGCCAACGCGGAGGCTCCACCTCCGTGACACGTTGCCATCGCGAAGGGGCTCTGCGCTGGCTCCTTCCGCGATCGTTCGACAGGTTTCTCGTCCGGTCTTTTTTTGGGCCTTTTTCTAGCATGTATGGCTTTCGAATACTCTTAACCAACACGCGAATAGGCCATCTATATGTTGGGGATTTTACGGGGTGTAACAATACTTGAAATACATAATTATCCATGAATAAGGGCTCGTGAGTCTGCTACAAGTCATAAATTCATAAATCATGAAAAACATGCATATTTGTAAAAATTCATGTACTTGACATTTATAAATCCGTGAAGAGTACTTGAAGAGAAATCATATCATAAATTATAAATCATAATTTCGGCTTAGGAAGATCAAAATCATAATAGGGTTATCACTTGACTTTTCATGAAATTTTGCATAATTGCGCATAGATTGACTAAGATTTGAAATCATAAAATTATAATCAATTTAAGTATAAAATATGTCCATGGGACTTAAAACAACATTTAGAACATAAAGGGAATCGACCCATAATCAAATCAAGAGAATCCCATGAAATTAGGGTTAAATCCGCATAAGATCATCAAATTTACTCTAATACTTAAATTCATGGACATGGAGGGAAATTGGGGCATGAGAGTGAAGAGGAAATCTCATTCACAACCCGACATACCTAGGAAATCTAATCTTACACTCTCCCTTGAAAGCCCAAAGGAATTATATAAGAAATTGAAGAGTTCTAAGCTAATTATTCCTCTAGAAATCCTCTAGTTTGCATGCATTGGGAGGAAATGGGTTAGAATCGATTTAACCCTCTTAAAACTCCCCTAATCTGAGCTTAAAATGACGTAGTTTAGGGCCTAGGAGCTTAGGAATTACAAAATTACCTAATTAAAATGCGGGAAAATCTTACTCTGCCAGATGTCACGACTCACACAATGAGTTGTACCTCCATACCACGACTCGTGGTTACCATCCATTACTTCCTTCCAAAATTTTCTCAGTTCTCAAGCCTTCGAACGACGACTCGGTAGAATGAGTCATTACTCGACACAAAAACTCATTGTGTCCTCTCGTCGTCACCATTGACTCCACAAGTAAAGCTTCTAGAACTTCCACCACGAGTCAACCAACAAGTTGTACTACCAAACCACGGGTCGTTGGACCCATCCGTTGCCTCTGTGCCAACTTTCACTGCACCTTCTCACGAGTACTAACTGTGACTCGTTGTTCCTTACAATGAGTCGTACCACGACTTGTACTATCCAACCCTGGTACCTCAGAGACAAACAACGACTTCAAACCACGACCTGTTACATCACCCAACGGGTCATCCTTGTACTCGTTACTATTGAACCTCCTGCTGCAGATTCTGACCACGATTCATTCTGAGTCATTTTTCAAGTATTTTCTGCTGATCACATTCCCAATCCCAAGTTTAGTCTTAGGCACTTCTGGGGTATTACAATATCTCCCCCCTTGGGATGATTCATCCTCGAATGTGGAGTAAACATACTAAATACTAGGAAAAAGAACCTGTCATCCCAAATACTGAACATCTAGAGCTGAAAATTGACAGATTGACTGACTCCGCACTGAAATACATGACTGAACTGAATTCATGAATAACACATACATGC
This sequence comes from Datura wrightii, assembly GCA_035772735.1. Taxonomy (NCBI): domain Eukaryota; kingdom Viridiplantae; phylum Streptophyta; class Magnoliopsida; order Solanales; family Solanaceae; genus Datura; species Datura wrightii. The sequence goes on along the minus strand of JASDFA010000019.1, from coordinate 17,218,698 downwards.
TTTGACATGAAAGAAACTGGGACACATGGACTGAACATGAAACTGAATAGAGTACTAAGGAGGAAACTGATACCTCAAGCTGGAACTGAACCAGAAGGGAATAGTTGCAGGTATTTAGCCATCATATCTTCTTCGGCTTCCCACGTAGCTCCCTCAACATGTTGATTTCTCCACAAAACCTTTATTGAAGCTACTTCTTTATTTCTTAGCTTCTGAACCTGAAGATCAAGTATCTCAATTGGAACCTCTGCATAGCTACGGCTATTCTTCACACCCACGCTCTCCACTGGAAAAATCAAAGCCGGATCATCCATACACTTCTTTAAAAGCGACACATGGAAAATTGAATGTACTGAAGCCAATTCTGAGGGCAACTCCAACTCATAAGCCACCTTGCCAACATGTCTCACAATCCTGTATGGCCAACATAACGAGGACTAAGTTTCCCCTTCTTTCTGAATATCATCACTCCCTTCATGGGAGACACCTTCAAAAATACCCAATCATCAACTTCAAACTTAAGTTCTCTCCTCCTCACATCTATATAGGACTTTTGGAGACTCTAAGCTATTTTCAACCTCTCCCTTATAAGATGAACTTTTTCTATAGCCTCATAAATTGAATCTGGTCCTATCAACGTAGCTTCACGGACTTCAAACCAATCAATAGGTGATCTATACCTCTGCCCATAAAGAGCCTCAAATGGAACCATTTGAATGCTGGAATGGTAACTAATGTTATATGCAAATTCGATGAGAGGTAAATGATCATCCTAACTACCCTTGAAATCAATCACACACACTCTCAACATATCCTCAAGTGTCTGAATGGTCTGTTCAGCCTGACTGTCTTTCTGCGGGTGAAAAATTGTATTAAGCTTGACTTGAGTATCGAGTCCCTTCTGAAATGAGTAAAATGAGTACCTCTACCATATATGATGGACAAGGGCACTCCATGAAACCAAAATAACTCCCAAATATACAGTTTGGCATAATCTTCTACTGAGTCGGTAGTCTTGACCGGTAGGAAATGAGCTGCTTTGGTCAACCTATCCACAATCACCCATATGGAGTCATACTGTTAACGAGTACGAGGCAACCCTGTAATGAAGTCCATATTGATTTACTCCCACTTCTAAGTAGGGATACTAATGTCTTGAAGCATACCTCCAGGTCTTTGATGCTCAACTATCATCTATTGACAATTCGGACGCTTTGCCACAAACTCTGCTATGTCCTTCTTCATGTCATTCCACCAATAGACTTCCCATAGGTCGTGGTACATCTTGGTGGCACCTAGATGTATAGAATATATGGAACCATGAGCCTCATGCAACATCTGCTCCCTTAAGTCATCAACACCCGGAACATACAAATGATCCTGATAGCACATTACACCATCTCCCCCTTGGGAGAAAACCTCCAGCTTCTAACTCTGAACAGCTTCATTCAAATTTACCAAAATAGGATCCTTTTATTTCCTAGCCTTGACTTCGGTCACTAAGGAAGATTCTGATCCATTCTGAACAATGACACCACGAACTCCTAGTCATGCAATTCGATGCACATCCTTCACTAACTCTTTCCTCTCTAATATACATGGGACACATTCTTCATAGAAAGCCTGCTAAGAGTGTCAGCCACTACATTAGCCTTTCCCGGATGATAAAGGACACTCATATCATAATCCTTAAGAAGCCACCTTCTTTGAGTAGATTTAGATCCTTTAGGTTAAACACGTACTATAGGATTTTGTGATCCATAAATACATCTACATGGATCCCATACAAATAGTGTCTCCAAATCTTCAAAGAGAATACTACCACTGCCAACTCGAGGTCGTGAGTCAAATAGTTCTTTTCATGGACCTTAAGCTGCCTGGAAGCATAGGCTATAACCTTACCATGAGGCATCACAATATACCACAAACCCATTGGTACCCTCAGGTAGAGTCAACACTAGTGATGATGTGAGTCGATTCTTCAACTCTTGGAAGCTCTTCTCACAGGCCTCTGACCATTGAAACTTCACTTTCTTCCAGGTCAGTTTAGTCAACGGTGCTGCAATGGATGAAAATCCTTTAACAAACCTCTGGTAGTAACCAGCTAAGCCTAAGAAACTCCTGATATCTAAAGGACTAATTGGTCTAGGCCAATTCTTCACACCTTCTATCTTTTGAGAGTCCACTTGTATACCCTCACTTGACACCACATGACCCAAAAATGTTACTGAGTTTAACCAAGACTCACACTTGCTGAATTTAGCATATAGCTAGCGATCCTTAAGAGTCTGTAGCACCATCCTCAAATGAGCGGCGTGCTCCTCTTTGCCTCAAGAGTATATGAGAATGTCATCTATGAACACAATCACGAACATGTCTAAATACGGCTTGAACACCCTGTTCATCAAATCCATAAAAGTTGTAGGAGCATTTGTCAGTCCAAAAGGCATAGCTACAAACTTATAGTGACCATATCGAGTCTTGAAGGCTATCTTCAGGATGTCACTCTCTCTAACCCTGAGTTGATGATATCCGGATCTGAGATCTATCTTTGAAAAGCACTTGGTACTCTAAAGTTGGTCAAACAAATCATCAATTCTGAGGAGGGGATACCTATTCGTGATAGTGACCTTTTTCAACTGCAGATAGTCAATGCACATCCGGAGGGAACCATCCTTCTTTTGGACGAAGAGTACTAGTGCAACCCACGAGGATTTGCTAGGTCTGATGAAACCCTTGTCTAAGAGACACTTCAACTGCTCCTTGAACTCCTTTATCTTAGCTAGATCCATTCTATAAGGAGGAATAGATATAGGTTGTGTATTGGGAAGAAGGTCATGCCAAAGTTGATCTCCCGCTTGGGAGGAATTCTTGGTAGATCATCTAGAAACACTTTTGGATATTCGCACACTACAGGAACTAACTGGATAGTCGAGGTTTAAGATGTATCATCCTTAACCCTAACTAGATGGTACCTACAGGCATAGCTAAACTACCCTTCCACTCTAGGACTGGCTCACCCGGAAACCGAAACTCTACCGCACGGGTTCTACAATTCACTAAGGCATAACATACAAGTAGTCAATCTATGCCAATGATAACATCAAAATCTTTCATGACTAGCTCTACTAAATCTGCTGAGGTGACTTTCTAAAGGACTGTGATAGGGCAATTTCTGTACACCCGTTGAGCTATAACTGAATCACCGACTGGAGTAGAAACAAACAAAGGTTCTGATAGGATTTCGGGACTAACTATGAAAATACTAGCAACATAGGGTGTCACAAAAGATAAAGTAGCCCCTGGATCTAACAATGCATATACATCAAGGTGGAATACTCATAACATACTAATAACTACATCTAGGGAGACCTCCTGCCCCTGACGTGACACGAGGGCATAGAATCTGTTCTGACGTTGACCACCACCTGCACTAGTGGAGGCACCCTGTTGAGCTGAGCATGTTGGTGGGGCTACTAAACTAGTGGCTGGGTCTCGGTCATTACCATGGCCCTGTCTAGCTACTGGAAAATCTCTTATCATATGTCCGGGCTTCCCACACCCGAAATCAGCACCTACACCTGCTAGGCACTGACCAGCGTGCCTCCTGCCACACCTGTCACAACCTGGAATACTGGGCTCTACAGGTTTTCTCCCCTGACCTCGAGAGCCTGACACTTTTCCCCTATGGTTGCGCCTAGATCTGGATGGCTCACTTGCTACTGACGGCATTGGGGCTGACGATCTCCGGTGGGACTGCTGATGATGCCTACCACCATGCCTCTACTAGGAGAACCCAAAATTGTCGGTCCTGGCCCTCTTGGTCTCTCTCTCCCGCTCACTCATCTATACTCTCTCTCCTAGGCTTATAGAATCAACCGCAGGAAGTCTATATCTTGATGAAGCATAGCGGTCCTGCAATCCTTGACCAAGTAGTCTGCTATTCCATGGTATGAACCTGCTCACTCGAGCCCTCTGATCAGCCACCATCTCTGGTGCATATTTGGACAGGCGGGTGAATTCTAGAGCATACTCCTAGACTGTCATGTTGTTCTGCCTCAGGTTCACAAATTTAGCTACCCTAATATCCCTCATCTCTCGAGGAAAGAACCGACCAAGAAGCGGTATGAAACTTATCCCAATGAATCGGACCCGCTCCAATTGCCCTGCTATCCTTCCACTGTCTGAACCAGATATGGGCAACCCCTTTCAATTGATAATAGGCTAGTTCCGTGCACTCCTCCCCTATCACCCCCATGATCTAGGTGATCTTCTAGATCTCATCAATAAACTCGTGTGGATCCTCGCCCACCTTCGATTCGAGGAACTCCAAAGGGTTCATCTAAGAAAGTCCCCCATCTTGCCACTATCACATTTCCATTTTGGAGAACATGCGCTACCGCCTGCTGGTTGACCTAGCAGTCAATACCTGTGCCAACATTTGGATGGCTGCCCTAAACTCCACATGGGCAACCTGCTCAGTTACATAATCCTCGGGGGCTGGTGGGGCCTATTGGTTCCCATCCCCATTGCCATTCTCATGGCCATTTCCATTCCCGTTCCTTCTTTCATTAACTCAGAGAGGAGACATGATTCTGCAAATGCGTATAGCACTAGTTAGAAGGATAGAGAGATATTTCATCACACGACATAAATCATGAAAGAAGGAAAATTTCCTAAAATATTTCGTAGCCTCTTCATCATAAGTGTGTCGCACTTCACACCCATGAAAGAAACTCTACTTAACACGGCTTTCAGACACCCTAGGATACTTTAAAACCTAATGCTCTGATACCAAGTTTATCACGACCCAAACATAGCCTGAATAGGGACACAGGAGAAAGAACCTCGAGAGGCTCCAAGTCGACCCATGGCATGAACATTGCGGCTAAGAGAATACATCAAGAAGAAACTGATATAATAAAACATTTATTAAGCGGAATTCTGCATACATGTCAATCTAAAGTAGAGTCAACACTAACAAGCTGATATTCTACATATTTTCTGAAAATCCTCTAAAATAACTAATGAGTTGATGGGACAGCATCCCCAACTAGCTCGACAAAAGTCTGTAACAAAAAAAACACAACAATGATTAAACTGAATGTCCTCGAAGGATAAGGACTCAGCAACACTGGCTAAACAGGACTGAGGGGAAAGAAGGACTAATGATGTGGTTGAGTCTGATCCCTCGTACCTGTATCATGAAATGGCATAGCATAGAGTATGCGGTCAGTATTTGAAATGTATCGAGTATGCAAGATAAGTAAAAACGGATTGATAAAAGTACATAAGAGTTCATAAGAGTAGGATAGTCTAATCATGAGTGAATATCATAGCTCAAGGTTTTCAGACCATTCATAATTTAGTCATAATCATAGTCATAAGAGAAACCTTATAAAAACAAAAATTGAGCCAAAGTAACAAAAACATAACAATGCATAAATCATGAGGAACAATGGGAGAACTCTTCTTAACCGACATCATCATGATAGAGCTTACATGATGCCCCAACTATGTTGCTCATGTAGGCAGAGCCATCCCAGGCTTGCCAGGCAAGGGACATGCATAACGTGATTTAACAAAGGGATCCATGAATACATATACCTACGGTGGAACATAGTTCTGAGACCATGGGGTTTACTTGAACGCCAAGCCTACTCGGTGCTAGAAACTGCTCTCAAAAACATGCACATGAGGGCTCATATAGTGATCGTGGAATAATTCATGAAGTTCATCGACAATAAATCTTAATATGTTTGATCATACTTGAAATTAGGGGTGGGCAAAAAAACCGAAAACCGAAAAACCGAACCAAACCGAATTAATTCAGTTTTTCGGTTTCAATTTTTTTGGTTTTTCGATTCGGTTTCGGTTTTTTTATAACGTAATTTGGTTTTCGGTTTTTTTTCGGTTACGGTTCACCGGTTATTCAGTTTAACCGAAAAACCGAATATATATTAAAATTATTTTATTTTATTTTTAGAATAAATAATTAAATTAAATAAAAAATTAAAAACCCTAAATCCTAAATTCCTAAATCCTAAATCCTAAATTCCTAATACTCTCTTCGACAGTTCGACGTTCCTGACTTCCCCTCAGCCTCACCACGTCCTCTCACTCCTCTTCTCTCCTCATCAGTCGACAGTCTCCTCCCGCCTGGCCGCCTCCGCCGACCGCCCGTCGCCGTCGGCACCCCCATTTCTCCCAACTCCCCATCACTCTACTCGTCTCTAGTTCTCTCATCTTTGCGACTCTGCCTCTCCAGCCTCCGCCCTCCAGGTGACCAGGTCCAGAGTCGTCAATCGACCTCCACCTCCAGTCTCGTCTTCCGGTCATCATCGACTCGTCGGCGTCGACTCCACCATCTGCCTGACTGCCTCTTCTAAATTCCTCCTTGTTCTCTCACCCAATCACAGACACTCACAGTCGCCTCTCTGATTTTGCCTCTCAATCGCCGGCCTCGAACCTTAAGTCCTCATAGGTAAGTAAAAGAGAATAACAAATTAACAATCCCATTATCCCAATTCCCAAATATTGAGAATTTGAGATTGGCAGTCTGTGACCTGTGAATTGTGAATTGTGAATTTGTGATGCTGTGAAGTTCACTGAACTATGGTCTGTGATACTGATTGCTGTTAAAGTGTGAATTGTGATGTTGTGACTGTGGTCTGTGAATGTGATGCTGTGATTGCCAAAAATAAATAAAAGAAAAAAACAAACGTAGTGAAAGTAATATTGAGAATTTGAGATTGGAAGATTGCTGTGAATTGTGATGCTGTGAAGTGTGAAGTTCTGAAGTAGTGAAGTGTGAACTGTGATTGCTAACTTGCTGAGTTGCTGTGAATTGTGATTTGTGATGCTGTGGCCTGTGAGCCTGTGAGGTTTTGACTGTGAATGTGATGTTGTGTGATTGCCAGAAATAAATAAAAGAAAAAAACAACCGTAGTGAAAGTAATATACTAATATTACATATGATGAATGGGAAGAATTGAATCATAATTCATAGCCATACGCCCATACCGGAGATTCTCCTAGATAATAACATGTTATATTATTATACATGGGATTTTCTAGAATACAACATAAAAAGGATGTCAAATAAGCAGGGAGTATATAGCACTTAAACTTTATTTTACATCTTACCAACAAACTAGTATAGTAGTATTACACTATAATCAAGACTTCTCCACCTAATAGTGTAACATTCTATTCAAAGTTCAACATAAATGGAATAGAGATCAAAGACTAAGTGGAACATAAGAGAAACAAGCCACCTAGTTTGTTGGTAAGATGTAATACTAGACTACTAGAGAACTTAAACCTTAATATTGTTTATTTTGAATAGTCTTTGGAATCACTTTCACAATACATACGTAATAGTTAATACTTTGATTCTTTGAATAGTCTTTGTCTTTTTGATATATCATTTGTTGGTTGTTGATTTGTTGGTTAATTATTTATGATTGTTCTTTTTAATTTTGTATAGATGGATGATGAAAGTAGAGTAAGTGATGTTGGCTCAACTGACAACTCACTTGATACTCAAACTGGGGATACAAAGAAAAGGAAAGAAATGCAACCAAGATCTAGGGTTTGGGATCATTTTAATAAGGTAGTTGAAAATGGTATTGGTAGAGCAAAGTGCAAGTATTGTAACAATACTTATGCTGCCCATACAAGTAAAAATGGAACAACGGGTTTGAAACAACATTTGGATAGGTGAAAGGCATATAAAACTATCATTGAAACTTCTTCTCAAATGAAAATATCTTTTCAAACTCAAGATGCCCCGCTTTGGAAATTTGAACAAGATGTAGTTAGAAGGGCTTTAGTTGAAATGATAATTATCGATGAACTGCCATTTAGCTTTATAGAGAATGAAGGTTTCAAGAAGTTTATGAGCAAAGCCTAACCTCTATTTAGAATTCCTTCTCGTAGAACAATAACCAGGGATAGTTATGAAGTTTATAGTGAATTGAGACAAGATTTGAAGAAATCTTTTAAATAAGTACAACCAAAGATTTGTCTTACCACAGACACATGGACATCATTGAAAAGAATTAATTATATGTGTTTGACTGCTCATTTTATTGATAGAAATTGGGTGTTGCTAAAAGAATATTAAATTTTTGGCCAATCTCTAGTCATAAGGGTGAGCAAATGGCAGAGGCTATTAGTAATTGTTTGCTTGATTGGCATTTGGACAAGGTATTCTCTATAACTATTGACAATGCGTCTTCTAATGATGTTACAGTTAAAGAATTCTCTAAACAATTGAATATGTGGGGAACTAATATAATGGAAGTAAACATCTTCATGTGAGATGCATGGCTCACATACTTAATCTGATTGTGCAAGAAGGTTTGAAAGAAATTGATCCTTCTGCAAAAGGGTTCGACAAATGGTGAAGTATGTTAAATCATCCCCTGCAAGAACAAGAAACTCCAAGAAATGTTGTGAAGTCCAAAAGGTAGAATGTGATAAAACATTGTCGCAAGATGTTCCTACTAGGTGGAATTCCACCTATTTGATGTTGGATACAGCACAAAAGTTTGAGAAGGCCTTTGATAGGTTTGATCTTTTTGATGACCAATTTAATACTTGTCTTTCAACTAATGTGTATGAAGATGGAAGTGTTGCAGGTCCGCTCGAATGTGATGATTAGGCGAATGTGAGGAATGTGGTTAAGTTTCTTGAAAGATTCTACGAGTTCACTGTAAAGGTTTCAGGTTTACATTATGTTACTTCTAATGTCATTTTGAGGATATATGTGAGCTTGATGCATATTTGAATGTGTGTTTAGCAAGTGAAGATCTTAATTTGAGTAACATGGTTGAACGGATGAAACAAAAGTTTAAGAAATATTGGGGTTGTCCTGAAAAGATGAACAAAATGATTTTTATTGCTTCTGTGTCTGATCCTCGAAATAAGTTTGTGTATGTTAGCTTTGCACTTGAAGAACTATTTGGGGAGGAAATAGGAAAGAAAGTAAATGAAGGAGTGCGTGATTATATGACTTCTTTGTTTGAAGTGTATATAAGACAATATTCAAAAGGATCTAATCAATCATCTCCATCTAGATCTACTTCATCTCAGGACACATCTGATACATCTAGTTCTGGCGCTTCTCTAAGTATGAAAATAAAAGCCTTGAGAACTAAGCTTTACTTGAAAAAACAAAAAGAAGATTGTGGAAATGGAGGTGCTAAATCGGAGTTGGATAGATACATTAGTGAAGAACAAGAGCCTGATTCTGATGATTTTGATATATTAGATCGGTGGAGGGTTAATTCTCCCAGGTTTCCTATTCTTTCGGAGTTAGCTCATGATGTGTTGGCTATTCCAATTTCAAGTGTGGCTTCAGAATGTGCATTTAGTACTAGTGGTCGTATTCTTGATCCATTTAGAAGTTCATTGACTCCTAAATGTGTGCAATCTCTTGTTTGTGTCCAAGATTGGCTTAGACAAGAGACTAAGCCTATTTGTGTTGAGGAAAGTTTGGAGTATCTTGAGAAACTTGAGCTTGGTAAGATTTTATATGTTTTAGTTGGTTGTTTAGACTTTTAAGTTTAATTGCAATAATAAATTAATAGTATACTAATTTGTGTTTTATGACATATTTGATTAAATTATCTTTAGAGATGGCAATAAATGGAAGAGAGTCTTGCATTTTTGATGTGTGATCGCAATTTGCAATTTGCTACTAGTGCGGTGCGGCCTACTAGTGCCCAGTGAGTTGAATTATTGACTACTTTATTCATTTGGTCATTGTCATTTGTCTCATACTCTCTCATAGTCTCATTGTCATTGATGATATCTTTTTGTAATATTATTTTTTTTATCTTGAAAGTTATATTCTAATTTTTCATTTTATCTTACTATTTATTAGGCTCAACGTTCGACGGTTCAAGTTCAATTATGTCTCCTAAATTTAGCTCACCCGTTTGGAAATACTTCGAGGTTGTTCAAAACAATGAAGAAGGGCGTAAAGCTAGGTGCTTAAGATGTGGAGTGATCTATAATTGTGATCCAAAATTGTTTGGAACAACACACTTGAAGAAGCATGTTGAGAAGTGTCTTGAGCGTAATCTCAATGTTATTCGTATTTAATATTATGGAGTGGTTGAATGACTTTGGTGTTTTTTTTGTGTGATTTTAACTTTGAAGTCCCAAGAAGTTTGTGACTTTGTGTGTACCAAACCAGTGTGTGTGCTGGGCTGCTGGGCGCTGGCACTACTGAAGTGTTGAATGTTGATTATGATTTTTGTCATTTTGTGTGTGTATTGTAATTTCAAATTTGTATGCTTTGTATCTGTGTGGGTTTGGGAATGCCCAGGTGCCCATTGGCGATCAAGTGATGCTTTATGTCTGTGTTTGTTTGGGTTGTCAACTTGTCATGGAGAATTTGAGGTGGTAAGTTATGCCATTTTGAAGTGTAGGCGGTAGCCGGTACCGGTAGCCGGTAGGCGGTAGGCACTCGATTTATAAAATTTTAATTTTTATTATAAATTTATAATTGATAGTAATAAAACCAAGATTCACAACAGTTAAAAGTAGATCATTTTGAATTAAAAAGCTTCAAATAATTTATATTTTATTTAAAAAGTAGCCCATTTTACAACCAGAAAAAAGCCCATCAACCAAGCCCAAAAAATCAAATAACCGAAATAAATAAACTGCACCGAATTAAAAAAAAAATGAACCAAACCGAATTAAAATGGTTCTGTGCTCCTTATTCATAACCGAAAATCAAAAAAATCGAACCAAAATTTTAAAAAATCGAACTGAAACACCGAATGCCCACCCCTACTTGAAATACATAATTAGTCATGAATAAGGGCCCGTGAATCGGCCACAAGTCATAAATTCATAAATCATGAAGAATGAATATTTGTGAAAATTCATGTACTTGACATTCATAAATCCATGAAGAGTACTTGAAGAGAAATCATATCATAAATCATAAATCATAATTTAGGCTTAGAAAGATCGAAATCATAACAGAATCATGACTTGACTTTTCATGAAACTTTGCATAATTGGGAATAGACTGACTAAGATTTGAAATCATAAAATTATAGTCAATTTAAGTATAAAATCTGTCCATAGGTCTTAAAACAACATTTAGAACATAAAGGGAATTGACCCATAATCAAATCAAGAGAATCCCATGAAATTGGGGTTAAAACCCCATAAGATCATCAAATTTACTTTAATACTTGAATTCATGGACATGGAGGCAAATTAGGGCATGAGAGTGAAGAGGGACTCTCATTCACAATCCTACATACCTGGGTAATCTGATCTTACACTCTCCCTTGAAAGCCTAAAGGAATTGGAGAATAAACTAAAGAGTCCTAAGCTTGTTATTCCTCTAGAAATCCTCTAGTTTGCATGCATGGGGAGAGAATGGGTTAGAATATATTTAACCCTCTTAAAACTCCCCTAATATGAGCTTAAAATGACGTAGTTTAGAGCTTAAGAGCTTAGGAATTACAAAATTACCTAATTAAAATGCGGGAAAATTTTACTCTGCCAGATGTCACGACTCACACCACGAGTCGTACCCCCATACCACGACTCGTGGTTACAGTCCGTTACTTCCTTCCAAAATTTTCTCAATTCTCAGGCCTTCAAACAACAACTCGACAGGAGGAGCCATTACTCGATACAATGACTCGTTGTGTCCTCTCGTCGTCACCACTGACTACACAAGTAAAGCTTCTGGAACTTTCACCACAAGTTAACCAATGAATCGTACCACCAAACCACGAGTCATTGGACCCATCCGTTGCCTCTGTGCCAACTTTCACTACACCTCCTCACGGGTACTTACCATGACTCGTTATTCCTTACAACTAGTCATACTATGACTCATACCATCCAACCCTGATACCTCAGAGAAAATAACAACTTCAAACCACGACCCATTACATCACCTAACGGGTTGTCCCTAGATTCTTTATTACAGAGCCTCCTACTGTAGGTTCTGACCACGAGTGGTACCACAACTCGTTACTTATTCCCACGACTCATACCACGAGTTGTTCTGAGTAATTTTTCAAGTATTTTATACTGCTCACATTCCTAAATCCCGAGTCTAGTCTTAGGCATTTCCCAGGTGTTACAGTTCTGGACCTTTCAAGGTTATCCATGTCTATCCTTTTGGTGTTGTTGAACAGCTCAAGATCACACCAGATTCAAGGTGAATGGCCAAAGGGTCAAGAAATACCTAGGAGTGCAAGATGAGGTGAAGTGGGTGGAAATGATTTACCTTGACGAAATCTGAGAATGGTCAAGGAAATCGCGTCGTGCCGTGACATTAAATCAGGTGCTATTCGGGAGGAAACCCATGGTTTTTTATTAACATTGTTTGTTCATTTTTCAGCATGAAGAGAAGGATGAGGTGAAATGGGAGATCTGAAATGAAACACCGGCAAACCGTGGACCGCGAATGGGTGAATATGGAACGCAGATCCACCACGTTTCCTTCTAGAAAAGATGTCAAGAATTGAGGCCTTTCGCATCCCATCTGCGGAAAGTGAAAATGAAAGAACGGTCTCACTCTCACCATGACTACATCTAGAGAGAAACCTGATCTTGGGTAGAATTGCATGCCCAAGTGATACTCAAATGCTTCATTTCGACTTGTTTATCTATCGTTATGTGTACATTCTCATGTGATTCTTAGTTAAATGTGAATTTATGCTAACCAACATGATTAGTGTTGTTTTGCAGGCAAAAGGAAATTTTGGAAGCTAATATATATGTTGGTGAAGAGCGGGAATGGACTTGGAAACAAGGAGTGGAAGTTGACAAGGGAGAGCAGCAAAAATAAGGGCTCCGCGATGGAGTCATGTCACGCTGCCATCGCAGAGACATTCTGTCTTGGATGAATTAATTTTGTCAAATTCCAGTGGAGGTTCGCGTTACCTCCGTGACACAGAGGCAGTGCTCCATGAAGCACCTCGTGTCACGTTGAGTGTAATAACCTGGAACCTCAAGTTCCAGTGAAGGTGCGCGATAGCACCGTGGCACAGAGGCAAGGCTCCGCAATGCAAGCCATGCCACGTTGAGGTGCATTTTCCTGGGAGCCGACTTCCAGGGAGGGTCCACGATACCCCCGTGGCACGGAGGGAGTGCTCCGTGATACACTCCATGCCACGTTGCTTGTTATTTCAGGAAAAATTCTCAATAGTATAAATAGCACACTTAGGTTTTATTTTAAACATTCTGACTTGGTTGAGCAAGAACGTGGGTTACAGGCAGTTGAGAGGACGAAAGTTCTAGGGTTCTTCTCTTTCTCTTTCTCTTTAATCTCAATTGTTTGTATGAATTCTACTTATTTGAAGATGTTTAATCCACAAATGAGTGGCTAATTCACTTCTTGCTGAGGTTAAGAATAATTGTAGAGGAATGTAATTGTTGATCATTTCAGTTTTCATCTTTTCTTCAATGGTTGTTCTATCAATTCTTGTTTTTACTACATTAATATTTCCCCAATGTTAATGTATATCTAGAAATCCAATTTTGATTTTGAAAAGGAAAGAAATTGGATAGATGTGAATTGGTAGGATATGATCTTTTCTTAGTTGAGAAAATTGAGAATTGATTTACATTCAGAATAGAAATATATCTGAAAGTCTTATTAGTCAATTACAGAATTGGTTATGTATGGATAGAGCATGAAATTCTTATATCACAGAAATGTAGATTAAGGTCTCATGATTCTTAAATTGGATAGGAGTCAAAAGATCCAATCCCTAGGCAATAAATTCATGACTAGCAACCGAAGAGAAGATTAGCTGAATTGAATTGATAAATTACATCCCTGCATGTTTGTCTTAACCTCAGCTTGTTCATTGCTATTGTTCAGACTCAAATTATAATATTGACTTAGATTCTCATTACTTAGTAAACTTTAACTCTTAAAATATTATTTATTTGGTTATCTGCATTCATAGAGATATAGTTCACTGACGCTTAAGTTAATTAATACCGTAGTTCAGTCCTTGTGGGATCGATACTTGGCTTGAAATAAGCCACTTTAATACTTGTTCCACCACGTGCACTTGCGTGTAGTTTCCACAATCGAACAAGTTTTTGGCGCCATTGTCGGGGACTGGCAATTGGTAAATTTATTTTCTTAGTGTTAGTTTACAAATTCTATATAAGTGTTGACAACTTGATCTTAGCCTTTCTCTTGCAGATATTGAATACTTCTGAACGTTGGTAAGAGATAAGGGGTTGGTGGATTCATATATAGAGCCGGAGAGACAATTTCATTGCCAAAGAAGGGAAGCTCTAGAGAAGAAGCTGCAGTTGCTAAGACAGGCAATTCTGGAGCAACAACAGAATCCACCACTTGTGAGGGCGGTTTTAGTGCCGGAGGAGATGGCAGCAAGGCCGGTTCGCGAAGTGGCAATCCCACATGCAAACAATGTTACATCTAGTATTCACAGACCAGAGCCAGGAGGGAGGTTTGAGCTTAAATAGAACATGGTGCAGTTGTTGCACACCAGCGGGCAATTCACAGGTCTCCCTCATGAAGATCCACAACAACATCTCCAAAACTTTTTGGAGAAAAGTGACACTTACATTCCCGCTGGAGTATCATCCGACTACGTGAGGCTTACATTATTCCCATTTTCATTATTGGGGGAAGCAAAGAGGTGGTTGAAAGCTGAACCAGCTAACTCTATCACCACTTGGGATGATCTTGCAAGAAAGTTTTTGATATGATTCTTTCCATTCGGGAAGACAGCGAGACTTAGAAGTCAGATTCTAAGTTTTAAACAAAGAGAGCGTGAGAATTTGTATCAAGCTTGGGAGAGGTTCAAATCAATGTTAAAGGATTGTCCTCACCATCACTAGTCTAATGATGTGTTGGTGCATACATTCATTGAGGGTTTGGAACCACATACAAAAATTCTGCTAGACTCAGCAGCTTGGGGGCAGGCATTGGAAAAGACTTATGAGGAGCTTTATACTTTGTTGAATCGTATTTCACAGGGAAATCCAGAATGGAATGCGGACTCATCACGAGGAGGAACAAGGAAAGCGGCAGGAGTCTTTGAGGTGGATGGTTTTATGGCTATCACTGCACAGATAGTTGCGTTGCAAAATCAACTCAACACCCACTTCAGCAGTATGAGCTTGAATCAAGCACAAGCCCCAGTCAATGCAGTTCAGCAGGTATAGTGTGAAGTATGTGGGAGTAATGAACACTCAGCTGAGTGTTGTGGTGCAAATCCAGATTTGGTAAACTTTGTTGGGAACGTTCAGAGGAATAATAATCAACAGTATGGCAACAGTTACAACTCAAATTGGAGGAACCATCCGAATTTCTCTTGGGGTAGTAATAGCCATCAAGGACAGAGTTCGAATCAGGGCATGCAGAGAAATCAAGGGGGGCATCAGAATTTTCAGTCTCAATACAGAGGAAACAATGCACCTCCTCCACCACTCAACAGCATTGAGGACACGTTCAAAACAATTATAGCTAACTAAGCACAAATGTAGGCTGATTATGTGAAATTAGCCGCTGACATGAAAAATCAGCAGTTAGCTACAAAGGCGTTAGAGTACCAGTTTGGACAGTTAGCTAGAGCTCAAAACACCAGGCCAGGAGGAGGACTACCGAGCAATACTAACCCAAATCCCAAGCAGGTCAATGCAGTGACCACAAGGAGTGGACTACAACTTAAGGAGGTGGAACCAGAAAGACCACCTCAGCAATCTGGAGCAGTGGAAAAAGATGGGGAAGATGATGATGAGAGGGGGAAGGAAAAGGCAGCTGAGGCAGAAAGACCACCACCCCCGTTCCCTCAAAAATTAAAGAAGCACAAAGAAGAAGCTTGCTTTAAGAAGTTCATGGAGGTGCTGAAACGGGTACACATTAATTTACCTTTGGTTGATGTTTTGCAGGGAGTGCCGAAATATGCAAAGTATATCAAGGACATCATAGCAAACAAGAGCAGATTGACGGAGTAAGCTACGGTTGCACTTACTGAGGATTGCACTTCCCGGATACAGAACAGGTTGCCGACAAAGCTCAAGATCCTGGGAGCTTTACCATTCATATCACAATCGGACAAAGTATTCGAGCTCGCGAACTATGTGATTTGGGAGCAAGCATAAACTTGATGCCGACATCGGTGTTCAAGAAGTTGGGGCTGGGTAGCCCTAGACCAACTACTGTGATCTTACAGATAGCTGACCGTTCTTTGGCCAGACTAGATAGTAGTGTGGAGGATGTGCTAGTGCAAGTGGGCTCCCTCATTTTCCCGGTGGATTTTATTATCTTGGATTTTGAGCCGGATGTGGAAGTCCCATTTATTTTGGGATGTCCTTTCTTGGCAACCGGGCGAGCGCTGATTGATGTGGCTGCGGGGCAGCTAACCATGTGAGCGCATGATAAAGTGGAGGTGTTTGATGTGTATAAGGCCATGAAGCTTCCGGCCATTTATGAGGAGCTATCAGTAATCAATGTGCTAAATCAGGAAGCAATTCTTCAGATTGTTGATTCTCAGGATCCATTGGAGAGAGCTTTAATTGGCTCCGATCATTTTAGAGACAGGGCTACATATGAGATGGTGCAGATGTTGAACGAACCAAAATGGTTTCCCAGGAAGCAAGACTTTCAGCCATTGATGAGGTCCTTGGAACCATTGCCAAAACCATCAATTGAGGAAGCACCAAAGTTGGAGTTGAAGACATTGCCTCCACATCTGAAGTATGTATTTTTGGGGGAAGATGACACCTTACCAGTCATCATTTCCGCGGGACTGACAGAGGCACAGGTGAAGGATGCATAGGTGGTTCTCAAGAGGCAGAAGAAAGCAATAGGGTGGCAAATGTCAGGCATTAGGGGAATCAATCCAGCTTTTTGCACACACAGGATTTTTATGGAAGAAGGAGCAAAGCCAACTGTACAACATCAGTGGAGGTTGAATCCGGTGATGAAGGATGTAGTTAGGAAGGAAGTGATCAAGTGGCTTGATGCAGGTGTGGTCTATCCCATTTCAGACAGTGAATAGGTCAGTCCTGTTCAGTGTGTCCCAAAGAAAGGAGGGATGACCGTAGTCACCAACGAGAAGAATGAGCTGATTCCTACATGCATAGTCACAGGCTGGCGAATTTGCATGGATTACAGAAAGCTCAATAAGGCCACGAGGAAAGATCATTATCCTATCCCATTTATTGATCAGATATTGGACAGGTTGGCAGGGAAAGAATATTATTGTTTCCTTGATGGATATTCTGGCTATAACCAAATAGCCATAGCACAGGAGGACCAGGAGAAGACCACCTTTACATGTCCTTATGGGAAATATGCTTTCAGGAGGATGCCATTTGGTCTATGCAATGCACCTGCCACATTCTAGAGATGCATGGTAGCGATCTTTCACGATATGATGGAAGATTTTTGTCGAGGTATTTATGGATGATTTTTCTATTTTCGGTAATTTGTTTGCTACATGTTTGCAGAATTTTGACAGGGAGCTAGCTCGATGTGAAGACTCCAACCTTGTACTCAACTGGGAGAAATGTTATTTTTTAGTCAAGGAGGGTATCGTCCTTGGCCATAAAGTGTCATGCAAGGGGTTGGAAGTCGATCGTGCAAAGATCGAAGTGATAGAAAAGCTACCACCACTAGCGTCAGTGAAGGGTGTTCGCAGTTTTCTCGAACATGCAGGGTTCTACAGACAGTTCATCAAGAACTTCTCTAAAATTTCTAGACTGATATACTGGTTGCTAGAAAAAGAGGTGAAGTTCGAGTTTGACGAAGATTGTGTTAAAGCATTCGAGGAGTTGAAACAGAAGCTGGTAGAAGCACCTATTCTCATTCCTCCGGATTGGGATCAACCATTTGAATTAATGTGTGATGAAAGTGACATGGCTGTAGGAGCTGTATTGGGTCAGCGGAGGAATAGAATTTTTCATTCCATTCATTATGCAAGCAAAACACTTGACTCAGACCAAGTCAATTATATAGTCACGGAAAAGGAGATGCTAGAATTGGTGTTCGTGTTTGATAAATTCAGGTCCTACTTGGTGGGTTCTAAAGTAGTGGTATATATCGATCATGCAGCAATTCGGTATCTGTTTAACAAGAAGGATGCAAAGCCCAGAAAAATCAGATGGATATTGTTGTTACAAGAGTTTGACCTAGAAATTTGTTACAGAAAGGGGAGCGAGAATCAAGTGTTAGATCACCTATTGCAATTGGAAAGCCTGTTGCATGTGAAGGAAGGTGACAGCATCAAAGAAGAGTTCCCATATGAGTAGCTATTGGCAATAAGGGAAGCTGAAATCCCTTGGTATGCAGACATTGTGAATTTGCTGGTAAGTGGAGTCTACCAACCGGAGGCTACGACTCAGCAAAGAAAGAAGTTGAGACATGATTGCAGGTATTAGATTTGGGATGAGCCATATCTGTTTAAGAAGGTACCGGATCAAGTGATGAGACGATGCATTCCAGAGAGCCAGATTGCAGAAGTATTGAGGAGTTTTCACTCATCATTGTATGGAGGGCACCACGGAGGCGAGCGGAAAGCTCACAAGGTGCTACAATCAGGTTTCTTTTGGCCTACACTGTTCAGACACTCTATGGCATATGTAAAAATGTGCGATAGATGTCAAAGAACAGGCACAATTGATAGAAGGCAGGAGATGCCATTGCAGCAGATATTAGAAGTGGAGATCTTTGATGTATGGGGAAGAAATTTCATGGGCCCGTTCCCACCGTCATTTGGTAATTGTTACATCTTGGTAGCCATTGATTATGTATCTAAGTGGGTCGAGGCAACAGCTCTCCCTAGGAATGACAACAAGGTGGTGACAAAATTTGTGAAAAAGCATATTTTCACCAGGTTTGGGACACCCCGAGCCATTATCAGTGATGGAGGGGCTCATTTTGTGAATGCAAGTTTCAAGAATTTGCTAGCTAAGTATGGGGTGCGACACAAGGTAGCAATAGCGTATCACCCCCAAACTAGTGGGCAAGTGGAGGTGTCGAATAGAGAGATAAAGCAGATTCTACAGAAGACAGTGAATGCACAACAAATTGATTGGTCAAGCAAACTCGATGATGCGTTGTGGGCTTATACAACTGCGTACAAGACACCCATTGGGACTTCTCCGTACAGATTGGTCTATGGAAAGGCATGTCATCTACTTGTGGAGCTGGAACATCTAGATTTTTGGGCTGTGAGAAAGCTGAACATGGATCCGGAGCTAGCAGGGAAGAAGAGGTTGATGCAACTCAGCGAACTTGATGAGTTTTAATGGTATGCTTATGAAAGTGCCAAATGCTACAAGGAGAAAACAAAGAGGTGGCACGATAGGCATATGGTGCATCGGATCTTTGAGCCGGGGCAGAAAGTGTTGTTATTTAATTCAAAACTGAAGCTTTTTCCAGGTAAATTTCGGTTCAAATGGTCAGGGCCGTTTGAAGTGGTGAGAATGACCCCACACCGGGCAGTGGAGTTGTGGCAAGAAGATAGAAGTGCCACATTTTTAGTGAATGGGCAACGATGTAAGCATTATTGGGGTGAGGATGTTATTCGAGAGAAGACGTCCATCACTCTATAGGATGATTGAGAATGAATGGCGTCGAGCTACAACGGTAAATCAGGCGCTGCACGGGAGGCAACTCGTGAATGTGTTGTAATAGAAGAGTAGAATTATTTTAAGAAAAAGAAAAAAATAAAGAAAAAGAAAAAGAAAAATTTTTTCATTGAAACCTATGATTTCTAACTAAATTCTTGTGGTGAAATAATTTTCAGGTGAAACGGAGGGCAAAAATACAAAAAAAATGCAAAGGAAAAAAATCGAGGTGAGAAAATAAAAATTGGCACATTACAGTGAGCCTGCGCGATGGCTCCGTGTCACGGAGGAGGGCCTCCACGTTACCCTCCATGACACGCTGAGGCTTATTCCGGATCTTTTAAAAATCCAGAATGCCTGCGGGATGGCTCTGTGTCATGGAGGCAGTGCTCCGTGTTGCACTCCGTGACACGTTGAGGGTTATTTCGAGTCGGGTCACCGGGTAACCCACGCGAAAAACCCCTTTTAAACCCCAATTTCCTTCATTTTCTTCCTACTTTCTCATTCCCTCCGTGACCCACACCCAAAATCCCCTTCTCTCCCAACGTGACACGAACCTAGGGATCAAATTTCTTTGAGTTTTCTTCGATTTCATCAAAGTAAAGGTATGTTCTTGAATTTTTCCTTATTTTTGCTCAAATTTTCGATTCTGGAACTTGTTTGGTGATTAAACCTTGCCCTAAGTGAAAAATAAGCTTGAATTCGCTTGAGTTATGATTGAATGATGTTCATAGTATCGTTGTGAGTATATGAACTCAATGATTGCATTATTGGAATTCTTGCGAAATTGATAGCTAGGGTTGAAGATTGAATAGGAAGAAGACTAAATTCTTTGAAATGTTGAAAAAAAATTGGGTTGTGCATGTTGGGTGAAGTGATATTGTGATTGATGTTGAATATGCTAAGTTAGAAGAGGGATTTTCGGGAGAATGCAATTGGAGAAGTACATAGGTTGTTGAAAAAAATTGCAAAGTGCTAATGATGAGGTAATTGAATCGATGGAGAAATTTTTATTCATTGTACGAAGTCTGAGTAGTACAAAGTAATTATCCCGTCGAATTATATGAATGCACTAAGCTTGTTGAATGTTAAAAATGGCAAAATCATGAATGTCTTGTCGAATTGTGTTGATTGCGGCTAAAGACTAAGTGTGGGGTGATCCATTTAAACCCAACCTTAGTTGTAGCTAATTATGACTTGCATAACATTGGGACTGTATGTTTGAATGTACAGGGACAATGTCAGGCCGACAAGACAAGGGCAAGGGTGCATCCACACAGGGCGCCAGTAGAAAAAGGGTAATATTGGGAACAGCAGTTCCAGTAGCCCCAGCGGTTTCTAGAGGTCAACGCAGACAATACGGAACCAGATGGGTGAGCGATGAAGGGAAAAAGTGGTATGCTAAAAATAAAGAAATCAAATACTTCCCGGAAGAGCAGATAGCACGGGAACCGTTGGCACAGGAATTCCCGCGGATTGTACACAGGATTGACACTGTTGGGCTAAACTTCATCTTCGAAGAGCCCAGGGAGTG
The DNA here is from genome assembly GCA_035772735.1 of Datura wrightii. Taxonomy (NCBI): domain Eukaryota; kingdom Viridiplantae; phylum Streptophyta; class Magnoliopsida; order Solanales; family Solanaceae; genus Datura; species Datura wrightii. Next base: position 17,197,550 of record JASDFA010000019.1, on the reverse strand, counting down.
CAACGTCCATCTTATCCAGGAGTTCTATGCCAACTGGAACCCGACCTTACGTAGTCATACCGTCAAAATTAGAGGGCAGGTTGTCACTTTTTAGCCCCATCACTTGAATGCAATCCTGGGAGCGCGGGACCCAGATGCTCATGTCCTCCGTCAGCTGAACATCACTCCACCCAATGCGGACATCAGACGCACCTTATGTGGAGCCCGATCGATAACCAGGTGCAGTAGGCACAAAGAGAGGGGCTATCATCAAACATTGCCCTACTCTCAGATGAACCGGGAAGCCCAGATTTGGTTGAAGATTGTGTGTTCCTGCCTGATCCCGGGGGTGCACATGACAGATGTCACTCGGGATAGAGTTTGTCTAGTGTATGCCCTAATAAAGGGGCTGGAAATCAATGTGGGGGCGGTGATCATCTCCGCCATGAAGAGAGCCCGACTGCATCAGGGGGGTTCGGTGGTCTGCTTACCACATTCCTGAGGGGCCATGATATTTAGGAGGAGGCCCTAGATTACATCCCATAGATCAAAGGCATGCCTTGGATGTCACCAAAACCAAGGCACCTGACACTACTTTTGGGTCGGCTCACACTAGCCTAGCGACATGCTCGGGGTGATCAGTACATGGCCCGCATGTAGGGGATGCAGATGTTGCAGCTGCGCATCGGAGGATGGCCCGCAACAAAGGATGAGCTGTGGCAGCTCGAGTTGGATTACCCATTCAACGAGAATGCCCGGGCTTTATGCAGAGTGGGGCCCGCATTTGTGGATACCGTGGATGATGATGTCCCTACCGATGAGGAGACACGCCGGGAGGACTCGGATGTTGAGTCGGGACGGCAGGGACGATTCTGATATGGGAGATGAAGAAATGGCACCTGACGAAGAAGTTGAATACTTTAATTGATCAGGGAGTTTCACCACCCAACCTTTGTGATATTTTGAAATTATGTGAACACTGGGGACAGTGTTCGGTTTAAGTGTAGGGTGGAAGTAGTTAGGTGCCAGCTGCTTTGTTTATGTTTTGTTTTTGTTTGTTGTGCTTGTGCTAAATGTGACCTCGTGACTCTGTATTTTGTGTTCTGTAATTAATTTGGTGTTGTAATGAATGTTGAGCTGTTGTGTGTTGTGTTGAGCTGTTGTTGGTTGTGTTGTGTAAATATTTTTCAAATTAATATTTTTATCTTTTTCTATCAAAATTTTTTGTTGAATTTCTTTTATGTTGGGTTTCTCGGCCTTTGTTTTTGGTGCTTTTACCGAGAATAGTCCCATTGAACCGAAGTCATGGATAGCGATTGTTCCCTATGATGGATGGATGACGACCGTCTTAAGGGAAATGTAGTCGATAGGAGTAGTTTTTTTCTTTCTTTTCTTTCTTTTGTTTATTTCCCAAACGTGTCGCTACTTCATGGTTCGAAATTCTTGTTAATTGTTGTACATGATATTAATATGCAAAGGTGATTCGTATGAAAGCATGCAAATGTGTTAAACATGTTGAGATACCTAGGCCATAGAGTTCGATTCGGTGTGATCGAGGCTTAATAGTGAATTCTTGTAATTAGCTGATTGAAGAGTCTGTGAATATGTCTTGAGTTGAGCATGTGCAATGAGTGTGAGGTGAGGTTTCGACTATTCCATGCTATTGTGAAGTGTCTAGAATTTGTCTGGCGTGTGTGCTAAACAAAATGAAGGATGTGGATTGTAGGAAAGAATGTAGGCATTTCTTTGAATCAACCGAAAGTTCTCCCTTATCATACCTACCTTGATTGTACATCCAAGTTAGCCCCATTGAGCCTTTAGTCTATTTTTTATTTCTTTGAAGAGGTACAAACCGAGCTTAAGCCCTTCTTTTCATTAGCCGTGAATTTGACCCAAAACTCTTAAGCGCTTAAGAAAAACAATTTTCCCACAGTGTAAAGGAGTGAGAATTGTGAAACGGAAGGAAAGCGGAAGTTGTGAAAGTTAAAGAAAAGGTCAAAGGTGCACTTGCTGAAATTAAAAAAATAAAGATGCATAACTACTCTTTGCTAGTAAATTGAGTGTGCTCAAAGAAATGGGAACAAAAACAAACAAAAAAATTTCAAGAATGAGAGGATGGAGGAAGAAACAATGCCCGTAATGATTGTGGGATGTATTGAAAAGTGCTTAAGGAAGCTGGTTGCTATTATTTGTTAGCCCAGTATTTACTAGTTCCTTAGCTTACATTACAACCTATTAAGTCCTACGTGATCTTACATCACGCATCCTTATATTAGTGGAGTAATACACTAGAGGCAAGCCTATGGTTCATGACATGATGCATGTGAATTCTTTGGGAGAGAGAGCGAAATCATATTTATATACCCCTACAAGTAGTGCTTTGGAAATCATATGATGGAAAATGGGGTAATTCTCTTGTGTTGTGAGGGAACATGCTTGACGAGAGATTAAATTTCGTGTCGGATGTCTTGATCAGTTGATTTGCACAAGTTTGCCAAGATCAAGAATCGATTCTTGAGTTTAGGAGGTCTTAATGTGGTGTACTTTATTGTATTGATGAGACCATGCATGTTTTCTTGATGATTTGCTATCTTAAATAATTGGTATAGTTGTAGCTTGAATGGTCGAGCCAAAGTAGCTATGCGTGAGTGTCAATTGCATGAGATGTGAGAGTATTGTTCGAGGACGAACAAGGTTTTAAGTGTGGGGTAAGTGATCTTGGGCAGAATTGCATGCCCAAGTGATACTCAAATGCTTCATTTCGACTTGTTTATATATCGTTATGTGTACATTCTCATGTGATTCTTAGTTAAATCTGAATTTATATCAACCAACATGATTAGTGTTGTTTTGCAGGTAAAAGGAAATTTTGGAAGCTAATATATATGTTGGTGAAGAGCAGGAATGGACTTGGAAACAAGGAGTGGAAGTTGACAAGGGAGAGCAGCAAAAATAAGGGGAGTCGTGTCACGCTGCCATCGCAGAGGCATTCTTCCTCGGATGAATTAATTTTGTCAAATTCCAGTGGAGGTTCGCGTTACCTCCGTGACATGGAGGCAGTGCTTCGCTATGCACTCCGTGTCACGTTGAGTGTAATTACCTGGAACCTCAAGTTCTAGTGAAGGTGCGTGATAGCACCATGGCACAGAGGCAAGGCTCCGCAATGCAAGCCGTGCCACGTTGAGGTGCATTTTCCTGGGAGCCGACTTCCAGGGAGGGTCCGCGATACCCCCGTGAAACGGAGGGAGTGCTCCGCGATACACTCCGTGCCACATTGCTTGTTATTCCGGGAAAAATTCTCAATAGTATAAATAGCACACTTAGGTTTTATTTTAAACATTCTGACTTGGTTGAGCAAGAACGTGGGTTACAGGCAGTTGAGAGGACGAAAATTCAAGGGTTCTTCTCTTTCTCTTTCTCTTTAATCTCAATTGTTTGTTTGAATTCTACTTATTTGAAGATGTTTAATCCAGAAATGAGTGGCTAATTCACTTCTTGCTGAGGTTGAGAATAATTGTAGAGGAATGTAATTGTTGATCATTTCAGTTTTCATCTTTTCTTCAATGGTTGTTCTATCAATTCTTGTTTTTACTACATTAATATTTCCCCAATGTTAATGTATATCTAGAAATCCAATTTTGATTTTGAAAAGGAAAGAAATTGGACAGATGTGAATTGGTAGGATATGATCTTTTCTTAGTTGAGAAAATTGAGAATTGATTTACATTCAGAATAGAAATATATCTGAAAGTCTTATTAGTCAATTACGAAATCGGTTATGTATAGATAGAGCATGAAATTTTTATATCACAAAAATGTAGATTAAGGTCTCATGATTCTTAAATTGGATAGGAGTCGAAAGATCCAATCCATAGGCAATAAATTCCTGACTAGCAACCGAAGAGAAGATTAGCTGAATTGAATTGATAAATTACCTCCCTGCATGTTTGTCTTAACCTCAGCTTGTTCATTGCTATTGTTCAGACTCAAATTATAATATTGACTTAGATTCTCATTACTTAGTAAATTTTAACTCTTAAAATATTATTTATTTGGTTGTCTGCATTCATAGAGATATAGTTCACTGACGCTTAAGTTAATTAATACCGTAGTTCAGTCCATGTGGGATCGATACTTGGCTTGAAATAAGCCACTTTACTACTTGTTCGACTACGTGCACTTGCGTGTAGTTTCCACAATCGAACAAAACCTATCTAAGGTTTTCAAAAATCTTGAAACGCGGAGTAAACGCTATCTGTGTTTGCCTAAGCGCGAATGTGTATCAGGTTTCCCTCTACCCTTATTTGTATATGTATTTATGTATATATAGATATACATATATATATATATATTAAAAAAATTATTTTTTAAAGGGGACCGGCACTTTAAAAGTAACCGACCCCCCTCTTTTTTCTTCTCTTATTCTTCTTTTTTCTTCTCTTATTCTTCTTTTTTCTTTATCGCTAAGTAACCTCCACATCCTTGCCTCTCCCTCAAATTTTCTAAACCTCCATTTGTACACACTCACTCTCAATCTTTGTCTCATCACTCCCACACCTCGGATTAAGTTTGTTGCACACAAACTCCTCAGGTAACACAGCTAACTCGTCTCTTTACCTTCGAATAAAGGTTCATTCATTTGGTTGCCTATAGTAGTGTGATGTGGGGAGGTTCAATGGGGTGAAGTATGAATAACCCCATGACTCCTAACAATGAGAAACGTTTTGTCATATTTGGTAGGTTATAGTTCAAAATTCATGCTACAAACAGAGTAGAGCTCATTCATGCATGCCAAGTGTTCGATAAATTGCCTCAACGAGTTTGCATATAGCCGAAGCTTGAGTAGGCTAGGCTATATATTTGTGAATAGATGGAGTTTGTGATATGTTCGCATGAGTGGGAGGGCATTTCAATCACCAAATGAAGCTCTACAAGGCTTGGATTGATTTTCCTACCCCAATTCTGAAATAAAAATGGTTCAAGAACATCTGGCAGACTGGACGAATCCGCAAATGATTCACGAACCGCATCTCACAAAGCACGGTCGCGTTTCATCATGATAAATCCATTATGGATGGCATGGAGTCACTAATTGTATCGCAAAGAGAACACAAGACACATTTCTAAAGCGCGGATCATGGTTGCCACCTCTGTTTAAGTCAGAAGTTATCATTTTAGCTTCCCTTTTTCGGCGATGCAAACGTAGACCACGAACGCTTTTTTGTGGGTCGCATATTGAAAGCGTAAAGGGTCAACATGTTAACTTATGATGTTGTTATGCACTAACAAATTTTGATTTCTTATAGGATGACTTCCCGAAGAACCTCTCGTACTCTCACTTATAAGAAAACCAACCCAAAGGATAAGGGAAAAAGAGATAGAAAATAGGCCTACTAAAATAGAATTTGACTCAGATCCTAAAATTGAAAAAGCACTTCACAAGTTGAAGAAAGATGAGGATAGACGGACTGAACTTAGCCGTAAGAGAGGAGAAGATACTCTCAGGTTCAATGTCGTCCCTGGTATGAAGGAAAATTTTTTCAAATAGATGCACAACTGGAACTTCAATGAGGAGAACAGTTCAGCCTGAATAGGATTGACCTAGACTTCCAACAGATACTGTAGCAAATATAGGAGAGAGATTGGCAAATTTTCATGTTGCCACCGGGTTGGTTTCGCCCACATCTAGTGAGGGAGTTTTATGCCTCCTATGGAGCAGCGCAAAAGCATCAAAAGGCATCTGGCTCATTGCACTCCTGACCTTGTCTAGAGAGTGTGAAAATCTAAGGAGTAGAGGTGAACTGCAGTGCCATGGCCATCAACAAGTTTTGTTTTGATGATGATGATGCAGAAGCCACCGATGTGGCCAAGTTGGAGAATTCAGATAACCACTACACTTAGATGGATTCACTAATAGCTGCAGGCATACCATCATGGGTTATTGAAGGGGGACGGATCTTCAAGAGCAACCTCAACATCCAAGGAAAATAGTGGTTAGGCTTTGTCTTTCTCCAGGCTCACTCCTTCAAAGAACGACAATGAGATACCGAATACCTGAGTGATTCTAATTGCATGCATCATAGCAGGGGTATATATCAATGTGAAGATATCATAGGCCTGGAGATAAGGGATCGAGCTCGACAAGCCCATATATCTCTCCCTTTTTCCCATGTTAATTACAATTTGTGTTGCGATGCGGGTGTCCCTGAAATACCGAGAATTGATGAGTATCAACGGGCAAACCAGGTTTTCAATATCACAAAGATTCAGGATGAGATAAACTCAAGGATGAAAAAGAGAAAAAGGGAGCCAATAGTTTCACATCCCTCTGAGGCAACCATGTCCCTTGACACTCAGACGGTGGATGCTCCTTCAATTGAGACACTGTTATCCTCTTCTGCTACTCTAGTGGCACCCCAGTCGACCCAGTCCATCCCGCAGCTTGGATGATTCAGGTAACAAACATGACAACGTGGAACAACATAAGGCTCTCCTCTTTGATTGAGCAAATACCAGAAATGATCAAGAGACCATTGACAGGTCCATAAAACAATGCAAGATTTGGAGGGTAGGGTCTCTAATCTTGAGGGTATTGGTGCTAGGGATACCATAGCTGCACTGAAAGTTGATATGAGCAAAGTGAAGAATGATGTCCAGCAGCTGCAGGCTGACCTAAGCATATTTGATGCTCCACTTCCAAAAGATGATGCTTTTAAGGATGAGAGGGTGGGGATAGATAAAGAAGAGCTAGAAGAGGAGCACATAACAAAGGGAACAAATGAGGAGCGAGAAGTGAAAGTGGCTACCCAGGGCTCTATGGATGACCTCACAACATGGATGATGGGCACAGGCCTGAGTTCCTGTGTTCCAGAAGGAGATGTAGCAGATGTTGCTACTATCACCGCAACGACCACTACCATGGCGCAGTCTGAAGAGGCTGATCGCACCACATTGACCCAGGCAGAATAGAGCGCCTAGAATGTTTTAGGGAGATCCTACTTTCTCTTTTATATACTTTTTGTATGTATTGAGGACAATGCATATCCTATTTTGTAGGGGTATAGGTAGATAGGATAGTTGGAAAGTGTTGTCTATAATAAAATGAAACAACATGTGTATGGAAACGTGTGTTAAGTATGAATCTACTTTTGTACTGTTTGTTTGATAAAAGTGCTTGTTCAAAGATGAAACTGTATATGAGCACTTTTGTTATCTTATTCTCTTTGTTGATATAATCCTTTCAACTAAAACTCTAAGGTTTTTTTTCATGCTACGGTTCTTTCCCTAGGAGCAAAACTTTTTTTAATTTTGATTTGAACTGGGTGGCTTTTCCCGTTGATAGATAGCTAGCTAGGTGACTTTCTTAAGGGAAATACCCTTGTTTTAGGATAGTATCCTTTGGTGTGTTGGTAGACATATGACTTGCATGATACCAACAAGGTCAACCTTGAGCAGGTAGAGTCAAATGAGGAACTTAGCTCCTAGGCATGACCTACAAACTCTTTGCTTGGCTATTTGTACAGAAAAAAGGCATCTTATCAAGTTTATCAGTTTTTATTGAACGTGAGATTCTAATTGTACCCATCATATGCATGTGTCATGAGTGGTGAGCTTTATTGCTAATGTCCTTGTGTGCATGATGAGTCTATAACTTTCGCAGAATATTTTCAAGGAGAAATAGTAGAGTCCACTTCATTTGGATAATGATAATAGGCCTTCTTTGAATTTTCCTTGTAAATATCGTCCCTAGTCAAACCCTTTTGAGCATAATTTTTTTCTTTCTCTTTAATAACCCAACAAAATAGACTTTGTACTTCTCTAAATGCCCAAAAGTTGAGCTATCATGAGCCAAAACTCCTGAGTGAGAGGTGTTCTATTGTGGAGATACAAACATTGATTGAAAGTCTAAGTTTGGGGGAGGGGGCAGAACTGGAAGGGTAAGTTAAGTTGGAGAAGTGGTCCACTGTAAAAATGCAAACATAGTTCAACAGCCTAAGTTTGGGGGAAGGGATTTCATATGCAAGTTGATCTTGGGCAAATTTATATGCCCAAGTGATACTCAAAGGTGTCATTTTAGCCTTGTTTATCTATCAATGTTTATACATTCTCATGTGATTGAATAAAATATGAATTTATCTAACCAACATGATTAGCGTTGTTTTGCAGGTGAAATATAATTTTGGGAAGCTAAAATGCGTGTTGGGAGAGATTGGGGTTGGACTCGGATGTCAACAAGGAAAAAATGCAAACTTTGGCCTGTGGTGGAACAGCAACGTGTCACGGAGGCAGTGCTCCGCGATATACAACGTGTCACAGAGGCAGTGCTCCACGATACACTCCGTGACACGTTGCTTGTTATTCCGAGAAAAATTTCCACTAGTATAAATAGAACACTTAGGTTCATTTTTCAATATTCTGACTTGGTGGAGCAAGATGTGGGTTACAGGCAGTTAAGGGGACGAAAATATTAGGGTTTTTCTCTATCTCTTTCTTCTTGAATTCAATTGCTTGTATGTTTAACACTCATTTAACGATGTTTAATCCACAAATGAGTGGCTAAATCCTCTTCTTGCTGAGGTTAAGAACAATTGTATTGAAATGTGATTGTTGATTAATTTGGTTTTTCATCTTTTCTTCCATGGTTGTTCTATTGATTCTTGTTGCTACTGCATTAATGTGTGGCCTACATTAATGTACATTTAAAAAGCCCGGTTTTACTTGAGAGAGCAAGAAATTGGAAAGTTGTGAATCAATAGGATATGATCTTTTCTTGGTTTGGGAAAATTGGGAATTGATTTACCTTCAGGATAGAAATATACCTGCAGGTTGTATTAGTCAATTAAGGAACCGGGTTTGTATGGCTAGAACATGAATTTCGTTTAATCACATAAATGTAGGTGGACGGTTCATGATTCTTAAGTTGGGTTAAATACGAGAGTTTTAATCCATTGGCAATAGTTCTTGACTAGCAACCGGAGGAAAAGTTAACCAAATTATATCGATAATTTATTTCCTTACATGTTCGTTTAACCTCAGCATGCTCACATTCATAGTTCAGACTCAATTTATATAATCTTTGTAGACTTAGGATAAAATTAGAAATCAAAATATCAAACTCTTCTTTACATTGTTGTCTTCATTGTTAGAGTTAAAATATAGTAACACCTGAGTAATTTGTTACCTTATCCCAGTCCCTGTGGGATCGATACTTGGCTTACTTAAGCCACTTTACTACTTGTTCAACCACGTGCACTTGAGTGTAGCTATACACCCATAGCAAACAGACCGAACAAGTTTTTGGCGCCGTTACCGGGGACTGGCAATTGGTGAATTTTTCTTAAGTGTTAATTTACTATATTTTTTTTCTTAGTGTTTGTTTTAATTCTTTTATATTTTTTTTTCGGATACCCTTATTGACATGACATCGTGGAATACAAATGGTTTAAATGGTGGATACTTATATTTTGGCGAATCTTATCTGAATTGCGGAGGACACCACTCGTGGAAATACTATAATACATGCAATATATGTGGTGGTCAAGATGGCCATTGGTATGGCTGTCCGAATGCATATTCCCCTCCCCCATGCCCCTACTATGATCCTTCTATTGTTTTTTCTGAATATAGGCATGCTGAAAATGAGGACTTGGGACGCCAAGCTCAAATAGAAGACATGCTGAAACAACTCTTGGAGCAATCAGAAGCAATGAAGGAGGTGATGGCAGTATTGAGAATTCAGCAAGAAGAGATTGCAGAGGGTCTAGAAAGGATGAGCGTCAAATTCACGGAGATGATTGCTGAGGCTGAAGCTTGTGATAAATTGCAGGTAACAACTTTAGCCGATATTCAAGAGGAACTACAAGAGGACGACAAGGGTGAATTTTTGGATGAAGCCCAACAATTAGAATCTCTTGAGTGTCCCCGTGACGGGCTCACACTTATGGAAAATCCATTCATGGAAGAAGCGATAGAGTATCCCCCAGTTGACATTAATGGAGAGATAGATGTCGATGCTGAGAAGGTGTAACAAGTAAGGAGGTCAAGCACAAGGCAGTTTCAGGGTTGAGGTTTATTGGACCACAATCGAAGCATTTTTCGACATTAAGTTTGGTTGACAACATAGAAATAGAGTCTTCCAAGCTTATAGAGAAATGTCTAAAGGAGGACCAAGCCCCGTATATTTTGAAATTTGCTAACTCAGAGAGACAAAATGACTTTGCTTACTTGTGGGCCAATAGGTTCAAAAGGCAACATCTACTGCTTGGTCCTTATAATTTTTCTCCACCACCTTTGGAGCATAAGAGGAAATTAGAGAAGAAATTAGGGGTGAGATTCATATCCTCAAGGTGGAGGAAAAAGCGGTGAAACTGGATACGTCGTGCCGCGACGTAAAATTAGGCGCTGCTTGGGAGGCAACCCTAGGGTACCATGGGTACCATTTTAATTTCTTGCATATTTTATTTATTTTTCATCTTGTATTGTTTTGGTGGAAAGTTAAGCACAGATGGAGGGGAAGTCTGAGTACCCGTGGAGGAGGAAGCTAACAAGCATGGAAGAGAAAAAGTGTGGGGTCGAACACCCACTTGTGCAAAGTTGAAGAAAGGCATGCTGTTAGCTAAGCCTAAAGGCCTTAGGGAGTATTTCTCACCCTCTTTAAATGTTAAGTTGATGCTATGGGGACATAGCATTATTCAAGTGTGGGGTGAGGAAAATTTTAAAATTTTTGTGCTTAATGATTTTTGGTGAATATAATGCTTGTTAGAAATATTTGAAAAAAAAAATTTTTTTTGTGAGTCAAGCATGACTTCATCACCCGTTGGTTTTTCTTTTCGGTTCTTTTCCGACGGGGGGTCTTTGAACCGAAGAATAAAAAAATTGTCTTTGTCTGTATATAATGTTTTTAGTCATAGTTAGAGATTGTTTCCAACAATGGATGGATGACGACCGTCTTGAGGAAAATTAGTCAGTAGATTGGTTTTTGAACCCGTAGCTAATTGATGGCTTGATATTCTTGTTATGTGCTATAAATGATTGTAAGATGCAAGTATGTTTAGTGTTGAAGCATGCAAGTGGTATACCTATGTTTGAGACACCTAGGCTCTTGAATTTGACTTGATATGATTGAAGCTTAGTTTTGAATTCTTGTGATTAGCTGAGTTAAGAGTCTGCGGAATGTGTCTTGAATTGAGCATGTGCTGTGTGTGTAAGTTTTTCGAATATTCTGTGCTATTGTGGAATGTCTAGAACTTGCCTGGTGTGTATATAAAACGAAATGAAGGATGTGAATTGTAGGAGATGATTTAGGCATTTCTTTGAATGAACATAAATGTTATCCCTCACTTTACCTACCTTGAATATTAATCCTAGTTAGCCCCATTGAGCCTTGAGCCTATTCTTTGATAGCTACAACATAAGCTTAATCCTTTTTCTTTCATTATCCTTGAATTTGATCCAAAACTCCTAAGCGCTTAAGTGAAAAAATTCCAAAGAATGAGGGAGTGAGAAGTGTGAAAAAGAAGGAAAAGTAGAAGTTGTGAAAGTTGAGAAAAGGACAAAGGTGCACTTGTGTAAAAATGGTTGATTATTAGTAGGGAGTAAGAAAATAAATGAATGAAAAAATTTTTTGCTTAAGTACTCCTTACTACTAAGCTGAGTGTGCTTAAAGAAATGGGAACAAGAAGAGAAAATTCAGGATTGAAAAGAATGAGGGTGAAGTAAGGGAAGAGATATCATTAATGAAGGTTGAAGTTACTAAAAGCGCTTGGGGGAAGATAGTCACTATTACTGGCCAGAATAGTACCTACCCGTCCCTTAGCTTACATTACAGCCCATTAAGTCCTACTTGATCTTACGTTCAAACATCCTTAAATTAGTGGAGTAAAACACTAAGAGCAAGCTTATGGGTCATTACATGATGCATGTGAATTCTTTGTGAGAGTGAGCGTAATTCTATTCATTTACCCATACACGTTGTGATTTAAAAATTTGCGTGTGAAAATGGGTAACTCTCTTGTTGTGAGGGCACACGTTTAATGAAGGATATAATTCATGTTGGATTTCTTGATCAGTTGATTTGCATGAGTTTTCTAAGATAGAGAGTCAATTCTTGAGGTCAGGAAGTCTTAACATAATTGTATTCCATTTCAATGATAAAATCGTGCATGCTCTATTTTTAGCTTGCTATCTTAAACAGTCATTGTAGCTGTAGCTTAAATTGTCTTGCTAAAATAAGCTATGTGTAAGTCTTCATGTGCATGAGATGTAAAAAGTTTGTTCGAGGACAAACAAGACTTTAAGTGTGGGGTAAGTGATCTTGGGCAAATTTATATGCCCAAGTGATACTCAAAGGTGTCATTTTAGCCTTGTTTATCTATCAATGTTTATACATTCTCATGTGATTGATAATAAAATGTGAATTTATACTAACCAACATGATTAGCGTTGTTTTGCAGGTGAAATATAATTTTGGGAAGCTAAAATGCGTGTTGGGAGAGATTGGGGTTGGACTCGGATGTCAACAAGGAAAAAATGCAAAATTTGGCCTGTGGTGGAACAGCAACGTGTCATAGAGGAAGTACTCCGTGATATACAACGTGTCACGGAGGCAGTGCTCCGCGATACACAACGTGTCACGGAGGCAGTGCTCCGCGATACACTCCGTGACATGTTGCTTGTTATTCCGAGAAAAATTTCTACTAGTATAAATAGAACACTTAGGTTCATTTTTCAATATTCTGACTTGGTGGAGCAAGACGTGGGTTACAGGCAATTGAGGGGACGAAAATATCAGGGTTTTTCTCTATCTCTTTCTTCTTGAATTCAATTGCTTGTATGTTTAACACTCATTTAACGATGTTTAATCCACAAATGAGTGGCTAAATCCTCTTCTTGCTGAGGTTAAGAACAATTGGATTTAAAGGTGATTGTTGATCAATTTGGTTTTTCATCTTTTCTTCCATGGTTGTTCTATTGATTCTTGTTCTTACTGCATTAATGTGTGGCCTACATTAATGTACATTTAAAAAGTCCGGTTTCACTTGAGAGAGCAAGAAATTGGAAAGTTGTGAATCAATAGGATATGATCTTTTCTTGGTTTGGGAAAATTGGGAATTGATTTACCTTCAGGATAGAAATATACCTGCAGGTCGTATTAGTCAATTAAGGAACTGGGTTTGTATGGCTAGAACATGAATTTCGTTTAATCACATAAATGTAGGTGGACGGTTCATGATTCTTAAGTTGGGTTAAATACGAGAGTTTTAATCCATTGGCAATAGTTCTTGACTAGCAACCGGAGGAAAACTTAACCAAATTATATCGATAATTTATTTCCTTATATGTTCGTTTAACCTCAGCATGCTCACATTCATAGTTTAGACTCAATTTATATAATCTTTGTAGACTTAGGATAAAATTGGAAATCAAAATATCAAACTCTTCTTTACACTGTTGTCTTCATTGTTAGAGTTAAAATATAGTAACACTTGAGTAATTTGTTACCTTATCCCAGTCCCTGTGGGATCGATACTTGGCTTACTTAAGCCACTTTACTACTTGTTCGACCACGTGCACTTGCGTGTAGATATACACCCATAGCAAACAGACCGAACACAAGTGATAAGAGTTGGACATCTTAGTTGTTGCTCTTCCTTAAAAGAATTTATATTTATAATAATAAGGAAGAGCAAGATATATAGAAGAGGAAGAAGTCCGAGAAATGTAGTTGAAGGAGCAATAATGGGATAACATGAAAGAGGGAGTATGAGAACGAAAGATGTGGCGTTTAGGGAAGATAAATGTGAACCAATCCTTGACCTCTACTTAACACACAAATCTGCACCAATACCCTCAAGTCCTTTTTTATTTCAGATTTTGTGTATCTATATTAGTGGAGAAATACATAAAGAGCAAGCTTATGATACTATATCTGCATGCATGAGAACATTTTTTTGAGAGAGTGTATAATACTTTTTTTCTATATCCTTAATGCATAAATGACTTTTGTCGGAACCAGGGATTCTTTTCTCTTGTGAGGGGACGTTTTAGATGAATAGTAACTGAATCTTATTTTCAATAATAGGCTATGAGAAAGATTTAATACTTTTTAGAGTTAGACAAGCTTAGATAATATTGTGTCATTGCTGGAGAGTTAAATTGAGAAAAATGTGATGTGTTATGATCCATGAATGTTAGGTTCTTTATGGGTGCCAATCAAAGTAAATTGTCTATCATGCAAGTTATTTGTTGGCTGGGGAGAATATAATGCTCTAAAGTTGCTTGAGAAAAAGCAATAGTTTAAGTTTGGTGGATTTGATGAGTTGGTATCTTGACCAACTTATCTGATCTTTAAGCTTAGATTTTTGTATGCTATAAAGTTGCTTGAGGAAAAGCAATAGTTTAAGTTTGGAGGATTTGATAAGTTCGTATCTTGACCAACTTACTTGATCTTTACGCTTTGATTTTTGTGTTGATTTAATATGAAAAGAAGTACTTATCATGATTTTCTTTCATCTATATGGGGCAGTGCTATTTAGAAGAGATTGAAAAGAAATCAAGTGAAAATAATCCAAAAATCAAGCCAAGAAGCTCAAACACAACTAAGATAGAAAAGAAAGTGAAGAGCATCCAAGTGCAGGCTGTGGATGCCCAAGCGTGTACCACGGATCCACCGCACTTCAAGACAAAAGACTTCCCCTTAGCCATACCAAATGTGGCCAAACCGTGCACCACGGATGAGAAAGCATGGAATGCAGTTCAGCCGTGTTTTAAGCCAGAATCACCAGTTCACTAGCGTCCCAAATGCATTCAAAGCACGAACCACATTTCACAAATCGTGGGACATGAATGTGAAGCACCTGAGGATAGAAAGTTCAGCCATTTTTTTCATCCAGAACAATACCAAGACGCGGACCATGGATGTCTAACCATGGCCACGAATACACAGCAGATGATGTGTTGGTGGCATCTTGTAATTAATGGATACATGATTTAATTTTCTTTTTAAATATTAGTAGGGTTTTTATTAAAGCATTCAATTTTGGAGAGAGGATGTTGTCGAATACTTTTTGAAAAACATGAGAAAGAACTAAAAAGACAGCGTATTGTGACTTTTGTGAATGAAGTTTGCATTATCACTCTTATAGAGAATTTTCATTATCACCGTTGTAAGTTAATGTTCAATATCTATTCTTTTCCTGTGTTTGTTATCATCTTAATCATGAGTGGCTAAACCTCTTATGTCTCCCAAGTGCATGTAAGTACACGTGGTCATCAAGTAATATAGACTAGAAGTCCCGATTATTGATCTCTCAGAGACTTGTCAGATCAATTGTTTTAAGGTTGATTGTTTAATTCGATATTCTAACAAAACAAATATAATTGGATAATTGGTTTGGAAAATTAAACTACTAAATACTTAACATGTAAAATTAACTAAAGAGCAAAGATTGTTGCAGATTTGTTTGTACTTTAAATAATGATGAAAATCTAGGGAATTGGCATGTTCATATCAGGTTGAGTTCTCAAGACGTGATTACACTAGATTGATTACTCCTAATGTTGCTAGTTGCAAGTTACTATTTTATTTCTTGCCACTTTCCCGAGCATCCAAGAACTATCTCATGAACCCTAACGTCTATATTCCTATGGTCACAAGAGAAATATGAAAACGATGGTTATGCCTACTTTTTTATTTCAACTAAAAAGGGTTGAAAGGTATATCCCTATCCCCAACAATAACTTCTAACCTCCAAACAATTAGCCGAAGGATCTTCGAATTCCTGTTTTACATTTACTTTTAATCCTTTTGGTTCCCTTTTCCAAGTTCAACCAAAAGTCAACAGATTTACTCACAAGTTGATTGGTGTAGTGAATAAGCAATTAAAACAAGTAAATATAAACAACCTTTATGAAAGAATCAAAACTAGCAATCAAAAGTCTTTCAAACTTCAACCATCAGTTGTGGCAAAACCCTAGAAGGGCGTTTAGCCACTCATATACAAGCAGAAAAACATAGAAATCATCATCATTCTTAGTAAAATAAGAAAGTAAAGAAGAAACCTAAGTAGAACTTGTCTCTCCACCAAAGATGTGTTTACAAGCTTAAAAATGATGAGCGATATACTAATCGATATGCTAAAAACTCCTAGATGTTATATATATATATATATATATATAGGTAAGCCTTCAAATGATGCTTTTTTCCTCAAGTAGCTGACTTAAAATTTAGCAAAATCTCATCCAGCAGAGGTCTGGCGTGTCGCCCCATGTATATCACCATAGAGTTAATCAAATTTTCTCCGAAGAAATGCTCCAGGTGCCTCACTCTCGCCATAGCACCAAGGAGTTAGCTAATTTTCTATACTTTTGAACACCTATGGCACCCCCACTCTCACCATAGCACTAGAGTATTAGTCAAATTCTTGAGCTTGAAGACACTTCTGGTGCCCCACTCTCACCATAGCACCAGAATGTTAGGAGAATTTTCTAAGTCTGGAATGTTCTGGGGCTCCACGCCATCCATCTCGCCAAGATGTTAGGCAAATGTTTATCGATGAATCTAGGAACCTGGAGCCCCATGCCATTCATAGCACCAAGTTGAGTGTATTTTCATTTGAAACACAAGTGTTGGGCACGCCGCACCAGCCATAGCTCTAGGCCAACTTTTGTAAACTCTTCTTCTTCACGCCTTGAGTTATTTTTGGGTATTTTTACTTGGTTTATTGCTCAAAACATCTAGAAACATTCATTAGCTCACATGACACATGAAAAAATGAATTCACACACATTGTAAGGATTATGAACCCAAAACAAGGCAAAATATGGGTAAAAACATGGCAAATTGGTATAAGAATATGCCCAACATCAGACTCCTATATAGGGTTGTGGGAACTATGCAAACATAATGGTCAAGAGTCTACAAATTTAGAGATTCTCTAAGGCTATATATTAATGGTCAAGAGGCTACAAACTTACTCGTATTCTTGTATTTATAACGGTTGCATACGTTAGAACCAACCTTTGAATCTTTCATGCTGACAAAGGGGAAAAGATCTAGGAAAATAAGAAATAACGGGGATTCAAGGCTTCTAACCCTTGTCTAGTAGCTAATGCTGTAACTAGGTTAGTTAACCTGAAGCAATTAATGTTTGTGCTGAGATAATCACTCAAAGGCCGAAAGGATTAGAATGACAATCATTTAATTAGGTTGAAAAACTTTAAATGAGATTTTGAATTCATCAGTTTTGTAAATGTATTGCCAAAGTATGATCTCAATGCGTAGTATACCTATAGACGTTATGAATCCATAAGAAACACAACCCTAGCATTCTTCTATATTGAAATCTTCTGTTAACTCTCTCCAATCATTGTTAGCAGATTGTTTACCATTCTAAGTGTGATTTTCCTTCCCCCTTCCACTGAACTATTGACTAAATAAATTTGAATCTTCACTTTTGATAAAATTTAAATGTTATTCTCTATGGAATTCGACCCCAACCTTTTTGTATTATATATTTTACACAGATCGATTTATGCATTTTTAATAGGTGCAATTTGGGCGTATCAAGGCTCCAGACAGATAGAGATCCAGAGCATCCGAGAATACTTGGAGGAGAGTAGAGTTGTCATGCTAGAATTGCATATTCAAAAGCCTCGGGTTGAGGAGATTGACATACATATGCTGGTCATTGATTATACCCGACCTATTTCTAGCTTTATGGAGCTAATCCCAGATGCTGCACCTTTTAGAGCTCCACTAGGTGAAGCTCCACATGCTAGATCTTTATCTCAGCATGATTCAGTGTTAGGCGCTTTGAGCACCCCAGGGAGCCCCTATCATCTATATGCTTCACTTTTATATGCATTTGGGACATTGCACAATTTTTAAGTTGGGGTTGGGGTTGCATTTTGGCCTTTGGGCATTTTTGTCTTGTATTTATGATGCTTGATATGACTCTTGATTTGTATTGAAAAATGAATTTTTGTGAGTCTAATGATGATGTGTGATGTTTGTCTATCTTTATTGCTTTCGTAGTGTAGAGTACTCTCGAGTTTTCTTAATCATGGTTCTTTCCCCAGAGGCTAATTTATATTGAATCTGGCAAAATAAAAGTAGTTAAATGCCATAGTATGTGGGCCCGGTAATGGATGGTTGGGCGGTCTTCTTAAGGGTACCAGCCTACATGTTGAGTCATTTTTCATTGGTTAAAATGCTTTCTGGCTTAGGTAGTGGTAACATATGAGGTTATAGCATATTTTTGAGATTCTTTGAAAAATTACACCTCTAAAAATTTTTTGTCACAATTTGTATTGACATGTTTACCTCTGTGTTTGACATCCAATCATGTTGGTTATGGCAATGATTATGTAATGACCCATCTGTCATTATGGGGGGAAAAATAAGATGGAGCACCCTCTCTAGCGTAAGTGTTGGTGGGAAGGTGTTGAGTAGATGTTGGTGAGACTTTGAAGCTGGGAAATGATTTTTGTGCCAGAAATGGGAGCTACTAGTTATGGGGGAACGTTGTAATGGAGGGATAACCGCTGTAGTGAGACAGTTATCAAGGTTGGAGTTTCGCTATAATGGATCGGGAAATATACTGCAGGATCCACTGTGATGGTGTTTGGGGCGCCATAACGGGTCTGCTACAGCAGAAATACAAACGTTGCAGCAGATGATGGAAACCAGAAAGTGGGTCTTAAGTGGGATTTCAAGGGGTTTACCCCATTATTCCAAAAATGAACTGCGAGAACTCAGAGAGAATTCCCCAAGTGCAGAGCAGTTTTCCCTTCTCAAAGGTAAGAATCTTGGTTTATTCTCTTTATGTTGATTTCCTAACCCGTAGAACAATAGGAGAACTTGTTATGGTGGAAATTCTCAGTTGAAAAGCCCTAGAATGATAAGAGTACGGGAAATTGATAACACTCAAACTAACACCTCCTGACAAAGTATGAAGCAGTCATTGTCAATAAAGAACCCAACTAAGAGGTTGGGGTCGAACCTACAGGGAATAGGGTAAAATCTAGACTGATATCGGTAATTGAACTTGTTGGTGAGTTATCTCCAAATTAGGGGTTTTGAAGAAAACAATATTAAAACAAGATTATATTTGTGATTTAAATTAAGATTATCAAACAACTAGGGTAAGTGTTCCCTATAGGTCCATAACTACTTCGACTATATGCACATGATCAATCCTAATGCATACTTGTAGAACTGATAACTAGAGTTCATCCAAATGACTGGTTCGTCCCTATTGGATGACTTTACTCAATCACCGGGTCAGGTCTCATGAGCGATTTCAAACTAACTATTATCAATATGTTCCAAATTTAACTATCCTGCGATTATAGCTCAAGTTAATACAATTATCATAAAGACCAAAGCGTTGTTGTAATTCTTTTTTCCTAATCTCTACTTCTCTAGTTCAAGCAAGTAAAGAATTTGGGCAAGTCCTAACGTTTTACATCGTTAAGAAATGTTTAAATATGAAGAGAATACAATACAAGTACTTAGTATTGGTTTAGAATCACATCGTGCAAATCCTAGTTCGTTAATTCACCATGGTTCCCACAACCCTAGTTGTGGAGGTTTTGGCCTCTTATAATTATAAGTAAATTCATAGCATTCATAGACAAAAGCAGAAATTAATACTTACAATGATGATAGGAAGAAACTCATTTGATTATTGCAAAAATAAGGAAAAACGATTCAACAACAGTTGTCTCAATGTATTGCTAACTCTCAAGTCTAAGTTGTAAATTGTCTCAAAATTCTCTCCAAAAATTCACTCTAAAATCTTCTCTCTTAATACATAAAAATAAAGGATATTTATAATAGTAGATTTATGCCTTCTTTGTTCCTTCATGAATTTGATTTAGGATTTGTATCTCCTTTTCCTAGTTGAAGTAGGATTCCTATCTTGGCACCTGGACAAGGCTGGTGGGCAGCACTGGTCAAAATAGGTTGCGCCTCGCACATGGCATCGTGCCAGAGTAGTGCCGAGTCACGCATGTCATTACATTGAAATACTGTTGCCTCACGCCTCTCCTCATGCAGCAGGACCTGCGTCGCGCTACTGGTCGCGCAGGTATGGTAGTGTAATGCTACATGCATTGATCTTGTCTTGTTCATTCCAACTTCTTCACATTCATTCAAAAAGCCTCAAATACACCCAAATCCATCACTTTTAGCCCTGAAAGCATCTAATCATGTGTGTTAGGTCTTTTCACAAATATATAACACAAACACATGCAAACACACATAATTTGTTCTCAAAACATACTGAAGTATTGGGAAAATATGGCTAAGAAGTGTGTAAATATGCCCTTCATCACTACTCCACACTTAAACTATTGTTCGTCCTCCAAAACTCTACTACTTCCCTTCTCAAATTTAGGCACAAAATTCATCCTACGAATAGGTCTACTTCCACTGAGGATCATGAGACAAATCAATAAAACTCAAACAATTCACTCGCATGCATATAGGATCAACATTAAAATGTCAAAGTTCGAAATCACTTAGCCTTTGAAAACTAACTCATCAAGACATCTTTTGGGCCAACATGAATCATATGTACTTTAGCAATCAAGATATACCAAAGTCTTACCATTGTGCCCCTCATAATTTGGAGAGATGCTCTTTCACACACAATATATAAAACAATATTAACTTGGGCATAAACATAATAAAATCCGCTCACTCTCCCAAAGAACTCAACATACAAGCAAAAGATGACCCATATGCTTGCCCTTAGTGTAATACTCCGCTAATATAGAATTTTGAATCAAGGATCAATTAGGACTTAAATTTGGTTGTAATGTAGGCTAAGGGATAAGTATGGACTATTTGGCCGAGATAGTGACTAACCTCCCTAAGCACTTTAATACTTCACAACACTTTGATTTTCAGTACATTCCTCAATTTCTAAAATTTTTCCTTATACCTCCTTTTATTTTTCAATTTTTCAACTTAGGTGACTAGTGGGGAATTTTTTTCAACATTGAGCTTATTCACATATTTTTTTCATCATAATTTTTTTTCAAAGCTCTTTCTTCTTTTTGTTTTTCCACTAACATCACCCTCCTTGTTTAGCAATTTTCATCCTTTTCTTTTCTTCTAATTTCCACACTTTTTAGCTTTTCACTTCAGTTCTCAACTTACGCTCCTTTCATACAAAGTTTTTCAATTAAAGTGTTGTAGGAGTCATTTGGATCAAATACAAGTCAATAAACCAAAAGGGGATTTAAGCTTGTAATATGGCTATCAAAAGAATAGGCTAAGGCTCAAAATGGCTAACTAAGAAAATTACTATCAAGGTGGGTAAAATAAGATAAAAATAAGGCTACCAAAGAAACGCCTATATCACTTCCTAAATCCATCATTCTTATTTCGCTTTGCACACACACCCGGTAAGTTTTAGACATCAATTTACAAGCATGGAGTATACCAAAAATTCCTCACACATTGGCATAAAATGGTTTAACAATGGAAATCAAGATCACATAAATACACATTCATATTGCATGCATAACATAATTAAGCCCAATTTCTTTTCAAGTACAAGAGTCAAGTTCCAAAGGACCAAGTGTTTCTAGCTTTTTCATATATTTTTGAATGAATTTTTATAAACTCTCAATGATACCTAAAGTGAAGCACCTAGCATTCGTAAGGTCCAAGTTCTTGTTCTTCCTAATAACTAATTTACCCTTAAGATGGTCGTCATCCATCCATCATCAGACAAAGTCATGACTCAATGACTAAAAATAAAAAAATAAAAATCTAGACTCTCTAGTTAGTTCTAAGGGACTATCCACCAGAAAAGTACTGAAAACAAAAATCGGAGGAACCCAAATAAAAATAAAACCACAAAAAAAATACTAAAAACCAACAAGCATGCAAGATAAGTCATAAATTTTTTTAAAAAAAACTAGATCTACCATGTGCAAACTTAGAAATTAAAGCATGCATGGTAATATGAAGTTCACACTTCCTGAAAATATGAAGCTGACATTGTTAACAAAGAACCCAACTAAGAGGTTGGGATCGAACATACAGGGAATAGGGTAAGATCTAGACTAATGCCAATAATTGAACTTGCTGGTGAGTTATCTCCAAATTGGGGATTTTAAAGAAAACAAGATTATATTGCGATTAAAATCAAGATTCGCAAACAACTAAGGTAAGTGTTTTCCATAGGTTCATAACTACTTTTGGTATACAGATGTGATCAATCCCAATGCTTACTTGTAGAACTGATAACTAGAGTTCATCCAAACGAGTGGTTTGTCCCTATTGGATGACTTTACTCAATCATCGGGCCAGGTCTCTTGAGTGATTTCAAAACTAACCGTTATCAATATATTCAAAATTTAACTATCCTGCGATCACAACTCAAGTTAATACAATGATCGTAAAGACCAAGGCTTTGTTGTAATTCTCTTTTCCTAATTTCTACTTCTCTAGGTTCAAGCAAGTAAGAATTCGGGCAAGTCCTAATGTTGTACACCATTAAGAAATGTTTAAAGATGAAGAGAGTACAATACAAGCGTTTAGCATTAGTTTAAATCACTTTTGTGTAACCCTATTTCATTAACCCACCATGGTTCCCACAACCCCTAGTTGTGGAGGTTTTAGCCTCTCATGGTTGTAAGATTACGATTTGTATCATAGACAATCACATAATTAAATACTTACAGCAACGATCGGAAGAAAACAAGATCTGAATATCAAAGAACAATCTCAATAACAATGTAGGAATTCAAGAATTTGATCTCAACACTTGCTCCTCAAAACTTGATAAAAATTCACAAAAATTATTCTACACATATCTCCTACTTTGATTATGTCCTTCTCTAATTAAAATAAAACATAAAAGTTATTTATATAGACATTAGAAAGCTTTTCCTAAGCTAATAAGGAATTTTCCATATTTGGTGTCGACTGTGTCACGACTGGACCTACGACCTGTAGCAGGATTGTACGGGTCGTACCTGTTTCTCGTAATTCCTTCGCTGCTATAGATTTGGCTAAGTGTTGGCAGGCTGGTACGACTCGTACCTCCATCCTACGATTCATACAATACTTCTGTGGTTTGGCCCTGAGAACTCTGACATCTTCTAAAATTCTCCACGAGTGTTGTGGTATGATTCATACCTTCTTCCTACGATTCGTACTATTTATAGTGTCTAAAGTTCAGCCAAATATTGAAGAATCTTCTGAAGTTCACCATGGCTCATGGTACGATTTGTATGTTGGTGTTATGATCCGTGAGTCCATCCGTACCAAGAGTCTGCCTTTGTGCAATTTCCTTTGGATAATTCCACGACTCTAGTTATGGCTCGTACCATCTTGGTGCGGCTCATACTGAGAGTCGTATGTTGCCTTCTTCTCACTTCAGCCTTCTGACTTTCATCACGGTTCTCAGTAAGGCTCGTACAATTAAGGTATGGCTCGTACTGGGACTTATACTTTGGCTATTTCTGCATTTTTAGGCTTCTTTTGCACATCTTTGCTTCAATACTTATTTTTCCTAAAATCAAAGTAAAAGTTCCTCATATCCATATAAACATACCTAAGTCCATGTTATTTTTTCAGGTTTAAGCATCAAAAGTGTTGGAAACTCACAGCGCATCAACACCCTCAACTTAAGACTTTTGCATGTCTCAAGCAAAGAAAATAAAAACTAAACACGATGCTTAACTAGAAAATAAACCTAGGATACTACAGTCAGCATCAAACAAAATTTGCACTATCAACTCAAAAAGCTTTTGGCCCTTTTCCCATGAACCAAATCAGCACATGCACTACAAGCAACCACAAAACATGATAAACAGGGATCAAGATATGTCATCTAGCTGTTAATAGATAGTCAAGTCATCACCAATGCTTTTTACACAAATCACTATTAGAGTTAAACACAAACCATGTACCCTCATAGCAAATGAAGTCCCCCACTCATAGATATAGTAAAATATATAACATGGGACTGAACAAGAAAGATTCTCACGCTCACAAAGAAGTTCCAAATACTGCATATCGGATACCATAGGCTTTCCCTTATTTTCTCTACTTCGATTTGTTAGATGGTCAGGCTAGGATCACTATAGGACTTACTTTGGCTTGTAATGTAGGCTTTTGGGCTGGGTATGGTAAATATGGAATCTTTTTAAGTGACTAACCCTTCCTTGGCACTACATACATGTGGCTCCATTTTTTCACACTTTTTGTTTCTTTCACTCTTTCCTCCCTTTTCACCTTTTTTATGCACTTGTATGAGTGTGGTGTATTTCTTCAAGCTTTTCATGTATCATTCTTTTTTTTTTAATTTTCATTTTCAATTTCTCATTTCTTTTTCTTTTTCTTTTGTCAGACCACACCTCATTTTTCACCTTTTTTCTTTTCTCGCCCTTTTTCACCTTCCCACTATTTATCCACCCCTACTTTAGTCACTCTCAACTTAGGCATTTTGCCTATGTTGAGGTTCAAAATGTCCAAGGAGAGACCAGGGCCAAAACAGGTTCATTATAAAAATGGGTACAGTTAATTGGTTAACAAAGAAAAATGATCTATTTGAGGCTCAAAATCGGGATCAAGGGAATTATATCATTTTTGTAGGGTTATTTAAGACAAAAATGGCCTATGATCCTTTCCTAACCAACCATCCTAAAACTTATGCAAAGACCAACCGGGCAAGTTCTAGATCCTCTATGCAGTATTGAAGTAGGTATTAGACCTCACTCACTCATGGTACATGACTTGCACTTACTCTATCTGTCCGATTTATTCATGGCTTAAGAAAAACTATACATGATAATATACTAAATGACATAAAAAGATCCACAGAAATCATGCATGCAATCACAAATACACAGCTAATCATCAAAAATTTTAAACAGGGTCAATTGTTTAAAATATCAAAACTAATGCAATTTTATGGCTGAGTACTCCTAAGATACTTTCTAATTAAACAAAAATCACAAAAATAAAATCCTAAACATGTCGGTTCTACTAGATAGCATGCCCGAGGAAACAGAAACACGGCAAAAAAAATCCTCGGATGAATCAAAAATCCAAAAATACAAGCACACCCCCTCTTCTTTTTAAAAAGTGTGCTTCGTCCCCGAAGCATAGAATGTAAAAACAGAGGGAAGGGAACATACATGCAGCTACTCAAACTTCATCATTCATGGGTTTCCTCCCATGCAGCACCTGATTTAACGTCACGGCACGACGTAGGTCTCTTGACTACTCAAACTTCATCAAGGAACTTGGATTCATCTTCTATTGCTGAGACAACTTTGTATTCTTTCGGTTGCTTCAATGACCAGTAGACGTTGAAGGTGACCTCTTCTTTATTGAGTATGAAATTCAATTGACCAGCCTCCAGATCTACCAAGGCTCTCCCAGTGGTAAGGAATGGTCACCCCAAAATGATGAGGACCTCAAAATCAACCTCGCAATCAAGGATCATGTCTGCTGGGAATATAAATCTATCAACTTTCACAAGCACATCGAACAGGATCCCCACAGGCTTCTTCACAGTTCTGTCGGCCATCAGTAGCCGCATGATAGTTGGTGTGTGGGCTCCCAAGCCCAGCTGCTTAAACACAGCCAATGGTATTAGATTGATGCTTGCTCCTAAATCACAGAGTGCCCTTGCTAACTCAACATTGCCAATTGTGCATGGAATAGTAAAGGCACTAGATCTTTCTTCTTCTGGCTCAGGACCCCTGAGGCTATGGCACTACAATGATGCACATTATCGATGGGCTCATAGTTCACGAACCTCATCTTCATCACAAGGTCCTTCATGAACTTGACATATCCTGACATCTGTTTCAATGCCCGACCAATGGTATGTTTACAGATAACTATTTGAGCATTGACAAAATTTCTGAAACTTACCATTCTTCGCCTTCTTCTTCATTCTTTGGGGGAATGGTGGTGGTGGTCGTGGAATAGCCTTGTAAATTTGTGTGGCTCCTTTCTTTTCTCCTTGTTCAGCTTTAAGCTCATTTTCAACATTTGGAGCCTCAGTCAATTCAGCATCCTCATTATGTTTATTCTCAACAACATCTTTTTTATCCTCAATCATGCTTTCTTCCTTTCAACTACAACCAGCAAAGGGAGGTCAACCCTGGTCTTTCTAATTCTAGTCATCACAACCCTTTTGTCTAGGGTTCATAGATGCTGACAGTTTCCCTAGATGTTGTTCGATCTGCTTCATAGCCTTCGCATGTGACTCCACTCTCTAGCCCATGCTTGATATATCACTACGAATGTCTTTCAGCTAATCATCTATGGACCTTACCTTCTTTAGAATCTCAACAATATGCTCTCTAACTTAGACTATCCATCCTCCCCCTCACGTGCATTAGGAGGCACGTACAATCCAGCTCGGTCTTTGTGGTAACCATCATTCCTTTTCCAATCTCCCTTGCTCTCACGACCTCGGCTTCTACCTTTATACCCATTCCAATTGTAATTATCTCTATATTGGTTCTGACCTTGGTTTCCAGAACCTTGGCACCAAGTGTCTTGTCCAGACCCTTGGGCGTTGGCTCAGAAATCCGCCACTTGGTTGTCCAAGAAGTTTGCCTCCTCCTTGAAATCTGAGTAGTCTGGCTCTGGCTCCTGTCCCTGTGTCCCAACTGCATTCACCTTTCTGGATATAGCTCCCATGATGTGCTTGGTAACCAAATCCAGCGATGTGCGCATATGAGCCAATTTCTGGTCATGTTCTTCTTTTTTCCTTCCTTGGTCTATAGTCAAACCAACAACATATATACCGGTTGCTGCTTCTACTTCCCCGGTGTGCCATGCTCTGTTTGCCTTGGTTACTCTATCTAGAATAGTGGCATATTTCTCCCAGGTGTGGATCATCAGTGCTCCTTCCGCCACTGTGTCTGCTACTGCTTTTGTACTATTGTTCAACGATCTATAGAAAATCTACAACAAACTGTCATCAAGAATTTTATGGTTCAGGCACTTGGTCAACTTCTAATTGAACCTCTGCCAGGTTTCATGAAATGCCTCAGTCTTCAATTGTCAAAAATTATAGATTTCGTCTTTAAGTTGTAGCATCCTAGAGGGCAGAAAGAATCTCTCTAAGAAAGCTTGCTTGAGCTCCCTTCAGTTGGTAATGGAGTCATTGGGAAACTCCGATAACCATAATGTGGCCTCCCCAGACAGAGAGAAGGGGAAGAGTCTTAGCCTTATAGCATCTTGACTGACTCTGGGCAACCTGTTCGCCTTGCATATTCCCACGAAGTTCATCAAGTGCAGGTTGGCATTGTCAGCTGCGTGACCACTAAACACCCCTTTCATATTCAATAACTGGATCATGGTGCTAGTGATATCAAATTTTTTCCCAACAAGCAATGGTGGTGGTATGATCGCTTCATTTGACCCGGCTTCATCAATGTCTGGGTCATCTTCATCGAAGAACTGAGGGGCATATCTTTGACCTCTATTTCCCTTCCATGTCTACTAGTATTAACAATCTTATCTCGAGCATTCTCCACATCCTGAAGTGCATCTTGCGGAGCTAGCTCGGCTTGCCTAACTTCTTCAGCAATACAGGCATCTCTCTATTCTTGGTTTTCCATCTTACGTCGTGTTCGTTTGAGTTTGAGATCCAATAGAATCAAGGGATTTCCACTCTGAAAAGTACTTGGCATTCACCAAGAGACAACCTGTGGATATCTAAAAATAAAAAGAAAAATGTAATTCAGGATATCCCCGGCAATGACGCCACTTTTTGATAACACTCAAACTCACACTTCCTGATAAAGTATGAAGCGGTCATTGTCAATAAAGAACCCAACTAAGAGGTTCGGGTTGAACCCATAGGGAATAGGGTAAGATCTAGACTAATTCCGGTAATTGAACTTGTTGGTGAGTTATCTTCAAATTGGGGGTTTTAAAGAAAACAAGATTAAAACAAAATTATATTTATGATTTAAATCAAGATTCACAAACAACTAGGTTAAGTATTCCCCACGGGTTCATAACTACTTCGGGTATACACACGTGATCAATCCCTTACTTGTAGAACTGATAACTAGGGTTCATCCAAATGATTGATTCGTCCCTATTGGATGACTTTACTCAATCACTGGGTCAGGTCTCATGAGCGATTTCAAATTAACCATTATCAATATATTCCAAATTTAACTATCCTTTGACCACAGCTCAAGTTAGTACAATGATCATAAATACCAAGGCTTTGTTGTAATTCTCTTTTCCTAATCTGTACTTCTCTAGGTTCAAGAAAGCAAAAAATTCGGGCAATTCCTAACGTTGTACACTGTTAAGAAACGTTTAAAGATAAAGAGAATACAATACAAGCGTTTAACATTGATTTTGAATCACTTTTGTGTAACCCTAGTTAATCCACCATGGTTCCCACAACCCCTAGTTGTGGAGGTTTTAGCCTCTCATGATTGTAAGATTACAATTTGCATTCACAGACAATCACATAATTAAATAATTACAGCAATGATTGGAAGAAAATCAAATCTGAATATCAAAGAACAATCTCAAGAACAATGTAGAAATTCAAGAATTTGATCCCAAGAATTTCTCCTCAAAACTGGATAAAAATCACTAAAACTATTCTTCACACGTCTACTACTTCGATTCTGTCCTTCTCTAACTAAAATAAAACATAAAAACTATTTATACAGACATTAGAAATGTTTTCTAAGCTAACAGGGAATTTTCCATATCTGGTGTCGACTGTGTCACGACTGTACCTACAACCTGTAGCAGGATTATACGGGTCATACCTGCTTCTCGTAAGTCCTTGATTGCTGTAGATTTTGCTAAGTGTTGGAAGGATGGTACGACTCGTACCTCCATCCTACGAGTCGTATGATGCTTCTGTGGTTTGTCCTTGAGAACTTTGACATCTTCTGAAATTCTCCATGAGTGTTGTGGTATGATTCATACCTTCTTCCTAAGACCCGTACTATCTGCAGTGTCTCAAGTTCTGCCAAATATTGAAGAATCTTCTGAAGTACACCACGGCTCATGGTACGGTTCGTATGTTCGTGTTACGATCCGTGAGTCCATCCTTACCAAGAGTCTGCCTTTGTGCAATTTCCTTTGGATAATTCCACAATTCTAGTTACGGCTCATACTGAGAGTCATATATTGACTTCTTCTCACTTCCTCCTTCTGACTTTCATCACGGTTCTCAGTACGGCTAGTACAATCAAGGTACTGCTCGTACTGAGACTTGTACTTTGGTCGATTTTCTGCATTTTAAGGCTTCTTTTGCATATTTTTTCTCCAACACTTATTTTCCCTAAAATCAAACTAAAAGTGTCTCATATCCATATAAACATACCTAAGTCCATGCTATTTTCTCAATTTTAAGCGTCGAAAGTGTTATAAACTCACATCACATCAGTATCGTGATCTATAGGAAGTCTACTGGGGAATGGCATGAAGAAGGAGATTGCAGAATTGGTGGATAAGGCCTCATTTGTTTGCACTTAATGGAGGTCTGAGTCTAAATGGTTTAGACCTTAGGCCATTAAGTGCGTTTGATTTCATTAAGATTTTAGCACTTATTTGGTTTGAATACGTCTTAACCATTAAGATCTAAAATAAAGTCTTAATATCATTAAGAGATATCCCACCATCACTCTGTCCATAACCACTAGCTACCACCATTAATTACCTTTATCATCACAACCACCACCACCACCGGTACCATCACCAACCACAAGCCACCATACCAACAATAACCACCATTGTCAACCACCATTACCGTCGCCAACCACCATTACTGTCCCCAACCACCCCTAACATTACAACAACCACTGGCAACCACCACTGCTACTAACCACTATTGTTAGTCATTACTATACATACTACTTCCATCATTATAATTATATACACTACCACCGCTGCCACTACCACCACCATTGTCATTACCACGACCACCTCTACCACCACTATAACTCACTACCACCACTACTACTACCCTACTATCAACCATCTTCACCATCACAAATAACATCGCCACCGACTACTACCAACACATCGTCAACGATAACCACACATTCTTCAGCCACCACTGTCAACACCATCAACTACTTATATCAATCAACTTCACTATCACAACCACCACTACCAACCGTCACCATCACGTCTGTTACTACAACACCTACCACCCCCATCATCATAACTATCACCACCAACAACACTTAACTATTACCACCCTAATTACTAAACACACTAATCATTATCATGACCATCATTACAAACTATCTCTACCACAACTAGCAAACATAAATATTTTTATTTTTATCAGATAATAAATTTATTTATTAAATTAATATTTTTTAAATATTTAATTACTTTTTTATTTAAATTGTATATTTAATACATTTACAAATAAGTAAATATTTGCACATTCAGATATTAAAAAACAAACAGTCATAATCATTCAGTGTTCAAATCTAGAGACAACATCTTAATTATTTAGATTCAGACGTCTTAATCTTAATGAAAACAAATTAGGCCTAAATATTTAAATTGTCAACAGGTTAAGGTTGAACACCAGACACCTGGAGGTATGACTCAGGATATTAGCATCCCTACTTGGAAGTGGAAAGAAGTGAACATGAATTCATTACAAGTCTCCCTCATACACGCCGAC
Organism: Datura wrightii; assembly: GCA_035772735.1. Classification (NCBI taxonomy): domain Eukaryota; kingdom Viridiplantae; phylum Streptophyta; class Magnoliopsida; order Solanales; family Solanaceae; genus Datura; species Datura wrightii. The sequence goes on along the minus strand of JASDFA010000019.1, from coordinate 17,166,894 downwards.
AATATGGGTGGTTGTAGACCGAATGACTAAGTCAGTACATTTCCTACTAGTTAAGACCATAGACTCAGTAGAGGATCATGCTAGACTATACATCTAGGAATTATTCAAACTGCATAGAGTTCACTTGTACGTCATTTCAAATAGGGTACTCAGTTCACCTTGCACTTCTGAAAGTCTGGTACTCAGGTCAAGCTCAACACAGCTTTTCACCCATAGACAGATGGCCAGGTTGCACGAACTATCCAGACTTTGCAGGATATATTAAGGGCTTATGTGATCAATTTCAAGGGTAGCTGGGATGATTACCTGCCTCTGATCGAGTTTTCATACAACAACAACTACCACTCCAATATTTAGGTGGACCTGTTCAAGGCATTAAATGGTAGGAGGTGTAGATCCCCGATAGGGTAGTTTGAGGTTGGTGAAGCTACCTTAATAGGACTTGATTTAGTACATGAGGTTATGCAGAAGGTTCAACTCATCAAGGAATGGCTGAAAACAACTCAGAGCCCACAGAAATCATACACAGATGCAAGGAGAAGGAAGCTAGAGTTTGCTATGGATGATTGGGTATATCTGAAATTTCACCTATGAAAGAGGTGACAAGATTTAGGAGAAAAGGAAAACTCAGTCCTTGGTATGTCGGTCCTTACAGAATCCTGAGACGCATTAATGTGCCTTATGAGTTAGATTTGCCAGCGGAGTTAGCATTCGTGTATCTAGTTTTCCGTGTTTCCTTGTTGAAGAAACACATTGGTGATCTGACCTCAGTTGTGCCTTTAGAGAGTGTTGGTGTAAATAATAGTCTCTCTTACGAGGAGGTTCTAATTCAGATCCTAGACCGTTAGGTTTATAAGCTGAGGAACAAGGAGGTCGCTTCAGTAAAGGTTTTATGGAGGAACTGACTAGTTGAGGGAGCTACATAGGAAGAAAAAACAGATATAATGGCTAGATACTCTCACTTATTCCTTTCCAACTCAGCTTCAGCATCAGGTACTAAATTCCTCCTCAGTACTCTATTCAGTTCCATACTCGTCAGCTTTATTCATGTTTTTAGTGTGCACCCTAGTTGCATAATTTCGATTAGTATGTATATATCAGTTCAAAGTTAGTCACCCCTTTAGTGTTCAGTTTATTGTCTTCAGTTCAGGGTTGCAGTTCTTTCCCTAGCTTTGCAGTATGCTTATTCTACATTCAAGGATAAATGTTCCCAAGGGGGAGATATTGTAACACCCTAAAAGTTTCTAAGATCAAACCTGAGATTGAAATTAAAAAAAAGCAGGAAAATCTACATCAGATCACAAAATGAGTCGTTAGGTGATTCGTTATGTGACCCAATGGGTCGTTAAGTGCATCGTGTGTGCCTCGGTTGGTAAAATGTTGGGATTTCCTGGAGACTTAATGGGTTGAGAGACGAGTCGTGGTGCCACTTCACGACTCGTCAAGTGAGTCATTGTCTGGGAAGGGGAGTAAGGATGGAGAATTCCAATAGTGACGACGAGTCAAGGTAATGAGTCATCTTGTCACCTAATGAATCGTTAGGTGACTCTTTTGGTGGAGGTATCAAGTTGAGATCACAAATTTAGAAATTCCTACAGTGGCAGCGAGCAAAAAAAACGACAGTCATCAGGTCGTCCGTTGTAAGAATTCCAAAGAAAGGAAATTTTAGATCCAGGACCAACGACTGGTCCCAACAAGTCTTGGTCACTAATGATGACTCATTGTGTTACCAGTGGAGTCATTACGAGCAGTTTTCCAAACTTTTCTCCAGGGATATTTTTTAAACTTTCCGCTATTTTAGTTCCTAAACAACGTCATTTTTGGAATAACTTCAAAGGTTCTATAGGGGTAAATGTTTCTTCTCCTTCATTCCTCACTCAGATTCTCAGACTCACATTTGTAAACTCTAGAGCTTCTCTCAAGCAAGAGCTAGGGCTTTCAACTCTTCTCAGAGATTCCAAGCTTCTTCTCCGAGGTTCCTTCTCCAGGTATGTGGAATTTCAACAAGGGTTTCCCTTTCACCCTTATGTCCCCAAAATCTTTCAAAAAACATGGATATCTCAGTCCCTCGAAAAAATCATTTCCTAGGGTTTTTGTTCAGTTATGAGTTTCCCGTAATACTTCAATGTTCTCAATGTCTCCTGTGATTTCTACTATGTGATATTCATGGGATTTACAAATTCAGTCACAAATGACGCTTTCATGATAGATTTTCATATAGTTCAAGTTCAATTGTATAAATATATATTTTGCATGTATATAGCATTGAGTTACCATAAATCCATATTTCAGTGTTGATGATTTGAAAATGATTTCAGTATATAGATGTTAACACCATTGTTATACCCCGAAATCCCTAAGATCAGACTCGGGAGTTGAAATAGAGAAAACAGATTTTTCTGCACCAGGTCATAGGACGAGTCGTCCAGTAACCCGTTAGGATGACCACAAAGTCATTAAGTGACTCTTGGTAAGGTCACCCATGGTCAATCCCACGATCTATTAGGTTACCCATGGTTAAGGATGGGCGAAGGAAGAAGAGAAGTTAGCAATGTCGGCGACGAGTCATCACCACAACTCATTGGGTGCACCACGAGTCATGGTGTCCCCCATGATGACTCCCAGGTGAGTTTTAGCAGTGTACTTGATGGATGAAAGACCACAAGTCGGGGACAAGGGGACGACTCGCCCAAACCCTCGTTAGTACTGGCAGTCTATTTTTCCCTGCGAGTTTATTAAGGGCTTTTTCGTAATTCCTATATATCTAAGGCCTAAACTACGTCATTTTAAGGTCAGAATGGAGTGTTTTAAGAAGGGTTAGTCATTCTAAGTTTGTCCTACTTCATGCATGCAAGTTAGAAGTTTGAGAGGTGATCAAGGCCAATTATTTCAAGTTCTTCCTCAATTCTCGTTGGGGTATCAAGAAAGTGTGAAAAATCAGATCTCTTCAGGTATGTAAGGCTATGAATGGGTGCAATCGTCCACACCCATTCCCAATTCCCTCTCAATTCATGATGTTCTAATTGATGATTCCATGAGATTTTTACCCAATGCATGAATTCCTATGTTTTAATCATGGGTATAATCTAAGCATGTTCGAAATGATGAATTATGATTAATGGGCAGATTTTATAATGTTTTAAATTATAAATCATGTTTTCAAGTTTTCTAAATTATGATGCCCATCCATGAATGTTCATGAAAATTGAGATCTATGAGTTATATGCTCAAGCATGATGAGATGTTTATGAAGAATGTATGATTTTAGAGATACCCATGTTATGTTCATGTTTTCAAAGTGAATCAAGTTGATTTCAAGCATGTTAAAGTATTGGGCAAGCCCATATGATCAAGTATGTTTTATGATTTCATGAATTAGTTTACCACATGCTTTTGAAGTCAAAACTCTCATTATCTTCATCTTGTGGTATGGTTTGAGCCAAGGCTCCTCATGTTATGATTTCAAATTATGCATGTATTTTATTATTCAGCTTCGCTTTTAGACAATGGTCAAATTCATTGAAAAATGATGGAGAGCATATGCATGTTTTTGGGAGTAGTGTCTAGCATCGAGTAGGCTAAGGGTTAGTCAACCCTGTGCCTTAGAACTACGCACCAATGTAGGTTTGCTTATATACTTTGGGACCTCCCTTGGAGATTTCCCTGCCCCAAAGGGACCTTGAGCTTGATATCGATATCATGGTAGCGTCCTTAACCCTGGCAAAGCTTCGAATGACTCTGCCCACTTGAGTGTGATAGTCGGGACCACATAAGCTCTATCGTGATAATTTCGATTATATGACGAGTCTCCCATTGTTCCTCGTGATTTTAGTTATGCATGTAGTACATCAATCATGATATATGTTTTTAGCAGGTTTGACCCAATGTTCTATTTTACTTATGATTATCAGTTTTCAGCTTTGGGACATTCAATTCTATTAGGATGTTCAGTGATGTTTAGATCATGATTTCATAAAATAACATGCAAGCTCTACTCTCAGAATCTTATCTTGATTATGTTTTATATTATGCATGATTTAATGATTTTACTTACTTAAGCGGTTTTACTTACATTGCATACTCAGTACATTTCACATACTGACCGCATACTCTCTGTTGTATCATTTTATGATACAGGCTCTGATATCCAGACTCAGTCTCACTGATAGCCAGATTCTAAGATTTTGTACTTCCCACATCAGAGTTGGTGAGTCCTCATCTTGCGAGGGCCCTTTTTATCACTTAAGTTTTGTCTTTTCAGTTTTTATACTATAGTGAGTTAGTTGGGGTCTTGTCCCATCAACTCGTTAGTGCTAAAGGCTTTTTCGGACATGGTTGTATCTTAGCTTTAGACTTGTGCATATAATCAGATGTATCTTTTGTTTAGACTTCCGCTATGTTATTTTGATGATCTTTCGCTTATCTATGATTGAGTTAGATGTATGTTCATGCCATGGGTCGACTTGGAGCCTCTCAGGGTTTTTTGTCCCTTGTCTCGATCCGGGCCTATGTTCGGGTTGTGATAACTATAATCAGTATTTTCAGGTTCTTAGGCTTCAGAATACTATTAGATAAAGTTTCTGACTTAGCTTTAAGAACACTAGTTTTTCAAGCTATCTAAACATTATCAGTAAGCTTATCATTGGGAATAGTTTCTAGCACTGAGCTGGTCCAAGATTCATCGTACCCCAAACCTAGAACTGCGTACCCTGAACCTAGAACTACGTGCCATTGTAGGTTATTATCTCAGTTTTGTGATCACATTAGCCATGCCTTTATATCCTAGCAAGGTATATTTGCTCCTATCGATGGGGCGTATACATTAAACTCCAAAGATAGCTCTCATGGTTATATGTCGGTTAATAGACTCTCCCATCAGTCAGTACAGTTACAATCTCAATCCCAATTACATACTCAATTTTTAGTACATGATCATTAAATCAGTTGTACAGGTATTTTTTTCAGACTACTATTTCATAGTAATATTTGTGTACCTTAGTAAGGTTCACAGTACCTTAGTTCAGTTATGCATTTTAGTAGAGTTTTTTTAAGATTATCAGTATTTTCTACATTCCAGTCGCAATATCTCATATACTCAGTACATTCAAAGTATTGACTGCATATTTTTTTGTGCTATATCATTTTTGATATAGGCTCAAGCTCTCAGACTCAACAGCGGGGTTAGCTTCTCTTCCAGGCTTATTGCAGCAAAGTTCCATCGGTGAGTCCTCATCTTCCGAGGGTCAAAGTTCCATCTTCTGCACTTGTCATGTCAGTTTAGTTTCAGACATTAGAGTTAGTTAGGGGTCTGTCCCAACAACTCATCAGTTTTTCTTAGAAGGCTTTCAAACGTAGTGTGTTAGTTTCAGCTTGACTTTAGTGATGTGATTGAATTTCAATATCTTATCAGATATTCTCTATTATAATAGTATTTGGTTATTTTTTTAGTAATAGCTTCTTCTTAATAACATGTTTCAGTAGTTCAATCTTTATAGAATTATGCTATGACATTGGTTTGCTTAAGGTCACTTGTGATTCTAAGTACCGTGTAACGTCCAGGATGTAGACTTGGATCATGATAGAGAGTAAGTGATATTAGTCAATAAAGATTTGTTACTAAAAATGTGGTTAGAAGCACCTGAATCCATGACCCAAGGGGTGGACTGTGAGATACAAGCAACAGGATTACCAGTCTGAGCAATGAAAGCAATTGATAGAGATGTCTGCTTACTTGCCTAATACTGAAGAAAGTCATTGTATTCTACTTTAGATAAAGAAAAAAGTTGATTTTTGGATTACCAGTGGATTCAGTCTGAGAAACATGAGCATTCTTTGGTTTACCGTGGAAAGAGTAGCACACATCACATGTATGACCCAATTTGTTACAATAGCTACACCTTGGCCAAGGTTTCCCAGAGCGGCCTCCATATCGATTTCCAGTCTGAGATCCTAGAACAGAAGACTCTACAGGTATCACCGAATAACTAGACGACATAGGTGTAGTCAGTCACAACAATCAAGCGAATAGGTCATCCATAGCAGGAACAATGGGGCTAGCCAAAAATTTTCCTTGCACCGAGTCAAGATTAGATGGAAGTCTAGCAAGTATAACAACTAAAAACATCACTGCATATTGCTCCACTTGTTTTCCAAATTTGGTGTAGCGGGAATCAATCAGTAAACTCTTCCATAGCTGCCTGAACCTATCCAAGATAGGTAGACATATCTGAATCCTGCTTTTTAAGATTAGTCAACCAAGAAATAGTATTATAAAAATAAGAGATGTCATTTGTGTATAGCCCACGAGCTTTTTCCCAAACCAAAAAGCAAGTTTGGAATGGTCGGAACAATGACATCAACTTTGAATTAATAGATTTCCATAATAAATTACACAATTAAGCATCAATCTTCTCCCATTCTCCCTTCTCTTTTTCATCAATATCCTTAGCCTGTTTAACCAAGTGGTCCTAAACCCCTTGTCCCTTGAACTATAGCTGAACAGAGAAAGGCCAAGATAAGTAGTCTGCACTACCTATCAAGGGTTCAGTGGTGATGGAGTGGTTGGGGTAACTTGAAACCACAAGTTTCGAACTAAAAATAAATGAACTGAGAGACATAATGTAGGTGTTACTGAATCTGAAAATTCTGCAATTTATAGAATGTTGGAAGCAAAGCGTTGTCGAAATTTCAAAAATAGAAACAATCGCCGAAAAAATCAGATCTGACCGAAATCTAGAAAACATAAACAATCACCGGAATTTGACAGCTCTGATCAGTGCGTGAGATGGCTGGTTGGTGGCAGAGCTGACTGAGTTTTGCTCACGCCAGTGGTCCGAGTCTCTTGATGGTTTTGGTTTGATCACAACACCTCCGAAGATAGAGATCTATTTGTACATCCATAAAATCAGCTGGAAAAAAATGAGTTTAAAATTTCTCTTCCAATGTTGTTGACCTTAACCAGGCTCTAATACCATGTGAACTAGAAGACAAAAAAAAAAAAAAACTCAACTTGATTATTCCCTCAAGCTATTGCGTTTAAATAGCTAAGTTACATGTCCTAAAAGGAAAACAATCAGTATAAATTAAAACTTAATCAATACCTAATCAGTTCCTAGCTATAGTCAGAGTAAATCAAGCTACTTGTTATATTTACATATATTTTGATAGAATATTTTTAAGATTCTAACAGATACAAACCCATTTCTAAACAACCACCTCTTCCTTTTAGTATATGATTTTAGGAATATAAATCCTTTGTCCTTGTTAATGCAAACTGTAGCTCGTATAAACTCCTCTTTCGCTGCTTTAATATTCTGAAATCCATTCATCGCAGTGAAAATCTGGATTTGCATATGCCTAGCTGATTATAGTGAAATTGAATTTCACTCTCACAATGCACGTATTGACATCGAATATGAATATATTTTTAAAACTAGCTTACAGGAATATTACCGGATGATTAGAAGATGCACCTAAACACAGGGAGAAGTGAACAAGTGGCTCGGCATACTCCATGGAATAGGTATGTTTGGAATTTCCTGTTGGAAGCTTTTATGCTAGAGTGTTGTAGACACTACATTCATGTTGTATTAGAGAAGGCATCCAGTGCATAAAACATAACTAATAGAATCTTAAAACAATAATAGTAGGCCATGCTACAGAGGTCCTTCCTCTGTGTTTTAGACAATTACTTTTTCCTATTGTACGTAAATTGTTAGTTCTTATTGGCGAACCAAACTCATATCAATAGGATGTGAATGTAGAAGTTACAAAATAGAGACAAAACTACTCGGAACACACACAAGAAAAGAAGTTTGATATGATCATTGTCTTTTCAAGCATAATTATGACTTAACAAGCTATACTTGTTTGTTTTTGGCAGCATTTTTCTTTTCTTCTCATGATTTCAAGTCCCAAAAAAATAGTAGTAAAACTATCTCAATTATCAAAATAGTAGAAAAATTGCTAACGGATCTCTCCTTCCACTCCACACCATACTCAAACTAATGAGGGTAGATGATTAAGCATATTCCCAAGGATTTCTCTAACTAAAATAGCATTGAAGAACAATTCATAAGAAAGAGAATATAATGCTCCACAATCATGTTAGCTATCAAATAAGAAGAACCAAAAAGTGCTAAGAAACCTAGAGTATAGTTTTATCATGGGATGACACACACATGTCAATTTATTAATAGGGTGTTCTTTTGAAAAGGTAAGGTGATCTTAGTAATAGATGTTACTTATCATTCAACATAAATTGAAAATTATTACACAGTAAATTAGAACCAGATGATATAGTAGATTCCCAATACTCCTTGGCGTTATCAAATCTCACCATTTTTTGTTGGATGTGGAGCACCTTCAGAAATCCATTCAGAATGTTTTAATTTGCGTGGGATTGTTTTCTTTTCTGTTATGCAGCAATATGCGTATCATGTGGCTCCTTATAACGGTGATGTTGAAGCAAAGTTGAAACTAAAAAAGGATGACTACACTGATGCACAAGACACTGGTGTAGATAGACGTTTTCCCAACGTGATCTTGCATTTACCAGTAACAGTGTGTAATGCAAGTTTTTGTTGTTGTGCAACCTGTTGATTCAGATCAGAGATATAAAAATTACACTCATCTTAAGATTACTAATTTTCCCGTGTTAGTGATCAAGGTAGGATTCTATCAATTTCTCTAACAAACAACTTTTATTCTTTTGAACAAAAAAAAAAAACACTTAGCACTCAGCTTACCGGTGCAGAATAGTGTGGTTCTATCCCTAATATGAAGTTCTGTAATATAAACATTTATGCAGTGGCCAGCTACAGTATAAGCTGCCTGCATTATTTTTAAAACAAAATCAAATTTCTTGATACAATAAACTACTAAGTAAATATATATAAAATAAAATAAAGGCTATTCCTTTTCCTTTAAGATTAAAGAACTTCTCACATAAATTTGAGTTCCGCTGGCTAAATAATCCTGAAAAGAAGTCATTAGTACCTCATAACATCTATATATCTATATAAAAGAAGGACATAGGCCCGGTGACGTGGCGCTCTCTTATTTCAGTATTCTTATTTATCTTTTCTCTGAATTTTTTGGTTATATACAGTATTTTAATTAAAAGTAACAAAAAAGGCACATCTTTTATTATACACAAAATGAAAAGTCATGTTTCATTGTTGTTATTACCGGCGTATATTCCTTTTCGTTCTTCAGGACAAAATTCAGTTTTGCTCCTCCTCCTTTCAGGATTCATATCCATGATTATCACTTCCAGAACTAGAGCCGAACAAATTATGTTGACTGATTTATAGAAATGCGGTAAAAGAATAGGCAATACTTGCCTCCAAAACAAGATTTTTGATTCTTAACTTCCTTTGCATTCTCTGTCTTTGTCGAAATTGAATCCACCATCTTAGAGAGAGTGTCACGATGGATTGTTACTAGATGTGTTTCGGCGATCTGATACAAAAATCAAGGGTTATTTTTTTACTTTTGAGATAATGCTGGTAGATTGAAAATATTCACCCAAAGGTGTTTGAAACTCTCCTTCAAAATTTTTCATGTACTAGTTCGGTTAAAGTGTACAAACATATAAGAAAGGACAAGATACATCTTTTCTCCTTATACAACTTGCCAACATTTTCTGTAGCTGGTGCTTTCCCTTCTTCTCCTTACTTTTCTAGGCATTTTCTATTGTAATGCTTTATAATTTATTTAGTTTTCTAAGCAATTTTTTATCATAATGCTTCATAATTTATTTAATATTCTTGGCGTTTTTCTATCATTATGCTATATATTTTATAATTGTTTAGTTTTAATGTATTCATCTTATATTTTTGTTCATAATAGTGACCTCTGTAACTATTAATTATTCTCTCAAATGTGACAAATATCTCTACTATACTTTTGATACAGTCATCTTATAATTTTGTTCATTAATAATGCCCTTTGTAACTATTAATTACTCTCTCAAATATGATGAATATCTCTCTAGAAGTGTTAAAAAAAAATTTATCTATTCTTAATTTTTATAGCATTTAAATCAATGCACTTCTCCTACTTCTTGCTTTCTACAATTTTTTTTCTTACAAGGCCTACAATGTTTTTTTCTCTTTTTCTTTTGATGAGCCTTTCAGGCAGTTGAGATGCAATCAACAAAATCACCATATATTAATCAAATTTAATCTAGTAGACATTTTTCAACCATTACCCATTGTAATAAATTGAACATGTCTCTTGTTTTTTTTTAATTTTTTTTTTGTCTTTGATCTGACATGATAGCACAAAATATTTTTTTTATCTATTTATGCAAATATGTTTGTGCTTGATGTTTATATCCACTTTTAGGCAATAGCCAAATATTAATAAGTATATGTTATTTCTTATATCAATCTAAAGAGAAAATAAAATTTTAATTAACGTTAAGTGGAAAATCTAAATAAATTGTGAAGAAAATATCTTTCAGGTTTATATGACAAGTTTTTGGCTTTTCCAATTTTAGTGTTAACACTCTACATTTTTACAGATTAAAAGTGATGAAAATAATAATGGGAGACAACATTGCTCCTTTATTTATCTTTTCAATTCTTTTAATGATATTTCTTTGACTCACATTTGACGTAAAAACAATAAAAAAATTTTATTCAATTCAAATTCAATCGTTGTTTATCTCAATTATTTTTGAAACCTAGCAATTCAATATGTGATTTGTATATGTGGCCATTATTTTTGTCTAGATAATACAAAGTTGTTCCATGAGAGCTTTTATGATCTTCAATTTTGCTACAATAAATTTATGTCTATTATAACAAAGGTGTTACTGCATCAACTTCACGAAATATGGACGTGGAATTGTGTTTAGTAGATGTCAAGTTTCTTCCTTTTATTTTTCTGTCATTCAGGAATATGCTTTTAAAAGAAATTATCTCAAAGTCATTGTTCATAAAGTGAAGGTTTGTCTTACTATTGTCCTGTTTCTTACATTACTTTAGAATGGATGGTTATTTAATTTTTTTTTCATTTCTTATCAAAAAAACTCTTATTCTTTTCTCCTTATTATTTGTAATTTATAATTTAGACATATCTTTTTTGTTAGACTGATAGGGTAATGGTATATCTAGATTCTAGGGACACCAATAAAAATTTCTAGACAATGAGAAGAAGAAAACCTATGTGCATCAAAAAGAAGGCATGTCAATTGTTGATATGGTATTATTTCATTTTTATTTTTTTAATCTTGATTCTACTTTGTTCTCAATATCCATTAAGTATTTTAACCGTAATATGGATATGATATGGAGTTGTATAAAAAATTTTGGGACCAAAAAAGCCAAGTCTAATAATTTTACAGTTTGTTTAGATGAATTAGAACAATTAAATGCAAAGTAATGAAACTATTTGATTCCTAAGGCAAAAAAAAGGTATAACTGTGAGATCATCTTTATGTTAGGGTTAAAAAAAGCGAGAGGTCTAAGCACTACTTTATAAATGCCCCTCCAATCTAAGACGACAAAAGAAGTATTCACATTATATATATAAGTTGAATAATTTTTGGTGATCTATTGATGAAACAAGTATGTGTATTACATATATTAGTTGAATAATTTTTTAGTGATCTATTGATTCTAAAGGTCAATAATAGTAGAGCTTTAGAAATTTTGCATATTATTCTAAAATTTGAAAATAACTACTAATGTGTATTACTTTTATGCCATTGATTTATCTTAAATACAGTGCTCATATTTTCTTTCCTCCATCGGAGTAGAAACATATGGTATTAGAAATTATAAAGGTGGGTGCTCATTATGTTTGGTTAATTTTCGAGTTTTTCCTCTTTGTTATAAGAAAGTGCTGGAGTATTTTTATAGATTTAATAGTAGTTGCATTCATTTAGTAGATAGTAACTTGCATAAAATAGGTTTAATTAAAAATTTTTGATTTTGAAATGAATATTCTTGTGTCTTCTTCAATTTAGGTTTACTAATTTCACCTTTATATATTTTGGTGCAGCACTTTCTTGAATGTATAAGTCTTTATTGATCCCCAGAAAAAGTTAATTCTGACTTTGGCAATATAAGGTTGTATGATGTTGCATCAGTTTGTTATTGGTGAAAATTTTCATTTAAGGTTGATTTGAAAATATACTTAGACTTTGGTGATGTAAGTACTTTAATGAGATACTATGATCAAGAAAATCAAAAGCTTTGTGCAGTAAGTTATAAAGTTTCTTCAACAAATGACTTTCTCTATTGTTAACTAAGTTTTTTTTAGTCTTCCATCATTCTCAAAATTTTCACTACTCCATTAGATTTCCTTGAAAGATTATTGCATTTTCAAGTTCTGAAAATTTGCTTGGAGATTGATATAGAAGCAATTTGTTTAATTGATTTTTGTTTTTAAGTTTGACTATAGTCGTGTGTAGATGTTGTTAATATTGTGTTATTAGAATGTTTATGTTTTTAGATTCTAGATTTTTTTAATTGTGTTGTTTATAACTTTTCGTGTATGTTATGTGTCTATTTTATTTTAAATGTGTACGCTCTCTGGGTTTTTATAGGAACATTAATATAATAAAGTTATTAATTTTAATTTAGTTTACTCCCTTTTATTCTCTTCTTAGTGTTTATCTTGATGGTATAATCTGTTTTCATCTGCTGAAATATAGAGTTCTATTTTTCATAATTAGGATACTTTTGAATATCTCTCTATTAACAGTAAGATTGCACTATGCTAAAAAGGTGCAATCTATGAATTTCTTGAACTTTCAAAGTATGTGTATCTTAGGCACTCTCCCTAGCGATACTCTCTTTTCTGTATTTTCTATTTTTTTTTTCTTATGGAAATATAACCAGTGATGCAACTTCTTGTTTCCCTTCTTCCTTCAGATCACATCTTTTTAAATTTGTCTGTGTTTTTTTATATTTCTTTTATTGCTATATTATAGGATGTAGTATGAATTTTATTATGGTAAAGTTTTAAAATTATCTTTAGTAATATTCGCTTTGCATTATGTAATTATGCAAATCTCTTAAAAATGGATGTAAATGAGGTATTTAGTAAATGAAAAACTAAAGTTCTTACTAATATAACATGATTTTAATTTCAGTCATTGATCGTCATTTTCTTTTTTATTGATTGTGATTTCGCCTATTCACAAAGTCTATCCAATATAGTCAATTGCAAGTTTTATCTTTATTTGTTTGAGGCTGCATCATGTTTTTTGCAAGGAAAGAGCCTTATTTTATGGGATTAAATCTGCTTTAATTAGAAGTTAAATTTTTTATTCAAACTCCTAATTGTTGATCTTCAACGACAACATGAATGTCGTCCTGTTCTTCCGTTCCCTTTTTAATTTGTGTTTAGATTGAGCTAATATTTTTAAACCTTCTATTGATGATTTATGTGTGCCTATATGTTGTGAAAATCAGTGATTCCTCTCACTGCTTTCCTCATCTCCTCAATTTTTTAACTTTTTCAATTTTTTCCCTGACTTACCTCAAGGATCTCCCTTAGATTAGTCCCTCTATTTCTGTATAAAGCCTAATTTTTCATATTTGATAATCTTGATCTTAATACTATTGACATCTTTATATTTCTTGTACATGATATATCTGTGAATTGTGATTTAGCTATGGTCACCACCACTTTTTTTTTTTTTAATTATAGAAATAGAATAAAATAAAAAGTGAGATAGTCTATATCCTATATCGATCATACGATCAATTTTCTACTAAGGTAATATATATATATATATACAAAAAAAATCATGAAAAATATTTTTAAAAATTAATAAAAACATTTATTTTTGAAAATTTTCATAAAATTAGTAGAAAAAGAAAGATGAATTGCCTTGATTATTTTAAGAAACATAAATAATTTTTATTAATTATATGGAGGAATTAAAGAAGCAAAAATTAATAAATGAAAAAGAGAACAAATAAAAGGGAGAATCGAGAAATAATGTTAGAGTGAATACAAAAAAATGTAAGATTACATAATAACAATTATTAAATAAAATTAATATAAAAAATAATTATCAAGAAGATAACAAAAGGAAAAAAGGTAATCTAAAAACTATCAAAAGGCAATAAGAATATATATATATATATATATATATATATATATATATATATATATATATTGCTTTTTCTTAATTAAATTCTTAAATTTGTGAAACTATTTTAATTTAATATATTTACTAGCAATATTAAGAAAACAATTAAGACAATATATAGGTTAAAATTTCATGATTCTTAATTTGACATATGCAATTGGACGATCAAAATTAAAGAATCATTTGTTCAATAATTGTTCATTTAAAATTTCTTTTACTGTTTGATATCAATGTTACACATGAAAAATAGAGAAAAAATCAATCAATGTGTAAAAATTAATATTTTTTTAAAAAAATTTAACAATAATTATTTTGTTATAATTTATTTATTTTTTAATAATCGCGTGAAGCACGAACAAATTTACTAGTATCTCAATAAGCCTAAACCATTAGCATTCCCTCTTATGTCATCCAATATAAGAACTCTCGTAGGAGATCAGAGAGTTTTTTGTTGGAGATGGAAATTCGCTCCCCAAATTTTATCAGTTTGCAAATTTTCCTCGGTTAGTTAAAAGAGCTTGCCGTGCGTATTGGCTATGTCCACCCGATTTGGTGTTCTATAATATGATGTTGTTACTTCATAATTCTATACGTTCACTGCACTATATATGGGTTTTAGGGAAAAAAAAAATTCCACAAAAACTAAAACATAAACCAACACAACAAAAAAAAAATTCCAGGGACTAAATCTTTTTTCATAATTAATTAAAATGAAAAAACTAAAGACTAGGAACCAGAGAAAAATCTGGTCCCTACAGATATATTTTTAGGGACCAGATTTTTAACTCACCATAAAATGTTGGTCACTAATAAGTCTTTTTTCTGTAGTTATGTAACACTGTAATCATGTCTTTAAATGAATCTGCCTCTAGATAAAGTCACATTCTTTTAGTTACCCAATTTCAAAATAAAAAAATTAAAATTTTGTTATTCAATTATTGAGAAGTTTTAATTTAAGTTCTTACATATTTAATTAAAATTATTTTTTCTTCAATTAGTCAAAATAGATATTTTTGGTCCTTTTATATAGAAAATACATTATATCAAGATACTTTTACAACTATATTACCCATTATTTAAAAATGTGAAAAATGGAGAGACTCTATCGGTTTGTTCAATGAATTATTTTAAAATAACACGGATGTATTTCCATCAGTTACTTTTCACTCAAAAACACGCGAAAATTATAACAAAAATATTTGTTTAAAAAAAACAAATCGAAGAATGTTCCTCGGTTAATTACGCATGAAAATTATTATTATTTGTTATATTTGTTTAAAAAGAAAACTTAAAGGAACTACTTAAGAACATATGTAATTGAGTCGTTACTCCAAAATACTCTTGCAACTTTATTTGAGTTGATGCAATAACATAAAAATATCTAAGCAACTGTGTCAATAGGTTTATAATATGTTGCAACAACCTCAATAATTGTTGTTATATTTGGTCAAATAATTGCTGAAATGTCGCAACAACTCATTGAAAAAATATTTGGTGTACTTTACTTTGTCAAAAAATCAATATCTATTTTTCAATTTATTTTGATTTTGTTATTAAAATTATTGCAACAAATCTGTTGAATTGCTACAACAACTTCATTAGATGTTGGAAAAAATCAAATCACTAAGTTCACCGCAGTAAGTCATTTGAATTGCTATAACAACCTTAAAATATCTAAGCGACTATCACTATTTTTTTAATTTTGTTAAATAATTATTGAAGTTTCCGTGATAACTCACGCCTTTGTTAAATAAATAATTAATATTTGGTGTACTTGTTTGATCAGCTACAGTAATTATATCTTCCTATTTATTTCAAATGATTGACTAAATTAATATTTTGTCTAATGTGTGTAGATAATTAAATGCATTCAAAAAGAGCAAGAAATATCGGTAGAAGTGTTGTCGCTTTTAAAAAATTAAAAAGAGATAGGATGCAATTCCCCCCCCCTCCCCCCCCCCCACTACCGCCAACACACACACACAAAAGAAAAATGAATAGACTTATGCTCAACTATAATTTAGTATTTTCTCTATAAGCTTGTCATATCCATTCAAAATTGATCTTGGTATTAATAACAAAAATAGGACTTCCAATTTTAAAAAAAAAATATTACTAGTACTATTCATCCTCGCTAAAGAAAATCAAAAGAATAGATTTCTTTTTTAAAAGAATATTAGTTTAATCAAGAAAAATAATTTTTACTAATCACCTCAATTCAATAAAAATTTATGTAAATTCAGAAATAGATTTAGAATTTTGAATTTGTGAAGTTCAACAATGATATTAAATTAATACTATAATAATTAAATTTATGATTGAATGATTATAAATATTTGGTAAAGCTACTACAATTTTGTGAATACTTGATCAAGTTTCTAAATCTGCATCTGTGTAAAGTCTCATCTTTTTAGTTACCTAATTTAAAGAAGGAAATGTTCAACTTTTAGTATTTAATTTTAATTAAACATATGTTATTTTCGATTAGTCAATATATATATATATTTATCCTTTATTAAAAATAAATAGTATCGGAAAAATTCAAAAACTATATTAACAACTACCAAAAGAGCAAAAAAAATAGACGGATCAAAATCAAGGTACTCCATTGATATTGTAAAAATAAAAAAAATAAAAAAATAAAATTTATTGATTTTTTAATAGATAAAACCGGTGTATTTTCACTTTTTACCTTTAACGCAAAAAACTATGAAAAATAAACTATTTTTTAAAAAACAAATCAGTGAATGTTCGTCGGTCAATTTCGCATGAAAATTACTATTATTCATAATATTTATTTTTTAATTAAAAAAAACATAATGGAGCTGTGTAATAACATAAGTAGTTAAGTTGTTACCTGAATATACTCTTGTGATTCACCTCCCAATAATTAATTAGTTTTTGTTAGAATATAAACTAACATGTTTATCCTCATCCATTAAAACTCTCCTAAGCCAAATGAATGTAACTTATAAAATCCCTACTACACCAAGCTTCATATTTCATCTTAAGAGTACAAAAAAAAAAAATTATTCTTCACTACTATTAATCATGACAAAAAAAAATTGTGTTGTTAGTCTTGTCATTTGTATTTTCCTACTTGTCAATTTATATGTTGCAAGTGAGGAATCTAATTCGATATCCTCAACGGAAAGTGTTGCTACACAAGTTAAGGGAGAAGATTGGTGGTTTTCATGATTTCATTTTTATCCATGGCCACGCCCATGGCCATTTATTCATCCTCCAATACCTGCTGGTGATTTTCATCCTCATCCATGGCCATTTGTTCATCCTCTGATGATAGCTGGTGGCTTTCATCCTAAGTTTCCTTATTATCCATGGTCATTCATGCATCCACCAATTCCATCTCCACCCAAGGGAGAGAATTAACACTACAACATTTTGCATATATAGCTATAAAGTAAGCCGTAGCTAATGATCCATTCAAGATTGTGTTGGTACTAATAATGAAATAGGACTTTCAATTTTGAAAAAGAAAATATTACTAGTACTATTTATTCTCCCTAAAAAAATCAAAAGCATAGATTTCTTTTTCAAAAGAATATTAGTTTAATCAAGAAAAAATAATTTTTTACTAATCATCTCAATTTAATAAACATTTATGTAAATTCAAAATTAGATTTAGAATTTGTGAATTTCAACAACGATATTAAAATAATACTAATAATTAAATTTATGATTAATGGTTACAAATATTTAATAAAGCTAATAGAATTTTGTGAATACTTGATCAAGTCTCTAAATCTGCATCTTGAGAAAGTCTCATCTTTTGTTACCCAATTTAAAGAAAGAAATGTTCAACTTTTGGTATTTAATTATTTATAAAATTTAATTTTAATTAAACATATGTTATCTTTTATTGGTTAAAATATATATTGTTATTCTTTATTGAAAATAAATAGTATCAAGATAATTTAAAAACTATATTAATAACTACCAAAAGAGCTCGAAAAATAGACGGACTAAAATCAAGGGACTTCATTGATTTTGTAAAAGAAAAAGAGAGAGAAACTAAAATTTGTTTATTTTTTAATTGTTAAAATCGGTATATTTTTCCACGCAAAAATGCACGAAAACTATGAATTTTTTTTAAATAATTGGCGGATGTTCGTAGGTCAATTTCGCGTGAAAATTATTATTATTCATTATACTTATTTTTTATTAAAAAATTTAATGGAGCTACGTAATAACATAAATAGTTAATTTGTCACCCAAAAACACTCTTGCGATTTCACCTCCTAATAGTTAATTAATCTTTGTTAAAATTTAAACTAACATATTTATCCTCATCCATTAAAAACTCTCCTTAGCCAAATAAATTTAACCCTACAAAATCTCTACTACACCAAGCTTCATATTTCATCTAAAGAAAATTATTATTAATCATGACAAAGAAAAATTGCATTGTTGGTCTTGTCATTTGTATATTTCTACTTGTTAACTTATGTGTTGCAACTGAGGAATCTGATTCGATATCTTTCAACGAAAAGTGTTGCTACACAAGCTAAGGGAAAAGATTGGTGGCTTCCATGGTTTCGCTTTTATCCACGGCCACGCCCATGGCCATTTGTTCATTATCCAATGCTTACTGATGGTTTTCATCCTCATCCATGGCCATTTGTTCATCCTCCGATGATAGCTGGCGGCTTTCATCCTAAGTTTCCGTATTATCCATTGTCATTCATGCATCCACCAGTTCCATTTCCACCTAACGGAGAGAATTAAGAATATTCACTAATGAACTAACTAAGTGATGGATCAATACCTTAATTGATCACCATATATTTTTTATCTTGAGGTTAATCAATATCTTTAAGATTCATAGGTTTAGAGTAGTTAATTTAGTTTTTATAAATTTTCAAGTAGTTTTCCTTCGTAAGAAAATTGCTTGATTTCGCTTATCATTAAATAATAATTTAAGTTTCTTCTCTTAACATGCATTGTTTCTAACTTCATACTATTGCTTATTAACATATTTTTTTTGTGTGTAAAAAAATTATTCTATTTATGATGCTCATAATATTATGTTTGAAGATTTAGAAAAAAGAGTTTTTCTAATATGCAAAAAATAATTATTTAAGGTGTAGGGTTTGATCCATGTTACGGAACCAAGACAACCTATCTTACTAATAATAAGAAAGGGTTAAGGGCCTCCAACGCCTATAATTAGAAGCTTTTTTCTCTATTTGGCAAAGGGAGACGGAGAGGAACAACGAAGAATTAATAGCTAAATATTTCCTTCAATCATTACAACCTATGAGTCACTATGTTCTTATTAGTTTGTTCAAAATAAAAAAGGCCTCCTTCTTTGACTACTACCGCCTTAGTGAGAGAAATGAAGATCTCGCATATTGTTAGGCAATCAGCTTAAGTAATTTTTTTATATTTTAAATATAATTTAATTTTAAAACTAAATTATTATAACACTTCTTGTTAATTTATTACTAAATAGCTCATAAATGATAGAGTTTTTTTTTTATGATTTATTATTAAATAAAACTAGCGATGAATATTTACTATTTGACGATAGAAGTTATATCATTAATTTTTATTTTTGATTTAAGTTTTATTATTTGGAAACACTTGCACTCAGACATCTAAATGCATTAAACAATACTCCAAAAAAATACTAACATAAAAGGAAACAAAGATTAATTAGATATGTGATTCATCATTAATTTATTGTCAGAAATCTAATAGTTAATAGACTCTTTTGATAATTGATCATTAAATGAGGTCCTACTTTCTATTATCAAAATTAGTCTTCTCGTTGAAAGTAAACAATGATATAATAATAAGTGATCTTATGTGCTATTTTAAAAGTTGGCAAGTCACATAAAAATAAAAAATTAGCTAAGTGCATTAAGGATCTTGCATTTACGTAGAGTTAGAGAAAGGGTCACACCCCTAAAGGGCGTGATGATATAGTTAACTCTACGCCACAAATTCGTAGGTTACAGGTTACACAAAAAAAAATTTAGCATGATCTAGCTCACTTTTTAGTTATTACACAAAGTAATTATAATACTCATATAATAATTTCACTTTAGTAGTTTCTCTACAAGTTTGTCATTATCTATACAAAATTGCTCTTGGTATGAATAATGAAAATAGGACATCCAATTTTGAAAAAAAAAATATTTTCCTAAAGAAAACCAACGACAATCATTTTTAAAAAAAAATAATATTAGTTTTGTTAAAAGAAACAATACTCATTGACAACCTCATTTCAATAAACGTTTAGATAAATTCAGAAGCAAATTCAAAATTTAAAATAATGAATTTGTACAATAATTTAAAATTCATAATATAATAGATAAATCTACAGATATTTAGTAAAGCAATCGGGATTATGTAAATCTGTAATCAAATCTCTAAGTGAATCCGCCTCTACATAAAGTCACATCTTTTTAGATACTTAATTTTAAAATGAAAAAGCTGAAATTTTGTTATTCAATTATTGATATAACTTGATTTTAGTTCTTGTATATATAATAAAACTCATATTTTCTTCACTTGGTCAAAGTAGATATTTTTGGTCTTTTTACGTAGAAAATACATTGCATCAAGATACTTTTAGACCCATATTACTCATTACTTAAAATTCTAAAAATAGAGAGACCCTATCAATTTGTTCAATGAATGCTTTTAAAACAACACCGGTGTATTTTCATCGGTTACTTTTCACTTAAAAATACGCGAAAGCTATAAAAATAAAAAAATTTAAAAACAAATCGATGGATGTTAATAGGTTAATTTCACATAAAAATTATTATTAGTTGTTATATTAATTTTAAAAGAAAACTTAAAGGAAATGCAAATCTGTTGAGTTACTAGATGTTAAAAAAAAATCAAACAACTGAGTTCATTCCAGTAAGTCATGTGAATTGCTGTAATAACCTTGAAATATCTAAGCAACTATTAAATTTCTTTGATTTTATCAAATAATTATTGAAGTTGCCTATTTATTTTAAATGATTGATTATTTTAATTTTTGTCTAATGTGTGTAGATAAAATGCCTTAAAAAGAGCAAGAAATACCGGTAGAAGTGTTTTTAATTTTAGAAAATTAAAAAGATGCACGATGAAACCCCCCACACACAAAAAAAAGATGAGTAATTTAGTATTTTCTCTACAAACTTGTCATTATCCATTTAAGATTGATCTTGATATTAATAATTAAAATAGGACTTCTGATTTTGAAAAAGAAATAATTACTAGTATTATTTATTCTCCTTAAAAAAATCATAATAATATATATATATTTTAAAATATTAGTTTAATCAAGAAAAATAATTTTTACTAATCACCTCAATTCAACAAACTTATTTAGAATTTAGAATTTGTAAATTTCAACAACTATATTAAATTAATATTACAATAATTAAATTTATGATTAAATGATTATAGATATTTAGTAAAGTTACTCGAATTTTGTGAATACTTTATCAAGTCTCTACAACCGCATCAAGATAAGTCCCATCTTTTTAGTTGCCCAATTTAAAGAAGGAAATGTTCAACTTTTAATATTTAATTATTTATAAAATTTAATTTTAATTAAACATGTATTATCTTCGATTAATCAAAATATATATATTTTTATCCTTTATCGAAAATTAATAATATCAAAAAAATTCAAAAACTATATTAACAATGCCAAAAGAGTACAATAAATAGACGGACTAAAATAAAGGGACTCCATTGATCTTGTATAAAAATAAAGAGACTAAAAATTATTGATTTTTAAATAGATAAAATCAGAGTGTTTTCATCTATTACTTTTCATGCAAAAATGCATGAAATCTATGAAAAAGTAATTATTTTTTTTTAAAAAAGAATTGGTGGATGTTCGCCGGTCATTTTCGCGTGAAATCTATTATTACTCATTATATTTATTTTTTATTAAAAAACTTAATGAAGTTGCGTAATAACATAAATAGTTAAGTCTTCACCCGAAAATACTCTTGCATTCACCTCCCAATAATTAATTAGTTTCTGTTAAATCTCAACTGACATGTTTATCCTCATCCGTTAAAAACTCTGCTAAGCCAAATGAATTTAACCCTATAAAATCCCTACTACACCAAGCTTCATATTTCATCTTGAGAGTATAAAAAAGAAAATTATTATTCACTATTATTATTAATCATGACCAAGAAAATTTGCGTTGTTGGTCTTGTCATTTGTATTTTCCTACTTGTAAACATATGTGTTGCAAGTGAGGAATCGAATTCGATATCCTCAACGGAAAGTGCTGCTACACAAGCTAAGGGAGAAGATTGGTGGTTTCCATGGTTTCGCTTTTATCCATGGCCACGCCCATGGCCATTTGTTCATCCTCCAATGCCTGCTGGTGGTTTTCATCCTCATCCATGGCCATTTGTTCATCCTCCGATGCCAGCTGGTGGTTTTCATCCTAAGTTTCCTTATTATCCATGGTCATTCATGCATCCACCAGTTCCATCTCCACCTAAAGGACAGAATTAAGAATATTCACTAATGAGCTAATTAAGTGATGGATCAATACCTTAATTGATCGCCACATATTTGTGATCTTGAGGTTAATTAATATCTTTAAGATTCATAGGTTTAGAGTAGTTAATTTAGTTTTTATGAATTTTCAAGTAGTTTTCATTAGTAAGAAAATTGCTTGATTTTGCTTAGCATTAAATAAAAATTTAAGTTTCTTTTCTTAACATGCATTGTTTCTAACTTTATACTATACTATTGCTTATTAACATATTTTTTATGTGTGTAAATAAATTATTCCATTTATGATGCTCATAATATTATGTTTGAGTATTTAGAAAAAAGAGTTTTTCTAATATGCAAAAAATAATTATTTAAGGTGTATGAATTAGTAAGCTAAATATTTCTTCAATCATTACAATCTATTAGTCACTATGTTATTATTAGTTTGTTAAAATGAAAAAGGCCTCCTTCTTTGACTACTGCCGCCTCAGTGAGAGAAATGAAGATCTCGCATATAGTTACCAATCGACTTAAGTAATATTTTTATATTTTAAATGTAATTTAATTTTAAAACTAAATTATTATAACACTTGTCGTTAATTTATTACTAATTGATAGCTCATAATTGATAGAGTTTTTTTTTAATAATTTATCATTAAATAAAATTAGCGATGAATATTTACTATTTGACAATTGAGGTTATTTCACTACTTTTTACTTCTAATTTAAGTTTTATTTTTTGAAAACACTAGCACTCAGACATTTAAATGCATTAAACAATTCTCCCAAACAAAAATGCTAATACAAAAGGAAATAAAGATTAATTAGATATGAGATTCTTCATTAATTTATTGCCAAAAAACTAATAGTTAATAAACTCTTTTGATAATTGATCATTAAACGAGGTCCTACTTTCTATTATCAAAATTAGTCTTCTGGTCGAAAGTAAACAATGCAAAAATAATATAATAATAAGTAATCCTATATGCTATTTTAAAAGTTGGCATGCCACATAAAAATTAAAAAATTAGCTGAGTGCACTAAGGATCTTGCATTTACGTAGAGTTAGAGAAAGGGTCGCACCCTTAAAGGGTGTGATGATGTAGTTAATTCTACGCCTAAAATTCATAAGCTACAGATCATACAAAAATAAATTTAGCATGATCTAGCTCACTTTTTGGTTATTACACAAAGTAATTATGATACTCATATAATAGTTTAACTTTAGTAGTTTCTCTACAAACTTGTCATTATCTATTCAAAATTGCTCTTGGTATGAATAATGAAAATAGGACATCCAATTTTGATAAAGAAAATATTACTAGTACTATTTATTCTCCTAAAGAAAATCAACGACAACCATTTTAAAAAAAATATTAGTTTCGTTAAAAGAAACAATACTTATTAATAACCTCAGTTCAATAAACGTTTGGATAGATTCAGAAGCAGATTCAAAATTTAAAATAATAAATTTGTACGATAATCTAAAATTTATATTATAATATATAAATCTATAGATATTTAGTAAAGCAATCGGAATTATGTGAATCTGAAATCAAGTCTCTAAGTGAATCTGCCTCTTGATAAAAGTCACATCCTTTTAGTAATCCAATTTCAAAATTAAAAAGCTGAAATTTTGTTTTTCAATTATTGATATAATTTGATTTTAGTTCTTGTATATTTAATTAAACTCATATTTTCATCAACTTGTCAAAATAGATATTTTTGGTCTTTTTATGTAGAAAATACATTGCATCAAGATACTTTTTGAACTATATTATCCATTACTTAAAATCCCAAAAAATGGAGAGATCCTATCAATTTGTTCAATGAATTCTTTTAAAACAACACCGGTGTATTTTCGTCGGTTACTTTTCACGCAAAATACGCGAGAACTATAAATAAGATATTTTTAAAAAAATAAATTGATGGATGTTCATCGGTTAATTTTGCATGACAATTATTGTTAACTTTTATATTTATTTTAAAAGAAAATTTAAAGGAGCTACTTAACAACATATGTAATTATTTTCTTTTAATTTTTTTAAAAAAAGATAGAGAAAAAACAATATGTAATTGAGTTGCTGTCCCAAAATACTCTTACAACGTCATTTGAATTGATGCAACAACATAAAAATATCTAACCAACCGTGTCAACAGGTACTTGCAACAGCCTCAACTATTGTTGTTTGATTTTGTCAAATATTTATTGAAGTTGCTGCAACTCATTGCATTTGTTAAAAAAAAATTATATTTTGTGCACTTTATTTTTTCAAAAAATCAATATCTATTTTTTAATTTATTTGATTTTATCGTTAAAGTTGTTGCAACAACTTTCTCAAGTGTTGGAAAAAAATCAAACAACTATTGAGATTTTTGCAACAAATCTGTTGAATTGCTGCAACAACTTCTTAGATGTTGGAAAAGTTCAAACAACTAAACAACTAAGTTCACCCCAATAAGTCATTTGAGTTGCTGTAACAATCTTGAAATATCTAAGCAACTATTATAATTTTATTTTATTTTGTCAAAACTTTGCCGTGATAACTCACTCCTCTGTTAAATAAATAATATCAGCTACAACACTTATTTTCCCCTATTTATTTTAAATGATTAATTAAATTAACAATTTTATCTAATGTGTGTAGATAAAATGCCTTAGAGCAAGAATAACGGTAGAAGTGTTGTTGATTTTAGAAAATCAAAAAGAGGTAGGACACAACAACACACACAAAAATAAAATTAAAAAAAAGATGAATAATTTAGTATTTTCTCTATAAAATTGTCATTATCCATTCAAGATTGATCTTGGTATTAATAATTAAAATAGGACTTCCGATTTTGAAAAAGAAAATATTCTCGTACTATTTATTCTCCTTTAAAAAAAATTAGAATAATAATTTTTTTTTAAAAAAAATTAGTTTAATCAAGGAAAATAATTTTTACTAATCACTTCAGTTCAATAAACGTTTATATAAATTCATAAACTTATTAAGAATTTAGAATTTGTAAATTTCAACAACTATTAAATTAATATTATAATAATTAAATTTATGATTAAATGATTATAGATATTTAGTAAAGTTACTCGAATTTTGTGAATACTTTATCAAGTCTCTAAAACCGCATCTAGATAAGTCCCATCTTTTTAGTTACCCAATTTAAAAAAGGAAATGTTCAACTTTTAATATTTAATTATTTATAAATTTTAATTTTAATTAAACATATGTTATCTTCGATTAATCAAAATATATATTTTTTTATCCTTTATCAAAAATAAATAATATCAAGAAAATTCAAAAACTATATTAACAATGCCAAAAGAGTACAATAAATAGACGGACTAAAATAAAGGGACTCCATTGATCTTGTATAAAAATAAAGAGACTAAAAATTATTGATTTTTAAATAGATAAAATCAGAGTGTTTTCATCTATTACTTTTCATGCAAAAATGCATGAAATCTATGAAAAAGTAATTATTTAAAAAAAAAAAGAATTGGTGGATGTTCGCCGGTCATTTTCGCGTGAAATCTATTATTATTCATTATATTTATTTTTTATTAAAAAATTAATGAAGTTGTGTAATAACATAAATAGTTAAGTCTTCACCCGAAAATACTCTTGCATTCACCTCCCAATAATTAATTAGTTTCTGTTAAATCTCAACTGACATGTTTATCCTCATCCGTTAAAAACTCTGCTAAGCCAAATGAATTTAACCCTATAAAATCCCTACTACACCAAGCTTCATATTTCATCTTGAGAGTATAAAAAAGAAAATTATTATTCACTATTATTATTAATCATGACCAAAAAAATTTGCGTTGTTGGTCTTGTCATTTGTATTTTCCTACTTGTAAACATATGTGTTGCAAGTGAGGAATCGAATTCGATATCCTCAACGGAAAGTGCTGCTACACAAGCTAAGGGAGAAGATTGGTGGTTTCCATGGTTTCGCTTTTATCCATGGCCACGCCCATGGCCATTTGTTCATCCTCCAATGCCTGCTGGTGGTTTTCATCCTCATCCATGGCCATTTGTTCATCCTCCGATGCCAGCTGGTGGTTTTCATCCTAAGTTTCCTTATTATCCATGGCCATTCATGCATCCACCAGTTCCATCTCCACCTAAAGGACAGAATTAAGAATATTCACTAATGAGCTAATTAAGTGATGGATCAATACCTTAATTGATCGCCACATATTTGTGATCTTGAGGTTAATCAATATCTTTAAGATTCATAGGTTTAGAGTAGTTAATTTAGTTTTTATGAATTTTCAAGTAGTTTTCATTAGTAAGAAAATTGCTTGATTTTGCTTAGCATTAAATAAAAATTTAAGTTTCTTTTCTTAACATGCATTGTTTCTAACTTTATACTGTACTATTGCTTATTAACATATTTTTTATGTGTGTAAATAAATTATTCCATTTATGATGCTCATAATATTATGTTTGAGTATTTAGAAAAAAGAGTTTTTCTAATATGCAAAAAATAATTATTTAAGGTGTATGAATTAGTAAGCTAAATATTTCTTCAATCATTACAATCTATTAGTCACTATGTTATTATTAGTTTGTTAAAATGAAAAAGGCCTCCTTCTTTGACTACTGCCGCCTCAGTGAGAGAAATGAAGATCTCGCATATAGTTACCAATCGACTTAAGTAATATTTTTATATTTTAAATGTAATTTAATTTTAAAACTAAATTATTATAACACTTGTCGTTAATTTATTACTAATTGATAGCTCATAATTGATAGAGTTTTTTTTTTAATAATTTATCATTAAATAAAATTAGCGATGAATATTTACTATTTGACAATTGAGGTTATTTCACTACTTTTTACTTCTAATTTAAGTTTTATTTTTTGAAAACACTAGCACTCAGACATTTAAATGCATTAAACAATTCTCCCAAACAAAAATGCTAATACAAAAGGAAATAAAGATTAATTAGATATGAGATTCTTCATTAATTTATTGCCAAAAAACTAATAGTTAATAAACTCTTTTGATAATTGATCATTAAACGAGGTCCTACTTTCTATTATCAAAATTAGTCTTCTGGTCGAAAGTAAACAATGCAAAAAGAATATAATAATAAGTAATCCTATATGCTATTTTAAAAGTTGGCATGCCACATAAAAATTAAAAAATTAGCTGAGTGCACTAAGGATCTTGCATTTACGTAGAGTTAGAGAAAGGGTCGCACCCTTAAAGGGTGTGATGATGTAGTTAATTCTACGCCTAAAATTCATAAGCTACAGGTCATACAAAAATAAATTTAGCATGATCTAGCTCACTTTTTGGTTATTACACAAAGTAATTATGATACTCATATAATAGTTTAACTTTAGTAGTTTCTCTACAAACTTGTCATTATCTATTCAAAATTGCTCTTGTATGAATAATGAAAATAGGACATCCAATTTTGATAAAGAAAATATTACTAGTACTATTTATTCTCCTAAAGAAAATCAACGACAACCATTTTAAAAAAAATATTAGTTTCGTTAAAAGAAACAATACTTATTAATAACCTCAGTTCAATAAACGTTTGGATAGATTCAGAAGCAGATTCAAAATTTAAAATAATAAATTTGTACGATAATCTAAAATTTATATTATAATATATAAATCTATAGATATTTAGTAAAGCAATCGGAATTATGTGAATTTGAAATCAAGTCTCTAAGTGAATCTGCCTCTTGATAAAAGTCACATCCTTTTAGTTATCCAATTTCAAAATTAAAAAGCTGAAATTTTGTTTTTCAATTATTGATATAATTTGATTTTAGTTCTTGTATATTTAATTAAACTCATATTTTCATCAACTTGTCAATATAGATATTTTTGGTCTTTTTATGTAGATAATACATTGCATCAAGATACTTTTTGAACTATATTATCCATTACTTAAAATCCCAAAAAATGGAGAGATCCTATCAATTTGTTCAATGAATTCTTTTAAAACAACACCGGTGTATTTTCGTCGGTTACTTTTCACGCAAAATACGCGAGAACTATAAATAAGATATTTTTAAAAAAATAAATCGATGGATGTTCATCGGTTAATTTTGCATGACAATTATTGTTAACTTTTATATTTATTTTAAAAGAAAATTTAAAGGAGCTACTTAACAACATATGTAATTATTTTCTTTTAATTTTTTAAAAAAAAGATAGAGAAAAAACAATATGTAATTGAGTTGCTGTCCCAAAATACTCTTACAACGTCATTTGAATTGATGCAACAACATAAAAATATCTAACCAACCGTGTCAACAGGTACTTGCAACAGCCTCAACTATTGTTGTTTGATTTTGTCAAATATTTATAGAAGTTGCTGCAACTCATTGCATTTGTTAAAAAAAAATTATATTTTGTGCACTTTATTTTTTTCAAAAAATCAATATCTATTTTTTAATTTATTTGATTTTATCGTTAAAGTTGTTGCAACAACTTTCTCAAGTGTTGGAAAAAAATCAAACAACTATTGAGATTTTTGCAACAAATCTGTTGAATTGCTGCAACAACTTCTTAGATGTTGGAAAAGTTCAAACAACTAAACAACTAAATTCACCCCAATAAGTCATTTGAGTTGCTGTAACAATCTTGAAATATCTAAGCAACTATTATAATTTTATTTTATTTTGTCAAAACTTTGCCGTGATAACTCACTCCTCTGTTAAATAAATAATATCAGCTACAACACTTATTTTCCCCTATTTATTTTAAATGATTAATTAAATTAACAATTTTATCTAATGTGTGTAGATAAAATGCCTTAGAGCAAGAATAACGGTAGAAGTGTTGTTGATTTTAGAAAATCAAAAAGAGGTAGGACACAACAACACACACAAAAATAAAATAAAAAAAAAGATGAATAATTTAGTATTTTCTCTATAAAATTGTCATTATCCATTCAAGATTGATCTTGGTATTAATAATTAAAATAGGACTTCCGATTTTGAAAAAGAAAATATTCTCGTACTATTTATTCTCCTTTAAAAAAAATTAGAATAATAATTTTTTTTAAAAAAAAATTAGTTTAATCAAGGAAAATAATTTTTACTAATCACTTCAGTTCAATAAACGTTTATATAAATTCATAAACTTATTAAGAATTTAGAATTTGTAAATTTCAACAACTATTAAATTAATATTATAATAATTAAATTTATGATTAAATGATTATAGATATTTAGTAAAGTTACTCGAATTTTGTGAATACTTTATCAAGTCTCTAAAACCGCATCTAGATAAGTCCCATCTTTTTAGTTACCCAATTTAAAAAAGGAAATGTTCAACTTTTAATATTTAATTATTTATAAAATTTAATTTTAATTAAACATATGTTATCTTCGATTAATCAAAATATATATTTTTTTATCCTTTATCAAAAATAAATAATATCAAGAAAATTCAAAAACTATATTAACAATGCCAAAAGAGTACAATAAATAGACGGACTAAAATAAAGGGACTCCACTGATCTTGTATAAAAATAAAGAGACTAAAAATTATTGATTTTTAAATAGATAAAATAAGAGTGTTTTCATCTATTACTTTTCATGCAAAAATGCATGAAATCTATGAAAAAGTAATTATTTAAATAAAAAAAAGAATTGGTGGATGTTCGCCGGTCATTTTCGCGTGAAATCTATTATTATTCATTATATTTATTTTTTATTAAAAAATTAATGAAGTTCCGTAATAACATAAATAGTTAAGTCTTCACCCGAAAATACTCTTGCATTCACCTCCCAATAATTAATTAGTTTCTGTTAAATCTCAACTGACATGTTTATCCTCATCCGTTAAAAACTCTGCTAAGCCAAATGAATTTAACCCTATAAAATCCCTACTACACCAAGCTTCATATTTCATCTTGAGAGTATAAAAAAGAAAATTATTATTCACTATTATTATTAATCATGACCAAAAAAATTTGCGTTGTTGGTCTTGTCATTTGTATTTTCCTACTTGTAAACATATGTGTTGCAAGTGAGGAATCGAATTCGATATCCTCAACGGAAAGTGCTGCTACACAAGCTAAGGGAGAAGATTGGTGGTTTCCATGGTTTCGCTTTTATCCATGGCCACGCCCATGGCCATTTGTTCATCCTCCAATGCCTGCTGGTGGTTTTCATCCTCATCCATGGCCATTTGTTCATCCTTCGATGCCAGCTGGTGGTTTTCATCCTAAGTTTCCTTATTATCCATGGCCATTCATGCATCCACCAGTTCCATCTCCACCTAAAGGACAGAATTAAGAATATTCACTAATGAGATAATTAAGTGATGGATCAATACCTTAATTGATCGCCACATATTTGTGATCTTGAGGTTAATCAATATCTTTAAGATTCATAGGTTTAGAGTAGTTAATTTAGTTTTTATGAATTTTCAAGTAGTTTTCATTAGTAAGAAAATTACTTGATTTTGCTTAGCATTAAATAAAAATTTAAGTTTCTTTTCTTAACATGCATTGTTTCTAACTTTATACTATACTATTGCTTATTAACATATTTTTTATGTGTGTAAATAAATTATTCCATTTATGATGCTCATAATATTATGTTTGAGTATTTAGAAAAAAGTGTTTTTCTAATATGCAAAAAATAATTATTTAAGGTGTATGAATTAGTAAGCTAAATATTTCTTCAATCATTACAATCTATTAGTCACTATGTTATTATTAGTTTGTTAAAATGAAACAGGCCTCCTTCTTTGACTAGTGCCGCCTCAATGAGAGAAATGAAGATCTCGCATATAGTTACCAATCGACTTAAGTAATATTTTTATATTTTAAATGTAATTTAATTTTAAAACTAAATTATTATAACACTTGTCGTTAATTTATTACTAATTGATAGCTCATAATTGATAGAGTTTTTTTTAAAAATAATTTATCATTAAATAAAATTAGCGATGAATATTTACTATTTGACAATTGAGGTTATTTCACTACTTTTTACTTCTAATTTAAGTTTTATTTTTTGAAAACACTAGCACTCAGACATTTAAATGCATTAAACAATTCTCCCAAACAAAAATGCTAATACAAAAAGAAATAAAGATTAATTAGATATGAGATTCTTCATTAATTTATTGCCAAAACACTAATAGTTAATAAACTCTTTTGATAATTGATCATTAAATGAGGTCCTACTTTCTATTATCAAAATTAGTCTTCTGGTCGAAAGTAAACAATGCAAAAAGAATATAATAATAAGTAATCCTATATGCTATTTTAAAAGTTGGCATGCCACATAAAAATTAAAAAATTAGCTGAGTGCACTAAGGATCTTGCATTTACGTAGAGTTAGAGAAAGGGTCGCACCCTTAAAGGGTGTGATGATGTAGTTAATTCTACGCCTAAAATTCATAAGCTACAGGTCATACAAAAATAAATTTAGCATGATCTAGCTCACTTTTTGGTTATTACACAAAGTAATTATGATACTCATATAATAGTTTAACTTTAGTAGTTTCTCTACAAACTTGTCATTATCTATTCAAAATTGCTCTTGTATGAATAATGAAAATAGGACATCCAATTTTGATAAAGAAAATATTACTAGTACTATTTATTCTCCTAAAGAAAATCAACGACAACCATTTTAAAAAAAATATTAGTTTCGTTAAAAGAAACAATACTTATTAATAACCTCAGTTCAATAAACGTTTGGATAGATTCAGAAGCAGATTCAAAATTTAAAATAATAAATTTGTACGATAATCTAAAATTTATATTATAATATATAAATCTATAGATATTTAGTAAAGCAATCGGAATTATGTGAATTTGAAATCAAGTCTCTAAGTGAATCTGCCTCTTGATAAAAGTCACATCCTTTTAGTTATCCAATTTCAAAATTAAAAAGCTGAAATTTTGTTTTTCAATTATTGATATAATTTGATTTTAGTTCTTGTATATTTAATTAAACTCATATTTTCATCAACTTGTCAATATAGATATTTTTGGTCTTTTTATGTAGATAATACATTGCATCAAGATACTTTTTGAACTATATTATCCATTACTTAAAATCCCAAAAAATGGAGAGATCCTATCAATTTGTTCAATGAATTCTTTTAAAACAACACCGGTGTATTTTCGTCGGTTACTTTTCACGCAAAATACGCGAGAACTATAAATAAGATATTTTTAAAAAAATAAATCGATGGATGTTCATCGGTTAATTTTGCATGACAATTATTGTTAACTTTTATATTTATTTTAAAAGAAAATTTAAAGGAGCTACTTAACAACATATGTAATTATTTTCTTTTAATTTTTTAAAAAAAAGATAGAGAAAAAACAATATGTAATTGAGTTGCTGTCCCAAAATACTCTTACAACGTCATTTGAATTGATGCAACAACATAAAAATATCTAACCAACCGTGTCAACAGGTACTTGCAACAACCTCAACTATTGTTGTTTGATTTTGTCAAATATTTATTGAAGTTGCTACAACTCATTGCATTTGTTAAAAAAATTTATATTTTGTGCACTTTATTTTTTCAAAAAATCAATATCTATTTTTTAATTTATTTGATTTTATCGTTAAAGTTGTTGCAACAACTTCCTCAAGTGTTGGAAAAAAATCAAACAACTATTGAGATTTTTGCAACAAATCTGTTGAATTGCTGCAACAACTTCTTAGATGTTGGAAAAGTTCAAACAACTAAACAACTAAGTTCACCCCAATAAGTCATTTGAATTGCTGTAACAATCTTGAAATATCTAAGCAACTATTATAATTTTTTTTTATTTTGTCAAAACGTTGCCGTGATAACTCACTCCTCTGTTAAATAAATAATATCAGCTACAACACTTATTTTCCCCTATTTATTTTAAATGATTAATTAAATTAACAATTTTATCTAATGTGTGTAGATAAAATGCCTTAGAGCAAGAATAACGGTAGAAGTGTTGTTGATTTTAGAAAATCAAAAAGAGGTAGGACACAACAACACACACAAAAATAAAATAAAAAAATAAGATGAATAATTTAGTATTTTCTCTATAAAATTGTCATTATCCATTCAAGATTGATCTTGATATTAATAATTAAAATAGGACTTCCGATTTTGAAAAAGAAAATATTCTCGTACTATTTATTCTCCTTTAAAAAAAATTAGAATAATAATTTTTTTTAAAAAAAAAATTAGTTTAATCAAGGAAAACAATTTTCACTAGTCACTTCAGTTCAATAAACGTTTATATAAATTCATAAACTTATTAAGAATTTAGAATTTGTAAATTTCAACAACTATTAAATTAATATTATAATAATTAAATTTATGATTAAATGATTATAGATATTTAGTAAAGTTACTCGAATTTGGTGAATACTTTATCAAGTCTCTAAAACCGCATCTAGATAAGTCCCATCTTTTTAGTTACCCAATTTAAAGAAGGAAATGTTCAACTTTTAATATTTAATTATTTATAAAATTTAATTTTAATTAAACATATGTTATCTTCGATTAATCAAAATATATATTATTTTATCCTTTATCAAAAATAAATAATATCAAGAAAATTCAAAAACTATATTAACAATGCCAAAAGAGTACAATAAATAGACGGACTAAAATAAAGGGACTCCATTGATCTTGTATAAAAATAAAGAGACTAAAAATTATAGATTTTTAAATAGATAAAATCAGAGTGTTTCCATCTATTACTTTTCATGCAAAAATGCATGAAATCTATGAAAAAGTAATTATTTTTTTTAAAAAACAGAATTGGTGGATGTTCGCCGGTCATTTTCGCGTGAAATCTATTATTATTCATTATATTTATTTTTTATTAAAAAACTTAATGAAGTTGCGTAATAACATAAATAGTTAAGTCTTCACCCGAAAATACTCTTGCATTCACATCCCAATAATTAATTAGTTTCTGTTAAATCTCAACTGACATGTTTATCCTCATCCGTTAAAAACTCTGCTAAGCCAAATGAATTTAACCCTATAAAATCCCTACTACACCAAGCTTCATATTTCATCTTGAGAGTATAAAAAAGAAAATTATTATTCACTATTATTATTAATCATGACCAAGAAAATTTGCGTTGTTGGTCTAGTCATTTGTATTTTCCTACTTGTAAACATATGTGTTGCAAGTGAGGAATCGAATTCGATATCCTCAACGGAAAGTGCTGCTACACAAGCTAAGGGAGAAGATTGGTGGTTTCCATGGTTTCGCTTTTATCCATGGCCACGCCCATGGCCATTTGTTCATCCTCCAATGCCTGCTGGTGGTTTTCATCCTCATCCATGGCCATTTGTTCATCCTCCGATGCCAGCTGGTGGTTTTCATCCTAAGTTTCCTTATTATCCATGGCCATTCATGCATCCACCAGTTCCATCTCCACCTAAAGGACAGAATTAAGAATATTCACTAATGAGCTAATTAAGTGATGGATCAATACCTTAATTGATCGCCACATATTTGTGATCTTGAGGTTAATCAATATCTTTAAGATTCATAGGTTTAGAGTAGTTAATTTAGTTTTTATGAATTTTCAAGTAGTTTTCATTAGTAAGAAAATTGCTTGATTTTGCTTAGCATTAAATAAAAATTTAAGTTTCTTTTCTTAACATGCATTGTTTCTAACTTTATACTATACTATTGCTTATTAACATATTTTTTATGTGTGTAAATAAATTATTCCATTTATGATGCTCATAATATTATGTTTGAGTATTTAGAAAAAAGAGTTTTTCTAATATGCAAAATATAATTATTTAAGGTGTATGAATTAGTAAGCTAAATATTTCTTCAATCATTACAATCTATTAGTCACTATGTTATTATTAGTTTGTTAAAATGAAAAAGGCCTCCTTCTTTGACTACTGCCGCCTCAGTGAGAGAAATGAAGATCTCGCATATAGTTACCAATCGACTTAAGTAATATTTTTATATTTTAAATGTAATTTAATTTTAAAACTAAATTATTATAACACTTGTCGTTAATTTATTACTAATTGATATCTCATAATTGATAGAGTTTTTTTTAAAAATAATTTATCATTAAATAAAATTAGCGATGAATATTTACTATTTGACAATTGAGGTTATTTCATTACTTTTTACTTCTAATTTAAGTTTTATTTTTTGAAAACACTAGCACTCAGACATTTAAATGCATTAAACAATTCTCCCAAACAAAAATGCTAATACAAAAGGAAATAAAGATTAATTAGATATGAGATTCTTCATTAATTTATTGCCAAAAAACTAATAGTTAATAAACTCCTTTGATAATTGATCATTAAACGAGGTCCTACTTTCTATTATCAAAATTAGTCTTCTGGTCGAAAGTAAGCAATGCAAAAATAATATAATAATAAGTAATCCTATATGCTATTTTAAAAGTTGGCATGTCACATAAAAATTAAAAAATTAGCTGAGTGCACTAAGGATCTTGCATTTACGTAGAGTTAGAGAAAGGGTCGCACCCTTAAAGGGTGTGATGATTTAGTTAATTCTACGCCTAAAATTCATAAGCTACAGGTCATACAAAAATAAATTTAGCATGATCTAGCTCACTTTTTGGTTATTACACAAAGTAATTATGATACTCATATAATAGTTTAACTTTAGTAGTTTCTCTACAAACTTGTCATTATCTATTCAAAATTGCTCTTGGTATGAATAATGAAAATAGGACTGTTATACCCCGTAGGATTCCCGGCACCTAGATAACCTATTCGAACGTTGGTTAAGTATACTTGAAGGCCATACGTGCTAGAGAAAGGCCCGGGAAAAGATTGGACGAGAAACCTGTCGAACCATCGCGGAAGGAGCCGGGGCAGAGCTCCTCCGCGATGGAAGCGTGTCACGGAGGAGGAGCCTCCGCGTTGGCTCTGTGACACGTTGGCCTTGTCCAGGCCCAAGTATATAAAGCCCCACTTCGGTTTATTTTAGGATTAAATCATTTAAACCTCAGAAAACAGAGAGCAAACGCAGGAGAAGGAAAAAGGAGCGAAGTAGTAATATAATTTTTGTTCGATTACGCTGCTAAACGTTGTCCAAACTCAAATTAACCTCAGATACCGAGGTATTTAGCAGCAGAGAGCATTCCTACGGATTTAGTTTCGTGAAATACGGCCGACGAACCGTCGAGCTACCGAGCTAAGGTAAGTGGAATTGCTCTAAATTAGTGTCTATGTGTTCCTAGCTGGGAAGTGAATATTTCTCCCTTCTGGACCGCTGAAAGTTTTCGACCGTCTTTCGATAAGCCTAAGTTTAGGCTATAAACTATATCGAAAGCGACGTTACTCTTTAAAGTAAAGTTGTATTTAGTATTGATTGACATATTTATGAATGCAGTTGGGAGTAAACAGTTGAAGTACCGGCCGAGCCTCGTCCGACAGACGAATAGTTCAAGAATAAGGTATGTAAAACTAGTTCCCTCGGCAAGTTAAGTAATATCGGCACAGTATAGTAATTTACAGGCCAGTAGAATGTTCAGAAGTCAAGTGTTACGTTTATTGTGAATGTTGATACGATATTAGAAGAATCAAGTTGTAACTTGCATGAAACTTACTAGTACGACATAGATTCTAACACAAGTGTTAGAAACTGCTCAGCATGCTCAGTACGTGATGTAATACAAAATGTTAAGATATTATTGTATTCAGTCGAAACCCCGTAAAGCGATGCAATATCTGTAAAGCACCTCAGAAATAGAATGGCAGGCTAAAATAAAGTTTAGAACGCATGTTAGGAATAGTAAATCACGTTAATACAGAAGCTCAGTATATAGCATAGGTTGCAGCAGAAATACTATATTTCGTATAGCATTTGCCCCAGTACAGTCTGGCAGGAGACTATATTCATATATACATATTTACCAACCTCAGCACGTATTAAATACGTACAGACTGCTATCACTAGTTCAGCATGTAGTATATACGATACTTTACCCCTATTAGCCTCAGCATGTGAGATATGCAGACAGTATTACTAGTTGAGACCGTTGTATTGTTTGGGGTTGGATTACCTAGCATCCATGACCGCCCAGGGTTAATAGCTGTATCGACTCGTCCGCCAAAGGACGAGGATACATCGCTCTACGGAGTGGCATGCCGTCCCGCAAGGGGACGAAGATGGGATGCTAGTTTTCCCTATATTGTGCCTTGGTCGGCCCTTATACACCCCTGTCGAGCGGATACGCCCGGGGTGTTGATTCAGGAGTCCTCCGGACTCAGGTACAGTTATAGTCAGGGGCTCAGCGAGCCCAAGTGCATACCCAGGGGACCGGCAGGATGCTTATAGTTATTATAGGAGATGGGATGACCGGGGTAGGGGTGTAGATTCTGTGCTGGTTGTACCTCCCGGCTTATGGGGGCCGGGTAAGGTTTGTGTGTTCTATGTTATGTTATTTCATGTTATGCCATGTTACGTTAGATACGAGTAGATCAGCAGTAGAGGGATACGTCTCCGGGTATGACTCCTATCCCTTCCAGTAAAGATTGAGAGAAGGTATGATTTACATTATCAGACAGTTAATCTATTCTCTCTATTTCAGTTTCATCAGTTATATTATTGTTTTCAGATATTTCTTGCAGTTATTGCTTTACATACTCAGTACCAGCGGACTGACATCCGGTGGGGCACTGCATTACTTGCCTGCAGGTACTCGTAGACGAGCAGGCGATACCACGTGATTCCAATCAGCGATTGAGTATTCAGCTCCTGTCATCCGGAGACTGAATTCCAGAGGTGTATTTCAGTTTCTTTTGTTGTATAGTACGGGTAGGTCGGGGCCCTGTCCCGATCATTTCTATTGCTATTCCTAGAGGCTTGCGGTCTGTATATATTTCCCTGTTGTCAGATGAGCCGGTCGTGTGAGGCCGTGCAGTGGAATAGCTGTTAGTACCCTTTCTTTCTTTTATGTTGGCCGTGTGGGGCCATAGTTTGCCAGTAGTGGTGACCTTGCCGGTCACGTAGTTTTCTAGTACTTCATGATTGAGTTACAGATAACTAGACAGCATGGTGGCCTTATCGGCTCGCATAGGATCCCCTAAAGTCACATGTTTCTGGTCAGCTGTTAGTACAGGTACAGGAGGCTATAGGCCAATGGGCCGGGGGTTGTGTTTACAGCCGTTATATAGCCCTTTGTTTCCAGAAATGTGAGTTAGAGCCAGCCAGGCACTAGATGTGCCTAGGCTTAGCAGCCCAGTAGTTCAGGTCCTAGTAGGGCATCAGGTGCCAGTCATACCCCCCAAGGCGGGGTGTGACAAACTTGGTATCAGAGCAGGTCGTGTCCCAGGGAGTCTGCAAGCCGTGCTAAGTAGTGTCTTGTCTATGGATGTGTTGTGCACCACATACTATAGGCAGGAGGCTGCGAGGCATGATAGGATGGTTACCCTTCCTTCTCAGTCAATCGTGCTTTAGAACGGTACAATATAGGGTCGAGTCCCTAAGAACTTACCGTATTCTTTGATTACAGATACAAAGGCAGATCAGCATTACCCAACTACAGGCAGAAGGTCAGATATAACAACAGAAGAGGGCATCAGCCAGTTACGTGATAACTACAGCAGTAAGAGGAGGTACCCGAGACCTCCCAGCATGATACCTTTGTCGGTACTATTCCCAGTATACGTTGATAACGTCAGAATAGGAAGTCAGAAGTATAATGTATATATGAGTTGATTCATTTATTAGCTATATGAGATCTGATTATGATTACAGATAAGGTCAGACCACCAGGTAAGTATAAGAAAGAGAGGGAAATGCAGGAATCCCAAATACATCTTTTTGGGTTTGATACAGTTAAATGCTTTTATCTGTTACAATAAGAAAAGGGCTATTCCTACCTCTTGATTTCGATACCAGTATAGTAAAGGAGCATAAGACTTGAGATGGGGTTGCCAAATCATGCAGTAAGTAAAGATGGGCTGATTGATCCTAGTAAGTATTAGAAAGTATAAAGAGCTCCTATGATTACGTAAGCTGTGCAGACCCTTATGATAACAAGCCAGTAAAGAAAGTAAGACTATTTAGGTTACCCGAAGCAGGGGTAAAAGATCTGTTAGTAATGAATGCTTAGTAATAGTCAATTTCGAGTCAGAAAAAGGCTAAGTCCGTCACATATGCTAACAGATAGTAAGACATACCTGTAAGATTGTGGTTATGATCCAGTTGTGATATCAAAAGGGTGAGGGATCATGTGAATCAGATAGGTCTGACTGCAAATCAGGGGAAGAATGAACTGATGCAGGACCAACAATCTTGTTAACGGTGAAGAGCAAGTACTTTGAACCCCAGAGTTCAGCTTAAGTAAAATGAAGGAAAGAAGCAGGAATGTCATATCTTGTGGGGAAATTAGAACTACCCCAGATTAATAAAATATCGTATTAAGGATTAAGCCTCGGGCTGACAGTAGGATTGCGGTCTAGAATACCGCGGTATGTCCGCTATGGAAAAGTTAAGAAGTTACCGATACAGCAATTCTAATCTAGTGTAGCCTAGAGATAAGGCCCAGCAGACAGTCATGGGCTCTCAATATATGCCTAGTAAGGCTACAAGATTCGAACGTCGACCCCACATCACAAGAGTGGTGGAATTTCAAACAGCAGACAATAACTAGAGTGTTTATGTTTCTTACTTTCAGAATGGGGTGACAATGCAATAAAATGATAAGTTAGGGCAGGAGATATTATTAGGCCGTAGAAGCGATGTATCATGTACGGTATGAGACTCAGCAGAGTATGTCAGAGATTATGTATTACCGCAGAACTCAGTACATATTGTACATAGCCATTGATATATATATATATATATATATATATATATATATATATATATATATATATACAAATAATAGATATGTTGTGAGTGGCTGCCTATAAGGGCTACAATCACAGATGCCGACTAGTAATAGAAAGCATATACAAATTGCATTGCAGGACAAAAAAAAAAGAAGAAAGAGGGAGAAAAAAGAAAGAAAAGAAGAAGAGAAACGCGGATTAAGTGTGAATTACGTATGAAGTCATAGAAACTATCTCAGTTTTCAGTTATTAGGTTAACAGACTTATGTGTTGTTGTCAGATCTAGGCTCTAGGAGCTTACCAGAGTTATTGGCCTAAAACAGATGGCTAGATGATAAGGGCGCAGTTAGACGATCAACCGACCAGCTGGCGCTTGCATTAGCAGGGAGGCGTCCCTGAAGATCGGTAACAGTAGTGTATATGCTAGAACCAGGATTAGAGGCCGAATAAGCAAATTTCAGAGATTAGCAATACCAAAATTGTTCTAGTATGTCAAGTTGTCGTACGTCATTTTTCCAGTCTTGTAGGTGAGAGTCGGCCTTAACCAACTTAGTAGTTATTATGTGGAACACCCCATGAGACAGCCGGCCGTCCCAGTCAGAATACCCGTGGGTACCCCAAGGAAGGGTCCACATCAGTAGTCAGCGACAGACTAGTAATTCAGCTGGTTTTCGTAAGATATTTAGATACAGAGCCCTAGCAGAAGGCCAGTATTTACAGAATAGCTCATAAGACCGAGAATTCCCAAGAATAGCAGTATAAATCCAAGTGGATATACACAAGGCATAAGAAATTGATAGTACCCTGCTAGCACAGTGTTTATTAAGACTAGGGGATCAGTAGACTCCCCGTGAAAATCCAGAGATCGATCGCCTGGGAGTAAGTTTGATTAAGCCCAGCCTTACAGTGGTTTAAGTAAAATAACAGAGCAATTAGATGCCCACAAGTCTGCGGTTATGCACGAACTATAAGCACTCAAGTAGAACGATTAGAGCATTGTTAGACTACTGCCACATTCGGGGTTGTCACCCCATTCAACCCGACTATTTAGTTATTTAAGGTTATGCAGCCAGATCATTAGAGGTCATGGTCAATATCAGGATCCCCTGATCACATACGGGCGCATGGTGTGCAGATAGTCGTTCAAGGTTACTTTAGCAACAAGTAGCCTTAGCATGCGGCCAGAAGGCCAGATAAGCTCTAGCTATACCGGTAGCCTACTTGTCAGATTCTCTGGTATAATAAACCAGTATGACTGTCAGTTATATGTCAATTATTGTAAATGTGAATTTTAGTTGAGTTTAGTAGCCTTTTTGGTCACATTGTGTCGGAGGCTGGTGTACAGATAGATACACAGAAAAATCGAAACAGTGAAGACATAGCCTAGACCTACCACTCCGATCGAAGTACGCAATCCCTGTGGTTAGCCGGGTATTACAGAGGGTTTGTGGAAGGATTTTCCACCTTAGCAGCACCTCTGACTAAATTGACACAGAAGGCCGTAAAGTTCCTGTAGGCTGAGGCGTGTGAGCAGAACTTCCAAGAGTTAAAAGCCAGGTTAACATTAGCTCCAGTGTTAGTATCGCCAGAAGGTACAGAGGATTGATGCAGCATGGTAAAGTAATAGCTTATGCTTTCAGGCAGTTGAAGAAACGTGAAAAGAATTATTTTACCCATGACCTGGAGTTAGCTACAGTAGTTTATGCCTTAAGGAGCGATAATACAGAATGTCGCAGTGTTGTCGTTAGTGGTGGAAGTAAAGGAATGGCCGTATGGAGACCCTAGCCAGGTCCAACTTGAACATAAGGTTCAGTAAGGAAAGGTGACATATTTTCAGATAACCAGGGATGAAGTGTTACGATATAAAGGCCGCATTTGTGTTCCAGATATTTTAGGGCATCGCCATCAGCTTATGAGCGAGGCGCATTACGCCCGCTATTCTCTTTACCCAGGCGCGACGAAAGTGTGCCATGATATCAAAGAAAACTACTGGTGGCCAAGTATGAAAAGGGAAATTGCTGAGTTTGTAGCCCAGCATCCTAACTGCCAGCGGGTGAAAGCAGAATATCAGAAACCAGGCGGTAATTCAGGACATAACTGTACCTCTCTGAAAATGGGAAGCAGTAAATATGGATTTTGTGGCAGAATCACCCCGTACTGAACATGGATATGATTCCATTTGGGTAATAGTTGACAGGCTGACAAAATCATCTCATTTCCTACCAGTAAGGGCTACCTTCTCGGCCGAGGATTATGCCGAATTGTATATCAGAGAAATAGTTAGATTGCATGGAATGCCGGTATCCATTATTTCAGATAGGGGAGCACAGTTTACAGCTAGATTTTGGCAGAGGTCTGGAAACGCAGATTAATTTAAGCACAGCATTCTATTCTCAGACAAATGAGCAGGCTGAGCGCACAATTCAGACGCTCGAAGACATGTTGCGAGCGTGTGTGCTAGATTTCGGTAGTAGCCAAAGTGAGCATTTACCGTTAATTGAATTTGCCTACAATTCCAGATGACGCCTTTTGAGGCATTATACGAGCGAAAATGCAGGTCGCTGAGCGGTGTTTTGAAATCGGAAAGTCAGTGTTGGTTGGCCCAGACATTGTTCAGCAGTCAAAGGAAAAGGTAAAGCTTATCCGAAGAATGCTTACTGACTGCACAGAGCCGCCAGAAATCATATGCAGACGTGCGGCGCAGAAAATTGGAGTTTGATAGGTTACAAAAAGTTGGCCTAAGAAGAGGTTCCAATAACTATCTTAAACAGACAGATTTGCAGATTGGGGACTAAAGATATTACGTCTATCAAGGTATTGAGGCATAACAGGAACCGAGAGGAGATGACTTGGGAAGCTCAAGAAGATATGAAAGCCAGATACCCTCACCTATTTCAGGTCCAGTCAGGCGACAGGTATGTCCGTATTGTTGCTATGTAGTATCTTATGGTTGTATATGTATAAGAGAGAAAGATTGATACTTAGCCATCCAGTGGATCCTAAAGTATTGTGTACAGTACCTGTATTGGACTTTTCTGCATTTCAGGTATTTGGTATAGTC
This sequence comes from Datura wrightii, assembly GCA_035772735.1. NCBI lineage: Eukaryota > Viridiplantae > Streptophyta > Magnoliopsida > Solanales > Solanaceae > Datura > Datura wrightii. The sequence goes on along the minus strand of JASDFA010000019.1, from coordinate 17,123,416 downwards.
CATCTTACAGGGGAGACTCTGGCGAAATTTTTCTAAACAAGTAAGTTAAGTAGTCCTCTAGATAGCAGTATACATTCGAGGACGAATGTTCCTAAGGGGGGGGGGGAGAATGTTATACCCCGTAGGATTCCCGACACCTAGATGACCTATTCGCATGTTGGTTAAGTATACTTGAAGGCCATACGTGCTAGAGAAAGGCCCGGGAAAAGATCGGACGAGAAACCTGTCGAACCATCGCGGAAGGAGCCGGGGCAGAGCCCCTCCGCGATGGCAGCGTGTCACGGAGGAGGAGCCTCCGCGTTGGCTCCGTGACACGTTGACCTTGTCCAGGCCCAAGTATATAAAGCCCACTTCAGTTTATTTTAGGATTAAATCATTTAAACCTCAGAAAACAAAGAGCAAACGCAGGAGAAGGAAAAAGGAGCGAAGTAGTAATATAATTTTTGTCCGATTACGCTGCTAAACGTTGTCCAAACTCAAATTAACCTTAGATACCGAGGTATTTAGCAGCAGAGAGCATTCCTACGGATTTAGTTTCGTGAAATACGGCCGACGAACCGTCGAGCTACCGAGCTAAGGTAAGTGGAATTGCTCTAAATTAGTGTCTATGTGTTCCTAGCTGGGAAGTGAATATTTCTCCCTTCTGGACCGCTGAAAAATAGCGAGTTTTTGACCGTCTTTCGATATGCCTAAGTTTAGGCTATAAGCTATATCGAAAGCGACGTTACTCTTTAAAGTAAAGTTATATTTAGTATTGATTGACATATTTATGAATGTAGTTGGGAGTAAACAGTTGAAGTACCGGCCGAGCCTCGTCCGACAGACGAATAGTTCAAGAATAAGGTATGTAAAGCTAGTTCCCTCGGCAAGTTCAGTAATATCGGCACAGTATAGTAATTTACAGGCCAGTAGAATGTTCAGAAGTCAAGTGTTACGTTTATTGTGAATGTTGATACGATATTAGAAGCATCAAGTTCTAACTTGCGTGAAACTTACTAGTACGACATAGATTCTAACACAAGTGTTAGAAACTGCTCAGCATGCTCAGTACGTGATATAATACGAAATGTTAAGATATTATTGTATTCATTCAAAACCCTGTAAAGCGATGCAATATCCGTAAAGCACCTCAGAAATAGAATGGCAGGCTAAAATAAAGTTTAGAATGCAAGTTAGGAATAGTAAATCACGTTAATACAGAAGCTCAGTATATAGCATAGGTTGCAGCAGAAATACTATATTTCGTATAGCATTTGCCCCAGTATAGTCTGGCAGGAGACTATATTCATATATACATATTTACCAACCTCAGCACGTATTAAATACGTACAAACTGCTATCACTAGTTCAGCATGTAGTATATACGATATTTTACCCCTATTAGCCTCAGCATGTAAGATATGCAGACAGTATTACTAGTTGAGACCGTTGTATTGTTCGGGGTTGGATTACCTAGCATCCATGACCGCCCAGGGTTAATAGCTGTATCGACTCGTCCGCCAGAGGATGAGGTTATGTCGCTCTACGGAGTGGCATGTCGTCCCGCAAGGGGACGAAGATGGGATGCCAGTTTTCCCCATATTGTGCCTTGGTCGGCCCTTATACACCCCCGTCGAGCGGATACGCCCGGGGTGTTGATTCAGGAGTCCTCCAGACTCAGGTACAGTTATAGTCAGGGGCTCAGCGAGCCCAAGTGCATACCCAGGGGACCGGCAGGATGCTTATAGTTATTATAGGAGATGGGATGACCGGGGTAGGGGTGTAGATTCTGTGCTGGTTGTACCTCCCGGCTTATGGGGGCCGGGTAAGGTTTGTGTGTGCTATGTTATGTTATTTCATGTTATGCCATGTTACGTTAGATACGAGTAGATCAGCAGTAGAGGGATACGTCTCCAGGTATGACTCCTATCCCTTCCAGTAAAGATTGAGAGAAGGTATGATTTACATTATCAGACAGTTAATCTATTCTCTCTATTTCAGTTTCATCAGTTATATTATTGTTTTCAGATATTTCTTGCAGTTATTGCTTTACATACTCAATACCAGCGGTACTGACGCCCGGTGGGGCACTGCATTACTTGCCTGGAGGTACTCGTAGACAAGCAGGCGATACCACATGATTCCTATCAGCGATCGAGTATTTAGCTCCTGTCATCCGAAGACTGAATTCCAGAGGTGTATTTCAGTTTCTTTTGTTGTATAGTACGGGTAGGTCGGGGCCCTGTCCCGATCATTTCTATTGCTATTCCTAGAGGCTTGTGGTCTGTATATATTTTCCTGTGGTCAGATGAGTCGGTCGTGTGAGGCCGTGCAGTGGAATAACTGTTAGTACCCTTTCTTTCTTTTATGTTGGCCGTGTGGGGCCATAGTTTGCCAGTAGTGGTGACCTTGCCGGTCACGTAGTTTTCTAGTACTTCATGATTGAGTTACAGATAACTAGACAGCATGGTGGCCTTGTCGGCCCGCATAGGATCCCCTAAAGTGACATGTTTCTGGTCAGCTGTTAGTACAGGTACAGGAGGCTATAGGCCAACGGGCCGGGGGCTGTGTTTACAGCCGTTATATAGCCCTTTGTTTCCAGAAATGTGAGTTAGAGCCAGCCAGACACCAGATGTGCCTAGGCTTAGCAGCTCAGTAGTTCAGGTCCTAGTAGGGCATCAGGTGCCAGTCATACCCCCTAAGGCGGGGTGTGACAAGGACATCCAATTTTGATAAAGAAAATATTACTAGTACTATTTATTCTCCTAAAGAAAATGAACGACAACCATTTAAAAAAAAATATTAGTTTCGTTAAAAGAAACAATACTTATTAATAACCTCAGTTCAATAAACGTTTGGATAGATTCAGAAGCAGATTCAAAATTTAAAATAATAAATTTGTACGATAATCTAAAATTTATATTATTGTATATAAATCTAAAGATATTTAGTAAAGCAATCGGAATTATGTGAATCTGAAATCAAGTCTCTAAGTGAATCCGCCTCTAGATAAAAGTCACATCCTTTTAGTTATCCAATTTCAAAATTAAAAAGCTGAAATTTTGTTTTTCAATTATTGATATAATTTGATTTTAGTTCTTGTATATTTAATTAAACTCATATTTTCATCAACTTGTCAAAATAGATATTTTTGGTCTTTTTATGTAGAAAATACATTGCATCAAGATACTTTTTGAACTATATTATCCATTACTTAAAATCCCAAAAAATGGAGAGACCCTATCAATTTGTTCAATGAATTCTTTTAAAACAACACCGGTGTATTTTCGTCGGTTACTTTACACGCAAAATACGCGAGAACTATAAATAAGATATTTTTAAAAAAATAAATCGATGGATGTTCATCGGTTAATTTTGCATGACAATTATTGTTAACTTTGATATTTATTTTAAAAGAAAATTTAAAGGAGCTACTTAACAACATATGTAATTATTTTCTTTTAATTTTTTTAAAAAAAGATAGAGAAAAAACAACATGTAATTGAGTTGTTGTCCCAAAATACTCTTACAACGTCATTTGAATTGATGCAACAACATAAAAATATCTAGCCAACCGTGTCAACAGGTACTTGCAACAACCTCAACTATTGTTGTTTGATTTTGTCAAACATTTATTGAAGTTGCTGCAACTCATTGCATTTGTTAAAAAAATTTATATTTTGTGCACTTTATTTTTTCAAAAAATCAATATCTATTTTTTAATTTATTTGATTTTATCGTTAAAGTTGTTGCAACAACTTCCTCAAATGTTGGAAAAAAATCAAACAACTATTGAGATTTTTGCAACAAATCTGTTGAATTGCTGCAACAACTTCTTAGATGTTGGAAAAGTTCAAACAACTAAACAACTAAGTTCACCCCAATAAGTCATTTGAATTGCTGTAACAATCTTGAAATATCTAAGCAACTATTATAATTTTTTTTTGTCAAAACGTTGCCGTGATAACTCACTCCTCTGTTAAATAAATAATATCAGCTACAACACTTATTTTCCCCTATTTATTTTAAATGATTAATTAAATTAATAATTTTATCTAATGTGTGTAGATAAAATGCCTTAGAGCAAGAATAACGGTAGAAGTGTTGTTGATTTTAGAAAATCAAAAAGAGGTAGGACACAACAACACACACAAAAATAAAATAAAAAAAAGATGAATAATTTAGTATTTTCTCTATAAAATTGTCATTATCCATTCAAGATTGATCTTGGTATTAATAATTAAAATAGGACTTCCGATTTTGAAAAAGAAAATATTCTCGTACTATTTATTCTCCTTTAAAAAAAATTAGAATAATAATTTTTTTTTAAAAAAAATAATTGTTTAATCAAGGAAAACAATTTTCACTAATCACTTCAGTTCAATAAACGTTTATATAAATTCATAAACTTATTAAGAATTTAGAATTTATAAATTTCAACAACTATTAAATTAATATTGTAATAATTAAATTTATGATTAAATGATTATAGATATTTAGTAAAGTTACTCGAATTTTGTGAATACTTTATCAAGTCTCTAAAACCGCATCTAGATAAGTCCCATCTTTTTAGTTACCCAATTTAAAGAAGGAAATGTTCAACTTTTAATATTTAATTATTTATAAAATTTAATTTTAATTAAACATATGTTATCTTCGATTAATCAAAATATATATTTTTTTATCCTTTATCAAAAATAAATAATATCAAGAAAATTCAAAAACTATATTAACAATGCCAAAAGAGTACAATAAATAGACGGACTAAAATAAAGGGACTCCATTGATCTTGTATAAAAATAAAGAGACTAAAAATTATAGATTTTTAAATAGATAAAATCAGAGTGTTTCCATCTGTTACTTTTCATGCAAAAATGCATGAAATCTATGAAAAAGTAATTATTTTTTTAAAAAAATGAATTGGTGGATGTTCGCCGGTCATATTCGCGTGAAATCTATTATTATTCATTATATTTATTTTTTATTAAAAAACTTAATGAAGTTGCGTAATAACATAAATAGTTAAGTCTTCACCCGAAAATACTCTTGCATTCACCTCCCAATAATTAATTAGTTCCTGTTAAATCTCAACTGACATGTTTATCCTCATCCGTTAAAAACTCTGCTAAGCCAAATGAATTTAACCCTATAAAATCCCTACTACACCAAGCTTCATATTTCATCTTGAGAGTATAAAAAAGAAAATTATTATTCACTATTATTATTAATCATGACCAAGAAAATTTGCGTTGTTGGTCTTGTCATTTGTATTTTCCTACTTGTAAACATATGTGTTGCAAGTGAGGAATCGAATTCGATATCCTCAACGGAAAGTGCTGCTACACAAGCTAAGGGAGAAGATTGGTGGTTTCCATGGTTTCGCTTTTATCCATGGCCACGCCCATGGCCATTTGTTCATCCTCCAATGCCTGCTGGTGGTTTTCATCCTCATCCATGGCCATTTGTTCATCCTCCAATGCCAGCTGGTGGTTTTCATCCTAAGTTTCCTTATTATCCATGGCCATTCATGCATCCACCAGTTCCATCTCCACCCAAAGGACAAAATTAAGAATATTCACTAATGAGCTAATTAAGTGATGGATCAATACCTTAATTGATCGCCACATATTTGTGATCTTGAGGTTAATCAATATCTTTACGATTCATAGGTTTAGAGTAGTTAATTTAGTTTTTATGAATTTTCAAGTAGTTTTCATTAGTAAGAAAATTGCTTGATTTTGCTTAGCATTAAATAAAAATTTAAGTTTCTTTTCTTAACATGCATTGTTTCTAACTTTATACTATACTATTGCTTATTAACATATTTTTTATGTGTGTAAATAAATTATTCCATTTATGATTCTCATAATATTATGTTTGAGTATTTAGAAAAAAGAGTTTTTCTAATATGCAAAAAATAATTATTTAAGGTGTATGAATTAGTAAGCTAAATATTTCTTCAATCATTACAATCTATTAGTCACTATGTTATTATTAGTTTGTTAAAATGAAAAAGGCCTCCTTCTTTGACTACTGCCGCCTCAGTGAGAGAAATGAAGATCTCGCATATAGTTACCAATCGACTTAAGTAATATTTTTATATTTTAAATGTAATTTAATTTTAAAACTAAATTATTATAACACTTGTCGTTAATTTATTACTAATTGATAGCTCATAATTGATAGAGTTTATTTTTAAATAATTTATCATTAAATAAAATTAGCGATGAATATTTACTATTTGACAGTTGAGGTTATTTCACTACTTTTTACTTCTAATTTAAGTTTTATTTTTTGAAAACACTAGCACTCAGACATTTAAATGCATTAAACAATTCTCCCAAACAAAAATGCTAATACAAAAGGAAATAAAGATTAATTAGATATGAGATTCTTCATTAATTTATTGCCAAAAAACTAATAGTTAATAAACTCTTTTGATAATTGATCAATAAACGAGGTCCTACTTTCTATTATCAAAATTAGTCTTCTGGTCGAAAGTAAACAATGCAAAAATAATATAATAATAAGTAATCCTATATGCTATTTTAAAAGTTGGCATGTCACATAAAAATTAAAAAATTAGCTGAGTGCACTAAGGATCTTGCATTTACGTAGAGTTAGAGAAAGGATCGCACCTTTAAAGGGTGTGATGATTTAGTTAATTCTACGCCTAAAATTCATAAGCTACAGGTCATACAAAAATAAATTTAGCATGATCTAGCTCACTTTTTGGTTATTACACAAAGTAATTATGATACTCATATAATAGTTTAACTTTAGTAGTTTCTCTACAAACTTGTCATTATCTATTCAAAATTGCTCTTGGTATTAATAATGAAAATAGGACTGTTATACCCCGTAGGATTCCCGGCACCTAGATGACCTATTCGCACGTTGGTTAAGTATACTTGAAGGCCATACGTGCTAGAGAAAGGCCCGGGAAAAGATCGGACGAGAAACCTGTCGAACCATCGCGGAAGGAGCCGGGGTAGAGCCCCTCCGCGATGGCAGCGTGTCACAGAGGAGGAGCCTCCGCGTTGGCTCCGTGACACGTTGGCCTTGTCCAGGCCCAAGTATATAAAGCCCCACTTCGGTTTATTTTAGGATTAAATCATTTAAACCTCAGAAAACAGAGAGCAAACGCAGGAGAAGGAAAAAAGAGCGAAGTAGTAATATAATTTTTGTCCGATTACGCTACTAAACGTTGTCTAAACTCAAATTAACCTTAGATACCGAGGTATTTAGCAGCAGAGAGCATTCCTACGGATTTTGTTTCGTGAAATACGGCGGACGAACCGTCGAGCTACCGAGCTAAGGTAAGTGGAATTGCTCTAAATTAGTGTCTATGTGTTCCTAGCTGGGAAGTGAATATTCCTCCCTTCTGGACCGCTGAAAAATAGCGAGTTTTCGACCGTCTTTCGATAAGCCTAAGTTTAGGCTATAAACTATATCGAAAGCGACGTTACTCTTTAAAGTAGAGTTGTATTTAGTATTGATTGACGTATTTATGAATGCAGTTGGGAGTAAACAGTTGAAGTACCGGCCGAGCCTCGTCCGAAAGACGAATAGTTCAAGAATAAGGTATGTAAAGCTAGTTCCCTCAGCAAGTTAAGTAATATCGGCACAATATAGTAATTTACAGGCCAGTAGAATGTTCAGAAGTCAAGTGTTACGTTTATTGTGAATGTTGATACGATATTAGAAGCATCAAGTTGTAACTTGCGTGAAACTTACTAGTACGACATAGATTCTAACACAAGTGTTAGAAACTGCTCAGCATGCTCAGTACGTGATGTAATACGAAATGTTAAGATATTATTGTATTCAGTCGAAACCCCGTAAAGCGATGCAATATCCGTAAAGAACCTCAGAAATAGAATGGCAGGCTAAAATAAAGATTAGAACGCATGTTAGGAATAGTAAATCACGTTAATACAGAAGCTCAGTATATAGCATAGGTTGCAGCATAAATACTATATTTCGTATAGCATTTGCCCCAGTACAGTCTGGCAGGAGACTATATTCATATATACATATTTACCAGCCTCAGCACGTATTAAATACGTACAGACTGCTATCACTAGTTCAACATGTAGTATATACGATACTTTACCCCTATTAGCCTCAGCATGTGAGATATGCAGACAGTATTACTAGTTGAGACCGTTGTATTGTTTGGGGTTGGATTACCTAGCATCCATGACCGCCCAGGGTTAATAGCTGTATCGACTCGTCCACCAGAGGACGAGGATACGTCGCTCTACGTAGTGGCATGCTGTCCCGCAAGGGGACGAAGATGGGATGCCAGTTTTCCCCATATTGTGCCTTGGTCCGCCCTTATACACCCCCGTTGAGCGGATACGCCCGGGGTGTTGATTCAGGAGTCCTCCGGACTCAGGTACAGTTATAGTCAGAGGCTCAGCGAGTCCAAGTGCATACCCAGGGGACCGGTAGGATGCTTATAGTTATTATAGGAGATGGGATGACCGGAGTAGGGGTGTAGATTCTGTGCTGGTTGTACCTCCCGGCTTATGGGGGCCGGGTAAGGTTTGTGTGTGCTATGTTATGTTATTTCATGTTATGCCATGTTACGTTAGATACGAGTAGATCAGCAGTAGAGGGATACGTCTCCAGGTATGACTCCTATCCCTTCCAGTAAAGATTGAGAGAAGGTATGATTTACATTATCAGACAGTTAATCTATTCTCTCTATTTCAGTTTCATCAGTTATATTATTGTTTTCAGATATTTCTTGCAGTTATTGCTTTACATACTCAGTACCAGCGGTACTGACGCCCGGTGGGGCTCTGGATTACTTGCCTGCAGGTACTCGTAGACAAGCAGGCGATACCACGTGATTCCTGTCAGCGATCGAGTACTCAGCTCCTGTCATCCGGAGACTGAATTCCAGAGGTGTATTTCAGTTTCTTTTGTTGTATAGTACGGGTAGGTCGGGGCCCTGTCCCGATCATTTCTATTGCTAATCCTAGAGGCTTGCGGTCTGTATATATTTGCCTGTGATTAGATGAGTCGGTCGTGTGAGGCCGTGCAGTGGAATAGCTGTTAGTACCCTTTCTTTCTTTTATGTTTGGTCGTGTGGGGCCATAGTTTGCCAGTGGTGGTGACCTTGTCGGTCACGTAGTTTTCTAGTACTTCATGATTGAGTTACAGATAACTAGACAGCATGGTGGCCTTGTCGGCCCGCATAGGATCCCCTAAAGTGACATGTTTCTGGTCAGCTGTTAGTACAGGTACATGAGGCTATAGGCCAAAGGGCCGGGGGCTGTGTTTACAACCGTTATATAGCCCTTTGTTTCCAGAAATGTGAGTTAGAGCCAGCCAGGCACCAGATGTGCCTAGGCTTAGCAGCTCAGTAGTTCAGGTCCTAGTAGGGCACCAGGTGTCAGTCATAAACCCAAAGGGCGGGGTGTGACAAGGACATCCAATTTTGATAAAGAAAATATTACTAGTACTATTTATTCTCCTAAAGAAAATCAACGACAACCATTTAAAAAAAATATTAGTTTTGTTAAAAGAAACAATACTTATTAATAACCTCAGTTCAATAAACGTTTGGATAGATTCAGAAGCAGATTCAAAATTTAAAATAATAAATTTGTACGATAATCTAAAATTTATATTATAATATATAAATCTATAGATATTTAGTAAAGCAATCGGAATTATGTGAATCTGAAATCAAGTCTCTAAGTGAATCCGCCTCTAGATAAAAGTCACATCCTTTTAGTTATCCAATTTCAAAATTAAAAAGCTGAAATTTTGTTTTTCAATTATTGATATAATTTGATTTTAGTTCTTGTATATTTAATTAAACTCATATTTTCATCAACTTGTCAAAATAGATATTTTTGGTCTTTTTATGTAGAAAATACATTGCATCAAGATACTTTTTGAACTATATTATCCATTACTTAAAATCCCAAAAAATGGAGAGACCCTATCAATTTGTTCAATGAATTCTTTTAAAACAACACCAGTGTATTTTCATCGGTTACTTTTCACGCAAAATACGCGAGAACTATAAATAAGATATTTTAAAAAAAATAAATCGATGGATGTTCATCGGTTAATTTTGCATGACAATTATTGTTAACTTTTATATTTATTTTAAAAGAAAATTTAAAGGAGCTACTTAACAACATATGTAATTATCTTTTTTTAATTTTTTTAAAAAAAGATAGAGAAAAAATAACATGTAATTGAGTTGTTGTCCCAAAATACTCTTACAACGTCATTTGAATTGATGCAACAATATAAAAATATCTAACCAACCGTGTCAACAGGTACTTGCAACAACCTCAACTATTGTTGTTTGATTTTGTCAAACATTTATTGAAGTTGCTGCAACTCATTGCATTTGTTAAAAAAATTTATATTTTGTGCACTTTATTTTTTCAAAAAATCAATATCTATTTTTTAATTTATTTGATTTTATCGTTAAAGTTGTTGCAACAACTTCCTCAAATGTTGGAAAAAAATCAAACAACTATTGAGATTTTTGCAACAAATCTGTTGAATTGCTGCAACAACTTCTTAGATGTTGGAAAAGTTCAAACAACTAAACAACTAAGTTCACCCCAATAAGTCATTTGAATTGCTGTAACAATCTTGAAATATCTAAGCAACTATTATACTTTTTTTTTATTTTGTCAAAACGTTGCCATGATAACTCACTCCTCTGTTAAATAAATAATATCAGCTACAACACTTATTTTCCCCTATTTATTTTAAATGATTAATTAAATTAACAATTTTATCTAATGTGTGTAGATAAAATGCCTTAGAGCAAGAATAACGGTAGAAGTGTTGTTGATTTTAGAAAATCAAAAAGAGGTAGGACACAACAACACACACAAAAATAAAATAAAAAAAAAGATGAATAATTTAGTATTTTCTCTATAAAATTGTCATTATCCATTCAAGATTGATCTTGGTATTAATAATTAAAATAGGACTTTCGATTTTGAAAAAGAAAATATTCTCGTACTATTTATTCTCCTCTAAAAAAAATTAGAATAATAATTTTTTTTAAAAAAAAAATAGTTTAATCAAGGAAAACAATTTTCACTAATCACTTCAGTTCAATAAACGTTTATATAAATTCATAAACTTATTAAGAATTTAGAATTTGTAAATTTCAACAACTATTAAATTAATATTATAATAATTAAATTTATGATTAAATGATTATAGATATTTAGTAAAGTTACTCGAATTTTGTGAATACTTTATCAAGTCTCTAAAACCGCATCTAGATAAGTCCCATCTTTTTAGTTACCCAATTTAAAGAAGGAAATGTTCAACTTTTAATATTTAATTATTTATAAAATTTAATTTTAATTAAACATATGTTATCTTCGATTAATCAAAATATTTTTTTTTATCCTTTATCAAAAATAAATAATATCAAGAAAATTTAAAAACTATATTAACAATGCCAAAAGAGTACAATAAATAGACGGACTAAAATAAAGGGACTTCATTGATCTTGTATAAAAATAAAGAGACTAAAAATTATTGATTTTTAAATAGATAAAATCAGAGTGTTTCCATCTATTACTTTTCATGCAAAAATGCATGAAATCTATGAAAAAATAATTATTTAAAAAAAAAAACAGAATTGGTGGATGTTCGCCGGTCATTTTCGCGTGAAATCTATTATTATTCATTATATTTATTTTTTATTAAAAAACTTAATGAAGTTGCGTAATAACATAAATAGTTAAGTCTTCACCCGAAAATACTCTTGCATTCACCTCCCAATAATTAATTAGTTTATGTTAAATCTCAACTGACATGTTTATCCTCATCCGTTAAAAACTCTGCTAAGCCAAATGAATTTAACCCTATAAAATCCCTACTACACCAAGCTTCATATTTCATCTTGAGAGTATAAAAAAGAATATTATTATTCACTATTATTATTAATCATGACCAAGAAAATTTGCGTTGTTGGTCTTGTCATTTGTATTTTCCTACTTGTAAACATATGTGTTGCAAGTGAGGAATCAAATTCGATATCCTCAACGGAAAGTGCTGCTACACAAGTTAAGGGAGGAGATTTGTGGTTTCCATGGTTTCGCTTTTATCCATGGCCACGCCCATGGCCATTTGTTCATCCTCCAATGCCTGCTGGTGGTTTTCATCCTCATCCCTGGCCATTTGTTCATCCTCCGATGCCAGCTGGTGGTTTTCATCCTAAGTTTCCTTATTATCCATGGCCATTCATGCATCCACCAGTTCCATCTCCACCTAAAGGACAGAATTAAGAATATTCACTAATGAGCTAATTAAGTGATGGATCAATACCTTAATTGATCGCCACATATTTGTGATCTTGAGGTTAATCAATATCTTTAAGATTCATAGGTTTAGAGTAGTTAATTTAGTTTTTATGAATTTTCAAGTAGTTTTCATTAGTTAGAAAATTGCTTGATTTTGCTTAGCATTAAATAAAAATTTAAGTTTCTTTTCTTAACATGCATTGTTTCTAACTTTATACTATACTATTGCTTATTAACATATTTTTTATGTGTGTAAATAAATTATTCCATTTATGATGCTCATAATATTATGTTTGAGTATTTAGAAAAAGAGTTTTTCTAATATGCAAAAAATAATTATTTAAGGTGTATGAATTAGTAAGCTAAATATTTCTTCAATCATTACAATCTATTAGTCACTATGTTATTATTAGTTTGTTAAAATGAAAAAGGCCTCCTTCTTTGACTACTGCAGCCTCAGTGAGAGAAATGAAGATCTCGCATATAGTTACCAATCCACTTAAGTAATATTTTTATATTTTAAATGTAATTTAATTTTAAAACTAAATTATTATAACACTTGTCGTTAATTTATTACTAATTGATAGCTCATAATTGATAGAGTTTTTTTTTAAATAATTTATCATTAAATAAAATTAGCGATGAATATTTACTATTTGACAATTAAGGTTATTTCACTACTTTTTACTTCTAATTTAAGTTTTATTTTTTGAAACCACTAGCACTCAGACATTTAAATGCATTAAACAATTCTCCCAAACAAAAATGCTAATACAAAAGGAAATAAAGATTAATTAGATATGAGATTCTTCATTAATTTATTGCCAAAAAACTAATAGTTAATAGACTCTTTTAATAATTGATCATTAAACGAGGTCCTACTTTCTATTTTCAAAATTAGTCTTCTCGTTGAAAGTAAACAATGCAAAAATAATATAATAATCTGGTCGTTGGTTATGGGATTAGACTCAAGTTAATACATGTATAACTTAGTTATTCATGTATTAATTTTATACATTGTTTGGTTTCTAAATAGGATAAAAGTTATTCATGTATTAAGCTTATACAATGTTTGGTTGGTAGGTTTCAAATGTTGTATAAAAGTTATTCATTTATTAATTTTATATGGTGTTTGGTTGTGTTTTAGTAATTCTACATAATTAAATTTCACATAACTTATGAGGAAATCTATGTATAATTTTATGCGAGGTAGAAGGTGAAATAAGTTATGCAGGTATTAGTTATACATGGATTAAAATAATAAACGCCTATTAATTTACTTTTAAAATCTTTTTTAATAAGTTATTATCAATTTTCATTTCTTGTGTCAAGTAATTTAATTAAATCATTATTTATTTATTTATTTATTTTGCACTGATGAATTTTTATAACAATGTAATTTAAAAAATTATAGTAGCTAGTAATTGTGTTATAAATAATTATTATTAAAATATTATGTTATAATTTTAGAATAATTTATTATCTAATTCATTAAAAAATGACAATTTTGTGTCAAACTTATTTAGGTATAAAATTATAATATATGATAATGATAATAAATGTCATTTATAAATATTTTGCATAATTTGAGATTAACAAACATATTTATTTGATATGATTAAATACTTCTGATAACTTTTTAAACTTGTGAATAAAAATTATATCTTATGTTTTCAAAAATTAAAATATCATTCCTGAATAAAATGTTGCAAGAGAATTTGGGGTTTATCAACATTCTAGTTAATTATTAATTAACATGAATAAAGCGGAAAACAATAGAAGTAACATCTAAGAAATGATCAGGACGTATATCATTTGTCAACAAAAAAAACATATGTTTTAAAATAAAAAATATGCTTAATAATATAGTAGAAGTAGTATTTGGTATACATTTACACTTCTATTTTTTCTTTGTTTTTATTTTTTTTAAATATTTATTTATACAATAAAATTTTATATTATTTTTTAACTTATTTATTTTTAGATAATATATATTAATTTATAAAAAAATAAATATTCAATAATAAATAAGTTATGTATTGTAATCTCTACATAACTAAATCTTATAAAAATAATACATACATAACTAATATTTGCATAACTAATACCTATATAACTAATACATGAATAACTAAAACTTGCATAACTAACACCTACATAATTAATACATGAATAACTATAACCTGCACAACTAATTCCTGCATAAAATAATACATAGATTTCCTCATAACTAATTCATGTATTACTAATACCTATATAATTCTAACCCATAACCAAACGGTTCGTAAGTGATCCTATATGCTATTTTAAAAGTTGGCATGTCACATAAAAATAAAAGAATTAGCTGAGTGCACTAAGGATCTTACATTTACGTAGAGTTAGATAAAGGATCGCATCCCTAAAGGGCGTGATGATGTAGTTAATTCTACGCCTAAAATTCATAGATTATAGGTCACACAAAAATAAATTTAGCATGATCTAGCTTATTTTTTGGTTATTATACAAAGTAATTATGATAATAGTTTAACTTTAGTAGTTTCTCTACAAGCTTGTCATTATCTATGCAAAATTGCTCTTCGTGTGAATAATGAAAATAGAACATCCAATTTTGAAAAAAGAAAATTTTACTAGTACTATTTATTCTCCTAAAGAAAACCAACGACAATCATTTTTTTTTATTTAAAAAAACAATATTAGTTTCGTTAAAAGAAGCAATACTCATTGATAACCTCAATTCAATAAACATTTATATAAATTCAAAAGAAGATTTAAAATTTAAAATAATGAATTTGTATGATAATTTAAATTTATATTATAATAAATAAATCTATAGGTATTTAGTAAAGCAATCAGAATTATATGAATCTATAATCAAGTATCTAAGTGAATCCACCTCTAGATAAAGTCACATCCTTTTAGTTACTCAATTTCAAAATGAAAAAGCTAAAATTTTGTTATTCAATTATTGATATAATTTAATTTTAGTTCTTGTATATTTAATTAAACTCATATTTTCTTCATATGGTCAAAATAGATATTTTTGGTCTTTTTATATAGAAAATACATTGCATCAAGATACTTTTAAAACTATATTACCCATTACTTTAAATCCTGAAAAATGAACAGACCTCCCAATTTGTTCAACGAATTCTTTTAAAACAACACCGGCATATTTTCATTGGTTACTTTTCACGCAAAAAATACGCGAGAACTATAAATAATTTTTTTTTAAAAAATCGATGGATGTTAATCAGTTAATTTCGCATGAAAATTATTATTAACTGTTATATTTATTTTAAAAGAAAACTTAAAGGAGCTGCTTAACATCACACATAATTAATTTCTTTTAATTTAAAGAGAGAGAGAGAGAGAGAGAGAGAGAGAGAGAGAGAGAGAGAGAGAGAGAACAACATATGTAATTGAGTTGTTACCCCAAAATACTCTTGCAACGTCATTTGAATTGATGCAACAATATAAAAAAATCTAAGTAACTATGTCAATAGGTTCATAATATTTTGCAACAACTGAACAACTGTTGTTTGATTTTGTCAAACATTTGTTGAAGTTGTTGCAACTTATTGCATTTATTAAAAAATTCATATTTTGTGCATTTTACTTTTTTAAAAAATTAATATCTATTTTTAAATTTATTTTTGATTTTATCGTTAAAGTTGTTGCAACAACTTCCTCAAATGTTGGAAAAAAGTCAAACAACTATTGAGATTTTTGTAATAAATTTGTTGAATTACTGTAACAACTTTTTTAGATGTTGGAAAAAATCAAACAACTAAGTTTATCCCAGTAAGTCATGCCAATTGCTGTAACAACCTTGAAATATCTAAGCAACTATTATAATTTTTTTAATTTTGTCAAATAATTATTGAAGTTGACGTGATAACTCAATCCTCTGTTAAATATATAATATCATCTACAATACTTATTTTCCCCTATTTATTTTAAATGATCGATTAAATTAATATTTTATCTAATGTGTGTAGATAAAATGCCTTTAAAAGGAGCAAGAAATACCAGTAGAAGTGTTGTTGATTTTAGAAAATCAAAAAGAGGTAGGACGCAACCACACACACACACAAAAAAGAGTAATTTAATATTTTCTCTATAAACTTGTCATTATCCATTTAAGATTGATCTTGGTATTTATAATTAAAATAGGACTTCCGATTTTGGAAAAAAGAATATTACTAGTACTATTTATTCTCCTTATAGAAAATCATAGTAATAGATTTTTATTTAAAAAAGAATACTAGTTTAATCAATGAAAATAATTTTTACTAATCACCTCAATTCAATAAATGTTTATGTAAATTCAGAAACATATTTAGAATTTAGAATTTGTAAATTTCAACAACTATATTAAATTAATACTATAATGATTAAATGTATGATTAAATAATTATAAATATTTAGTAAAGCTACTCGAGTTTTGTGAATACTTGATCAAGTCTCTAAAACTGCATCTGGATAAAGTCTCATCTTTTTAGTTACCCAATTTAAAGAAAGAAATGTTCAAATTTTGATATTTAATTATTTATAAAATTTAATTTTAATTAAACATATGTTATCCTCGATTAGTCCAAATGTATATTTCTATCCTTTATTGAAAATAAATAGTATCAAAAAAATTCAAAAAACTATATCGACAACTACAAAAGAGCACAAAAAATAGACGGAGTAAAATTAAAGGACTCCATTGATTTTGTGGAAAAAAAAGAGACTAAAATTTGTTGATTTTTTCATAGATAAAATCGGTGTATTTCCATCTATTACTTTTCACAAAAAAAATGCATGAAAACTATGAAAAAATAAATTATTTTTTTTAAAAAAATTGGTGGATGTTCGTCGGTTAATTTCGCGTAAAAACTATTATTATTCATTATATTTATTTTTTATTAAAAACTTTAATGGAGTTGCATAATAACATAAGTAGTTAAGTCATCACCCAAAAATACTCTTGCGATTTCACCTACCAATAAATAATTAGTTTTTGTTAAAATTTAATCTGGCATGTTTATCCTTATCTATTAAAAACTCTCCTTACACCAAGTTTCATATTTCATCTTGAGAGTACAAAAAAGAAAATTATTATTCACTATTATTTTTAATCATGACCAAGAAAAATTGCATTGTTGGTCTTGTCATTTGTACTTCCTACTTGTCAACTTATGTGTTGCAAGTGAGAAATCTGATTCGATATCCTCAACGAAAAGTGCTGCTAACACTTATTTTCACAAATTAAAACTTTTCTTGAATTATCTTTTGTGATGGGAGCAGACTTGACCTCTGTTCTTTTAATCAAAACCTAATTCAAGCAGAAAATAATAAAGTACAGTAAGTAAAGCAAGAGGCAAGAATTTTTACGTGAAAAACCACCCAGGCTCGAATGGATGTAAAAACCACGACCTACTCCCTAGTAGGATTTCAACTTAACTCCACTAGACACCGAGCCAAATTTGGATTACAAGAGAATGAAAACAAAATTGAAACAAACAAGTCCACTGATTCACTACAAATTGACACCTGGACCTTGACTGCAATGAAACAGAACTAGGGAACTGTCTCTAGCTAGCACTGGTCAACTCTCTTCAACTTGAATGCCCAAAAATGGTGGATTTTGTTGAAGAGTATTTTGTAAGTGAATGCCCCAACTGGACATGATGGCTTCTCCTTTTATAGTTACAGAATGTACCCAACGGATTTCTTATACTAGTAGAGAGAATCTCTAACTTAAGAGTCCTTTTTCTTATGTGAAAGATCTTGTTGACTCCTTGTAGGATTCCACATTCCTTACCAAATATTTTCTTTCCTTTTCAGCACCCGCTTTCTTGCATCAAAAGTACCTTTCCAGCCATTAGGAATTTCTTTCCTTGTAGAAACCTTTTTTCCTTATAGAATCCTAGTTATCCTCAAGCTCTTTCTCCTATTTCCTGCAATTATCAAAGTACTAGAATTCCACTCTCAATTAGTAGTACACGACATATGTTAATAAAATACCAAGTACTAATCGACCACTTCCTAATTAATTTAATATTTCAAGCATATTTTAAATTATCATCAAATATCATTAAAACCTATTCCAACAAATTTTCCCTTTTTAATGATGACAAATAAAAATATGCTTGAATACATGTATGCTATATTCAGTTAATCAATAATTACGCAAAAACTAACACTCAAGCATAACCTTCCTCCTTTTGGCATCAGTGAAAAGAAACATACCAAACCAAAGATAGAAATGAAAATAAGAAAAGAAACAGGTAATAACAATCAAAACATCAGGCAATCAGTGATACTAAAGCAACAGTAACCACCACTAGAATTAACATAACCAAAACAAGATACCAGTCAAATGACCCCAAAAAAAAAACTTAACCAAAATACCACTAAAACCATTCATGACATAGACCAAAACAAGCTAAGGAGAAGGGGCAGGGGATAAAGAGGTAGTAGGAACATCTGGAGAGGACATAGGCACTGGAGAAAGAGCCTTAATAAGAGTCAATAGTTCAGTATGACGGGCAGAAGCCATCTGCTTATACGAGTCAGTTGGGCCCTCAAGTCAGCATTCTCCTGGCGAAGTTGAGCATTCTCAATCATCAACCTCTCATTGTCAACAGAAACTTGAGTCTGAGCAGCTGGGAGTGCAGTGCCCAGATCTTCCAAATTAACTCCTTGACGAGAACCACGAGTATCATAATAATCCAAAGAATCATAAATAGAGTAGTATTTGAGAGCAATGAGCTTAACACGAAGGTTATCAAATACCTTCGTCAAAAAGAAACCCATATGACAGAGCATGATTTTGCTTAACATCATCTGCTACCTTAACCAAATAGGAAATCATCAACCCAGGCAAGCTTTATAGGCAACTCCCTATCCAAAAGCTCCATAAGAGTCAAATCAATATATGAAGTAGCATCACGACGCTCTTGGCGCGGAATCAGGTTTTTAATAACAAAGGAGAACAAATATTTGTGATAGTCAAACATGGAGTGCTTATAGACTTGCGAATAGGACATCCTAGAAGGGCTGTTAGAAAATTTCTGAACTATATCCAAGGGTTTTATGGAACGAGGAAGATCCTTCCATCTATTCTTTTGATAGGAGGAAAAACCTTCACATGGAATTTTCAACACAGAATTCAGAGTACGAGAGGTAATGTCCACCATAACATCCCTAATCCGATTGTTAATACAATCATAAGAAAACGTAAAATGGCGAAAGAATGTAACCACTTTTGAACGAGCACACACCGCCTCTATATTAGTGAATAAGCCTCCCCACCCCTGAGCTTGAATCTTGGACCAAAGGGTCACTATATGTAATATCAGAAGGAATTACCATTTTACCTTTAAGCAACTTTCGCTCACCAAATTTCTTTACCTTGGGTTTATGTACATTGTCTGATGATAAGGCTAAATAACAGCCAGAAACCACTTGATTTTGACGACGGGCCCTGGTGCGAGAAGCCGGTCCAAGAGGACAAGGTTTCATCATTGCCGGTGAAGAAGGAAAAGACTTGATCAGAGTGTGCTTCCAGGCATCTCTCTTTAAAACAACAAGGGGAACCATATCATCAAGGCTGTCAAAATCGAACAAGGACGATGGTTTTCAGCGACCTTGTCATCAATATCATCAACCTCGGGAGCACCATCAAGAGAACCGACCGGAGACAAAGATAGAGGGAGATTTTGTGTTGTAGTATATTGAACCCGTATACCGACAATCAAGGTTTGAAGGTCGATTTGAGGAGAAGATGCTGACCCAGGTGAACCAGTCGACGGGCTCTGAGGAGATGGTGAAGTTGGGGTCGTGACCATGGAGGTATTCGGTGAGCCAGAATGTTGTGTTTCCATAGGGCGGGGGGAACTGGGATTGGGTTCGGTAATGGTGGTAGGGTTTGGTGTGGACTCAGGGATAACCATGGGGAAAGAGGAAGAAAGAAACAAAACTCATGGATGGTTTGCACTTTGGTACTACCACCTATGGTTGGGAGAGAGGGAAAGAAGGATATAGGGATTTGAGTTTGGGGAAGTCTAAGGGAGGCAGAAGGTCACAGTGGGAAAAGGAAAGGAACCGAGAAAATTAAAATGGGAATGGGTTGTGACTTGATGGCTGACGCAGTGATGTGATGTGACTGATGACGTCATGAACAGTGTTAGCAATAAGTGGTCAGTTTTGCGGCCATATCTGACTGAGTACCTTGTAGTAGTCATGTTTGTTCCAGTCCATTCCTGAAAAGCAAAGAGATTTAATATCAAGAGAAAAACCTAATGTGAGAAACTAAAACCAATGACGAAAAATATCCCTCAAGACGGTCGTCATACATCCATCGTCGGGAAAAGCCCCCTTTTTTTTAATGCCAAAAGAAAGAACATTATGAACATGATGTTGAGTTAATATTGATTAACCCAAGATCCATCCTAATTCTCTCAAATTATTCTCTACCAAGAGCTTTGTTGACACCGAATTTTGACCTCCCTATACCTCGTCTAAGCTGCATATTAATATATGTATGTATATTTTATTAATTACCTTTTTAACGAAATTATTTAATTCGCATTCGTAACATTCTAGCATTAATTAGCCTACATATTTGAATTTTTGCATAGTTATTTTAAATTACACTTTTAAAATATTTTATTATATTAATTTCAAGTTTTTAATTTTCCAATGTTTTATGTAATTACGTCAAATACAATATATTGCATACATACATTTTTTCAATTAAACGAGGTTTGTTTACAAAATATAATTTACTTAGTTTTATAAATTATTTATATTTAATTTCATAATAATGATATTTATATAATTTTATTGTAAATTAAACTATTATGTTACCCATTTAATAAATCATTTACAAGTGTAGTGTTTTTATTAATTTAATAGAAGCTAATTCAATTTTCCTCCAATCCATTTCAATTCTAGCCACTATATATCCAATTCATACCAATTTTGGTCACTTTCTATTTAATTTATGCAAATTCTAGCCATTTTGATCAAATTTTGGCCATAGTTTAAATGCCAATTCAGCCATTAAATCCCCTATCCAATTAATTACCCACGACCCGATTATTTACCCACAATCCGACCCATTCCTCAAATCTTCATCACAATCATTGAATTATGCTAATCCAACGATCTAGATCAATTCCCCACTTTTCTTTATTATTTCACCCTAAACCCTACCCAACTCTCATTTTTCCTCTCATTCCTTTACAGACACTGCACCCTCTCTTCACTTTCTCTCCTTTCACTGCCATCTCCAGCCCAATGAGCATCGACACTGACCCCATAGCCCCGATATCTTCTCTCCCTCGTCTTCAACCTCCGGCGAACAACTCCAATTTCGGTGAAACCTCCCGCTCCCTGCCATCTTCCTCTTCTCCACCTCCTCCACACCTTTCTCTTACTCTCCTCTCTATCTCCCTCCTCCATCCATCACCAAAATCTGTCAAAACCAGTCGCACCTCCTCCTTCTCTTCTCCCCTCTGACCGGTGAAACCACTACTAAACCGCCGCACACCCCTGTGTTTGGCCCCTTCATCTTCTCTGGCGGATCTCGACCGTCGGACATCTCACCTCTCTCCCTCATTTTCAACCTCCGTCCTCTCCTCCTCGTCTCCCTCCATGTCCGACCACCAACAATCAAAAAACAACCATAAATCCTGCTGTTTCCACCATTAACTCCGACCACTATTGGCCAAAAAATGATAAGACCCACCCGAACCTCTGCCGCTGAGACCAGCAGCCGCACACCAACCCCCACCATTTTCTCACCTCACCAACAGACCCGACCACCAGTCAACATTGTCGGTCCTCCAACTCCGGTGAAGCTAGACAACAACGCAGGCGGACCATCTGCCTCTCCTCCCCTTTTCTCTTTGTACACCATTTATAGTAATTTCAGGCTCTTATTTGGTATAATTTCCTTGCATGCAGTAATTGTGTTAAAATCTTAACCCGAATTATTTTCTTCTTTTTTTTTTTGAGTTTGATTCTCAACAAATCTTATGCAAATTAAATTCTCAACAAATCTTATGCAAATTAAATAACTATAGTATTCATAATTTTTTTTTTGAAAATCAAGTGTTCAGACTTGTTTATTTAGGGCTTAATTACTTGATTATTTAGAGTGAAGCTTTGGTTTATAATAGCCTTCCTCTCCATGATAGCTTTGTATGATAATAGTAACTATAACACTATTTATGTGACAAAACGAGTCTTTATGCTTGCATAGTTGATTTTTAAAACATATGGAAGCTTGGTGCTTCACTATTTCAGTAGATTTGACTGTTAGCATATTTGACTGACAATTGCCTTGAATGATTCATTTTCTTTGGTGAATCTGATTCACTACAGCCGCTTCGTATAATTATATGGTAATTTTAAGAGTCCACTTGGCATAATTTCCTTAGCATAACGACAACTTTGCTGAATATTACGTAGTTTTGATCAACTAGTGTTCTTTTATTTATTGAATCAGAACTAGTACATCTTTTACATATTGGAGATGGCAACTTAAGATCCCGTGAGATTAATATAAGACAAGTCTTTCAAATTTTTTGGTAGATTTTGACTACAATCAATTCAATCTCTCTGATTAAGGGAAACCTTGTGTGATTCATATTTATTTTTACTAGTTCTGTTAATATGATTTGGAGATATTTAATATTGAATATTCTGATAATTTTTTATATGATTTGCCCTAAACTGATTCTACTGCTATTTAAGGAAAGTTTGTGTGGTTCATGTTTCCTTTTAAGCATCCCTCTGACTAAGTATGGGATAGATTTATTGTTTAAATGTTCTATGGTTACCTATGATTTTGCATTTATGTGATTAGCTTTAGTATCTAAATATTTTTGGGTAAATCTGAATACTTTTTGTCCCGATATTAATCCTGCCATCTTTGATCAATATGATTGGTATCCTCTTTATGTCCTTCCCTTAATCAGAGTACATGTTTATTTTGAATTGATCATGTCTAAGGAAACTTGTGTGATTGCTCTCTCCTTTTTCTCCTCAATTGATTTGATACATGTTTTATATGGCAACTTTTGATCAGCTTTACCACTAATTGATACTATCATGCTAATTAGGAAAAGATTTCTCTTGATTGATTTTTTGAATATTTTCTTTCCTTTATCCCTTTACTAATTAGTATATAAGGATATCTTCTCTTTTCTTAAAGACTAACTGGGGCCTCACTAATTTAGGGGAGGAATATATTTTTGACTCTATCTTTCTTTAATATTAAAAATGTTGTCGGTTCTTTAGAAAGAGGAACATCAACTTATTTGTTATCATCATATTCACACATTGGTTATTTCTTGATCACTTCTTTCGAACATTGCTATTCCTTTAGCAACATAAGAACTCGAAAATTTCTTATCTTTGCTCTCTGCTCCTGTATATAATTCTATAACTCCTCAATCCCTCCTCAACACAAACACTTCTCGGAATCCTTGAGCTTCTTGTGATCTTGATATGTTGAGGACTGGGTACCAATCAAGGCAATTTGTTACATCTTTAATCCATTAATTTCCTTTCAGTTTTGCATCTACTGGTTAGTTTGTTTATCTTTATAAGATGACATTTACCTTGTCGTTTATTCTCTTTGATTGCTCTCTCTCTTATCATGATTATGTGTTTAATATGCTTTTAACATAATTTAACTAAGTTAGCCAAATTTGTGGTTAAGAATATGAGATTATTGTTACGTGTCTACTGTTATACTAACCTTTAAGCATATATCATTTTATTTCTGGATTATCGGAGAGTCGCCGGGACGAAAGAGGGCTACCAAAATTATTCTAACATTATTTATTTTTTCATGTGTCGTATTTATTTATTTATTTTATTTTTATTTTAGTTTGTAATAATTATAATAAACACTCGTGATACTGAAAAAGGATTGTGGGGGCAGGGGTTTATATGTCTTTTGTCGTCTTAATCATTTTATTAGAAATCATACCTTTAGGATCAACAAAACCATTTATTTCTACAATAGAAACTATGCCTATAGGAGTGAACTTAATCGTTTCTGCTACAAATCATGCCTATAGAAATAACTTGATTTGGCTTAATAGAAGTCATGCTTATATTATTTGACATTAGAGAATATGTTAATAGGTATCTATGTGCTAATTCAACTTTCATTATATTGGGAATTATGATTACAAGGCTAATCATGATAGAAATAGAATATAATTGGCGTCAATGTGACTGGTTGTCATTATAAAATCTGTCTACATGAATTATTGTGCATAATCATAGGCATTATGTCTATAAGATATTCTTTCAACATTAAATTCTTTTGGATCATAATTTATATTCTGCCCTTTGGAGTTATTTTAATCAATCGATCTACATGTTTGATTTCTCTGCATTACAAATCATGACTATAGGATAATCTCTAGTATGATTATGTTCACTAGAAATCATGCCTATAGGGTTTAATTCGGAATCATTTTGAAGCATGTTTAATCACTTATTTACTTTAATGGAGGCTTATGTGAAACCTTTTTATGCTAATTGCTTTTAAGTTATTATTTATTTTTGCTTGACGTTAATTGCCTTTAATAGCCCTAAGTATACTTTAGACCCAAAAATTCAAATTAGGAGTCCATTTCCTCTTGGACATTAAGATTGGGACAAGTAGGCACATGCTAGGGTATTAGTATTTTCTTTTGTTTATAGCGATTTAGGGTTAATAACTAAATTAATTAGGTGGGTAGTGAGAAATGATAGTCTTTGCCCGCTGAATAATATGAGCAATCTAAACGGACTGCGAAATATTATTTTAGTTGCGCGGGGTGATCTCTTTAGGTTAAAATAACCCTCCCCTTTTAAAAGCAGAACTACATTTGACCTGATTTCCTTTAGGGATGCGTAAGGGGTCTCTTTGAGGCTCGGTCCAATTCTTAATAATTTTATTTATTTGTTTGTATTCTTTTGTGTTTTTATTATTTGATTGTGGAATGAATTATCAAGATAATGATAATCCCTTTTAATAGCTATATTGTCCTAAGTTTCTTTCTTCTTGCTTATTTGAATCCTCTTCTTCTTTATAATGATTTCGTAGTCTTCTAATTTTAATGATAAGATAATTAATTTATTTTCATAATAGTGTTTTTTATAAATAATTTAGATATATTTGAGGCATAACAATGATTGACCTTACTTGATAACTTATTTTTCCCACATAATAATAAATTCAACCGAGACCCACAGTTGTGGACCTCGAAAAGTGCTTAACACCTTTCTTTCAAGGTAACTTGAGTCCTTACCCTATTTATGGTGATGTAGACTAGTTGAACAAAGTTATTTGTTTAATTAGTTTAGAATGGTACCCTAACGCACCTCAATTCATTTAGGTGGCGACTCTTCCTTTCTTTTGTCCTTTAAGAGTTGTCACATGTTGAGTTCCGCTTTTCCCTGAGTAAAATGAAGCGCGACAGAGTGGCAACTCTACAGGGGATTCTAAGCTTTAACCATTACATGTTCATTTTTTATGTGGGATTTTCTTTTTGAGTTAAAAAAATCTTTTCCTTTTTCTATTTATTTGTTTCCTTAATTAGTCAATTTACCATGTTTAATCCCTTTCCTTTTTTCTAATTATTTGTTTCCTTGTTTAATTGATTAATTTCTTCATATATTTTTAATTATATAAGCATGAATTCACTAATCATTTTATTTCCTTTTTTTGTTTTCATTTATTTACACTGTCTCATTTTTATGTATAATTTGGAATCAATGTCTTAATTAATTGGCTAATTGTTAACTGCTTTCCTTAAATTTTCATTTTCGCTCATATTTTCCCACTTGAAAACCTCTCACAGTTGATAACGGTTGTGTGATTTCATGACCATTCACTATTAAAACACCCTTCGAGGAATGCCTCAGGATTTGATAGATCAGCGGTGCGTCGACGATCATGAACTTTCTCACTCTCAAGTTGTCCGCGCGAGGAAACCGTATCATACCCACTCTTGTCTTTAGATCTTGACCGTGTGTCCTTTACTAAGGAATACACATCATGTATCACCTAGGAAGTCGTGATGCCCATAGTACGTCAAGACCGATAGTAAAACTTGGTCATTGAGTCTTAAAGGATTCTCTATCCCGAAAAGAATGTCTTCGTAATATATGTGCATTTAAAATTTCCCTTTCCCTTATCTCCTTTCTTTTTTAAATTATTATATTCTTCCATGTTTGATCATTTTTCTTATTCCCTTTCCTTGCTTAAAATATTTTCTTCCATTTTTAGCTTTTCCTATTTCTTTATTTGTTTGATTTATTTTCTTCTCTTATTACTTGATTAATTTGATGCAACTATCCCATTACTTATTTATGCGACATAATTGATGATTTATTTATCCATAAATTTTTTATTTTCTGTATTTACTTTTGTTGCTTCATTATTTTCATTGTATTTCTTAACTACTTATTGTGTGCACATGATAATTACAATAGTTTTTCATTCCGCTCATACTTCTCCCACTTGAAAAATTATCACAATCGCACTATACATGCGATTTGTGCTTTGTAGTTCTCCGAAATTCTTTCAAAAGCCTATTTAGATAGTTGGTATATACGTGGGGTGAATGGATAATTTTACAACCATGTGACCACGTGCCTTCTCGCATAAGAAAATCTTGAGTTAGTGTCCACCCTACTCTTAGAAATTTATGTCAAGTCATGCATACATTATACCTAGGAGATATCGATATCCTTGGGTATTGAGGCCATTAGTGTGACTTTGCTCAAAGTCCAAATAGATTTATAATCTTGAAAAAGGACATTATCATATCTATTTGCATTTTTATTTGAGAGGTCAATATGTCTAAAAATGTAGACTATTTGCTCCTTAGGTAGGATGGGTAAAACTAATATTTTATGATACAGGATGTTAAGAACCAATTCATGTCGTGTAAACTGGGAAGAAGTCAAAAGAAGGAAGAGCATTTTCATTTAGGCTATAGCTTTATTTTTGTAATTTATTTCTTGTAATATTTCATTATGTAAAATAAAGCAATAATTTATTTATTTATTTGAGAATTTTAGTGGAGCAAATGGAATAATACATTAATACATATTTGCCCCTCAAAATAGGCTAGGCCTATCTCTGGCACGAAAGAGGCCCCCAAATTAAGAAACACATTAATGTGTCTATGTCCTTTAATCTTTAATTTATAGCATATTATGCTCGATTTTTATTACTAATTTAATCTTATTTTATTTTTTTTTATCTTGATTATACCCTTCCTAAGGTTAATTTGTGCATAATTGCCCGACCTATCCTCCTCCTAGTTGGTTTACAAAGGTAAAAGAGAAAATGAATGACAGTAATAGTTCAACAGACAGATTTGATACGATCGCTCTAAGAGATTCCATAGAGAGTTCAGAGAGGAGATATCTACCTTAGTATAATGATATGATTCTAAGGATGGAACAAAGGATTTTGGAACTGCAAGGGGAATTATGCCGAGTTCGTAATACAACCAACCTGTCAGTCCCACTAGAAACTTCGTTAGACTGCAAATCGAGGTCCATGCCCCTACCAAGCCTCATCTCGCTTTTACAAGTCTTCCTCTGTCATCCCATCAAGTCTCATATTCTCAAAACAATTCTAGTCATATCTATTCGCTTCCTCAAAATTATATGCAATATCCACAAAACGCTTACCCAACTTCATCAAATGCGCATCAGAATCAAGCCGTCTCACAAAGACCACCAACCATATCTCATGTTCATTACTTACCTCCCACATCTACATCCAACATGTCTTACACCTATGCTCCTGGAAATAATACCATAAACTCTATTTACATTGAGATTGCTCCACTCACTCATCACTTAGGAGAATCCGAACTCTCTGAGAAAGATAGGTTGATATAGTTTATGGCTGAGGAACTCAAGAAAATGAACAACCAAATACAGAATATTGAAGGGGCCAAGGGGATAGAAGGCCTAAATTATGAAGACCTATGCATACATCCTGATGTCGAGCTATCGGTGCGGTACAAACCTCCAAAGTTTGAAATGTTCACTGGCACCGGTGATCCGAAAGCCTACTTAAGAATGTACTGTGACAAGGTGATTGGAGTAGGAAGAGATGAAAAAATTCAAATGAAGTTGTTCATGAGAAGTTTGACTAGAGATGCCCTTAGTTGGTACGTAGAGCAAAATCCAAGAAAATGAATTAATTGTCTGATATGGCTACGACTTTTGTAGAGCGGTTCAGTTTCAATATAGAGAATGCACTAGATTTATACTACATTCAGAACTTGAAAAGAAAGCCTACAGAGACATTCAGGGAATATGATACCCGTTGGAGGTCCGAGGCCGCCAGAGTGCGACTCCAATGGAAGAAGTTCAAACAAAAGACATCTTCATTCGAAATCTGGACCCGCAAGTATATGATAGGTTGATACTGGTTGAGAAGAGTTTTGCCGAAATCATCAAATTAGGTGAAAATATTGAGGACAATATCAAGAATGATACCATTGTCGATTCGGGAGCCTTGCAAGCAGCTAGTAAGACTTTGCAGTCTGGTAGGACCGCTGAGAAAAATAACATAAAAGAGGTAAATGCCGTAAAGCCTATAGAAGAGATGAAAACTCTTTGGAGCTACCAAGCACCTCCAGTCCAATACCAAGTGCCTCCATTTTCATCTCCTGCACCAACATACAATCACCCAATGTCGTTCTACAACCATACTAATTACCTTGTTCATAATTCACAACCTACACATTTTCAGCCTCCTCCACCTGCACTCCAAAGGCCACCAGCTTATCAAAAATCCACCAAATCAACGATCCTATCAGCCTTCGAGACCTTGAGAAAATTCATCCAAGCAGTATACCCCTTTAGGTGAACCTATAACCCACTTGTATGAGAGATTGAAGGTTGCCGACTATATCACTCCAATTCTAGATACACATGCAAAATGGCTCGATCATACTAAGATTTGCGACTATCATTCAAGGATAAGAGGACACACCGTAGAAGATTTTCGATCTTTGAAAGATAAGATTCAAGCATTGATTGATGCTAAGGTGATACACCCGAAATGAAAGTTGATGCCCACTTAGGATGTTGAAGCTAAACGCTATCCTCAGTTTGATTTGTTCCCTCATTTGATAGTTTTTTATTATTATTTATAGCAGAACTACGTCTAACCTAATTTTCTTCAGGGATACATGGGCGTCTCTTTGAGGCTCGATTCGGTTCTTAATAATTTTATTTGTTTGTTTGTATTCTTTTTGTGTTTTTATTATTTGATTGTGGAATGAACTATCAAAATAATGACGATCCCTTTTAATATCTATATTTTCCTAAGTTTCTTTCTTCTTGCTTATTTGATTCCTCTTCTTCTTTGTAATGATTTCGTAGTCTTCTAATTTTAATGATAAGATGATTAATTTATTTTCATAATAGAGTTTTTTTAATAATTTAGTTATAGTTGAGGCATAACAATGATTGACCTTACTTGATAACTTATCTTTTTCATATAATAATAAATTCGACCATGACCCACAGTTGTGGACCTCGAAAAGTGCTTAACACCTTCCTTTCGAGGTAACTTGAGCCCTTACCCAATTTTTGGTGACATAGACGAGTTGAACAAGGTTATCTGCTTAATTAGTTTAGAATGGTGCCCTAACGCACCTCAATTCGTTAGGTGGCAACTCTTTCCTTTCTTTTGTCCCTTAAGAGTTGTCACATGTCGAGTTCCGCTTTTCATGAGAAAATTGGGGCGTGACAGAATGGCGACTCAACTCTGAACTATGTTGGACCTGATTCTCATTTAAGAAGGATACATAGGCGTCCCTATGGGACTCGATTTATATCTTAATAAATTTTCCTTTCCCCTTTCTGAGTGTTAACTGGGCAGAATTTTTGAGAGGATCTAAAAAATTCCATAGATCAAACATTTCTATATAACTGGGGCAGAAATTTTTGAGAGGTTCGAAATTTTTTTATTGAAATGACATCTCAAGATAATAGGATGTCTATGGATTGCAACATCCAGCCTGATCATAAATCCAAAGTTCATGAGATCGGGATAGCAACAAATGAATAGAGGCACAAATCAACCTTTCCTCTTTTAAACTTATAATTTTTCTTTGAGTGCAGGAACATCAGGTATAAATGCGCAATCATTTTTGTACATCATCAAGATTTACTAGGTTATCCGTTATCAATGGTAAAACTAAACTACTTGAAGCTTGTCAATGCCTTGCGAATCATGAACGGGGTTAAACACTACCCTCTTAGTAAGTTACTCAAAGTTGAACACTGTCTTATTTAAAGCTAAAGTATTATTTTGATTTCTCTATGGGTTAATCCCTATCCTCCAATTTTTAAGGGCTAACCATTGCCTATTGCTTTTAAAATGGGTTAAGCACTACCCTAAATTTTAAGGGCTAAGCATTGTCCTATGAGTTAAGCACTACCCTAATTTTTAAGGGCTAAGTATTGTCCTATGGGTTATGCACTACCCTAAATTTTAAGGGCTAAGCATTGTCCTATAGGTTAAGCACTACTCTAATTTTTAAGGGCTAAGCACTGTTCTATGGGTTAAGCAATACCCTAAATTTTAAGGACTAAGCATTGTCCTATGGGTTAAGCATACCCTAAATTTTTTAAGACTAAGCACTGCCTTCTAAATGTTGCTCGGGTTAAGCACTACCCTCTCAAATTTATTCCAGCTAATATTTTTGCAAAATATTATATTATTTTCATTGAATAATCACTTTTATCCAGTATTTTAAATTTTACAGTCTACTATTGTGTTATTTCAAATTACTCTTGTGATATTGAATCAACATGCGGACCGTGTGAATCAAATATTGTATTGATGATTCACACGGTTTTCTAACATATGTAGTTCAATTTCATTGTTTTTACTTAACTTAAGATACTATCATGCTACTTTCAAGCTACTACCGTATTAATTCAAGCCTCTATTTGCTACTCTTAACATATTATCGTTGTGCTACTCTTACCATTCTTTTGATTGGGTTAAACATTACCCTTCAGACTTTTAAGGGCTACGCATGGTCCTATCATTTCAAATGTTGTTCAGGTTAAGCCCTACCCTCCCAAAGTTATCCAAGCTACGTTTTGTTTTCAAAAATTTATATGTTATTTTAATTATCTCGACTCATCATTATTTATTTATTCATTTACTTTCAAGATCTATTCGATTTTCACCGCACTTAGAAGCGATTTTTGTTTTCATCTCGATTTTAAATCTTTTATCTTTTCGATTAGCCCTCATCCTAATATTACCGCATTTTGATACGAAAAGTAACAATTTCATCTATCTCTTTCATTTCTCTATTCTCATCATTTCATACTCTTTTCGTTCCTTATTCAAATCATGTATCATCAACATCCTTTTAGGAATCTCGTTCATTCCTAAATCTAGAACTACACACGGCCTGATTCTTGTGAAACCCGAGATATGTAGGCGACTTGAAACTAAAGTCTCGACCGCAATATCTTCATAGCTCCATTTTCTTTCATCCAGCCACACCAAAAATTTTCCTTCGATTAGACAAAATTGGCTACTAGGCCAACATTCTTTATTCACCAATTTATCCTTCATTCCCGAACAAAGAAGGGGCAGATGTTGACACCCAATTTTAACCTCTCTATACCCCGTCTAAGTTGCGTATTAATATATGTATGCATATTTTATTAATTACCTTTTTAACAAAATTATTTAATTCGCATTCGTAACATTCTAGATTAATTAGCCTACATATTTGAATTTTTGCATAGTTATTTTAAATTGCACTTCTAAAATATTTTATTATATTAATTTCAAGTTTTTAATTTTCCAATGTTATATGTAATTACATCAAATACAACATATTGTGTACATCATTTTTTCAATTAAACGAGGTTTGTTTACAAAATATAATTTACTTAGTTTTATAAATTATTTATATTTAATTTTGTAATAATAACATTTATATAATTGTATCATAAATTAAACTATTGTGTTACCCATTTAATAAATCATCTACAAGTGTAGTGTTTTTATTAATTTAATAGTATCTAATTCAATTTTCCTCCAATCTATTTAAATTCTATCCACTATCTATCCAATTCATACCAATTTTGGCCACTTTCTATTTAATATATGCCAATTCTAGCCATTTTGATCAAATTCTGGCCATAGTTTAAATGCCAATTCAGCCATTAAATTCCCTATCCAATTAATTACCCACAACCCGATTACTCACCCACAATCTAATCCATTCCTCAAATCTTTATCACAATCGTTGAATTATGCTAATCCAACGATCTAGATCAATTCCCCTTCGCTTTTTTATTTCACCCTAAACCCTAGCCAACTCGCATTTTCCCTTTCATTCCTTTATAGGCGCTGCACCCTCTCTTCACTTTCTCTCCTTTCACTGCCATCTTCGGCTATCTCCGGCCCAATGAGCACCGGCACCGACCCCACAGCTCCTATCTTCTCTCCCTCATCTTCAACCTCCAGCGAACAACTCCAATTCTGGTGAAACCTCCCTCTCCTCACCATCTTCCTCTTCTCCACCTCCTCCACACCTTTCTCTTACTCTCCTCTCTATCTCCCTCCTCCATCCATCACCAAAATCTGTCAAAACCAGTCGCACCTCCTCCTCCTCTTCTCCCCTCTGACTGGTGAAACCACCACTAACACACCGCACACCCCTGTGTTTGGCCCCTTCGTCTTCTCCAGCGGATCTCGATCGCCGGACATCTCACCCCTCTCCCTCATCTTCAACCACTATCCTCTCCCTCCATGTCCGACCACCAACAATTGAAACACAACCATAAATCCCGCTGTTTCCACCATTAATTTCGGCCACTATTGGCCGAAAAATGACCAGACCCACCCGAACCTCTACTACTGAGACCAGCAGCCACACACCAACCCCCACCATATTCTCACCTCACCAATAGACCCGACCACCAGACAACATTGTCGGCCCTCCAACTTTGGCGAAGCTAGACAACAGTGCTGGAGGACCATCTGCCTCTCCTCTCCTTTTCTCCTTGTACACCATTTGCAGTAATTTTCAGCTCTTATTTGGTATAATTTCCTTGCATATGGTAATTGTGTTAAAATCTTAACCCGAATTGTTTCCTTATTTTTTTGATTTTGATTCTCAACAAATTTTATGCAAATTAAATAACTATAGTATTCATAAATTTTGTTTTGAAAATCAAGTGCTCAGACTTGTTTATCTAGGGTACTTCGCTCCGTTAAGTGATGCTTTTTTTTCATTTTCTTAGATATCTTAATTACTTGATTATTTAGAGTGAAGCTTTGGTTTATAATAGTCTTCCTCTCCATGATAGCTTTGTATGATAATAGTAACTATAACACTCTTTATGTGATAACACGAGTCTTTATGCTTGCATAGTTGATTTTTAAAACATATGGAAGCTTGGTGCTTCACTATTTCAGTAGATTTGACTGTTAGCATATTTGACTGACAATTGCCTTGAATGATTCATTTCCTTTGGAATCTGATTCATTATAGCCGCTTCGTATAATTATATGGTAATTTTAACAGTCCACTTGGCATAATTTCCTTAGTATAACGACAAATTTGTTGAATATTACATAGTTTTGATCAACTAGTATTCTTCTATTTAATCAATCAGAACTAGTACATCTTTTACATATTGGAGATGGCAACTTAAGATCCTGTGAGATTAATATAAGGTAAGTCTTTCAAATGTTTTTGGTAGATTTCGACTACAATCAATTCAATGTTTCTGATTAAGGGAAATCTTGTGTGATTCATA
The DNA here is from genome assembly GCA_035772735.1 of Datura wrightii. Classification (NCBI taxonomy): domain Eukaryota; kingdom Viridiplantae; phylum Streptophyta; class Magnoliopsida; order Solanales; family Solanaceae; genus Datura; species Datura wrightii. The sequence continues at coordinate 17,089,289 of JASDFA010000019.1, read as the reverse complement.
TTTATTTTTACTAGTTTCGTTAATATGATTCGGAGATCTTTCGTATTGAATATTTTGATAATTTTTTATATGATTTTCCCTAAACTGATCCTACTGCTATTTAAGGGAAGTTTGTGTGGTTTATGTTTCCTTTCAAGCATTCCTCTGACTAAGTGTTACACCCCGTAAGATTCTCGGCACCTAGATGGCCTATTCGCGCGTTGGTTAAGCATATTTGAAAGCCATACGTGCTAGAGAAAGGCCCGGGAAAGGATCGGACGAGTAGCCTGTCGAACCATCACGAAAGGATCTAGGGCAGAGCCCATCCGCGATGGCAGCGTGTCACGGAGGCGGGGCCACCGCGTTGGCTCCGTGACACGTTGGCCCTGTCTAGGCCCAAGCATATAAAGCCCCACTTCGGTTTTAAATCAGTTCATTCATTATAATTTCCAGAGAATTCGCAGCAAACAGAGAGAGACGAAGAGGGTGAAGATATTATCGTTCGATTACGCTGCCAAACGTAGTCCAAACTTAAATTAACCTCAGGTACCGAGGTATTTAGCAGCAGGGAGCATTCCTGTGGATTTTGTTTCACGAAATACGGCCAACGAATCGTCGAGCTACCGGACTAAGGTAAGTAGAATTGCTCCAAACTAGTGTTTATGTGCTCCTAGCCGTAAAGTGAATACTTCTCCCTTCTGGACTTATGAAAAATAGCAAGTTTTCGACTGTCTTCTGGTAAGCCTAAGTTTAGGCTATAATTATATCGAAAGTGACATCGTCTTTCAGAATAGTGTTGTATTTAGTACTAATTGACGTATATATGAATGCAGTTGGGACAAATAGCTGGAGTACTGGCCGAGCCTCGTCCGACAATCGAATAACTCAAGGTTAAGGTATGTAAAGTAGTTTCCTCGGCAAGTTAGAGGTTTTAGTCGTATATGTTATACCCCGTAGGATTCCCGGCACCTAGATGACTTATTCGCACATTGGTTAAGCATATTTGAAGGCCATACGTGCTAAAGAAAGGCCCGGGAAAAAAGATTGGACGCGAAACCTGTCGAACCATCGTGGAAGGAGCCGAGGCAGAGCCCCTCCGCGATGGCAGCGTGTCACGGAGGTGAAGCCTCCGCATTGGCTCCGTGACACGTTGGCCCTGTCCAGGCTCAAGTATATAAACCCCACTTCGGTTTAATTTCATTTAAACCCATTATAATTTCCAGAAAACGCAGGAGAATAGGGAGAGACGAAGAAGGTAATATAATTTTCATCCTATTACGCTGCTAAACGTTGTCCAAACTCAAATTAACCTCAGATACTGAGGTATTTAATAGCAGAGAGCAATCCTACGGATTTAGTTTCGTGAAATACGGCCGACGAATCATCGAGCTACCGAGCTAAAGTAAGTAGAATTGCTCCAAACTAGTGTCTGTGTGTTCCTAGCTGTGAAGTGAATATTTCTCCCTTCTGGACCTCTGAAAAATAGCGAGTTTTCGACCGTCTTTCGATAAGCCTAAGTTTAGGCTATAAATTATATCGAAAGTGACGTTGTTCTTTAAAATAAAGCTATATTTGGTATTAATTGATATATTTATGAATGCAGTTGAGAGAAATAGTTGAAGTATTGGCCGAGCCTCGTCCGACAGACGGATAGTTCGAGGATAAGGTATGTAAAGCTAGTTTCCTCGGCAAGTTAGTAAATCTCGGTATAGTAAATTAATTTAAAGGCCAGTAGAATATTCAGAAGTCATGTGTTACGTTTGTTACGAATGTTGGTACGATATTAGAAGCATCATGATGTAATTACCGCGAAACTTGCTAGCACGATATAGTTTCTAATATAAGTGTTAGGAACTGCACAGCATGCTCAGTATGTGATGTAATGCAGAATGTTAGGACATTATCGTATTCAGTTGAAACCCAGTAAAACAATGTAATATCTGTAAGGCATCTCAGAAGTAGAATAATAGGTTAAAATGAAATTTAGGAAGCATGCCAGAAATAGTAAATCATATTATTACAGAAACTCAGTATACAACACAGTATGGTAGAAGATTATATTTACACATATATACTATTATCAGTCTCAGCATGTATTAAGTACGTATACATTACCATTACTAGTTCAGTACCCAGTATGTACGGATACTTTACTACTATTAGCTTCAGTATGTGGGATATGCAGATAGTATTACTAGTTGAGACCGTTGTTTGTTTTGGGGTTGGATTACCTAGCATCCATGACCGCCCCAGGGTTAATAGCTGTATCGACTCGTCCGCCAGAGGACGAGGATACGTCGCTCTACGGAGTGGCATGCCGTCCCACAGGGGATGAAGATGGGATGCCAGTTTTCCCCATATTGTGCCTTGGTCGGCCCTTACACACCCCTGTCGAGCGGATACGCCCGGGTGTTGATTCAGGAGTCCTCTGGACTCAGGTACAGTTATAGTCAGGGGCTCAGCGAGCCCAAGTGCATACCCAGGGGACCGGCATGATGCTTACAGCTATTATAGTAAATGGGATGACCGGGGTAGGGGTATAGATTTTGTGCTGGTTGTACCCCCCCGGCTTATGGGGGCCGGGTAAGGTTTGTGTGTGCTATGTTATGTTGTGTTATGTTATGCCATGTTACATTAGATACGAGTAGATCGACAGTAGAGCGATACATCTCCAGGTACGCTCCTACTCCTTCCAGTATAGTTAAGAGTAGGTATAGTTTTACATTATCAGACAGTTAATCTATTCCTTTCTATTTCAGTTTCACCAGTTGTATTGTTGTTTACAGATATTTCTTTCAGTTATTGCTTTACATACTCAGTACCAGTGGTACTGACGCCCAGTGGGGCACTGCATTACTTGCCTGCAGGTACTTATAGACGAGGGGCCGATACCTCATGATTCCAGTTAGCTCACAGGGTCATCAGCTCCAGTCATCCGGAGCTAGATAGGCAGAGGTTTACCCCTTTTTTTTGTTGTACAGTACGGGTAGGTTGGGGCCCTGTCCCGATCATTTATATTGTTATTCCTAGAGGCTTGGAGCCTATATATATTTCCCTGTGGTCAGTTGAGCCGGTCGTGTGAGGCCGTGCAGTTGTATAGCTGTTAGTACTTTTATCTCTTTTATATTGGCCGTGTGGGGACATAGCTTGACAGTAGTGGTGACCTTGCCAGTCACGTAGCTTTCTAGTATTTCATTGTTGAGTTGCTGATAACTAGACAGCATGGTGGCCTTGTCGGCCCGCATAGGTTTCCCTATATTGAATGTGTTCTGGCCAGCTGATAGTGCAGGTACAGGTGGTTATAGGCCAGTTGGCCAGAGGCTGTGTTTACAACCGTTATATAGCCGGTTTGTTTCTTGGAATAGAGCCCGGATTTGTTCATCCTCCGATGCAGCCTGGTGGTTTTCATCCTAAGTTTCCTTATTATCCATGGCCATTCATGCATACACCAGTTCCATCTCCACCCAAAGGACAGAATTAAGAATATTCACTAATGAGCTAATTAAGTGATGGATCAATACCTTAATTGATCGCCACATATTTGTGATCTTGAGGTTAATCAATATCTTTAAGATTCATAGGTTTAGAGTAGTTAATTTAGTTTTTATGAATTTTCAAGTAGTTTTTATTAGTAAGAAAATTGCTTGATTTTGCTTAGCATTAAATAAAAATTTAAGTTTGTTTTCTTAACATGCATTATTTCTAACTTTATACTATACTATTGCTTATTAACATATTTTTTATGTGTGTAAATAAATTATTCCATTTATGATACTCATAATATTATGTTTGAGTATTTAGAAAAAAGAGTTTTTCTAATATGCAAAAAATAATTATTTAAGGTGTATGAATTAGTAAGCTAAATATTTCTTCAATCATTACAATCTATTAGTCACTATGTTATTATTAGTTTGTTAAAATGAAAAAGGCCTCCTTCTTTGACTACTGCCGCCTCAGTGAGAGAAATGAAGATCTCGCATATAGTTACCAATCGACTTAAGTAATATTTTTATATTTTAAATGTAATTTAATTTTAAAACTAAATTATTATAACACTTGTCGTTAATTTATTACTAATTGATAGCTCATAATTGATAGAGTTTTTTTTTAAATAATTTATCATTAAATAAAATTAGCGATGAATATTTACTATTTGACAATTGAGGTTATTTCACTACTTTTTACTTCTAATTTAAGTTTTATTTTTTGAAAACACTAGCACTCAGACATTTAAATGCATTAAACAATTCTCCCAAACAAAAATGCTAATACAAAAGGAAATAAAGATTAATTAGATATGAGATTCTTCATTAATTTATTGCCAAAAAACTAATATTTAATAAACTCTTTTGATAATTGATCATTAAACGAGGTCCTACTTTCTATTATCAAAATTAATCTTCTGGTCGAAAGTAAACAATGCAAAAATAATATAATAATAAGTAATCCTATATGCTATTTTAAAAGTTGGCATGTCACATAAAAATTAAAAAATTAGCTGAGTGCACTAAGGATCTTGCATTTACGTAGAGTTAGAGAAAGGGTCGCACCCTTAAAGGGTGTGATGATTTAGTTAATTCTACGCCTAAAATTCATAAGCCACAGGTCATACAAAAATAAATTTAGCATGATCTAGCTCACTTTTTGGTTATTACACAAAGTAATTATGATACTCATATAATAGTTTAACTTTAGTAGTTTCTCTACAAACTTGTCATTATCTATTCAAAATTGCTCTTGGTATGAATAATGAAAATAGGATTGTTATACCCCGTAGGATTCCCGGCACCTAGATGACCTATTCGCACGTTGGTTAAGTATACTTGAAGGCCATACGTGCTAGAGAAAGGCCATATGTGATGATTTAGTTAATTCTACGCCTAAAATTCATAAGCTACAGGTCATACAAAAATAAATTTAGCATGATCTAGCTCACTTTTTGGTTATTACACAAAGTAATTATGATACTCATATAATAGTTTAACTTTAGTAGTTTCTCTACAAACTTGTCATTATCTATTCAAAATTGCTCTTGGTATGAATAATGAAAATAGGACTGTTATACCCCGTAGGATTTCCGGCACCTAGATGACCTATTCGCACGTTGGTTAAGTATACTTGAAGGCCATACGTGCTAGAGAAAGGCCCGGGAAAAGATCAGACGAGAAACCTGTCGAACCATCGCTGAAGGAGCCGGGGCAGAGCCCCTCCGCGATGGCAGCATGTCACGGAGGAGGAGCCTCCGCGTTGGCTCCGTGACATGTTGGCCTTGTCCAGGCCCAAGTATATAAAGCCACACTTCGGTTTATTTTAGGATTAAATCATTTAAACCTCAAAAAACAGAGAGCAAACGCAGGAGAAGGAAAAAGGAGCGAAGTAGTAATATAATTTTTGTTCGATTACGCTGCTAAACGTTGTCCAAACTCAAATTAACCTCAGATACCGAGGTATTTAGCAGCAGAGAGCATTCCTACGGATTTAGTTTCGTGAAATACGGCCTACGAGCCGTCGAGCTACCAAGCTAAGGTAAGTGGAATTGCTCTAAATTAGTGTCTATGTTTTCCTAGCTGGGAAGTGAATACTTCTCCCTTCTCGACCGCTGAAAAATAGCGAGTTTTCGACCGTCTTTCGATAAGCCTAAGTTTTGGTTATAAACTATATCGAAAGCGACGTTACTCTTTAAAGTAAAGTTGTATTTAGTATTGATTGACATATTTATGAATGCAGTTGGGAGTAAACAGTTGAAGTACCGGCCGAGCCTCGTCCGACACACGAATAGTTCAAGAATAAGGTATGTAAAGCTAGTTCCCTCGGCAAGTTAAGTAATATCGGCACAGTATAGTAATTTACAGGCCAGTAGAATGTTCAGAAGTCAAGTGTTACATTTATTGTGAATGTTGATACGATATTAGAAGCATCAAGTTGTAACTTGCGTGAAACTTACTAGTACGACATAGATTCTAACACAAGTGTTAGAAACTGCTCAGCATGCTCAGTACGTGAAGTAATATGAAATGTTAAGATATTATTGTATTCAGTCGAAACCCCGTAAAGTGATGCAATATCTGTAAAGCACCTCAGAAATAGAATGGCAGGCTAAAATAAAGTTTAGAACGCATGTTAGAAATAGTAAATCACGTTAATACAGAAACTCAGTATATAGCATAGGTTGCAGCAGAAATACTATATTTCGTATAACATTTGCCCCAGTACAGTCTGGCAGGAGACTATATTCATATATACATATTTACCAGCCTCAGCACGTATTAAATACGTACAGACTGCTATCACTAGTTCAGCATGTAGTATATACGATACTTTACCCCTATTAGCCTCAGTATGTGAGATATGCAGACAGTATTACTAGTTGAGACCGTTGTATTGTTTGGGGTTGGATTACCTAGCATCCACGACCGACCAGGGTTAATAGCTGTATCGACTCGTCCACCAGAGGATGAGGATACATCGCTCTACGGAGTAGCATGCTGTCCCGCAAGGGGACGAAGATGAGATGCCAGTTTTCCCCATATTGTGCCTTGGTCGGCCCTTATACACCCCCGTCGAGCGGATACGCCTGGGGTGTTGATTCAGGAGTCCTCCGGACTCAGGTACAATTATAGTCAGGGGCTCAGCGAGCCCAAGTGCCTACCCAGGGGACTGACAGGATGCTTATAGTTATTATAGGAGATGGGATGACTGGGGTAGGGGTGTAGATTCTGTGCTGGTTGTACCTCCCGGCTTATGGGGGCTGGGTAAGGTTTGTGTGTGCTATGTTATGTTATTTCATGTTATGCCATGTTACGTTAGATACGAGTAGATCAGCAGTAGAGGGATACGTCTCCAAGTATGACTCCTATCCCTTCCAGTAAAGATTGAGAGAAGGTATGATTTACATTATCAGACAGTTAATCTATTCTCTCTATTTCAGTTTCATCAATTATATTATTGTTTTCAGATATTTCTTGCAGTTATTGCTTTACATACTCAGTACCAGCGGTACTAACGCCCGGTGGGGCACTGCATTACTTGCCTGCAGGTACTCGTAGACAAGCAGGCGATACCACGTGATTCCTGTCAGCGATCGAGTATTCAGCTCATGTCATCCGAAGACTGAATTCCAGAGGTGTATTTCAGTTTCTTTTGTTGTATACTACGGGTAGGTCGGGGCCCTGTCCCGATCATTTCTATTGTTATTCCTAGAGGCTTGCGGTCTGTATATATTTCCCTGTGGTCAGATGAGCCGGTCGTGTGAGGCTGTGCAGTGGAATAGCTGTTAGTACCCTTTCTTTCTTTTATGTTGGCCGTGTGGGGCCATAGTTTGCCAGTAGTGGTGACCTTGCCGGTCACGTAGTTTTCTAGTACTTCATGATTGAGTTACAGATAACTAGACAGCATGGTGGCCTTGTCGGCCCGCATAGGATCCCCTAAAGTGACATGTTTCTGGTCAGCTGTTAGTACAGGTACAGGAGGCTATAGGCTAATGGGCCGGGGGTTGTGTTTACAGCCGTTATATAGCCCTTTGTTTCCAGAAATGTGAGTTAGAGGCAGCCAGGCACCAGATGTGCCTAGGCTTAGCAGCCCAGTAGTTCAGGTCCTAGTAGGGCACCAGGTGCCAGTCATACCCCCCAAGGCGGGGTGTGACAAACTTGGTATCAGAGCAGGTCGTGTCCCAGGGAGTCTGCAAACCGTGCTAAGTAGAGTCTTGTCTATGGATGTGTTGTGTACCACATACTATAGGCAGGAGGCTGCGAGGCATGATAGGATGGTTACCCTTCCTTCTCAGTCAATCGTGCTTTAGAACGGTACAGTATAGGGTCGAGTCCCTAAGAACTTACCGTATTCTTTGATTACAGATACAAAGGCAGATCAGCATTACCCTACTACAGGCAGAAGGTCAGATATAACAACAGAAGAGGGCATCAGCCAGTTACGTGATAACTACAGCAGTAAGAGGAGGTACCCGAGACCTCCCAGCATAATACCTTTGTCGGTACTATTCCCAGTATATGTTGATAACGTCAGAATAGGAAGTCAGAAGTATAATGTATATATGAGTTGATTCATTTATTAGCTATATGAGATCTGATTATGATTACAGATAAGGTCAGACCACTAGGTAAGTATAAGAAAGAGAGGGAAATGCAGGAATCCCAAATACATCTTTTTGGGTTTGATACAGTTAAATGCTTTTATCTGTTACAATAAGAAAAGGGCTATTCCTACCTCTTGATTTCGATACCAGTATAGTAAAGGAGCATAAGACTTGAGATGGGGTTGCCAAATCATACAGTAAGTAAAGATGGGCTGATTGATCCTAGTAAGTATTAGAAAGTATAAAGAGCTCCTATGATTACGTAAGCTGTGCAGACCCTTATGATAACAAGCCAGTAAAGAAAGTAAGACTATTTAGCTTACCCGAAGCAGGGGTAAAAGATCTGTTAGTAATGAATGCTTAGTAATAGTCAATTTCGAGTCAGAAAAAGGCTAAGTCCGTCACATATGCTAACAGATAGTAAGACATACCTGTAAGATTGTGGTTATGATCCAGTTGTGATATCAAAAGGGTGAGGGATCATGTGAATCAGATAGGTCTGACTGCAAATCAGGGGAAGAATGAACTGATGCAGGACCAACAATCTTGTTAACGGTGAAGAGCAGGTACTTTGAACCCCAGAGTTCAGCTTAAGTAAAATGAAGGAAAGAAGCAGGAATGTCAGATCTTGTGGGGAAATTAGAACTACCCCAGACCAATAAAATATCGTATTAAGGATTAAGCCTCGGGCTGACAGTAGGATTGCGATTTAGAATACCGCGGTATGTCCGCTATGGAAAAGTTAAGAAGTTACCGATACAACAATTCTAATCTAGTGTAGCCTAGAGATAAGGCCCAGCAGACAGTCATGGGCTCTCAATATATGCCTAGTAAGGCTACAAGATTCAAACGTCGACCCCACATCGCAAGAGTGGTGGAATTTCAAACAGCAGACAATAACTAGAGTGTTTATGTTTCTTACTTTCAGAATGGGGTGACAATGCAATAAAATGATAAGTTAGGGCAGGAGATATTATTAAGCCGTAGAAGCGATGTATCATGTACGGTATGAGACTCAGCAGAGTATGTCAGAGATTATGTATTACCGCAGAACTCAGTACATATTGTACGCAGCCATTGATATATATATATATATATATGCAGATAATAGATATGCTGTGAGTGGCTGCCTATAAGGGCTACAATCACAGATGCCGATTAGTAATAGAAAGCATATACAAATTGCATTGCAGGACAAAAAAAAAAGAAGAAAGAGGGAGAAGATAGAAAGAAAAGAAGAAGAGAAAGGGCGGATTAAGTGTGAATTATGTATGAAGTCATAGAAACTATCTCAGTTTTCAGTTATTAGGTTAACAAACTTATGTGTTGTTGTCAGATCTAGGATCTAGGAGCTTACCAGAGTTATTGGCCTAAAACAGATGGCTAGATGATAAGGGCGCAGTTAGACGGTCTACCGACCAGCTGGCGCCTGCATTAGTAGGGAGGCGTCCCTGAAGATCGGTAAGAGTAGTGTATATGCTAGAACCAGGATTAGAGGCTGAATAGGCAAATTTCAGAGATTAGCAATACCAAAATTGTTCTAGTATGTCAAGTGGTCGTACGTCATTTTTCCAGTCTTGTAGGTGAGAGTCGGCCTTAACCAACTTAGCAGTTATTATGTGGAACACCCCATGAGACAGCCGGCCGTCCCAGTCAGAATACCCGTGGGTACCCCAAGGAAGGGTCCACATCAGTAGTCAGCGACAGACTAGTAATTCAGCTGGTTTTCGTAAGATATTTAGATACAGAGCCATAGCAGAAGGCCAGTATTTACAGAATAGCTCATAAGACCGAGAATTCCCTAGAATAGCAGTATAAATCCAAGTGGATATACACAAGGCGTAAGAAATTGATAGTACCCTGCTAGCACAGTGTTTATTAAGACTAGGGGATCAGTAGACTCCCCGTGAAGATCCAGAGATCGATCGCCTGGGAGCAAGTTTGATTAAGCCCAGCCTTACAGTGGTTTAAGTAAAATAACAGAGCAATTAGATGCCCACAAGTCTGCGGTTATGCACGAACTATAAGCACTCAAGTAGAACGATTAGAGCATTGTTAGACTACTTCCACATTCGGGGTTGTCACCCCATTCAACCCGACTATTTAGTTATTTAAGGTTATGCAGCCAGATCATTAGAGGTCATGGTCAATATCAGGACCCCCTAATCAGATACGGGCGCATGGTGTGCAGATAGTCGTTCAAGGTTACTTTAGCAACAAGTAGCCTTAGCATGCGTCCAGAAGGCCAGATAAGCTCTAGCTATACCGGTAGCCTACTTGTCAGATTCTCCGGTATAATAAACCAGTATGACTGTCAGTTATATGTCAATTTTTGTAAATGTGAATTTTAGTTGAGTTTAGTAGCCTTTTTGGTCACATTGTGTCGGAGGCTGGTGTACAGATAGATACACAGAAAAATCGAAACAGTGAAGACATAGCCTAGACCTACCACTCCGATCGAAGTACACAATCCCTGCGGTTAGCTGGGTATTACAGAGGGTTTGTGGAAGGATTTTCCACCTTAGCATCACCTCTGACTAAACTGACACAGAAGGTCGTAAAGTTCCAGTAGGCTGAGGCGTGTGAGCAGAACTTCCAAGAGTTAAAAGCCAGGTTAACATTAGCTCCAGTGTTAGTATCGCCAGAAGGTACAGAGGATTGATGCAGCATGGTAAAGTAATAGCTTATACTTTCAGGCAGTTGAAGAAACGTGAAAAGAATTATTTTACCCATGACCTGGAGTTAGCTGCAGTAGTTTATGCCTTAAGGAGCGATAATACAGAATGTCGCAGTGTTGTCGTTAGTGGTGGAAGTAAAGGAATGGCGGTATGGAGACCCTAGCCAGGTCCAACTTGAACATAAGGTTCAGTAAGGAAAGGTGACATATTTTCAGATAACCAGGGATGAAGTGTTACGATATAAAGGCCGCATTTGTGTTCCAGATATTTTAGGGCATCGCCAGCAGCTTATGAGCGAGGCGCATTACGCCCGCTATTCTCTTTACCCAGGCGCGATGAAAGTGTGCCATGATATCAAAGAAAACTACTGGTGGCCAAGTATGAAAAGGGAAATTGCTGAGTTTGTAGACTAGCATCCTAACTGCCAGCGGGTGTAAGCAGAATATCAGAAACCAGGCGGTAATTCAGGACATAACTGTACCTCTCTGAAAATGGGAAGCAGTAAATATGGATTTTGTGGCAGAATCACCCCGTACTGAACATGGATATGATTCCATTTGGGTAATAGTTGACAGGCTGACAAAATCAGCTCATTTCCTACCAGTAAGGGCTACCTTCTCGGCTGAGGATTATGCCAAATTGTATATCAGAGAAATAGTTAGATTGCGTGGAATGCCGGTATCCATTATTTCAGATAGGGGAGCACAGTTTACAGCTAGATTTTGGCAGAGGTCTGGAAACACAGATTAATTTAAGCACAACATTCTATTCTCAGACAGATGAGCAGGCTGAGCGCACAATTCAGATGCTCGAAGACATGTTGTGAGCGTGTGTGCTAGATTTCGGTAGTAGCCAAAGTGAGCATTTACCGTTAATTGAATTTGCCTACAATTCCAGATGACGCCTTTTGAGGCATTATACGAGCGAAAATGCAGGTCGCTGAGCGGTGTTTTGAAATCGGAAAGTCAGTGTTGGTTGGCCCAGACATTGTTCAGCAGTCAAAGGAAAAGGTAAAGCTTATCCGAAGAATGCTTACTGACTGCACAGAGCCGCCAGAAATCATATGCAGACGTGCGACACAGAAAATTGGAGTTTGATAGGTTACAAAAAGTTGGCCTAAGAAGAGGTTCCAATAACTATCTTAAACAAACAGATTTGCAGATTGGGGACTAAAGATATTACGTCTATCAAGGTATTGAGGCGTAACAGGATCCTTGAGGAGAAGACTTGGGAAGTTGAAAAAGATATGGAAGCCAGATACCCTCACCTATTTCAGGCCCAGTCAGGCGACAGATATGTCCGTATTGTTGCTATCTAGTATCTTATGGTTGTATATGTATAAGAGAGAAAGATTGATACTTAGCCATCCAGTGGATCCTAAAGTATTGTGTACAGTACCTGTATTGGACTTTTCTGCATTTCAGGTTTTGGTATATTCCATCTTACAGGGGAGACTCTGGCGAAATTTTTCTAAACAAGTAAGTTAAGTAGTCCTCTAGATAGCAGTATACATTCGAGGACGAATGTTCCTAAGGGGGGGGAGAATGTTATACCCCGTAGGATTCCCGGCACCTAGATGACCTATTCGCACGTTGGTTAAGTATACTTGAAGGCCATACGTGCTAGAGAAAGGCCCGGGAAAAGATCAGACGAGAAACCTGTCGAACCATCGCGGAAGGAGCCGGGGCAGAGCCCCTCCGCGATGGCAGCGTGTCACGGAGGAGGAGCCTCCGCGTTGGCTCCGTGACACGTTGGCCTTGTCCAGGCCCAAGTATATAAAGCCCCACTTCGGTTTATTTTAGGATTAAATCATTTAAACCTCAGAAAACAGAGAGCAAACGCAGGAGAAGGAAAAAGGAGCGAAGTAGTAATATAATTTTTGTCTGATTACGCTGCTAAACGTTGTCTAAACTCAAATTAACTTTAGATACCGAGGTATTTAGCAGTAGAGAGCATTCCTACGGATTTAGTTTCGTGAAATACGGCCGACGAACCGTCGAGCTACCGAGCTAAGGTAAGTGGAATTGCTCTAAATTAGTGTCTATGTGTTCCTAGCTGGGAAGTGAATATTTCTCCCTTCTGGACCGCTGAAAAATAGCGAGTTTTCGACCGTCTTTCGATAAGCCTAAGTTTAGGCTATAAACTATATCGAAAGCGACATTACTCTTTAAACTAAAGTTGTATTTAGTATTGATTGACGTATTTATGAATGCAGTTGGGAGTAAACAGTTGAAGTACAGGCTGAGCCTCATCCGAAAGACGAATAGTTCAAGAATAAGGTATGTAAAGCTAGTTCCCTCAGCAAGTTAAGTAATATCGGCACAGTATAGTAATTTACAGGCCAGTAGAATGTTCAGAAGTCAAGTGTTACGTTTATTGTGAATGTTGATACGATATTAGAAGCATCAAGTTGTAACTTGCGTGAAACTTACTAGTACGACATAGATTCTAACACAAGTGTTAGAAACTGCTCAGCATGCTCAGTACGTGATGTAATACGAAATGTTAAGATATTATTGTATTCAGTCGAAACCCCGTAAAGCGATACAATATCCGTAAAGCACCTCAGAAATAGAATGGCAGGCTAAAATAAAGATTAGAACGCATGTTAGGAATAGTAAATCACGTTAATACAGAAGCTCAGTATATAGCATAGGTTGCAGCAGAAATACTATATTTCGTATAGCATTTGCCCCAGTACAGTCTGGCAGGAGACTATATTCATATATACATATTTACCAGCCTCAGCATGTATTAAATACGTACAGACTGCTATCACTAGTTCAGCATGTAGTATATACGATACTTTAACCCTATTAGCCTCAGCATGTGAGATATGCAGACAGTATTACTAGTTGAGACCGTTGTATTGTTTGGGGTTGGATTACCTAGCATCCATGACCGCCCAGGGTTAATAGCTGTATCGACTCGTCCACCAGAGGACGAGGATACGTTGCTCTACGGAGTGGCATGCTGTCCCGCAAGGGGACGAAGATGGGATGCCAGTTTTCCCCATATTATGCCTTGGTCCGCCCTTATACACCCCCGTCGAGCGGATACGCCCGGGGTGTTGATTCAGGAGTCCTCCGGACTCAGGTACAGTTATAGTCAGGGGCTCAGCGAGTCCAAGTGCATACCCAGGGGACCAGTAGGATGCTTATAGTTATTATAGGAGTTGGGATGACCGGAGTAGGGGTGTAGATTCTGTGCTGGTTGTACCTCCCGGCTTATGGGGGCCGGGTAAGGTTTGTGTGTGCTATGTTATGTTATTTCATGTTATGCCATGTTACGTTAGATACGAGTAGATCAGTAGTAGAGGGATACGTCTCCAGGTATGACTCCTATCCCTTCTAGTAAAGATTGAGAGAAGGTATGATTTACATTATCAGACAGTTAATCTATTCTCTCTATTTCAGTTTCATCAGTTATATTATTGTTTTCAGATATTTCTTGCAGTTATTGCTTTACATACTCAGTACCAGCGGTACTGACGCCCGATGGGGTGCTGGATTACTTGCCTCCAGGTACTCGTAGACAAGCAGGCGATACCACGCGATTCCTGTCAGCGATCGAGTACTCAGCTCCTGTCATCCGGAGACTGAATTCCAGAGGTGTATTTCAGTTTCTTTTGTTGTATAGTACGGGTAGGTCGGGGCCCTGTCCCGATCATTTCTATTGCTATTCCTAGAGGCTTGCGGTCTGTATATATTTGCCTGTGGTCAGATGAGCCGTTCGTGTGAGGTCGTGCAGTGGAATAGCTGTTAGTACCCTTTCTTTCTTTTATGTTTGGCCGTGTGGGGCCATAGTTTGCCAGTGGTGGTGACCTTGCCGGTCACGTAGTTTTCTAGTACTTCATGATTGAGTTACAGATAACTAGACAGCATGGTGGTCTTGTCGGCCCGCATAGGATCCCCTAAAGTGACATGTTTCTGGTCAGCTGTTAGTACAAGTACAGGAGGCTATAGGCCAAAGGGTCGGGGGCTGTGTTTACAGCCGTTATATAGCCCTTTGTTTCCAGAAATGTGAGTTAGAGCCAGCCAGGCACCAGATGTGCCTAGGCTTAGCAGCCCAGTAGTTCAGGTCCTAGTAGGGCACCAGGTGTCAGTCATAAACCCAAAGGGCGGGGTGTGACAAGGACATCCAATTTTGATAAAGAAAATATTACTAGTACTATTTATTCTCCTAAAGAAAATCAACGACAACCATTTAAAAAAAATATTAGTTTCGTTAAAAGAAACAATACTTATTAATAACCTCAGTTCAATAAACGTTTGGATAGATTCAGAAGCAGATTCAAAATTTAAAATAATAAATTTGTACGATAATCTAAAATTTATATTATAATATATAAATCTATAGATATTTAGTAAAGCAATCGGAATTATGTGAATCTGAAATCAAGTCTCTAAGTGAATCCGCCTCTAGATAAAAGTCACATCCTTTTAGTTATCCAATTTCAAAATTAAAAAGTTGAAATTTTGTTTTTCAATTATTGATATAATTTGATTTTAGTTCTTGTATATTTAATTAAACTCATATTTTCATCAACTTGTCAAAATAGATATTTTTGGTCTTTTTATGTAGAAAATACATTGCATCAAGATACTTTTTGAACTATATTATCCATTACTTAAAATCCCAAAAAATGGAGAGACCCTATCAATTTGTTCAATGAATTCTTTTAAAACAACACCAGTGTATTTTCGTCGGTTACTTTTCACGCAAAATACGCGAGAACTATAAATAAGATATTTTAAAAAAAATAAATCGATGGATGTTCATCGGTTAATTTTGCATGACAATTATTGTTAACTTTTATATTTATTTTAAAAGAAAATTTAAAGGAGCTACTTAACAACATATGTAGTTATCTTTTTTTAATTTTTTAAAAAAAAGATAGAGAAAAAACAACATGTAATGGACTTGTTGTCCCAAAATACTCTTACAACGTCATTTGAATTGATGCAACAATATAAAAATATCTAACCAACCGTGTCAACAGGTACTTGCAACAACCTCAACTATTGTTGTTTGATTTTGTCAAACATTTATTGAAGTTGCTACAACTCATTGCATTTGTTAAAATTTTTTTATATTTTGTGCACTTTATTTTTTCAAAAAATCAATATCTATTTTTTAATTTATTTGATTTTATCGTTAAAGTTGTTGCAACAACTTCCTCAAATGTTGGAAAAAAATCAAACAACTATTGAGATTTTTGCAACAAATCTGTTGAATTGCTGCAACAACTTCTTAGATGTTGGAAAAGTTCAAACAACTAAACAACTAAGTTCACCCCAATAAGTCATTTGAATTGCTGTAACAATCTTGAAATATCTAAGCAACTATTATACTTTTTTTTTATTTTGTCAAAACGTTGCCATGATAACTCACTCCTCTGTTAAATAAATAATATCAGCTACAACACTTATTTTCCCCTATTTATTTTAAATGATTAATTAAATTAACAATTTTATCTAATGTGTGTAGATAAAATGCCTTAGAGCAAGAATAAGGGTAGAAGTGTTGTTGATTTTAGAAAATCAAAAAGAGGTAGGACACAACAACACACACAAAAATAAAATAAAAAAAAAGATGAATAATTTAGTATTTTCTCTATAAAATTGTCATTATCCATTCAAGATTGATCTTGGTATTAATAATTAAAATAGGACTTTCGATTTTGAAAAAGAAAATATTCTCGTACTATTTATTCTCCTCTAAAAAAAATTAGAATAATATATATTTTTTTTAAAAAAAATAGTTTAATCAAGGAAAACAATTTTCACTAATCACTTCAGTTCAATAAACGTTTATATAAATTCATAAACTTATTAAGAATTTAGAATTTGTAAATTTCAACAACTATTAAATTAATATTATAATAATTAAATTTATGATTAAATAATTATAGATATTTAGTAAAGTTACTCGAATTTTGTGAATATTTTATCAAGTCTCTAAAACCGCATCTAGATAAGTCCCATCTTTTTAGTTACCCAATTTAAAGAAGGAAATGTTCAACTTTTAATATTTAATTATTTATAAAATTTAATTTTTATTAAACATATGTTATCTTCGATTAATCAAAATATTTTTTCTATCCTTTATCAAAAATAAATAATATCAAGAAAATTCAAAAACTATATTAACAATGCCAAAAGAGTACAATAAATAGACGGACTAAAATAAAGGGACTCCATTGATCTTGTATAAAAATAAAGAGACTAAAAATTATTGATTTTTAAATAGATAAAATCAGAGTGTTTCCATCTATTACTTTTCATGCAAAAATGCATGAAATCTATGAAAAAGTAATTATTTTTGTAAAAAAAAACAGAATTGGTGGATGTTCGCCAGTCATTTTCGCGTGAAATCTATTATTATTCATTATATTTATTTTTTATTAAAAAACTTAATGAAGTTGCGTAATAACATAAATAGTTAAGTCTTCACCCGAAAATACTCTTGCATTCACCTCCCAATAATTAATTAGTTTCTGTTAAATCTCAACTGACATGTTTATCCTCATCCGTTAAAAACTCTGCTAAGCCAAATGAATTTAACCCTATAAAATCCCTACTACACCAAGCTTCATATTTCATCTTGAGAGTATAAAAAAGAAAAATATTATTCACTATTATTATTAATCATGACCAAGAAAATTTGCGTTGTTGGTCTTGTCATTTGTATTTTCCTACTTGTAAACATATGTGTTGCAAGTGAGGAATCGAATTCGATATCCTCAACGGAAAGTGCTGCTACACAAGCTAAGGGAGAAGATTTGTGGTTTCCATGGTTTCGCTTTTATCCATGGCCACGCCCATGACCATTTGTTCATCCTCCAATGCCTGCTGGTGGTTTTCATCCTCATCCATGGCCATTTGTTCATCCTCCGATGCCAGTTGGTGGTTTTCATCCTAAGTTTCCTTATTATCCATGGTCATTCATGCATCCACCAGTTCCATCTCCACCTAAAGGACAGAATTAAGAATATTCACTAATGAGCTAATTAAGTGATGGATCAATACCTTAATTGATCGCCACATATTTGTGATCTTGAGGTTAATCAATATCTTTAAGATTCATAGGTTTAGAGTAGTTAATTTAGTTTTTATGAATTTTCAAGTAGTTTTCATTAGTAAGAAAATTGCTTGATTTTGCTTAGCATTAAATAAAAATTTAAGTTTCTTTTCTTAACATGCATTGTTTCTAACTTTATACTATACTATTGCTTATTAACATATTTTTTATGTGTGTAAATAAATTATTCCATTTATGATGCTCATAATATTATGTTTGAGTATTTAGAAAAAAGAGTTTTTCTAATATGCAAAAAATAATTATTTAAGGTGTATGAATTAGTGAGCTAAATATTTCTTCAATCATTACAATCTATTAGTCACTATGTTATTATTAGTTTGTTAAAATGAAAAAGGCCTCCTTCTTTGACTACTGTAGCCTCAGTGAGAGAAATGAAGATCTCGCATATAGTTACCAATCCATTTAAGTAATATTTTTATATTTTAAATGTAATTTAATTTTAAAACTAAATTATTATAACACTTGTCGTTAATTTATTACTAATTGATAGCTCATAATTGATAGAGTTTTTTTTTAAAAATAATTTATCATTAAATAAAATTAGCGATGAATATTTACTATTTGACAATTAAGATTATTTCACTACTTTTTACTTCTAATTTAAGTTTTATTTTTTGAAACCACTAGCACTCAGACATTTAAATGCATTAAACAATTCTCCCAAACAAAAATGCTAATACAAAAGGAAATAAAGATTAATTAGATATGAGATTCTTCATTAATTTATTGCCAAAAAACTAATAGTTAATAGACTCTTTTGATAATTGATCATTAAACGAGGTCCTACTTTCTATTTTCAAAATTAGTCTTCTCGTTGAAAGTAAACAATGCAAAAATAATATAATAATCTGGTCGTTGGTTATGGGATTAGACTCAAGTTAATACATGTATAACTTAGTTATTCATGTATTAATTTTATACATTGTTTGGTTTCTAAATAGGATAAAAGTTATTCATGTATTAAGCTTATACAATGTTTGGTTGGTAGGTTTCAAATGTTGTATAAAAGTTATTCATTTATTAATTTTATATGGTGTTTGGTTGTGTTTTAGTAATTCTACATAATTAAATTTCACATAACTTATGAGGAAATCTATGTATAATTTTATGCGAGGTAGAAGGTGAAATAAGTTATGCAGGTATTAGTTATACATGGATTAAAATAATAAACGCCTATTAATTTACTTTTAAAATCTTTTTTAATAAGTTATTATCAATTTTCATTTCTTGTGTCAAGTAATTTAATTAAATCATTATTTATTTATTTATTTATTTTGCACTGATGAATTTTTATAACAATGTAATTTAAAAAATTATAGTAGCTAGTAATTGTGTTATAAATAATTATTATTAAAATATTGTGTTATAATTTTAGAATAATTTATTATCTAATTCATTAAAAAATGACAATTTTGTGTTAAACTTATTTAGGTATAAAATTATAATATATGATAATGATAATAAATGTCATTTATAAATATTTTGCATAATTTGAGATTAACAAACATATTTATTTGATATGATTAAATACTTCTGATAACTTTTTAAACTTGTGAATATAAATTATATCTTATGTTTTCAAAAATTAAAATATCATTCCTGAATAAAATGTTGCAAGAGAATTTGGGGTTTATCAACATTCTAGTTAATTATTAATTAACATGAATAAAGCGGAAAACAATAGAAGTAACATCTAAGAAATGATCAGGACGTATATCATTTGTCAACAAAAAAAACATATGTTTTAAAATAAAAAATATGCTTAATAATATAGTAGAAGTAGTATTTGGTATACATTTACACTTCTATTTTTTCTTTGTTTTTATTTTTTTTAAATATTTATTTATACAATAAAATTTTATATTATTTTTTAACTTATTTATTTTTAGATAATATATATTAATTTATAAAAAAATAAATATTCAATAATAAATAAGTTATGTATTGTAATCTCTACATAACTAAACCTTATACAAATAATACATACATAACTAATATTTGCATAACTAATACCTATATAACTAATACATGAATAACTAAAACTTGCATAACTAACACCTACATAATTAATACATGAATAACTAAAACCTGCACAACTAATTCCTGCATAAAATAATACATAGATTTCCTCATAACTAATTTATGTATTACTAATACCTATATAATTCTAACCCATAACCAAACGGTTCGTAAGTGATCCTATATGCTATTTTAAAAGTTTGAATGTCACATAAAAATAAAAGAATTAGCTGAGTGCACTAAGGATCTTACATTTACGTAGAGTTAGATAAAGGATCGCATCCCTAAAGGGCGTGATGATGTAGTTAATTCTACGCCTAAAATTCATAGATTATAGGTCACACAAAAATAAATTTAGCATGATCTAGCTTATTTTTTGGTTATTATACAAAGTAATTATGATAATAGTTTAACTTTAGTAGTTTCTCTACAAGCTTGTCATTATCTATGCAAAATTGCTCTTCGTATGAATAATGAAAATAGAACATCCAATTTTGAAAAAAGAAAATTTTACTAGTACTATTTATTCTCCTAAAGAAAACCAACGACAATCATTTTTTTTTAAAAAAAACAATATTAGTTTCGTTAAAAGAAGCAATACTCATTGATAACCTCAGTTCAATAAACATTTATATAAATTCAAAAGAAGATTTAAAATTTAAAATAATGAATTTGTATGATAATTTAAATTTATATTATAATAAATAAATCTATAGGTATTTAGTAAAGCAATCAGAATTATATGAATCTATAATCAAGTATCTAAGTGAATCCACCTCTAGATAAAGTCACATCCTTTTAGTTACTCAATTTCAAAATGAAAAAGCTAAAATTTTGTTATTCAATTATTGATATAATTTAATTTTAGTTCTTGTATATTTAATTAAACTCATATTTTCTTCATATGGTCAAAATAGATATTTTTGGTCTTTTTATATAGAAAATACATTGCATCAAGATACTTTTAAAACTATATTACCCATTACTTTAAATCCTGAAAAATGAACAGACCTCCCAATTTGTTCAACGAATTCTTTTAAAACAACACCGGCATATTTTCATTGGTTACTTTTCACGCAAAAAATACGCGAGAACTATAAATAATTTTTTTTTAAAAAATCGATGGATGTTAATCAGTTAATTTCGCATGAAAATTATTATTAACTGTTATATTTATTTTAAAAGAAAACTTAAAGGAGCTGCTTAACATCACATATAATTAATTTCTTTTAATTTAAAAAGAGAGAGAGAGAGAGAGAGAGAGAGAGAGAGAGAGAGAGAGAGAGAGAGAGAGAGAGAGAGAGAGAGAGAACAACATATGTAATTGAGTTGTTACCCCAAAATACTCTTGCAACGTCATTTGAATTGATGCAACAATATAAAAAAATCTAACTAACTATGTCAATAGGTTCATAATTTTTTGCAACAACTGAACAACTGTTGTTTGATTTTGTCAAACATTTGTTGAAGTTGTTGCAACTTATTGCATTTATTAAAAAATTCATATTTTGTGCATTTTACTTTTTAAAAAATTAATATCTATTTTTAAATTTATTTTTGATTTTATCGTTAAAGTTGTTGCAACAACTTCCTCAAATGTTGGAAAAAAGTCAAACAACTATTGAGATTTTTGCAATAAATTTGTTGAATTACTGTAACAACTTTTTTAGATGTTGGAAAAAATCAAACAACTAAGTTTATCCCAGTAAGTCATGCCAATTGTTGTAACAACCTTGAAATATCTAAGCAACTATTATAATTTTTTTAATTTTGTCAAATAATTATTGAAGTTGACGTGATAACTCAATCCTCTGTTAAATATATAATATCATCTACAATACTTATTTTCCCCTATTTATTTTAAATGATCGATTAAATTAATATTTTATCTAATGTGTGTAGATAAAATGCCTTTAAAAGGAGCAAGAAATACCAGTAGAAGTGTTGTTTATTTTAAAAAATTAAAAAGAGGTAGGACGCAACCACACACACACAAAAAAAAGAGTAATTTAATATTTTCTCTATAAACTTGTCATTATCCATTTAAGATTGATCTTGGTATTTATAATTAAAATAGGACTTCCGATTTTGGAAAAAAGAATATTACTAGTACTATTTATTCTCCTTATAGAAAATCATAGTAATAGATTTTTATTTAAAAAAGAATACTAGTTTAATCAATGAAAATAATTTTTACTAATCACCTCAATTCAATAAATGTTTATGTAATTTCAGAAACATATTTAGAATTTAGAATTTGTAAATTTCAACAACTATATTAAATTAATACTATAATGATTAAATGTATGATTAAATAATTATAAATATTTAGTAAAGCTACTCGAGTTTTGTGAATACTTGATCAAGTCTCTAAAACTGCATCTGGATAAAGTCTCATCTTTTTAGTTACCCAATTTAAAGAAAGAAATGTTCAAATTTTGATATTTAATTATTTATAAAATTTAATTTTAATTAAACATATGTTATCCTCGATTAGTCCAAATGTATATTTCTATCCTTTATTGAAAATAAATAGTATCAAAAAAATTCAAAAAACTATATCGACAACTACAAAAGAGCACAAAAAATAGACGGAGTAAAATTAAAGGACTCCATTGATTTTGTGAAAAAAAAAGAGACTAAAATTTGTTGATTTTTTCATAGATAAAATCGGTGTATTTCCATCTATTACTTTTCACAAAAAAATGCATGAAAACTATGAAAAAATAAATTATTTTTTTTAAAAAAAATTGGTGGATGTTCGTAGGTTAATTTCACGTAAAAACTATTATTATTCATTATATTTATTTTTTATTAAAAACTTTAATGGAGTTGCATAATAACATAAGTAGTTAAGTCATCACCCAAAAATACTCTTGCGATTTCACCTACCAATAATTAATTAGTTTTTGTTAAAATTTAATCTGGCATGTTTATCCTTATCTATTAAAAACTCTCCTTACACCAAGTTTCATATTTCATCTTGAGAGTACAAAAAAGAAAATTATTATTCACTATTATTTTTAATCATGACCAAGAAAAATTGCATTGTTGGTCTTGTCATTTGTACTTCCTACTTGTCAACTTATGTGTTGCAAGTGAGAAATCTGATTCGATATCCTCAACGAAAAGTGCTGCTAACACTTATTTTCACAAATTAAAACTTTTCTTGAATTATCTTTTGTGATGGGAGCAGACTTGACCTCTGTTCTTTTAATCAAAACCTAATTCAAGCAGAAAATAATAAAGTACAGTAAGTAAAGCAAGAGGCAAGAATTTTTATGTGAAAAACCACCCAGGCTCAAATGGATGTAAAAACCACGACCTACTCCCTAGTAGGATTTCAACTTAACTCCACTAGACACCGAGCCAAATTTGGATTGCAACCCCCGCAATTCAAGGACCTATCCCAAAGCCCTTACAAAGTTTCTAACCTATATAAACTATCCTTAGTTTAGCAAGAAGAACTTTAACACAATTACAAGAGAATGAAAACAAAATTGAAACAAACAAGTCCACTGATTCACTACAAATTGACACCTGGACCTTGACTGCAATGAAACAGAACTAGGGAACTGTCTCTAGCTAGCACTGGTCAACTCTCTTCAACTTGAATGCCCAAAAATGATGGATTTTGTTGAAGAGTATTTTGTAAGTGAATGCCCCAACTGGACATGATGGCTTCTCCTTTTATAGCTACAGAATGTACCCAACGGATTTCTTATACTAGTAGAGAGAATCTCTAACTTAAGAGTCCTTTTTCTTATGTGAAAGATCTTGTTGACTCCTTGTAGGATTCCACATCCCTTACCAAATATTTTCTTTCCTTTTCAGCACCCGCTTTCTTGCATCAAAAGTACCTTTCCAGCCATTAGGAATTTCTTTCCTTGTAGAAACCTTTTTTCCTTGTAGAATCCTAGTTATCCTCAAGCTCTTTCTCCTATTTCCTGCAATTATCAAAGTACTAGAATTCCACTCTCAATTAGTAGTACACGACATATGTTAATAAAATACCAAGTACTAATCGACCACTTCCTAATTAATTTAATATTTCAAGCATATTTTAAATTATCATCAAATATCATTAAAACCTATTCCAACAAATTCCAACAAATTTTCCCTTTTTAATGATGACAAATAAAAATATGCTTGAATACATGTATGCTATATTCAGTTAATCAATAATTACGCAAAAACTAACACTCAAGCATAACCTTCCTCCTTTTGGCATCAGTGAAAAGAAACATACCAAACCAAAGACAGAAATGAAAATAAGAAAAGAAACAGGTAATAACAATCAAAACATCAGGCAATCAGTGATACTAAAGCAACAGTAACCACCACTAGAATTAACATAACCAAAACAAGATACCAGTCAAATGACCCCAAAAAAAAACTTAACCAAAATACCACTAAAACCATTCATGACATAGACCAAAACAAGCTAAGGAGAAGGGGCAGGGGATAAAGAGGTAGTAGGAACATCTGGAGAGGACATAGGCACTGGAGAAAGAGCCTTAATAAGAGTCAATAGTTCAGTATGACGGGCAGAAGCCATCTGCTTATACGAGTCAGTTGGGCCCTCAAGTCAGCATTCTCCTGGCGAAGCTGAGCATTCTCAATCATCAACCTCTCATTGTCAACAGAAACTTGAGTCTGAGCAGCTGGGAGTGCAGTGCCCAGATCTTCCAAATTAACTCCTTGACGAGAACCACGAGTATCATAATAATCCAAAGAATCATAAATAGAGTAGTATTTGAGAGCAATGAGCTTAACACGAAGGTTATCAAATACCTTCGTCAAAAAGAAACCCATATGACAGAGCATGATTTTGCTTAACATCATCTGCTACCTTAACCAAATAGGAAATCATCAACCCAGACAAGCTTTATAGGCAACTCCCTATCCAAAAGCTCCATAAGAGTCAAATCAATATATGAAGTAGCATCACGACGCTCTTGGTGCGGAATCAGGTTTTTAATAACAAAGGAGAACAAATATTTGTGATAGTCAAACATGGAGTACTTATAGACTTGCGAATAGGACATCCTAGAAGGGCTGTTAGAAAATTTCTGAACTATATCCAAGGGTTTTAGGGAACGAGGAAGATCCTTCCATCTATTCTTTTGATAGGAGGAAAAACCTTCACATGGAATTTTCAACACAGAATTCAGAGTACGAGAGGTAATGTCCACCATAACATCCCCAATCCGATTGTTAATACAATCATAAGAAAACGTAAAATGGCGAAAGAATGTAACCACTTCTGAACGAGCACACACCGCCTCTGTATTAGTGAATAAGCCTCCCCACCCCTGAGCTTGAATCTTGGACCAAAGGGTCACTATATGTAATATCAGAAGGAATTACCATTTTACCTTTAAGCAACTTTCGCTCACCAAATTTCTTTACCTTGGGTTTATGTACAGTGGCTGATGATAAGGCTAAATAATAGCCAGAAACCAGTTGATTTTGACGACGAGCCCTGGTGCGAGAAGCCGGTCCAAGAGGACAAGGTTTCATCGTTGCCGGTGAAGAAGGAAAAGACTTGATCAGAGTGTGCTTCCAGGCATCTCTCTTTAAAACAGCAAGGGGAACCATATCATCAAGGCTGTCAAAATCGAACAAGGACGATGGTTTTCAGCGACCTTGTCATCAATATCATCAACCTCGGGAGCACCATCAAGAGAACCGACCGGAGACAAAGATAGAGGGAGATTTTGTGTTGTAGTATATTGAACCCGTATACTGACAAGCAAGGTTTGAAGGTCGATTTGAGGAGAAGATGCTGACCCAGGTGAACCAGTCGACGGGCTCTGAGGAGATGGTGAAGTTGGGGTCGTGACCATGGAGGTATTCGGTGAGCCAGAATATTGTGTTTCCATAGGGCGAGGGGAACTGGGATTGGGTTCGGTAATGGTGGTAGGGTTTGGTGTGGACTCAGGGATAACCATGGGGAAAGAGGAAGAAAGAAACAAAAATCTTGATGGTTTGCACTTTGGTACTACCACCTATGGTTGGGAGAGAGGGAAAGAAGGATATAGGGATTTGAGTTTGGGGAAGTCTAAGGGAGGCAGAAGGTCACAGTGGGAAAAGGAAAGGAACTGAGAAAATTAAAATGGGAATGGGTTGTGACTTGATGGCTGACGCAATGATGTGATGTGACTGATGACGTCATGAACAGTGTTAGCAATAAGTGGTCAGTTTTGCGGCCATATCTGACTGAGTACCTTGTAGTAGTCATGTTTGTTCCAGTCCATTCCTGAAAAGCAAAGAGATTTAATATCAAGAGAAAACCCTAATGTGAGAAACTAAAACCAATGACGAAAAATATCCCTCAAGACGGTCGTCATACATCCATCGTCGGGAAAAGCCCCCTTTTTTTTAATGCCAAAAGAAAGAACATTATGAACATGATGTTGAGTTAATATTGATTAACCCAAGATCCATCCTAATTCTCTCAAATTATTCTCTACCAAGAGCTTTGTTGACACCGAATTTTGACCTCCCTATACCTCGTCTAAGCTGCATATTAATATATGTATGCATATTTTATTAATTACCTTTTTAACGAAATTATTTAATTCGCATTCGTAACATTCTAGCATTAATTAGCCTACATATTTGAATTTTTGCATAGTTATTTTAAATTACACTTTTAAAATATTTTATTATATTAATTTCAAGTTTTTAATTTTCCAATGTTTTATGTAATTACGTCAAATACAATATATTGCATACATACATTTTTTCAATTAAACGAGGTTTGTTTACAAAATATAATTTACTTAGTTTTATAAATTATTTATATTTAATTTCATAATAATGATATTTATATAATTTTATTGTAAATTAAACTATTATGTTACCCATTTAATAAATCATTTACAAGTGTAGTGTTTTTATTAATTTAATAGAAGCTAATTCAATTTTCCTCCAATCCATTTCAATTCTAGCCACTATATATCCAATTCATACCAATTTTGGTCACTTTCTATTTAATTTATGCAAATTCTAGCCATTTTGATCAAATTTTGGCCATAGTTTAAATGCCAATTCAGCCATTAAATCCCCTATCCAATTAATTACCCACGACCCGATTATTTACCCACAATCCGACCCATTCCTCAAATCTTCATCACAATCATTGAATTATGCTAATCCAACGATCTAGATCAATTCCCCACTTTTCTTTATTATTTCACCCTAAACCCTACCCAACTCTCATTTTTCCTCTCATTCCTTTACAGACACTGCACCCTCTCTTCACTTTCTCTCCTTTCACTGCCATCTCCAGCCCAATGAGCATCGACACTGACCCCATAGCCCCGATATCTTCTCTCCCTCGTCTTCAACCTCCGGCGAACAACTCCAATTTCGGTGAAACCTCCCGCTCCCTGCCATCTTCCTCTTCTCCACCTCCTCCACACCTTTCTCTTACTCTCCTCTCTATCTCCCTCCTCCATCCATCACCAAAATCTGTCAAAACCAGTCGCACCTCCTCCTTCTCTTCTACCCTCTGACCGGTGAAACCACTACTAAACCACCGCACACCCCTGTGTTTGGCCCCTTCGTCTTCTCTGGCGGATCTCGACCGTCGGACATCTCACCTCTCTCCCTCTTTTTCAACCTCCGTCCTCTCCTCCTCGTCTCCCTCCATATCCGACCACCAACAATCAAAAAACAACCATAAATCCTGTTGTTTCCACCATTAACTCCGACCACTATTGGCCAAAAAATGATAAGACCCACCCGAACCTCTGCCGCTGTGACCAGCAGCCGCACACCAACCCCCACCATTTTCTCACCTCACCAACAGACCCGACCACCAGTCAACATTGTCGGTCCTCCAACTCCGGTGAAGCTAGACAACAACACAGGCGGACCATCTGCCTCTCCTCCCCTTTTCTCTTTGTACACCATTTATAGTAATTTCAGGCTCTTATTTGGTATAATTTCCTTGCATGCAGTAATTGTGTTAAAATCTTAACCCGAATTATTTTCTTCTTTTTTTTTTGAGTTTGATTCTCAACAAATCTTATGCAAATTAAATTCTCAACAAATCTTATGCAAATTAAATAACTATAGTATTCATAATTTTTTTTTTGAAAATCAAGTGTTCAGACTTGTTTATTTAGGGCTTAATTACTTGATTATTTAGAGTGAAGCTTTGGTTTATAATAGCCTTCCTCTCCATGATAGCTTTGTATGATAATAGTAACTATAACACTATTTATGTGACAAAACGAGTCTTTATGCTTGCATAGTTGATTTTTAAAACATATGGAAGCTTGGTGCTTCACTATTTCAGTAGATTTGACTGTTAGCATATTTGACTGACAATTGCCTTGAATGATTCATTTTCTTTGGTGAATCTGATTCACTACAGCCGCTTCGTATAATTATATGGTAATTTTAAGAGTCCACTTGGCATAATTTCCTTAGCATAACGACAACTTTGCTGAATATTACGTAGTTTTGATCAACTAGTGTTCTTTTATTTATTGAATCAGAACTAGTACATCTTTTACATATTGGAGATGGAAACTTAAGATCCCGTGAGATTAATATAAGACAAGTCTTTCAAATTTTTTGGTAGATTTTGACTACAATCAATTCAATCTCTCTGATTAAGGGAAACCTTGTGTGATTCATATTTATTTTTACTAGTTCTGTTAATATGATTTGGAGATATTTAATATTGAATATTCTGATAATTTTTTATATGATTTGCCCTAAACTGATTCTACTGCTATTTAAGGAAAGTTTGTGTGGTTCATGTTTCCTTTTAAGCATCCCTCTGACTAAGTATGGGATAGATTTATTGTTTAAATGTTCTATGGTTACCTATGATTTTGCATTTATGTGATTAGCTTTAGTATCTAAATATTTTTGGGTAAATCTGAATACTTTTTGTCCTGATATTAATCCTGCCATCTTTGATCAATATGATTGGTATCCTCTTTATGTCCTTCCCTTAATCAGAGTACATGTTTATTTTGAATTGATCATGTCTAAGGAAACTTGTGTGATTGCTCTCTCCTTTTTCTCCTCAATTGATTTGATACATGTTTTATATGGCAACTTTTGATCAGCTTTACCACTAATTGATACTATCATGCTAATTAGGAAAAGATTTCTCTTGATTGATTTTTTGAATATTTTCTTTCCTTTATCCCTTTACTAATTAGTATATAAGGATATCTTCTCTTTTCTTAAAGACTAACTGGGGCCTCACTAATTTAGGGGAGGAATATATTTTTGACTCTATCTTTCTTTAATATTAAAAATGTTGTCGGTTCTTTAGAAAGAGGAACATCAGCTTATTTGTTATCATCATATTCACACATTGGTTATTTCTTGATCACTTCTTTCGAACATTGCTATTCCTTTAGCAACATAAGAACTCGAAAATTTCTTATCTTTGCTCTCTGCTCCTGTATATAATTCTATAACTCCTCAATCCCTCCTCAACACAAACACTTCTCGGAATCCTTGAGCTTCTTGTGATCTTGATATGTTGAGGACTGGGTACCAATCAAGGCAATTTGTTACATCTTTAATCCATTAATTTCCTTTCAGTTTTGCATCTACTGGTTAGTTTGTTTATCTTTATAAGATGACATTTACCTTGTCGTTTATTCTCTTTGATTGCTCTCTCTCTTATCATGATTATGTGTTTAATATGCTTTTAACATAATTTAACTAAGTTAGCCAAATTTGTGGTTAAGAATATGAGATTATTGTTACGTGTCTACTGTTATACTAACCTTTAAGCAGCTATTATTTTATTTCTGGATTATCGGAGAGTCGCCGGGACGAAAGAGGGCTACCAAAATTATTCTAACATTATTTATTTTTTCATGTGTCGTATTTATTTATTTATTTTATTTTTATTTTAGTTTGTAATAATTATAATAAATACTCGTGATACTGAAAAAGGATTGTGGGGGCGGGGGTTTATATGTCTTTTGTCGTCTTAATCATTTTATTAGAAATCATACCTTTAGGATCAACGAAACCATTTATTTCTACAATAGAAACCATGCCTATAGGAGTGAACTTAATCGTTTCTGCTACAAATCATGCCTATAGAAATAACTTGATTTGGCTTAATAGAAGTCATGCTTATATTATTTGACATTAGAGAATATGTTAATAGGTATCTACGTGCTAATTCAACTTTCATTATATTGGGAATTATGATTACAAGGCTAATCATGATAGAAATAGAATATAATTGGTGTCAATGTGACTGGTTGTCATTATAAAATCTGTCTACATGAATTATTGTGAATAATCATAGGCATTATGTCTATAAGATATTCTTTCAACATTAAATTCTTTTGGATCATAATTTATATTCTGCCCTTTGGAGTTATTTTAATCAATCGATCTACATGTTTGATTTCTCTGCATTACAAATCTTGACTATAGGATAATCTCTAGTATGATTATGTTCACTAGAAATCATGTCTATAGGGTTTAATTCGGAATCATTTTGAAGCATGTTTAATCACTTATTTACTTTAATGGAGGCTTATGTGAAACCTTTTTATGCTAATTGCTTTTAAGTTATTATTTATTTTTGCTTGACGTTAATTGCCTTTAATAGCCCTAAGTATACTTTAGACCCAAAAATTCAAATTTGGAGTCCATTTCCTCTTGGACATTAAGATTGGGACAAGTAGGCACATGATAGGGTATTAGTATTTTCTTTTGTTTATAGCGATTTAGGGTTAATAACTAAATTAATTAGGTGGGTAGTGAGAAATGATAGTCTTTGCCCGCTGAATAATATGAGCAATCTAAACGGACTGCGAAATATTATTTTATTTGCGCGGGGTGATCTCTTTAGGTTAAAATAACCCTCCCCTTTTAAAAGCAGAACTACATTTGACCTGATTTCCTTTAGGGATGCGTAAGGGGTCTCTTTGAGGCTCGGTCCAATTCTTAATAATTTTATTTATTTGTTTGTATTCTTTTGTGTTTTTATTATTTGATTGTGGAATGAATTATCAAGATAATGATAATCCCTTTTAATATCTATATTGTCCTAAGTTTCTTTCTTCTTGCTTATTTGAATCCTCTTCTTCTTTATAATGATTTCGTAGTCTTCTAATTTTAATGATAAGATAATTAATTTATTTTCATAATAGTGTTTTTTATAAATAATTTAGATATATTTGAGGCATAACAATGATTGACCTTACTTGATAACTTATTTTTCCCACATAATAATAAATTCAACCGAGACCCACAGTTGTGGACCTCGAAAAGTGCTTAACACCTTTCTTTCAAGGTAACTTGAGTCCTTACCCTATTTATGGTGATGTAGACTAGTTGAACAAAGTTATTTGTTTAATTAGTTTAGAATGGTACCCTAACACACCTCAATTCATTTAGGTGGCGACTCTTCCTTTCTTTTGTCCTTTAAGAGTTGTCACATGTTGAGTTCCGCTTTTCCCGAGTAAAATGGAGCGCGACAGAGTGGCGACTCTACAGGGGATTCTAAGCTTTAACCATTACATGTTTATTTTTTATGTGGGATTTTCTTTTTGAGTTAAAAAAATCTTTTCCTTTTTCTATTTATTTGTTTCCTTAATTAGTCAATTTGCCATGTTTAGTCCCTTTCCTTTTTTCTAATTATTTGTTTCCTTGTTTAATTGATTAATTTCTTCATATATTTTTATTTATATAAGCATGAATTCACTAATCATTTTATTTCCTTTTTTTGTTTTCATTTATTTACACTGTCTCATTTTTATGTATAATTTGGAATCAATGTCTTAATTAATTGGCTAATTGTTAACTGCTTTCCTTAAATTTTCATTTTCGCTCATATTTTCCCACTTGAAAACCTCTCACAGTTGATAACGGTTGTGTGATTTCATGACCATTCACTATTAAAACACCCTTCGAGGAATGCCTCAGGATTTGATAGATCAGCGGTGCGTCGACGATCATGAACTTTCTCACTCTCAAGTTGTCCGCGCGAGGAAACCGTATCATACCCACTCTTGTCTTTAGATCTTGACCGTGTGTCCTTTACTAAGGAATACACATCATGTATCACCTAGGAAGTCGTGATGCCCATAGTACGTCAAGACCGATAGTAAAACTTGGTCATTGAGTCTTAAAGGATTCTCTATCCCGAAAAGGACGTCTTCGTAATATATGTGCATTTAAAATTTCCCTTTCCCTTATCTCCTTTCTTTTTTAAATTATTATATTCTTCCATGTTTGATCATTTTTCTTATTCCCTTTCCTTGCTTAAAATATTTTCTTCCATTTTTAGCTTTTCCTATTTCTTTATTTGTTTGATTTATTTTCTTCTCTTATTACTTGATTAATTTGATGCAACTATCCCATTACTTATTTATGCGACATAATTGATGATTTATTTATCCATAAATTTTTTATTTTCTGTATTTACTTTTGTTGCTTCATTATTTTTATTGTATTTCTTAACTACTTATTGTGTGCACATGATAATTACAATAGTTTTTCATTCCGCTCATACTTCTCCCACTTGAAAAATTATCACAATCGCACTATACATGCGATTTGTGCTTTGTAGTTCTCCGAAATTCTTTCAAAAGCCTATTTAGATAGTTGGTATATACGTGGGGTGAATGGATAGTTTTACTACCATGTGAACACGTGCCTTCTCGCATAAGAAAATCTTGAGTTAGTGTCCACCCTACTCTTAGAAATTTATGTCAAGTCATGCATACATTATACCTAGGAGATATCGATATCCTTGGGTATTGAGGCCATTAGTGTGACTTTGCTCAAAGTCCAAATAGATTTATAATCTTGAAAAAGGACATTATCATATCTATTTGCATTTTTATTTGAGAGGTCAATATGTCTAAAAATGTAGACTATTTGCTCCTTAGGTAGGATGGGTAAAACTAATATTTTATGATACAGGATGTTAAGAACCAATTCATGTCGTGTAAACTGGGAAGAAGTCAAAAGAAGGAAGAGCATTTTCATTTAGGCTATAGCTTTATTTTTGTAATTTATTTCTTGTAATATTTCATTATGTAAAATAAAGCAATAATTTATTTATGTATTTGAGAATTTTAGTGGAGCAAATGGAATAATACATTAATACATATTTGCCCCTCAAAATAGGCTAGGCCTATCTCTGGCACGAAAGAGGCCCCCAAATTAAGAAACACATTAATGTGTCTATGTCCTTTAATCTTTAATTTATAGCATATTATGCTCGATTTTTATTACTAATTTAATCTTATTTTATTTTTTTTATCTTGATTATACCCTTCCTAAGGTTAATTTGTGCATAATTGCCCGACCTATCCTCCTCCTAGTTGGTTTACAAAGGTAAAAGAGAAAATGAATGACAGTAATAGTTCAACAGACAGATTTGATACGATCGCTCTAAGAGATTCCGTAGAGAGTTCAGAGAGGAGATATCTACCTTAGTATAATGATATGATTCTAAGGATGGAACAAAGGATTTTGGAACTGCAAGGGGAATTATGCCGAGTTCGTAATACAACCAACCTGTCAGTCCCACTAGAAACTTCGTTAGACTGCAAATCGAGGTCCATGCCCCTACCAAGCCTCATCTCGCTTTTACAAGTCTTCCTCTGTCATCCCATCAAGTCTCATATTCTCAAAATAATTCTAGTCATATCTATTCGCTTCCTCAAAATTATATGCAATATCCACAAAACGCTTACCCAACTTCATCAAATGCGCATCAGAATCAAGCCGTCTCACAAAGACCACCAACCATATCTCATGTTCATTACTTACCTCCCACATCTACATCCAACATGTCTTACACCTATGCTCCTGGAAATAATACCATAAACTCTATTTACATTGAGATTGCTCCACTCACTCATCACTTAGGAGAATCCGAACTCTCTAAGAAAGATAGGTTGATATAGTTTATGGTTGAGGAACTCAAGAAAATGAACAACCAAATACAGAATATTGAAGGGGCCAAGGGGATAGAAGGCCTAAATTATGAAGACCTATGCATACATCCTGATGTCGAGCTACCGGTGGGGTACAAACCTCCAAAGTTTGAAATGTTCACTGGCACCGGTGATCCGAAAGCCTACTTAAGAATGTACTGTGACAAGGTGATTGGAGTAGGAAGAGATGAAAAAATTCAAATGAAGTTGTTCATGAGAAGTTTGACTAGAGATGCCCTTAGTTGGTACGTAGAGCAAAATCCAAGAAAATGAATTAATTGGACTGATATGGCTACGACTTTTGTAGAGCGGTTCAGTTTCAATATAGAGAATGCACTAGATTTACACTACATTCAGAACATGAAAAGAAAGCCTACAGAGACATTGAGGGAATATGATACCCGTTGGAGGTCCGAGGCCGCCAGAGTGCGACTCCAATGGAAGAAGTTCAAACAAAAGACATCTTCATTCGAAATCTGGACCCGCAAGTATATGATAGGTTGATACTGGTTGAGAAGAGTTTTGCCGAAATCATCAAATTAGGTGAAAATATTGAGGACAATATCAAGAATGATACCATTGTCGATTCGGGAGCCTTGCAAGCAGCTAGTAAGACTTTGCAGTCTGGTAGGACCGCTGAGAAAAATAACATAAAAGAGGTAAATGCCGTAAAGCCTATAGAAGAGATGAAAACTCTTTGGAGCTACCAAGCACCTCCAGTCCAATACCAAGTGCCTCCATTTTAATCTCCTGCACCAACATACAATCACCCAATGTCGTTCTACAACCATACTAATTACCTTGTTCATAATTCACAACCTACACATTTTCAGCCTCCTCCACCTGCACTCCAAAGGCCACCAGCTTATCAAAAATCCACCAAATCAACGATCCTATCAGCCTTCGAGACCTTGAGAAAATTCATCCAAGCAGTATACCCCTTTAGGTGAACCTATAACCCACTTGTATGAGAGATTGAAGGTTGCGGCTATATCACTCCAATTCTAGATACACATGCAAAATGGCTCGATCATACTAAGATTTGCGACTATCGTTCAAGGATAAGAGGACACACCGTAGAAGATTGTCGATCTTTGAAAGATAAGATTCAAGCATTGATTGATGCTAAGGTGATACACCCGAAATGAAAGTTGATGCCCACTTAGGATGTTGAAGCTAAACGCTATCCTCAGTTTGATTTGTTCCCTCATTTGATAGTTTTTTATTATTATTTATAGCAGAACTACGTCTAACCTAATTTTCTTCAGGGATACATGGGCGTCTCTTTGAGGCTCGATTCGGTTCTTAATAATTTTATTTGTTTGTTTGTATTCTTTTGTGTTTTTATTATTTGATTGTGGAATGAACTATCAAAATAATGACGATCCCTTTTAATATCTATATTTTCCTAAGTTTCTTTCTTCTTGCTTATTTGATTCCTCTTCTTCTTTGTAATGATTTCGTAGTCTTCTAATTTTAATGATAAGATGATTAATTTATTTTCATAATAGAGTTTTTTTAATAATTTAGTTATAGTTGAGGCATAACAATGATTGACCTTACTTGATAACTTATCTTTTTCATATAATAATAAATTCGGCCATGACCCACAGTTGTGGACCTCGAAAAGTGCTTAACACCTTCCTTTTGAAGTAACTTGAGCCCTTACCCAATTTTTGGTGACATAGACGAGTTGAACAAGGTTATCTGCTTAATTAGTTTAGAATGGTGCCCTAACGCACCTCAATTCGTTAGGTGGCAACTCTTTCCTTTCTTTTGTCCCTTAAGAGTTGTCACATGTCGAGTTCCGCTTTTCGTGAGAAAATTGGGGCGTGACAGAATGGCGACTCAACTCTGAACTATGTTGGACCTGATTCTCGTTTAAGAAGGATACATAGGCATCCCTATGGGACTCGATTTATATCTTAATAAATTTTCCTTTCCCCTTTCTGAGTGTTAACTGGGCAGAATTTTTGAGAGGATCTAAAAAATTCCATAGATCAAACATTTCTACATAACTGGGGCAGAAATTTTTGAGAGGTCCAAAATTTTTTTATTGAAATGACATCTCAAGATAATAGGATGTCTATGGATTGCAACATCCAGCCTGATCATAAATCCAAAGTTCATGAGATCGGGATAGCAACAAATGAATAGAGGCACAAATCAACCTTTCCTCTTTTAAACTTATAATTTTTCTTTGAGTGCAGGAACATCAGGTATAAATTCGCAATCATTTTTGTACATCATCAAGATTTACTAGGTTATCCGTTATCAATGGTAAAACTAAACTACTTGAAGCTTGTCAATGCCTTGCGAATCATGAACGGGGTTAAACACTACCCTCTTAGTAAGTTACTCGAAGTTGAACACTGTCTTATTTAAAGCTAAAGTATTATTTTGATTTCTCTATGGGTTAATCCCTATCCTC
This sequence comes from Datura wrightii, assembly GCA_035772735.1. Lineage (NCBI taxonomy): Eukaryota > Viridiplantae > Streptophyta > Magnoliopsida > Solanales > Solanaceae > Datura > Datura wrightii. Next base: position 17,053,028 of record JASDFA010000019.1, on the reverse strand, counting down.
CAATTTTTAAGGGCTAACCATTGCCTATTGCTTTTAAAATGGGTTAAGCACTATCCTAAATTTTAAGGGCTAAGCATTGTCCTATGAGTTAAGCACTACCCTAATTTTTAAGGGCTAAGTATTGTCCTATGAGTTATGCACTACCCTAAATTTTAAGGGGTAAGCATTGTCCTATAGGTTAAGCACTACTCTAATTTTTAAGGGCTAAGCACTGTTCTATGGGTTAAGCAATACCCTAAATTTTAAGGACTAAGCATTGTCCTATGGGTTAAGCATACCCTAAATTTTTTAAGACTAAGCACTGCCTTCTAAATGTTGCTCGGGTTAAGCACTACCCTCTCAAATTTATTCCAGCTAATATTTTTGCAAAATATTATATTATTTTCATTGAATAATCACTTTTATCCAGTATTTTAAATTTTACAGTCTACTATTGTGTTATTTCAAATTACTCTTGTGATATTGAATCAACATGCGGACCGTGTGAATCAAATATTGTATTGATGATTCACACGGTTTTCTAACATATGTAGTTCAATTTCATTGTTTTTACTTAACTTAAGATACTATCATGCTACTTTCAAGCTACTACCGTATTAATTCAAGCCTCTATTTGCTACTCTTAACATATTATCGTTGTGCTACTCTTACCATTCTTTTGATTGGGTTAAACATTACCCTTCAGACTTTTAAGGGCTACGCGTGGTCCTATCATTTCAAATGTTGTTCAGGTTAAGCCCTACCCTCCCAAAGTTATCCAAGCTACGTTTTGTTTTCAAAAATTTATATGTTATTTTAATTATCTCGACTCATCATTATTTATTTATTCATTTACTTTCAAGATCTATTCGATTTTCACCGCACTTAGAAGCGATTTTCATTTTCATCTCGATTTTAAATCTTTTATCTTTTCGATTAGCCCTCATCCTAATATTACCGCATTTTGATACGAAAAGTAACAATTTCATCTATCTCTTTCATTTCTCTATTCTCATCATTTCATACTCTTTTCGTTCCTTATTCAAATCATGTATCATCAACATCCTTTTAGGAATCTCGTTCATTCCTAAATCTAGAACTACACACGGCCTGATTCTTGTGAAACCCGAGATATGTAGGCGACTTGAAACTAAAGTCTCGACCGCAATATCTTCATAGCTCCATTTTCTTTCATCCAGCCACACCAAAAATTTTCCTTCGATTAGACAAAATTGGCTACTAGGCCAACATTCTTTATTCACCAATTTATCCTTCATTCCCGAACAAAGAAGGGGCAGATGTTGACACCAAATTTTAACCTCTCTATACCCCGTCTAAGTTGCGTATTAATATATGTATGCATATTTTATTAATTACCTTTTTAACAAAATTATTTAATTCGCATTCATAACATTCTAGATTAATTAGCCTACATATTTGAATTTTTGCATAGTTATTTTAAATTGCACTTCTAAAATATTTTATTATATTAATTTCAAGTTTTTAATTTTCCAGTGTTATATGTAATTACATCAAATACAACATATTGTGTACATCATTTTTTCAATTAAACGAGGTTTGTTTACAAAATATAATTTACTTAGTTTTATAAATTATTTATATTTAATTTTGTAATAATAACATTTATATAATTGTATCATAAATTAAACTATTGTGTTACCCATTTAATAAATCATCTACAAGTGTAGTGTTTTTATTAATTTAATAGTATCTAATTCAATTTTCCTCCAATCTATTTAAATTCTATCCACTATCTATCCAATTCATACCAATTTTGGCCACTTTCTATTTAATATATGCCAATTCTAGCCATTTTGATCAAATTCTGGCCATAGTTTAAATGCCAATTCAGCCATTAAATTCCCTATCCAATTAATTACCCACAACCCGATTACTCACCCACAATCTAATCCATTCCTCAAATCTTTATCACAATCGTTGAATTATGCTAATCCAACGATCTAGATCAATTCCCCTTCGCTTTTTTATTTCACCCTAAACCCTAGCCAACTCTCATTTTTCCTTTCATTCCTTTATAGGCGTCGCACCCTCTCTTCACTTTCTCTCCTTTCACTGCCATCTTCGGCTATCTCCGGCCCAATGAGCACCGGCACCGACCCCACAGCTCCTATCTTCTCTCCCTCATCTTCAACCTCCAGTGAACAACTCCAATTCTGGTGAAACCTCCCTCTCCTCACCATCTTCCTCTTCTCCACCTCCTCCACACCTTTCTCTTACTCTCCTCTCTATCTCCCTCCTCCATCCATCACCAAAATCTGTCAAAACCAGTCGCACCTCCTCCTCCTCTTCTCCCCTCTGACTGGTGAAACCACCACTAACACACCGCACACCCCTGTGTTTGGCCTCTCCCTCATCTTCAACCACTATCCTCTCCCTCCATGTCCGACCACCAACAATTGAAACACAACCATAAATCCCGCCGTTTCCACCATTAATTTCGGCCACTATTGGCCGAAAAATGACCAGACCCACCCGAACCTCTACTACTGAGACCAGCAGCCACACACCAACCCCCACCATATTCTCACCTCACCAATAGACCCGACCACCAGACAACATTGTCGGCCCTCCAACTTTGGCGAAGCTAGACAACAGTGCTGGAGGACCATCTGCCTCTCCTCTCCTTTTCTCCTTGTACACCATTTGCAGTAATTTTCAGCTCTTATTTGGTATAATTTCCTTGCATATGGTAATTGTGTTAAAATCTTAACCCGAATTGTTTCCTTCTTTTTTTGATTTTGATTCTCAACAAATTTTATGCAAATTAAATAACTATAGTATTCATAAATTTTGTTTTGAAAATCAAGTGCTCAGACTTGTTTATCTAGGGTACTTCGCTCCGTTAAGTGATGCTTTTTTTTTCATTTTCTTAGATATCTTAATTACTTGATTATTTAGAGTGAAGCTTTGGTTTATAATAGTCTTCCTCTCCATGATAGCTTTGTATGATAATAGTAACTATAACACTCTTTATGTGATAACACGAGTCTTTATGCTTGCATAGTTGATTTTTAAAACATATGGAAGCTAGGTGCTTCACTATTTCAGTAGATTTGACTGTTAGCATATTTGACTGACAATTGCCTTGAATGATTCATTTCCTTTGGAATCTGATTCATTACAGCCGCTTCGTATAATTATATGGTAATTTTAAGAGTCCACTTGGCATAATTTCCTTAGTATAACGACAAATTTGTTGAATATTACATAGTTTTGATCAACTAGTATTCTTCTATTTAATCAATCAGAACTAGTACATCTTTTACATATTGGTGATGGCAACTTAAGATCCTGTGAGATTAATATAAGGTAAGTCTTTCAAATGTTTTTGGTAGATTTCGACTACAATCAATTCAATGTCTCTGATTAAGGGAAATCTTGTGTGATTCATATTTATTTTTACTAGTTTCGTTAATATGATTCGGAGATCTTTCGTATTGAATATTTTGATAATTTTTTATATGATTTTCCCTAAACTGATCCTACTGCTATTTAAGGGAAGTTTGTGTGGTTTATGTTTCCTTTCAAGCATTCCTCTGACTAAGTGTTACACCCCGTAAGATTCTCAGCACCTAGATGGCCTATTCGCGCGTTGGTTAAGCATATTTGAAAGCCATACATGCTAGAGAAAGGCCCGGGGAAGGATCGGACGAGTAGCCTGTCGAACCATCACAGAAGGATCTGGGGCAGAGCCCATCCGCGATGGCAGCGTGTCACGGAGGTGGGGCCACCGCGTTGGCTCCGTGACACGTTGGCCCTGTCCAGGCCCAAGCATATAAAGTCCCACTTCGGTTTTAAATCAGTTCATTCATTATAATTTCCAGAGAATTCGCAGCAAACAAAGAGAGACGAAGAGGGTGAAGATATTATCGTTCGATTACGCTGCCAAACGTAGTCCAAACTTAAATTAACCTCAGGTACCGAGGTATTTAGCAGCAGGGAGCATTCCTGTGGATTTTGTTTCGCGAAATACGGTCAACGAATCGTCGAGCTACCGGACTAAGGTAAGTAGAATTTCTTCAAACTAGTGTTTATGTGCTCCTAGCCATAAAGTGAATACTTCTCCCTTCTAGACTTCTGAAAAATAGCAAGTTTTCGACCGTCTTCTGGTAAGCCTAAGTTTAGGCTATAATTATATCGAAAGTGACATCGTCTTTCAGAATAGTGTTGTATTTAGTACTAATTGACGTATATATGAATGCAGTTGGGACAAATAGCTGGAGTACTGGCCGAGCCTCGTCCGACAATCGAATAACTCAAGGTTAAGGTATGTAAAGTAGTTTCCTCGGCAAGTTAGAGGTTTTAGTCGTATATGTTATACCCCGTAGGATTCCCGGCACCTAGATGACTTATTCGCACGTTGGTTAATCATATTTGAAGGCCATACGTACTAAAGAAAGGCCCGGGAAAAAAGATTGGACGCGAAACCTGTCGAACCATCGTGGAAAGAGCCGAGGCAGAGCCCCTCCGCGATGGCAGCGTGTCACGGAGGTGAAGCCTCCACATTGGCTCCGTGACACGTTGGCCCTGTCCAGGCTCAAGTATATAAACCCCACTTTGGTTTAATTTCATTTAAACCCATTATAATTTCCAGAAAATGCAGGAGAACAGGGAGAGACGAAGAAGGTAATATAATTTTCATCCTATTACGCTGCTAAACATTGTCCAAACTCAAATTAACCTTAGATACTGATGTATTTAACAACAGAGAGCAATCCTACGGATTTAGTTTCGTGAAATACGGCCGACGAATCGTCGAGCTACCGAGCTAAAGTAAGTAGAATTGCTCCAAACTAGTGTCTGTGTGTTCCTAGCTGTGAAGTGAATATTTCTCCCTTCTGGACCTCTGAAAAATATCGAGTTTTCGACCGTCTTTCGATAAGCCTAAGTTTAGGCTATAAATTATATCGAAAGTGACGTTGTTCTTTAAAATAAAGCTATATTTGGTATTAATTGATATATTTATGAATGCAGTTGAGAGAAATAGTTGAAGTATTGGCCGAGCCTCGTCCGACAGATGGATAGTTCGAGGATAAGGTATGTAAAGCTAGTTTCCTCGGCAAGTTAGTAAATCTCGGTATAGTAAAGTAATTTAAAGGCCAATAGAATATTCAGAAGTCATGTGTTACGTTTGTTACGAATGTTGGTACGATATTAGAAGCATCATGATATAATTACCACGAAACTTGCTAGCCCGATATAGTTTCTAATATAAGTGTTAGGAACTGCACAGCATGCTCAGTATGTGATGTAATGCAGAATGTTAGGACATTATCGTATTCAGTTGAAACCCAGTAAAACAATGTAATATCTGTAAGGCATCTCAGAAGTAGAATGACAGGTTAAAATGAAATTTAGGAAGCATGCCAGAAATAGTAAATCATGTTATTACAGAAACTCAGTATACAGCACAGTATGGCAGAAGATTATATTTACACATATATACTATTATCAGTCTCAGCATGTATTAAGTACGTATACATTACCATTACTAGTTCAGTACACAGTATGTACGGATACTTTACTACTATTAGCTTCAGTATGTGGGATATGCAGATAGTATTACTAGTTGAGACCGTTGTATTGTTTTGGGGTTGGATTACCTAGCATCCATGACCGCCCCAGGGTTAATAGCTATATCGACTCGTCCGCCAGAGGACGAGGATACGTCGCTCTACGGAGTGGCGTGCCGTCCCATAGGGGACGAAGATGGGATGCCAGTTTTCCCCATATTGTGCCTTGGTCGGCCCTTACACACCCCTGTTGAGCGGATACGCCCGGGTGTTAATTTAGGAGTCCTCTGGACTCAGGTACAGTTATAGTCAGGGGCTCAGCGAGCCCAAGTGCATACCCAGGGGACCGGCATGATGCTTACAGCTATTATAGGAAATGGGATAACCGGGGTAGGGGTATAGATTTTGTGCTGGTTGTACCCCCCGGCTTATGGGGGCCGGGTAAGGTTTGTGTGTGCTATGTTATGTTGTGTTATGTTATGCCATGTTACATTAGATACGAGTAGATCGACAGTAGAGCGATACATCTCCAGGTACGACTCCTACTCCTTCCAGTATAGTTAAGAGTAGGTATAGTTTTACATTATCAGACAGTTAATCTATTCCTTTCTATTTCAGTTTCACCAGTTGTATTGTTGTTTACAGATATTTCTTTCAGTTATTGCTTTACATACTCATTACCAGCTGTACTGACGCCCAGTGGGGCGCTGCATTACTTGCCTGCAGGTACTCATAGACGAGGGGCCGATACCTCATGATTCCAGTTAGCTCACAGGGTCATCAGCTCCAGTCATCCGGAGCTAGATAGGCAGAGGTTTACCCCTTTTTTTTGTTGTACAGTACGGGTAGGTCGGGGCCCTGTCCCGATCATTTCTATTGTTATTCCTAGAGGCTTGGAGTCTATATATATTTCGCTGTGGTTAGTTGAGCCGGTCATGTGAGGCCGTGCAGTTGTATAGCTGTTAGTACTTTTATCTCTTTTATATTGGCCGTGTGGGGACATAGCTTGACAGTAGTGGTGACCTTGCCAGTCACGTAGCTTTCCAGTATTTCATTGTTGAGTTGCTGATAACTAGACAGCATGGTGGCCTTGTCGGCCCGCATAGGTTTCCCTATATTGAATGTGTTCTGGCCAGCTGATAGTACAGGTACAGGTGGTTATAGGCCAGTTGGCCAGAGGCTGTGTTTACAGCCGTTATATAGCGGGTTTGTTTCTTGGAATAGAGCCCGGGGCCAGCCAAAGCACCAGACGTGCTTAGGCTGAAGCATCTAGCAGTTCAGAGCCTAGCAGGCACCAGGTGCCCGTCATACCCTCCAAGGTGGGGTGTGACAAACTTGGTATCAGAGCAGGTCGTATCCCAGGGAGTCTGCAAGCCGTGCTAAGTAGAGCCCTGTCCATGGATGTGTTGTGCACCACATACTATGGGTAGGGGGCTGCAAGGCATGATAGGATGGTTGTCTTTTATTGTTATTCAGTCGTGCTGTAGAGCGGTACAATATAGGGTTGAGTCCCTAAAAGCTTACTGTGTTCTTTGGTTACAGATAATGTCAGACCTGCGACACCCTATCACAGGTCGGAGTTTAGATATTGCAGCAGGGGAAGGCACCAGCAGGATGCCTCACCCTTGTTTAGAAACAGCCCGATCAGAGGGCACTACAGAGGCATCGTCCCAGCCTTCTCAGCAGTCTCCACTACATCAGGAGCCACTTGGGGCGACACTACCTCCAGCAGTCCCTATACTGACACCTTCCGACTAGGAGGTTAGGAGTGCGGTAGTTATGTTAGCACAGATGATGGCTGCTCAGCGTCAGCCGATGCCGTCTACAATTGCGGAGTCGTCAGGAGGGCCCGGTAGTTCGAGGGTCTGAGAGTTCTTGGCTCTGAATCCCCCGTAGTTTACAAGCACGGACCGGACAGAGGACCCTCAGGATTTTCTGGATCAAATGCAGAGAATTTTCAGGGTTATGCATGCCACGCCTACAGAATCAGTTGAGTTGGCAGCATTTCAGTTACGGGACATCGCCGTATTGTGGTATGAAAGCTGGGAAAGGTCCCAAGGGAGAGATGTTTTCCCTCCGACCTGGTCCAGCTTCTCAGGAGCTTTTCTTGATCACTATTTGCCGCGGGAGATTCGACAGTCCTGGGTAGACCAGCTCCTACATTTAGAGTAGGGGGCCATGAGTATTTGGGAATATTCCTTGCGGTTTGATTCTTTGGCCCGGTACGCACCGGACTTTGTTGATACCATGGCATCCAGAGTACACCGCTTTATCATGGGGTTGAATCCAGAATATGTTGAGACTTGTATTACGGCTACACTGCGAGAGGACATGGACATTGCTCGGGTTCAGGCATTCGCCCAGAATATTGAGGGCATCAGAAAGCGGCATCGGGAGATCAGAAGGGCCAATCAGGAACAGCGCCGCCGGGACAGGCCAGTTGAGTTACAGAGGGAGGCTCGGGGAGGACCCAGGCCACGATTGTTAGACAGGCCGCCCAGGCCCCCGCCTCCGCCACAGCCTCAGGGGGGTAGATTCAGCCGCAGGGGGCAGTCAGAGACTGGTAGAGGCTCGTAGATGGCAGATTCACCATTACAGAGGAGGGCGGAGCAGAGTAGGTATACCCTACCACTTTGCCCTATATGCAGTCGACGCCATCCTGGAGCATGTAGGTACGGCTCCACTGCATGTTATATTTGTGGCCAAGAAGGCCATTTGATGAAAGATTGCCCAGCCAGAGGCCGAGAGGATCAGGATAGACAGGATAGGGCATCTGTAGGGTCACGAGCCACAGCATCCTCGATAGGGCGCAGGCCCTCAGTTTCAGTAGGTAGGGGTCGGGGCAGATCAGAGGCCTCCAGTACAGGTGCGAGTCCAAGCAGCACATATGCTTTACCAGGGAGGCAAGATTCAGAAGCGTCACCGGATGTTGTGACAGGTATGCTAACTATCTGCTCACACCCTGCTTATGTATTGATTGATCCAGGGTCTACTTTGTCCTACATTACTCCATTTGTGGCACGAAAGTTCAGTATTGCACCAGAATTATTGCAGCAGCCCTTTTTAGTGTCCACGCCTGTCGGTGACTCTATTGTGGCTAGCAGAATTTACCGAGGGTGTACAGTAGAGGTTGCTGACCGTCAGACCACAGTAGATCTGGTTGAGTTAGAAATGATAGACTTCGATGCCATAATGGGTATGGATTGGTTAGTACCGTGCTTTGCTAATGTTGAATGTTAGACCAAGACGTTCCGATTCCACTTCCCAGGAGAAGCAGTGCGGGAGTGGAAGGGTAGCACCGCTACGCCAAAAGGTAGGTTTATTTCCTACCTTCAGGCGAGGAAATTGATATCTAAGGGATGTATTTACCATCTGGTCAGAGTCCAGGATGTCCAAGCAGAATCTCCGACACTCCAGTCTGTTCCAGTAGTGAATGAATTCCCTGATGTGTTTCCGGATGAGTTACCTGGTATTCCCCCAGAAAGGGAAATAGACTTTACTATTGATTTATTACCAGGCACCCAACCGATATCGATTCCTCCTTATCGCATGGCTCCTGCGGAACTCAGAGAATTAAAGGAGCAGCTGAAAGATTTATTGGATAAAGGTTTTATCAGGCCGAGTACGTCACCATGGGGTGTGCCAGTATTATTCGTAAGGAAGAAAGATGGCTCGCTCCGAATGTGCATAGATTATCGGCAATTAAACAAAGTTACAGTAAAGAACAAGTACCCCCTTCCAAGAATTGATGACTTGTTTGACCAGTTGCAGGGGGGACAGATGTTTTTCTAAGATAGATCTGAGGTCCGGATATCACCAGGTCCGGATTCGTGAAAAAGACATTCCAAAGACTGCTTTTAGGACTAGGTATGGTCACTTTGAATTTCTGGTTATGTCTTTTGGGCTGACGAACGCTCCCGCAGTGTTTATGGATCTGATGAACAGCATATTCAGACTGTATTTGGATCTGTTCGTGATAGTATTTATCGATGATATCCTAGTGTATTCTCGTTCAGAGACAGATCACCAAAACCATTTACGAACAGTGCTCCAGATCCTTAGAGACCGTCAGCTATACGCCAAATTTTCTAAGTGTGAGTTCTAGCTGAACTCAGTTGCCTTTTTGGGGCATATCGTGTCGGATGCTGGTATACAAGTCAACACACAGAAAATAGAGGTGGTCAAGACATGGCCTAGACCCACCACTCCGACCGAGGTTCGCAGTTTCCTAGGTTTAGCAGGATATTATCGGAGAATTGTTGAAGGATTCTCCACTATAGCAGCGCCTCTGACAAAGCTAACACAGAAAGCAACGAAATTTCAGTGGACGGAGGCATGTGAGCAGAGTTTCCAAGAGTTGAAAGATAGACTGACCTCCGCCCCAGTATTAGCATTGCCAGAGGGAACAGATAGGTACGCAGTGTATTGCGACGCTTCAGGATTGGGACTGGGTTGTGTGTTGATGCAGCATGGTAGGGTAATTGCTTATGCTTCCAGACAGCTGAGGAAACACGAAAAGAACTATCTGACCCGTGACCTGGAATTGGCCGCAGTGATCCACGCCCTAAAAATTTGGAGGCATTATCTGTATGGCGTCCATGTAGACATCTTTACAGATCATAAAAGCCTGCAGTATATTTTCACACAGAGGGAGTTAAATCTGCGGCAGCGTCGCTGGTTAGAATTGTTGAAAGATTATGATGTAAACATTCTCTATCACCCGGGAAAAGCTAATGTAGTGGCAGATGCCCTGAGCCGTAAGTCAATGGGGAGTTTGGCGTATTTGCGACCCGAGAAGCGGGAGTTAGCCAAAGAAATTCATCAGTTAGCTGGTTTAGCCGTTCAAGTAATGGAAACAGAAAATAATAGAGCGGTAATTCAGAATTCTGCTGTGTCATCATTAGTTATAGAGGTAAAAGGACGACAGTATGAGGACCCTGATTTAGTCTAGCTCAGAGATAGAGTTCAAAAAGGTAAGGAGTCAGATTTCCAAATGATTGAAGATGATGTGCTACCCTGTAAGGGCCGCCTTTGTGTTCCGAATGTTTTAGGGCTTCACCAGCAAATTATGCATGAGGTACATTACGCTCGCTATTCCCTCCATCCAGGGGCAACGAAAATGAACCACGACATCAGATACATCTACTGGTGGCCAGGTTTGAAAGCTGAAATAGCTGAATTTGTATCTAGATGTCCTAACTGTCAGCAGGTGAAAGCGGAGCACCAGAAACCGGGCGGTTTGACGCAAGATATAACTGTGCCTACGTGGAAATGGGAAGCGATAAATATGGATTTTGTAACAGGGTTACCCCGTACCAGACACGGAAATGATTCCATTTGGGTAATAGTTGATAGGCTGACAAAATCAGCTCATTTCCTACCAGTAAAGGCTACCGTCTCGACTGAGGATTATGTCGAATTATATATCAGAGAAATAGTCAAATTGCATGGAGTGCAGGTATCCATCATTTCAGATAGGGGAGCACAGTTTACAGCTAGATTCTGGCAGTCGTTCCAAAGGGGGTTGGGAACGCAAATTAATTTGAGCACAGCATTTCACCCTCAGACAGATGGGCAGGCTGAGCGGACTATCCAAACGCTCGAAGATATGCTACGAGCGTGTGTGCTAGATTTTGGGGATAGCTGGGATGAGCATCTTTCGCTGATTGAGTTTGCATATAATAACAATTATCATTCAGCTATCCAGATGGCGCCCTTTGAAGCATTATATGGGCGAAAATGTAGATCGTCGGTGGGCTGGTTTGAAGTGGGGGAATCAGTGTTGATTGGGACAGACATCATTCGACAGTCAGAGGAGAAGGTAAAGCTTATCAGAGAATGCCTGCTGACTGCTCAGAGCCGCCAGAAGTCTTATGCAGATATGCAGCGCAGAGATTTAGAATTTGCGGTAAATGACTAGGTATATCTAAAAGTGTCTCCAATGAAAGGGGTGATGAGATTTGGCAAGAAAGGCAAGCTTAGCCCAAGATTCATTGGGCCATATCAGATTCGGCGAAGAATAGGCCGAGTTGCATACGAATTGAACTTGCCTCCGGAGTTAACATCTGTTCACCCAGTATTCCATGTATCTATGTTGAGGAAGTTCGTAGGAGACCCTTCCACAGTTGTTCCAGTTCAGGATGTCTAGGTCATAGAAGAGTTAGCATATGAAGAGGTTCCAGTAGCTATCTTAGACAGACAGATTCGCAGGTTGAGGACTAAAGATGTTGCATCTGTCAAAGTATTGTGGCGTAACAGGAACCGTGAGGAAATGACGTGGGAAGCTGAAGAAGATATGAAAGCTAGATACCCTCACCTATTCCAGGCCTAGTCAAGGGACAGGTATGTCCGTATTATTACTTATGTAGTACCTTATGGTTGTATATATATAAATGAGAAAGATTGATACTTAGTCATCCAGTGAATCTTAAGGTATTGCGTGCAGTACCTGTGTTGGACTTTTCTGTATTTTAGGTTTTTGCTATAGTCCATATTACAGGGGAAACTCTGCCGAAATTTTTCTAGATAGTAAGTTGAGAAGTCCTCTAAATAAAAGTTTACATTCAAGGATGAATGTTCTTAAGGGGGGAGAATGTTATACCCCATAGGATTCCCGGCACCTAGATGACTTATTCGCACGTTGGTTAAGCATATTTGAAGGCCATACATGCTAAAGAAAGGCCCAGGAAAAAAGATTGGACGCGAAACCTGTCGAACCATCGTGGAAGGAGCCGAGGCAGAGCCCCTCCGCGATGGCAGTGTGTCACGGAGGTGAAGCCTCCGCGTTGGCTCCGTGACACGTTGGCCCTGTCCAGGCTCAAGTATATAAAATCCACTTCGGTTTAATTTCATTTAAACCCATTATAATTTCCAGAAAACGCAGGAGAACAGGGAGAGATGAAGAAGGTAATATAATTTTCATCCTATTACGCTGCTAAACGTTGTCCAAACTCAAATTAACCTCAGATACTGAGGTATTTAGCAGCAGAGAGCAATCCTACGGATTTAGTTTCGTGAAATACGGCCGACGAATCATCGAGCTACCGAGCTAAAGTAAGTAGAATTGCTCCAAACTAGTGTCTGTGTGTTCCTAGCTGTGAAGTGAATATTTCTCCCTTCTGGACCTCTGAAAAATAGCGAGTTTTCGACCATCTTTCGATAAGCCTAAGTTTAGGCTATAAATTATATCGAAAGTGACGTTGTTCTTTAAAATAAAGCTATATTTGGTATTAATTAATATATTTATGAATGCAGTTGGGAGAAATAGTTGAAGTATTGGCCGAGCCTCGTCCGACAGACGGATAGTTCGAGGATAAGGTATGTAAAGCTAGTTTCCTCGCAAGTTAGTAAATCTCGGTATAGTAAAATAATTTAAAGGCCAGTAGAATATTCAGAAGTCATGTGTTACATTTGTTACGAATGTTGGTACGATATTAGAAGCATCATGATAAAATTACCGCGAAACTTGCTAGCACGATATAGTTTCTAATATATGTGTTAGGAACTGCACAGCATGCTCAGTATGTGATGTAATGCAGAATGTTAGGACATTATCGTATTCAGTTGAAACCCAGTAAAACAATGTAATATCTGTAAGGCATCTCAGAAGTAGAATGATAGGTTAAAATGAAATTTAGGAAGCATGCCAGAAATAGTAAATCATGTTATTACAGAAACTCAGTATACAGCACAGTATGGCAGAAGATTATATTTACACATATATACTATTATCAGTCTCAGCATGTATTAAGTACGTATACATTACCATTACTAGTTCAGTACCCAGTATGTACGGATAATTTACTACTATTAGCTTCAGTATGTGGGATATGCAGATAGTATTACTTGTTGAGACCGTTGTATTGTTTTGGGGTTGGATTACCTAGCATCCATGACCGCCCCAGGGTTAATAGCTGTATCGACTCGTCCGCCAGAGGACGAGGATACGCCGCTCTATGGAGTGGCATGTCGTCCCATAAGGGAAGAAGATGGGATGCCAATTTTCCCCATATTGTGCCTTGGTCGGCCCTTACACACCCCTATCGAGCGGATACGCCCGGGTGTTGATTCAGGAGTCCTCCGGACTCAGGTACAGTTATAGTCAGGGGCTCAGCGAGCCCAAGTGCATACCCAGGGGACCGGCAGGATGCTTACAGCTATTATAGGAGATGGGATGACCAGGGTAGGGGTATAGATTTTGTGTTGGTTGTACCCCCCGGCTTATGGGGGCCGGGTAAGGTTTGTGTGTGCTATGTTATGTTGTGTTATGTTATGCCATGTTACATTAGATACGAGTAGATCGATAGTAGAGCGATACATCTCCAGGTACGACTCCTACTCCTTCCAGTATAGTTAAGAGTAGGTATAGTTTTACATTATCAGACGGTTAATCTATTCCTTTCTATTTCAGTTTCACCAGTTGTATTGTTGTTTACAGATATTTCTTTCAGTTATTGCTTTACATACTCAGTACCAGCGGTACTGACGCCCAATGGGGCGCTGCATTACTTGCCTGCAGGTACTCATAGACGAGGGGCCGATACCTCGTGAATCCAGTCAGCTCACAGGGTCATCAGCTCCAGTCATCCGGAGCTAGATAGTCAGAGGTTTACCCCTTTTTTTTGTTGTACAGTACGGGTAGGTTGGGGCCCTGTCCCGATCATTTCTATTGTTATTCCTAGAGGCTTGCAGTCTGTATATATTTCCCTGTGGTCAGTTGAGCCGGTCGTGTGAGGCCGTGCAGTTGTATAGCTATTAGTACTTTTATCTCTTTTATATTGGCCGTGTGGGGCCATAGCTTGACAGTAGTGGTGACCTTGCCGGTCATGTAGCTTTCCAGTATTTCATTGTTGAGTTGCTGATAACTAGACAGCATGGTGGCTTTGTCGGCCCGCATAGGTTTCCCTATATTGAATGTGTTCTGGCCAGCTGATAGTGCAGGTACAGGTGGTTATAGGCCAGTTGGCCGGAGACTGTGTTTACAACCGTTATATAGCCGGTCTGTTTCTCGGAATAGAGTCCGGGGCCAGCCAAAGCACCAGACGTGCTTAGGCTGAACCATCTAGAAGTTCAGAGCCTAGCAGGCACCAGGTGCCCGTCATACCCTCCAAGGTGGGGTGTGACAGTATAAATCATAGTAAACTCCGTAATTGAATTCTCGGAGTTGAATGCTGAGTATTGGGTAAGTTTAGTAAATCTGGTTTGTGTTGCCGTATCGTATTCCGTCCGAAAGATAGCAAAGCATGCGCCAAAGGGATAGTTAGCATTCCAGATTTAGTATTGCCTATTGTATGATTAGCAAGCGTATTGTAGAATAAAAAGATACAGATTTTCAGAATAAAGCTAGTAAAGTAAAATCAGATAGACAAACAGTTTCATGGCTACAGATCAGCCATTCAAACAGATAGTATCCCGGCTATAGATTAGCCAAACAGTTAAATAAAGATTTCAGAATTAGTATAATCAGTAAAGAATCAGTATAATACATAAAGAGATTAGAATAAGAAATTAGATTTCAGATAGTCCTTTTTCAGCTATACATGCTTGCTATTTATATGTGCTATTTGTTTGTTGAGACTTGATGTGGTGTGAGGGCACCTTATTGAGCGTCCTCGCCGCCCCTAGGTTGGTAATTGTGTCGCCCACTGAGCGGGTGGGTTTACGTCACTCCAAGGAGTGGCATGCCGTCCCTAGCTTGGACGAAGATGGGATGAAGCTTTCCCCATATCAGTCTGATCAACACTACAGTAAAGACAACCCTGTTGAGCAGTGTCCAGGGTACTGTCCAGTACAGATATTCCCTGTTGAGTTGTGTCCAGGGAGTAAATACAGTTCCTGTTTCAAATAGCCCTGTTGAGTTGTGTCCAGGGAAACAGACCCTATCTATTACAGATGCAGTACAGGAGTCCCCGGACTCAGACACGGTTACTTATATCGAAGGCCAAGGCCCAAGCCGGAGACCCAGGGGTCCGGTAGAGGTGCTCCTAGTGAGCAGATGAGTGGAGTGACTTATTTTTGGCTGGTTTTGACCTGGGTAGGGGTATATAGATTATGTACTTGCTTGGCGCCATCCGGCTTATGGGGGTTGGTATTGGATCTTGCTTGCTAAATGTATATGTATTTATGTGCTTTATACATATTAGTTAATAGACAGCAGGCCTCCGTGACTACAGACACGCTCCTGCCTATCAGTGCAGAAAGGTTTGATCTAGTTCCTATCAGTTCATCAGGTTCAGTTATCTTCTGCTTACAGACTTGTTAGTTATGTTATCTGTATTCAGTTGCTTTGCATGCTCAGTACCAACGGTACTGACGCTCGGTGGGGCGCTGTATTACTCTCCTGCAGGTACTCATAGACGAGGAGGTGATCCCTCGTGATTCCAGCCAACTATTGAGTCATCAGCTCCTGTCATCCGGAGTCTGATTCCCAGAGGTGTAGCTCTTTTTCTTTTGTTGTACAGTATGGGTAGGTTGGGGCCCTGTCCCGATCACTTCTATCATTTTCTTACAGTATTCATAGAGGCTTGCAGATTGTATCTATATTTTCTTGTGGTTAGTTGTGCCGGTCGTGTGAGGCCGTGCGTTTTGTTTAGCATTGTTGATTATGTTGGCCGTGTGGGGCCATAGTCTGATCGTAGTGGTGACCTTGCCGGTCACGTAGTTATTCAGTATTCAATTGTTGAGTTACAGATAACTAGACAGCATGGTGGTCTTATCGGCCCGCATAGGTTTTCCCCCTTTGTAAGTATGTTTTTGGTTAGCTGAAGTTTTATACAGGTGGCTATAGGCCCAGTCGGTCAGAGGCTGTGTTACAGCCATTATATAGCCTGTTGTTTCCAGAAACCTGAGTTAGAGCTAGCCAGGCACCAAATGTGCTTAGGCTTACCAGTTAGCAGTCCAGGTCCTACTAGGGCACCAGGTACCAGTCATACCCCCCAAGGCTGGGCGTGACAAACATGGTATCAGAGCAGGTCGTATCCCAGGGAGTCTGCAAGCCGTGCTAAGTAGAGTCTTGTCTATAGATGTGTTGTGCACCATATACTATAGGGAGGAGGCTGCGAGGCATGATAGGATGGTTACTCTTCTTTCTCAGTCAGTCGTGCTATAGAGCGATATAGTATAGGGTTGAGTCCCTAAAACTTATCGTATTCTTTGTCTACAGATAAGAATGGCAGATTAGCGACACCCTGCCACAGGCAGAAGACTAGACACGGCACCAGGAGAAGGCACCAGTAGGATGCCTCAGCTTCAGTCAGAGTCAGCCCGATCTGAGGGTGATATAGAGGCTTCATCACAGCCCTCTCAGCGGTCCCCCTCACATCAGGAGCCGTTGGGCACTACACCGCCCCCGATAGCTCCTGTGCTTTTGCCATCAGATCAGTAGGTTCGTAGAGCTGTAGTTATGTTGGCACAAATGATGGCCACACAGCGCCAGTCAGTGCCACCTGTAGCAGCAGAGCCTTCAGGTGGGTCAGGTAGTTCCAGGGTTAGGGAGTTTTTGGCACTAGGTCCCCCACAGTTCACTGGGTCAGATCAAGCAGAGGACTCTCAAGATTTCCTAGATCAGATGCGGAGAATTTTTCGGATTATGCATGTGACCCCTACAGAATCAGTTGAGCTGGCAGTGTTTAGGTTGCGGGACATAGCTGTATTATGGTACGAGAGCTGGGAAAGGTCTCGAGGGAGAGATGTTGCCCCTCCGACTTGGTCCAGCTTCTCGGAGGCCTTCCTGGACTGTTATTTGCCACGGGAGATCCGGCAGGCCCGGATGGATCAGTTTTTGTATTTGGAGCAGGGGGCGAGGAGAGTACGAGAATATGCCCTACAGTTTGACTCCCTAGCCCGCTATGCTCTAGCTTTTGTGGACACTATGCCATCCAGAGTCCACCGATTCATTATGGGTCTGAATCCGGAATATATTGAAGCTTGCATGACGGCTACATTACGAGAAGATATGGATATAGCCCGTGTACAGGCCTTTGCCCAGACCATTGAGGGCCTTAGATAGCGACAACAGGGTAGTAAATAGACAAATCAGGAACAGCGCTGCAGAGACAGATTAGATGATTGGCAGAGGGAGGTTTAGAGAGGACCCAGGCCCCGATTGTCAGACAGACCCCCTAGACCCCCACCTCCACCACAGCAGCAGCAGCAAGGCAAATTTGTTCGTCGAGGGCAGTCAGAATTTGGTGGCAGTTCTCGAACAATAGATTCCCCACAGCAGAGAAGGGGAGAACAGAGCAGATTTACACCCCCACCCTGCCCTAATTGCGGCCGAACTCACATCGGAGCTTGTAGATATGGCTCCTCGGGGTGTTATATTTGCTGGCAGGAGGGGCACCGCATGAGAGATTGTCCGGCCAGGGGACAGGAGAGTAGAGATAGTCAGGATAGGGGATCCACAGGGCCACGAGCTCCAGCAGCCTCGGCAGGGCGTAGGCCCTCAGGTACAGCAGGTAGAGGCCGAGGTAGATTAGGAGCCTCCAGTTTAGGTACGGGCTCAAGCCGTACCTATGCATTGCCGGGGAGACAGGACTCAGAGGCGTCTCCAGATGTAGTGACAGGTATGATGATTATTTGTTCATGCCCTGCTTACGTATTGATTGATCCAGGATCCACTCTGTAATATATTACCCCATTTGTGGCACGAAAGTTCAATATTGCACCAGAATTATTACAGCAGCCCCTTGCAGTATCCACGCCCGTCGGTGACTCTATTATATCTAGCAGAATTTACCGAGAGTGTATAGTGGAGGTTGCTGACCGCCAGACTATGGTAGATCTAGTAGAGCTAGAAATGATAGACTTTGATGCCATAATGGGTATGGATTGGCTAGTGCCGTGCTACGCCAATGTAGAATGTTGGACCAAGACGGTCCGATTCCACTTTCCAGGAGAGGTAGTGCGAGAGTGGAAAGGTAGCACAACTACTCCAAAAGGTAGGTTTATTTCCTACCTCCAGGCGAGAAAATTGATAACTAAGGTATGTATTTACCACCTAGTCCGAGTTCAGGATGTCCGAGCAGAATCTCTGACACTCCAGTCTGTTCCGGTGGTGAACGAGTTCCC
Source organism: Datura wrightii (assembly GCA_035772735.1). Taxonomy (NCBI): domain Eukaryota; kingdom Viridiplantae; phylum Streptophyta; class Magnoliopsida; order Solanales; family Solanaceae; genus Datura; species Datura wrightii. Next base: position 17,034,426 of record JASDFA010000019.1, on the reverse strand, counting down.
TGATGTGTTTCCAGATGAGTTACCTGGTATTCCCCCAGAAAGGAAAATAGATTTCGCTATTGATTTATTACCAGGCACTCAGCCTATATCAATTCCTCCTTATCGTATGGCTCCTGCAGAGCTCAAAGAGTTGAAGGAGCAGTTGAAAGATTTGCTAGATAAAGGTTTCATCCGATCGAGTACTTCACCATGGGGTGCGCCAGTTCTATTTGTTAGAAAGAAGGATGGCTCGCTCCGTATGTGCATAGATTATCGGCAGTTGAATAAAGTTACAGTAAAGAACAAGTACCCTCTCCCTAGAATAGATGACTTATTTGATCAGTTACAGGGAGCCAGATACTTTTCCAAGATTGACTTGCGGTCCGGATATCACCAGGTTCGAGTTCGTGAAAGAGATGTTCCCAAAACGGCGTTCAGGACCCGATATGGACACTTTGAATTTCTAGTTATGTCCTTCGGATTGACGAATGCCCCAGCAGTGTTCATGGACCTAATGAATAGTATTTTCAGACCATACCTGGACCTGTTCGTGATAGTGTTTATTGATGATATTCTGGTGTATTCTCGCTCTGAAGTAGATCACCGGATTCATTTACGGACAGTACTCCAGATCCTCAGGGACCGCCAGTTATATGCTAAATTTTCCAAGTGTGAATTCTGGCTTAACTAGGTAGCCTTCTTAGGGCACATTGTGTCGGATGCTGGTATACAAATTAATACACAGAAGATAGCAGCAGTTAAAACATGGCCTAGGCCTACCACTCCGACCGAAGTCCACAGTTTTCTGGGGTTAGCGGGATATTACAGGAGATTTGTTGAGGGATTCTCTACTATAGCAGCACCTCTGACCAAACTGATGCAGAAAGCAGCGAAGTTTCAGTGGACAGAGGCATGTGAGCAAAGCTTCGAGGAGTTAAAAGACAGATTAACCTCCGCCCCACTGTTAGCATTGCCGGAAGGTACAGAATGTTATTCGGTGTATTGTGATGCATCGAGCGTCGGGTTTGGTTGTGTGTTGATGCAGCATGGTAAAGTGATTGCATATGCTTCCAGACAGCCGAGGAAATACGAAAAGAATTACCCTACCCACAACCTGAAATTAGCCGCAGTGATCCATGCCTTGAAAATGTGGAGACATTACTTGTATGGCGTCCATGTTGATATTTTTACAGATCACAAGAGCCTACAGTATATTTTCACTCAGAGGGAGTTGAATCTGCGACAACATCACTGGTTGGAGCTGTTAAAGGATTATGACGTGAATATTTTGTACCACCCGGGAAATGCCAATGTTGTAGCAGATGCTCTCAGTCGTAAGTCCATGGGGAGTTTGGCGTATTTGCATCTCGAGCAGCGGGAATTGGTCAGGGAGATACATCAGTTAGCTAGCCTAGCCGTTCGTGTAGCAGAAACAGAGGACAATAGAGCGGTAATTCAGAACACCACCATGTTATCATTAGTTGTGGAAGTAAAAGAACGACAGTATGAGGATCCTGACCTGATCCAGCTCAAAGACAGAATCCAGTAGGGTAAAGCGCCATATTTTCAAATAACTGAGGAAGAAGTGTTGTTATGTAAAGGCCGCCTCTGTGCTCCAGATGTTTCAGGGCTCCGCCAGCAGATTATGAATGAGGTACATTACACCCGTTATTCTCTTCACCCCGGTGCGACGAAAATGTACCATGACATCAAGGAGAATTATTGGTGGCCAGGAATGAAAAGAGAAATTGCTAAATTTGTAGCCCAGTGTCCTAACAGCCAACAGGTGAAAGTAGAACATCAGAAACCAGGCGGGTTAACGTAGGACATAGATGTGCCTCTCTGGAAGTGGGAAGCTGTGAATATGGATTTTATGGCAGGATTACCCCGTACCAGACATAGACACGATTCTATATTGGTGATAATTGAAAGATTGATAAAATTAGCTCATTTCCTACCAGTTAAAGCTACCTTCTCGGCCGAGGATTATGCCGAATTATATATCAGAGAAATAGTCAGATTGCACGGAGTGTCAGTGTCCATTATTTCAGACAGAGGAGCGCAGTTTATGGCTAGATTCTGGCAGTCGTTTCAGAGAGGTATGGGTACGCAGATTAATTTGAGCACTGCATTCCACCCTCAGACAGATGGGCAGGCTGAACGCACCATTCAGACGCTCGAAGACATGTTACGAGCGTGTGTGTTAGATTTCGGTGGTAGCTGGGATGAGCATTTACCCCTAATCGAGTTTGCTTATAATAATAGCTATCACTCAGCTATTCAGATGGCGCCTTTCGAGGCATTATACGGGCAAAAGTGCAGATCGCCAATTGGCTGGTTTGAAATAGGGGAATCGGCGTTGATTGGGCCAGACATTATTCAACTGTCAGAGGAGAAGGTAAAGCTTATCAGAGAATGCCTACTGACTGCACAGAGCCGCAATAAATCATATGCAGATGTGCGGCATAGAGACCTGGAGTTTGATGAGAATGACTGGGTATTTTTGAAAGTATCTCCGATGAAAAGGGTGATGAGATTCGGCAAGAAAGGTAAGCTCAGTCCGAGATTTGTTGGGCCTTATCAGATTCGTCGAAGGATAGGCCGAGTAGCATATGAGTTGAACTTGCCTCCAGAATTGGAATCCGTTCATCCGGTCTTTCATGTATCTATGCTGAGGAAATGCATAGGAGACCCATCCAGAGCAGTCCCAGTCCAGGATATCCAGCTTACGGAAGAGCTGGCCTATGAAGAGGTTCCAGTAGCTATCCTAGACAGACATATTCGCAGATTGAGGACTAAAGATATTACCTCTGTCAAAGTATTGTGGCGTAACAGGAACCGAGAGGAGATGACGTGGGAGGCAGAGGAAGATATGAAAGCTAGATATCCTCATTTATTCCAGGCCTAGTCAGGCGACAGGTATGTCCGTATTATTACTTATGCAGTACCTTATGGTTGTATATGTATAAATGAGAGAGATTGATTTTAGCTATCAAGTGAACCTTAAAGTATTGTGTGCAGTATCTGTATTGGACTTTTCTGGGTTTTAGGTTTTTGGGATAGTCCATATTACAGGGGAAACTTTGCTAAAATTTTCTTAGAAACAAGTTAAGTTAATCGAATAGTCCTCTAAATAGCAATTTCATTCGAGGACGAATGATCTTAAGGGGGGGAGAATGTTACACCCCGGAAGATTCCCGGCACCTAGATGGCCTATTCGCGCGTTGGTTAAGCATATTTGAAAGCCATACGTGCTAGAGAAAGGCCCGGGAAAGAATCGGACGAGTAGCCTGTCAAACCATCACGGAGGGATCCGGGGCAGAGCCCCTCCGCGATGGCAGCGTGTCACGGAGGTGGGGCCACCACGTTGGCTCCGTGACACGTTGGCCCTGTCCAGGCCCAAGCATATAAAGCCCCACTTCGGTTTTAAATCAATTCATTCATTATAATTTCCAGAGAATTCGCAGCAAACAGAGAGAGACGAAGAGAGTGAAGATATTATCGTTCGATTACGCTGCCAAACGTAGTCCAAACTTAAATTAACCTCAGGTACCGAGGTATTTAGCAGCAGGGAGCATTCCTACGGATTTTGTTTCACGAAATACGGCCGACGAATCATCGAGCTACCGGACTAAGGTAAGTAGAATTGCTCCAAACTAGTGTCTATGTGCTCCTAGCCATAAAGTGAATACTTCTCCCTTTTGGACTTCTGAAAAATAGCATGTTTTCGACTGTCTTCCGGTAAGCCTAAGTTTAGGCTATAATTATATTGAAAGTGACATCGTCTTTCAGAATAGTGTTGTATTTAGTACTAATTGACGTATATATGAATGCAGTTGGGAGAAATAGCTGGAGTACTGGCCGAGCCTCGTCCGACAATCAAATAACTCAAGGTTAAGATATGTAAAGTAGTTTCCTCGGCAAGTTAGAGGTTTTAGTCGTATAAATCATAGTAAACTCCGTAATTGAATTCTCAGAGTTGAATGCTGAGTATTGGGTAAGTTTAGTAAATCTGGTTTGCGTTGCCGTATCGTATTCCGTCCAAAAGACAGCAAAGCATGCGCCAAAGGGCGAGTTAGCATTCCAGATTTAGCATTGCCTATTGTATGATTAGCAAGCGTGTTGTAGAATAAAAAGATATAAATTTTCAGAATAAAGCTAGTAAAGTAAAATCAGATAGACAGACAGTTTCATGGCTACAGATCAGCCATTCAAACAGATAGTATCCCGGCTATAGATTAGCCAAACAGTTAAATAAAGATTTCAGAATTAGTATAATCAGTAAAGAATCAGTATAATACATAAAGAGATTAGAATAAGAAATTAGATTTCAGATAGTCCTTTTTCAGCTATACATGCTTGCTATTTATATGTGTTATTTGTTTGTTGAGACTTGATGTGGTGTGAGGGCACCTTATTGAGCGTCCTCGCCGCCCCTAGGTTGGTAATTGTGTCGCCCACTGAGCGGGTGGGTTTACGTCGCTCCAAGGAGTGGCATGCTGTCCCCAGCTTGGACGAAGATGGGATGAAGCTTTCCCCATATCAGTCTAATCAGCACTACAGTACAGATAGCCCTATTGAGCAGTGTCTAGGGTACTGTCCAGTACAGATATTCCCTATTGAGTTGTGTCCAGGGAGTAGATACAGTTCATGTTTCAGATAGCCCTATTGAGTTGTGTCCAAGGAAACAGACCCTATATGTTACAGAAGCAGTACAGGAGTCCCCGGACTCAGACACGATTACTTATATCGGAGGCCAAGGCCCAAGCTGGAGACCCAGGGGACCGGTAGAGGTGCTCCTAGTGATCAGATGAGTGGAGTGACTTATTTTTGGTTGGTTTTGACCCGGGAGAGGTATATAGATTGTTTGCTTGCTTGGCGCCATTCGGCTTATGGGGGTTGGTATTGGATCTTGCTTGCTAAATGTATATGTATTTATGTGCTTTATACATATTAGTTAATAGACAGCAGGCCGTCGTGACTACAGACACGCTCCTGCCTATCAGTGCAGAAAGGTTTGATCTAGTTCCTATCAGTTCATCAGGTTCAGTTATCTTCTGCTTACAGACTTGTTAGTTATGTTATCTGTATTTAGTTGTATTATTTCATTTGCTTTGCATGCTCAGTACCAGCGGTACTGACGCCCAGTGGGGCGCTGCATTACTTGCCTGCAGGTACTCATAGACGAGGAGGCAATCCCTCGTGATTCCAGCCAACTATTGAGTCATCAACTCCTGTCATCCGGAGTCTGATTCCTAGAGGTGTAGCTCTTTTTCTTTTGTTGTATAGTATGGGTAGGTCGGGGCCCTATCCCGATCACTTCTATCATTCACTTCTATCATTTTTTTACAGTATTCATAGAGGCTTGCAGATTGTATCTATATTTTCCTGTGGTTAGTTGTGCCGATCGTGTGAGGCCGTGCGTTTTGTTTAGCATTGTTGATTATGTTGGCCGTGTGGGGCCATAGTCTGATCGTAGTGGTGACCTTGCCGGTCATGTAGTTATTCAGTATTCTATTGTTGAGTTACAGATAACTAGACAGCATGGTGGTCTTGTCGGCCCGCATAGGTTTTCTCCCTTTGTAAGTATGTTTCTGTTAGCTGAAGTTTTATACAGGTGGCTATAGGCCCAGCCGGCCGGAGGTTGTGTTGCAGCCGTTATATAGCCCGTTGTTTCCAGAAATCTGAGTTAGAGCTAGCCAGGAACCAGATGTGCTTAGGCTCACCAGTTAGCAGTCCAGGTCCTACTAGGGTACCAGGTGCCAGTCATACCCCCCAAGGCGGGGCGTGACACTAAGTATGGGATAGATTTATTATTTAACTGTTCTATGGTAATTTAACTGTTCTATGGTAACCTATGATTTTGCATTTATGCGATCAGCTTTAGTATCTAAATATTTTTGGGTAAATCTGAATATTTTTTATCCCGAAATTAATCCTTCCATCTTTGATCAATATGATTGGTATCCTTTTTATGTCCTTCCCTTAATTAGAGTACATGTTTATTTTTAATTGATCATGTCTAAAGGAAATTGTGTGATTGCTCTCTCCTTTTTCTCCTCAATTGATTTGATACATGTTTTATATGGCAACTTTTGATCAGCTTTACCATTAATTGATACTATAATGCTAATTAGGAAAAGATTTCCCTTGATTGGTTTTCTGAATATTTTCTTCCCTTTATCCCTTTAATAATTAGTATATAAGGATATCTTCTATTTTCTTAAAACTCACTGATTTAGGGGAGGAATACATTTTTGACTCCATCTTCCTTTAATATTAAAAGCGTTTCTGGTTCTTTAGAAAGAGGAACATCTGATCATTCTTTATCATCATATTCACACATTGGTTATTTCTTAATCAATTCTTTCGAACATTGCTATTCCTTTATCAACATAAGAACTCAAAAATTACTTATCTTTGCTCTCTGCTCCTCTATATAATTTTATAACTCCTCAATCCCTCCTCAACACAAGCACTGCTCGCAATCCTTGAGATTTTTGTGATCTTAATGTGTTGAGGACTGGGTACCAATCAAGGCAATTTGTTACATCTTTAATCCATTAATTTCCTTTCAGTTTTGGCATCTACTAGTTTATTTTTATCTTTATAAGATGACATTTACCTTGTCATTTATTCTCTTTGATTCCTCTCTCTCTTATCATGATTATGTGTATAATATGCTTTTAACATAATTTTACTAAGTTATCCAAATTTGTGGTTAAGAATATGAGATTATTGTTACGTGTCTACTGTTGTACTAACCTTTAAGTAGGTATCATTTTATTTCAGGATTACCGGAGAGTCACCGGGATGAAAGAGGGCTACCGAAATTATTCTAACATTATTTATTTTTCATGTGCGTAGTTATTTATTTTTTTTATTTTTATTTTAGTTTGTAAGAATTGTAATAAGCACTCGTGATAGTGGAAAAGGGTTGTGGGGCCAGGGGTTTGTATGTCTTTTGTCGTCTTAATCATTTTATTAGAAATCATGCCTATATGATCAACGAAACAATTTATTTTTACAATAGAAACCATGCTTTTAGGAGTGAACTTAATCGTTTCTGCTACAAATCATGCCTATAGAAATAACTTGATTTGACTTAATAGAAGTCATGGTTATATTATTTGATATTAGAGAATATGTTCATACGTATCCACGTGCTAATTCAACTTTCATTATATTGGGAATTATGATTACAAGGCTGATCATAATAGAAATCATATATAATTATTGTCAATGTGACTGATTTTCATTATAAAATCTGTCTACGTGAATTATTTTTCATAATCATAGGCATCATGCTTATAAGATATTCTTTCAGCGTTAAATTATCTTGGATCATAATTGTTATTCTACCATTTGGAGTTATTTTAATCAACCGATCTACACGTTTGATTACTCCGCATTAGAAATCATGGCTATAGGATAATCTCTAGTATGATTATGTTCCCTAGAAATCATGCCTATAGGGTTCAATTCGGAATCATTTTGAAGCATGTTTAATCACTTATTTACTTTAATGAAGGCTTATGTGAAACCTTTTTATGCTAATTGCTTTTAAGTTATTATTTATTTTTGCTTGACGTTACCTTTAATAGTCCTAAGTATACTTTAGACCCAAAAATTCAAATTAGGAGTCCATTGCCTCTTGGTCATTAAGATTGGGACGGGTAGGCACATGCTAGGGTGTTAGTATTTTCTTTTCTTTAGAGCGATTTAGGGTTAATGACTAAATTAATTAGGTGGGTAGTGGAAAATGATAGTATGTGCCCACTGAATAATATGAGCAATCTAAACGGATTGTGAAATATTATTTTAGTTGCACGGGGTGATCTCTTTAGGTTAAAATAACCCTCCCCTTTTAAAAGCAGAACTATGTCTGAGCTGATTCTTTTCAGGGATACGTAGGCATCTCTTTGAGGCTCGGTCCGATTCTTAATAATTTTATTTGTTTGTTTGTATTCTTTTGTGTTTTTATTATTTGATTGTGGAAATAATTATCAAGATAATGACGATCCCTTTTAATATCTTTATTGTCCTAAGTTTCTTTCTTCTTGCTTATTTGATTCCTCTTCTTCTTTGTAATGATTTCATAGTCTTCTAATTTTAATGATAAGATGATTAATTTATTTTCATAAAAGAGTTTGTTTTTATAAATAATTTAGATATATTTGAGGCATAATAATGATTGACCTTACTTGATAACTTATTTTTCCCAAATAATAATAAATTCGATCGAAACCCACAGTTGTGGACCTTGAAAGGTGTTTAACACCTTCCTTTCGAGGTAACTTCAGCTCTTAACCAATTTTTGAAAACGTAGACTAATTGAACAAAGTTATCTGCTTAATTAGTTTAGAATGGTGCCCTAACGCACCTCAATTCCTTAGGTAGCGACTCTTCCTTTCTTTTGTCCCTTAAGAGTTGTCATATGTCGAGTTCCGCTTTTCGCGAGAAAAATTGGGCACGATAAGCTTTAGTAAAAATATCAGCAATTTGATTCTCAGTTTTACAAAACTGCATAGATATAAGACTTTTTTCAACATTGTCCCTTAGGAAGTGATGTATAATATCTATGTGTTTTGTCCTCTTATGCTGACATGGATTTTTTGCAATATTTATGGCACTTGTGTTATCACAGAAGATAGGCACGGTGCCCATGTCTAACCCATAATCCCTCAATTATTGTTTTATCCACAGAAGTTGAGCACAACAAGATGCAACAACAATATATTCAACTTCAACTCTGGATAGGGCTATGGAATTTTGTTTCTTTATAGCCCAAGAAATTAAACATGAACCAAGGAAGTGAGTCATACCTGATGTTCTTTTCCTGTCTATAAGAAAACTTGCAGAGTCAGCATCTGCATAACCTACTAAATCAAGATTACCTCCCTTGGGATATCACAGACATAGATTATTTGTTTCCTTCGTATCTTAGGATACACTTAACTACAGTTAGGTGCAATTCTATAGGAGAAGATTTAAACCTTGCACATAACCCAATACTAAACACAATATCTAGTCTGCCGGCAGTTAGATACAGAAGAGATCCAATCATACCCCTATAGCTTTTGTCACATACTAGATTTTCATGTTCATCTTTATATAGCTTAGTGGCAGTAGTAATAGGTGTATCAATTGGCTTAATAGAATCCATGTCATATTTCTTAAGCAATTCCTAAATGTATTTTTGTTGAAGGAACATTGTTTCATTAGAAAATCATTTGATTTGTAAGCCTAAGAAGAAGTTAAGCTCACCCATCATACTTATTTCGAATTCACTATTCATCAACAAAGAAAATTCATTACACAAGGATTCATTTGTTGCACCAAAGATAATATCATCTACATACACTTGTACAACCAACAATGAATTCTTTTCTTTGCTTTTTAGAAATAGAATGTTTTCAATTTTCCCCCTAGAAAAACCATTTTCCATAAAAAAAATATGAAAGGCATTCATATCAAGCTCTAGGAGCTTGTTTCAATCCGTGTAAGGCCTTATCCAATTTAAAAATATAATCAGAAAAATCAGGATTTTCAAAGCAAGGAGGATGATGGACATATACCTCTTCCTTCAGTTCCCCATTTAGAAACACACTTTTGAAATTCATTTGGTAGAGAGTGAATTCCATGTGAGCAGCAAAGGCAATTATCATTATTATTGCATCCATCCTTGCAACTGGTGCAAAGGTTTCTTCATAATCAATACCTTCTTCTTGGTTATAGCCCTGGACCACCAAACGAGCTTTGTCCTGATGACTGTTCCCTGTGCATCAAGTTTATTTCGGAACACCCACTTTGTTCCAATTACAGTACGTCCCATTGGTGGTAGTTCTAGGTGCCATACCTTGCTCCTTTCGAACTGTTGAGCTCCTATTGCATAGTCATTACCCAATCTGGATCCTGCAAGGCTTCACGATAATTTTTATGCTCAATATAACATAAGAAAGCTGAATAAGCACAAAAGTTTCTCATGGAGGCCCTGGTTTGAATTCCCTTATTAAGATCAATTATTATTTGATCAAAGGGATGAGAACTTTGGTGCTTCCAGGGCCTCAAAATCAATTCTTATGGATTGTCATTTTGTGTTTCAGGAATAGGGTCAGATGATGTTCCTTCCCCTGTTTCTTCTTCTGGACTTACCACTGTCTCAGGGATTGTTCCCCCTGAATTTTCAAGTTCCTGCCTTGGTTCTGAGGGAACATTCAAGGAGTCTGTTTTCAAGAGTGTTCCTTTATTTTGAGTTGTAGTGCTTACTTGGTTGGTTGAAGATGGAACTAATCCAATTTCAAGTTCCTCCTCGTTTTCTTGCAAGTCTGTCTCAACAAAAATGTTAGACTCATCAAAATCACATGGATGTTTTCTTCTATACACTTTGTTATTTTATTGAACACTTTATAAGCCTTGTTGTTTGAAGAATATCCAAGGAACACTCCTTTATCACTCCTTTCATCTAACTTACCTAAGGCAGTTTTTCCATTATTGTGCACAAAATATTTGCTATCAAAGGTTCGCAAGTGTTTATACTTGGTTTCCTGCCTTTAAGAAGTTCATAAGGAATTTTATCAAGAAGTGACCTGATCATGCATCAGTTAAATATATAACACACCATATTTACAGCTTCAGCCCAAACACTCTTAGGAAGACCACTAGCGATAAGCATTGTTCGTGTCATAACTTCTAGTATTCTATTTTTCCTTTCAACAATCCCATTTTGTTGGGGAGTTCTTGGGGCTGAGTGTAAAGATATGACACCTGGGCCTAACTCAACCTCAAAAGCTAGCTCATGAGGGGAGGATTGCCCAAGTCCATATAAGCAAACTACCAGTCCATTCCACAACCAATGTGGGACTTTAACCCACTCTAACACTCCCCTTTGGTGAATACAATAATCTAGAATGGGGAAGGGGGTGCCTATATATAGGCATAAACTAAAATCCTAATGCCCATAGGAATAGGACTACCTAAAATCCTAATGCCCATAGGACTACCTAAAATCCTAATGCCCATAGGAATAGGACTACCTAAAATCCTAAAGCCCATTTGCTAACAATTATATGGGCTAACATTCCCCCTCAAACTCATAATGCGACAGTAATAAGCATTGAGAGTTTGTCACACAAGAAACGAAACTGAGACGTCGACTGAGCCTTCATAAAAAGGTCAGCAATCTGCAAGGCTGATGGAACAAAAGGAAGCGATATAGTCCCGAGCTAGAGATGATGACGAGTGAAGTGACAATCAATCTCAATGTGCTTCGTCCGCTCATGAAAAACAGAGTTCTTTGCAATTTGCATCGCACTCTTGTTATCACAATGTAGAGAAGTAGGCTGAGAAATGTGAACCCCCATATCTGCAAGAAGCCAGCGTAACCAAACAATCTCAAAACAACGATAAGAACAAAATACCCTAGTCACAAAACAAACCAACAACGGCATCCAAATCAAACCAAACCAACAACGACAATCATACAACGCCGTCCAAATCAAACCAAACCAAACAAACCAACAACGGCGTCCAAATCAAACCAAACCAACAATGACAATCATACAACGCCGTCCAAATCAAACCAAACCAACAACAACAGTAACAATAGATCTAAACGAATCTAGCGGAAGCAGCAAACCTAGGAAAACATCAATTTGAACCCTGAACGGGGGTGCGCTGGCCCCCATACCCCCCAACGAACTCACCGCGGAGTTCGATTCGCGCACGTGGTAGTTGCTACAACTAGGGAAGGATCGATTTATTTGGCTCTGATACCATGTTGATATATAACAAGGGTTTTATTAAAGAACAAGAAAAGAAAGAATCAAAAAGGCTAACTGAGAAGTTATGATCAATTCCATATTTGAAACAAAAGGCAGTGAATTTAGCATTTTTAAACTCCATGTCATGACTAGATCGAAGACTTATTACATCCAGACCAAGAGTTCATTGAATCCTTTTTGCAAACACCTTAAACATGTTGAATTCTTCATCCTTAGAAGATAAAAATAATGTCCATGTAAAGAGAGTGAAATCATCAACAATTACAAGAAACAAATTTCTTATCTCCACGGCTAACTACTCGCATGGGCCCACAGAGATCCATGTGAAGTAATTCAAGTGGCTTAGAGGTGCTTATTACCTTTCTGGACTTGAAAGATGATCTGATTTGTTTTCCTTTAGCACAAGCATCACACACTTTGTCATCTTTAAATTTTATTTAGGGAGACCAAGGACAAGGTTTTATGAAACAAGTTTATTGAGTAACGAAAGGCTAACATGACCCAATGGCTTGTGCCATAGGAGAACATCATCATCTAGAACACTCAAACAAGTTAATTCATTTTCAGAAAGCGACATGGTACATGCTTTATAAACATTACTATGTCGCTTTTCAGTCAAGACAATTTCTCCAGACTTGTTTGTTAACAACTTTGCAATCAAGGGAGGAAAAGAACATTGTGTTCCCTTGATCACAAAGTTGAGAGATGCTCAGCAAGTTGGATTTCAGCTAATCAACCAAATATACATTATCAATAGAGTGATAGAGTGACTTACCGATCTTACCTATTCCCACAACTGTGCCTTTCTTTCCTCCGCCAAAGGACACAGTTCCTCCATTGAAGGCTGTTAGTGAGAAAAAGTTTTTTGTAACCTGTCATGTGCCTGGAACAACCACTGTCAATATATCATTTTTTGTTGTTCCCTCTCACTTCAGCCTGCACACACAATCAACGGTCAGATTTGGGAATCCACACCAGTTTGGTTCCCTTTCTTTTGAAAACATGCGAAATCAAATATTTTCTAATCCATCTAACAGTATTTCTATTTTTCTCAAGAGCTTTTATCATAGATAAACATTCATATCTAACATAACCGATGTGACCACAATGGCTACAAAGTTTATATTCTGCAAGATCAATATATTTTCTTTTATGATCCCATTTGACAGGTTTGTTCTTGTAACCAAGACCAGTTCTAGCTTTGTTGTGATGCTCATTTAGCTAGGTTAACACTTCAGATGATTTGTTCCATTTTTTCATCAAAGAAATATCATAATTTGCTTGATTCAAGGTTACTTGGAGCTCATAATTTTTCTTCTTTTCTTTGCACAATTCCTTTTTCAAGGAGGTAATTTCAGCTTCATGAAAACCTTGATCATTGATAATTATTCCATTGCTTGATGTTTTCCCTTCCTCGATGGTATTTATTTCAGCTTTTAGAGACGAGACTGTTTCCATCAGTTTCCTGTTTTCAGTTTTCTAAACAAAGATAGTCTCCTCAAAATTGCTGATTTCAGCATTGAGTGTTTTGATAGCATTGTTTTATTCAATTTTCTCCCTTTTTAAAACTTTGTAATTAGATTTCAAATTAGAATATTTTTTTTGATATTTCAGCCTTTTCAACACTCATTTGCTGACATTTATCCTTCAAGGAAAGTAACAATTTAATCAATTTTCTTTTGGATAAATTGTGAACTTGTGTTTTTAGATCAGAGAAACTTACCTCGGAGGAATCGTTGTCTGAGTCTATGTCACTTTTAGCCATGAGGGCCAGATTACTTTCACCATCTTCTCCTTTTGATTCCTTATCAGAAGTTCCTTCCCAAGTAGCTTTCATGGCCTTTTTGAAAGCCTTTGATGCCAATTGCTGTTGTTTTTCGAGTTTTTTCCTTTGTTCTTCCTTCAAGAGGGGACAATCTTTTATTAGGTGATCCATCTTGCCACACTTGAAACATCCTTGAAACTATCCCTTCTCAGATGACTTGCTTTTATTGCAAGACTCCCACTTCTCTAAGTTTTCCTTTCTGAAGAACTTTTTGAACCTTCGAACAAACATTGTCATCTCTTCGTCATCCGATTCTAATTTAGATTTTAGGCTGAGCTGGATTCCTTCTTGGGTTCCTCTGCCACTTTGTCACTCTTTTTAAGTTTATAAATTTTTAAACTTTCAATGAGCTCATCCATTTTCATTATGCCCATTTGTTTTGCTTCTTCGATGGCAGTAACTTTAGGTTCCCAAGAAGCAGGCATAATTCTCAGAATTTTTCTGACATTTTCTTCAGTTGTAAATTCCTTCCCAAGAGACTTGAGCTCATTTGTGATGTGTGTGAATTGGGTAAAGATATCCTTGACCGACTCCTTTTCACCCATGGCAAAGAGTTCATACTTCCTTATAAGCATGTCAATTCCGGATTGTTTTACCCGATTCATACCTTCATGAGCCAAAGCGAGAGAGTCCCAAATCTCCTTTGCACTGGAGCATCCAGAGATACGGTTGTATTCATCAATGCCCAGCCTAAAGTAGAGTATTTTATATCCTTAGCATTCTTCTCCATCATTCTGAAATCATCAACATCAAATTCATCCTCAGTCTTTGGCACCTTTGTTCCGTCAGATTTTACTTTGGTAGGAACAAGAGGTCCCTTCAAGGTGATTATCCAGAGCTGATAGTCTTCAGCATATAAATTTTCATTTGATTTTTTCAAAGACTGCAATGTTGTCCATTAAAGAGAGGAGGTCGAGTGCTAGATTGTCCTTCAGGTAGAGTTATTTCAGAAGTCATATTGATGGATCTTTCTCTAAGGGGTTAGTATATAAATAAGCAACCTGCTTTGATACCAATTGTTACTGCAATGACTTCAGAATTAGACCTAAGAGGGGTGGAAGGGGTGAATTGGGTCTAACACTTATTTTCACAAATTAAAACTTTTCTTGAATTATCTTTTGTGACGGGAACAGACTTGAACTCTGTTCCTTTAATCAAAACCTAATTCAAGCAGAAAATAATAAAGTGCAGTAAGTAAAGCAAGAGGCAATAATTTTTACGTAGAAAACCACCCAGGCTCGAATGTGTGTAAAAACAACAATCTACTCCCTAGTAGGATTTCAACTTAACTCCACTAGACAGCGAGCAAATTCGGATGTAACCCCTGCAATCCAAGAACCTAGCCCTAAGCCCTTACAAAGTTCCTAACCTGTATAAACTACCCTTAGTTTAACAAGAAGAACTTTAACACAATCACAAGAGAATGAAAATAAAATTGAAACAAAATAAATCCACTAATTCACTACAAATTGAGACCTAGATCTAGACTGCAATGGAACAAAATTAGGGAACTGTCTCTAGCACCAGTCAACTCTCTTTAACATGAATGCCAATTAAATGCCCAAGAATGATGAATTTTGTTGAAGAGTATTTCATGAGTGAATGCCCCAACTGGACGTGATGGCTTCTCCTTTTATAGTTACAAATTGTGCCCAATGGAATTCTTCTACTAGAAAAGGGAATCTCTAACTTAAGAGTCCTTTTCCTTATGTGAAAGATCATGTTGACTCCTTGTAGGATTCCACATCCCTTACCAAATATCTCCTTTCCTTTTCAGCACCTGCTTTCTTGCGTCAAAGTACCTTTCCAACCATTAGGAAATTCTTTCATTGTAGAAACCTTCTTTCCTTGTAAAATCCTAGTTGTCCTCAAGCTCTTTCTCCTATTTTCTGCAATTATTAAAGAACTAGAATTCCACCCTCAACTAGTAATACACGACATATGTTAATAATATACCAAGTACTAATCGATCACTTCCTAATTAATTTAATGTTTAAAGCATATTTTAAATCATCATCAAATATCATTAACACCTATTCCAACAAATTCCAACATCCTCCAATGCCTGCTGGTGGTTTTCATCCTCATCTTTGGTCATTTGTTCATCCTTTGATACTAGCTGGCAGCTTTCATCCTAAGTTTTCTTATTATCCATGGTCATTCATGCATCTACCAGTTTCATCTCCACCTAAAAGAGAGAATTAAAAATATTCACTAATGAACTAATTGAGTGATAGATCAATTTCTTAATTGATCACCACATATATTTGCGATCTTGAGGTTAATCAATATCTTTAAGATTCATAGTTTTAGAGTAGTTAATTTAGTTTTTATGAATTTTCAAGTAGTTTCCATTCGTAAGAAAATTGCTTGATTTCACTTATTATTAAGTAAAAAAGTTTTTTTTCTTAACATGCATTGTTTCTAACTTTATATTATTGCTTATTAACATATTGTTTGTGTGTGTAAAGAGATTATTCCATTTATGATGCTTATAATATTATGTTTGAATATTTAGAAAAAAGAGTTTTCCTAATATGCAAAAACTAATTATTTAAGGTGTATGAATTAATAAGCTAATATTTCCTTCAACCATTACGATCTATGAGTCGCTATGTTCTTATTAATTTTTTTAAAAATAGAAAAGGCTTCCTTCTTTGACTACTGCCACCTTAGTGAGAGAAATGAAGATCTGGCATATAGTTAGGCAATCGGCTTAAGTAATATTTTTATATTTTAGATATAATTTAATTTTAAAACTAAATTATTATAACACTTGTCATTAATTTATTACTAAATAGCTCGTAATTGATAGAGTTTTTTTAAAATTTTATTATTAAATAAAATTAGCGATGAAAATTTACTATTTGACAATAGAGGTTATGTCACTAATTTTTATTTTCAGTTTAAGTTTTATTATTTAAAAACACTTGCACTTAGACATCTAAATGCATTAAACAATACTCCAAAAAAAGAAATACTAATACAAAAGGAAACAAAGATTAATTAGATACGAGATTCTTCATTAATTTATTGCCAAAAAACTACTAGTTAATAGACTCTTTTGATAATTGATCATTAAACAAGGTCCTATTTTCTATTATCAAAATTAGTTTTCTAGTTGAAAGTAAACAATGCAAAAATAATATAACAATAAGTGATCCTATATGCTATTTTAAAAGTTGGCATGTCACATAAAAATAAAAAATTAGTTGAGTGCACTAAGGATCTTGCATTTACGTAGAGTTAGAGAAGGGGTCGCACCCTAAAGGGCGTGATGATGTAGTTAATTCTACGCCTGAAATTCATAGGTTACAGGTCACACAAAAATAAATTTAGCATGATCTAGCTCACTTTTTGGTTATTACACAAAGTAATTATGATACTCATATAATAGTTTAACTTTAGAAGTTTCTGTACAAGCTTGTCATTATCTATTCAAAATTTCTCTTGGTATGAATAATGAAAATAGGACATCCAATTTTGAAAAGAAAATATTACTAGTACTATTTATTCTCCTAAAGAAACCAACGACAATCATTTTTTTTTAAAAAAAACAATATTAGTTTCGTTGAAAGAAATAATACTCATTGATAAATCTCAGTTCAATAAATGTTTAGATAAATTCAGAAGGAGACTCAAAATTTAAAATAATGAATTTATATGATAATCTAAAATTTATATTATAATAAATAAATTTACAGATATTCAGTAAAGCAATCGGAATTAAGTGAATCTATAATCAAGTCTCTAAGTGAATCCGCCTCTAGATAAAGTTACATCCTTTTAGTTACCCAATTTCAAAATGAAAAGCTGAAATTTTGTTATTCAATTATTGATATAATATGATTTTAGTTCTTGTATATTTAATTAAACTCATATTTTCTTCAACCGGTCAAAATAGATATTTTTGGTCCTTTTATGTAGAAAATACATTGCATCAAGATACTTTTAGAACTATATTACCAATTACTTAAAATCCTGAAAAATGGAGAGACCCTGTCAATTTGTTCAACAAATTCTTTTAAAAAAACACCGACATATTTTCGTCGGTTACTTCTCATGCAAAAGTACGCGAGAACTATAAATAAAATATTTTTTGAAAAACAAATTGATGAATGTTCATCAGTTAATTTCGCATTAAAATTATTATTAACTATTATATTTATTTTAAAATAAAACTTAAAGGAGCTACTAAACAACATATGTAATTATTTTATTTTAATTTAAAAGAAAAATAAGAGAGAAAAAACAACATAGGTAATTGAGTTGTTACCCCAAAATACTCTTACAATGTCATTTGAATTGATGCAACAATATAAAAATATCTAAGCAACTGTGTCAACAGGTTCATAATTTGTCGCAACAACCTCAACAACTATTGTTTGATTTGGTCAAACATTTGTTGAAGTTGTTGCAACTCATTGCATTTATTTAAAAAATCTATATTTTGTGCACTTTACTTTTTCAAAAAATCAATACCTATTTTTTAATTTATTTAATTTTGTCGTTAAAGTTATTGCAGTAACTTCCCCAAATGTTGAAAAAAAATCAAATCACTACTGAGATTCTTGCAACAAATCTGTTGATTTGCTGCAACAACTTCCTTAGATGTTGCAAAAAATCAAACAACTAATTTCATCCCAATAAGTCATGCGAATTGCTTTAACAACCTGTAAATATCTAAGCAACTATTACAATTTCTTTGATTTTGTCAAATAATTATTGAAGTTGTCGTGATAGCTCAATCCTCTGTTAAATAAATAATATCAACTAAAACACTTATTTTCTCCTATTTATTTTAAGTAATTTATTAAATTAATATTTTGTCTAATGTGTGTAGATAAAATGCCTTAAAAATGAGCAAGAAATACCGGTAGAAGTGTTGTTGATTTTAGAAAATCAAAAAGAGGTAGGATGCAACCACACACACAAAAAAAATTAGTATTTTCTCTATAAACTTGTCATTATCCATTTAAGATTGATCTTGGTATTAATAATAAAGAAAATATTACTGGTACTATTTATTTTCCTTAAAGAAAATCAAAATAATAGTTTTTTTAAAAAAAAAAAAAAGAATACTAGTTTAATTAAGGGAAACAATTTTTACTAATCACATCAATCCAATAAACGTTTATGTAAATTCAGAAACATATTTAGAACTAGTTAATCTTCTCGCGCTTCGGACGATCATTTAAAAATAGAAGTGAACTTGCTAAAGTGATCATGTAATATTAATTAATTCACAAAAAGATAATAAATATAAACAATACTTCAACTAATTTTCATTTATAAATTGCATGTCTAAAGTGTAAACTAATCAAATATCTTTTAAGTAAAATTTGAAAGTTTTATAAAGTAATATCGAGTAAAAAAACTTTCAAAATTATAGTAAATCAATACAAAATCGACGCTTTTTTCATTGTTTCTCCCTCATCAAAATGGTCTCCAAAATAATCTTAATAAATAAACAAAAAGATACAATAAATCTTGAATTGCAAATCCACAAGCATAAATATAATAATCTTTACACTTATTAGGGTAGAAAGTATGTACGATATATTATATATGAATAGAAATCTTCTTTGTAATACTTATAATATTTTTTAATATTATTATTTTTTCACTGTCATCGATGCACCAAATCTAAAAAATATTAATATATATTATCGTTAAGAGAATATTGGCTAAACAAATAAATACAAATGACAGTGCTGCTAGAACTTTCGAATTCTCTATCCACTTTAAGCAAAAAGGGATTTTCTACGAAAGATGACACCATGAAAAAGAATCACAATAAAATACTTGCTATATTTCACTTTCTATTTCAGAGATATGCAATCCTGAATGATTAGATCAGATAACTTGAAAGGATTACATAACCTTGCTTATGCATCCTTGGATTCATTTTGGTGAGTGAGATGTTCTTACGAGTATCTTTTAACCATTTATGCATGAAAAATGACATCATCATATATAATTAATAAACATGTGGATTTACCAATTAAAGTAAAGATTTAAACATCTTAATTAGATAAATATAGGATAAAATATCTTGAAAGTTTAAATATAAAAACATTTGTTTGATGTAAAACAGTCATGTGAAGCAGCTCAATATCAACTCAAGACGTTAAGATAATTTCGATATTCCATAACAAATCATACATACAACTTCAGACTAATCAATTAATGAAGAGATTATACTTTGACTATTAAATTTTATGTTGGCAAAAAAGTAGAGTTACTTTACAAAGTAAAAATAATTATAAATGTATACGAAAGTCACAACTAATTTACAAAAAGGACCTATTATCTATTAATTACAAAGAAAAAGTGCATGCTTGGCATGACGACCATTAACTATTACACAAAAGAAACTGTTGGATAAACTTTTTACCAGAACTTACATAGATTTGTAAGATATAATTACTGAACCAATAAATCTAGCTATATTTTTTTATCTTGATAATATTCTCCTCCAAAAGATATATATTTTTGGAAGATCCAACACGATTGTGATAGCATTTATGGAGGATTTGAGCAATATTGATTATAATCATAAATGAAAAGTGATAGGCACTGTGATTATTTGTATAGCTAACTTAAGTATATTTGGGATAAGGGCTTATAGTTGTTGTAATGAGACATTATTTATTGAGGTAAAATAATTTATCCTAACATTATCAGGTTAAACCGGGAAGATACAACTAATATATTTCATACTTTGCATAAAATAGAAAAATAAAAAGTTATGATATACGTTATTGGTATACAAGTTCTTCCAACTTAGATTTTAAAAATGACTCTTAATACAATTATGTCTATTCAAGTTGATAAACGAAACTAATATTTTCTTTGGAAATCAACTTTTAGAAATGATATAAGTAGAAATCAATATCTAATTTAAGGAACATAGTACTTGAAAGGTTCACACCTCCTATATAAGAGTCGTCTTTGTTCCTCTTTTTATACTCCTTCCTTCATTTCTATTAGTAGAATTTCAAATCTTATTAATCACCTTAATTATTATAATTAATGAGTATATCACATGACTCCTAAATTTCTTGCAAAAAAATATCCAAGATAGTGAATAGATGACCCCTAAGTTGGTACATAATAGTACTATTAAGAATTTACATCAAATATTTTCAGGCATATAAGTGCTAAGAATATATAAAAGAGACACGGAGGAAAAATAATGGATGAAACTAATGGTCATGGTTAAAATTATTGGTGATCTATAAGAATTACAAAAACCACAAGAATAACATCCAAAAAGCAAAAGAAGAGAATTATATATATTATCATGCTAAAAAGTGAATACAAAAAGGTCATTTTTATGTCCAAATTTTAAGCAATTTACTAATTTTTTGTGGGATTAATACTCTCCAGTGTCCTTTCGTGTTCCTAATCAAACATTCAAAACCACCATCAAAATAAAATATAACAAAATAAATAATAAGAACATATATGCTTATTCAAATAAGGAGTAATATTACCAATAAATAGGTAACCAAGAAAATTAGAGTCCATCAAGAACACGCGCATCATAAAACAAAGACATAACCTATTACAAATAAAACGACAACAACAATTCAACAATTACATTTGATTCTTTTAATGTAACTATCAAAAGTCACATCTACTCTTAAGAATATATAATTGATAAAATACTAAATCAAATACATTCTCTTGTGGAAAAATATATTATTTTATTGAAATTAAGTAAATATTTGAATCAACTCGGGCATGTCATGAAAAAATGTTACAGTAATTTTTATTTTCCTACTTCAGAGAAAAGTGTTGAAAAAAAGACTCACAAAACATAGGAGCAAGAGGAAAATCATATTCAGGATTGGAATGGTTCTCTTTTTTTATGATCGAAAGAAAAATTATTGACATGTATTTCATTTTCACTCAGCATAAGCACCTAAAATATACACAAGTAACTTGAGCAAAGGCGAACATTACTCACAACAAAATCACAAATCTCCTACTTGTTTAAAGGTTTTTCGCTCTCTCTCTCTATATATATATATAATTTGAATGTTATGGCAGAGACACAAAGTTGGATGAAAAAATCATGCAGATATCTTTTTTTTCCCATCTTCAAGTCATCCATCAATCCCAAAATTTATTTTGAGATCCTCAAGTTGTCGCTAATCTGTAAATTACTTATATGATCAAAACTTGAAGGTAATTCTATAAAACAAATAGTAAAATGAGTTCATAATAAATAAATTGCAATGATTGACTATTTAGTTCACAAAATTTAAAACCTAACAAATCAAAAAGTAGATTTGATATTTTAAGAGTTGAAATGCCATCTAAGAAATACACAGATATTTGTAAAGACCCAAACACGCCTTTCTTATTTGATCCATAAGACACTCTAGTCACATATGAAAAATCTCCCGACCAGTATTATAAACTGACATATACGATTGAAAGATTTTTTATTATTTGTTTGTTTGTTTGAGGATATAAAAGCATAAAATTTGGATCATGAGTAACAGACGAAAAGGGCATGAAGTTGATGGCAAATCAATTTAAAACTCCCATTGAAAATAGAGAATACATGTATCTCACAATAAAATCACAAATTTCCGACTTGTATAAATTTTTTTAGGCCTATATACATATAACTTGAAGCTTCTGGTAGAGACATAAAGTTGGATGCAAAAATTACTCAAATATCTTTTTTTTTCATGTTCAAGTCATCCCTCAATTTCAAAATTCATTTTGAGATCCTCAAGTTGTCACCAATCCGTAATTTACTTATATGATCAAAATTTAAAGGTAATTCTATAAAAGAATAGTAAAAATAAGAAGTCCATCATAATACCACGAACTGCATAACTAAGAGATTATAATGATTGAAAAATTAGTTCACAAAATTTAAAACCTAATAAAACGAAAAGTAGATTTGCTCTTTTAAGAGTTGAAGTGTGATCTAAGAAATATACAAAAATCTTCAAAGACCTCAACACCCATTTACTTATTTGATCAAAACTTGAAGGTAATTCTACAAAAACTAGTTAACACGAGAAGCTCATTATAGTAACATGAATTGCTTAACAAATAAATTATAATGATTGACAAATTAATACATAAAATTTAAAACCTAACAAATAGAAAAGTAGATTTGATCCTTTTAGAGTTGAAGTGTCATCTAAGAAATAGACAGAAATATGCAAAGACCCGAACACATCTTTTTCATTTGCTAGACAAGACACTCTAGTCATGTATGAAAAATCTCTCGATTTCTATTATAAACTGACATATACGATGGAAAGGTTTTTTTATTTGTTTGTTTGTTGGGATATAAAAGCATAAACTTTGGATCATGAGTAATAGATGAAAAAGACGTGAAATTGATGGTAAATCATTTAAAAACTCCCATAGAAAATAAAGAATACATGTATCTCACAACAAAATCATAAATCTCTAACTTGTTTGAAGTTTTTTAGGCCCTATATCTTCTGGTATAGACACAAAGTTGGATGAAAAAATTAGATTTTGTTTCATCTTCAAGTCATCCCTCAATCCCAAAATCCATTTTGAGATTCTCAAGTTGTCACAAATTCATAAATTACTTGTATGATCAAAACTTGAAGGTAATTCAACAAAAATAAGTAAAATGAGAAGTCCATCATAACACCACAAACTGCATAACAAATAAATTATAATGATTGAAAAATTAGTTCACAAAATTTAAAATCTAACAAATTGAAAAGTAGATTTGACCTTTAAGAGTTGAAGTGTCATCTAAGAAATAGAAAGAAATTTGCAAAGACTCAAACACACCTTTAACATTTGCTCCATAAGACACTCTAGTCATGTATGAAAAATCTCCTGACTTTTATTATAAACTGACATATACTATTGAAAGTTTTTTTGATTGTTTGCTTGTTGGGAATATTAAAATCTGAATAATAAATAATAGATGAAAAGACATAAAGTTGATGGTAATCATTTAAAAAGTCCCATTGAAAATAGAGAATACATGCATTTTCATAGAAAGAGAAAATACCTTCTGAGAAAAAAAATTATAGAAAAAAAAGTTATAATTGTTGAAAGAGTGTAGAAGATGAAAAAGTTATATGATGTAATGTATAGGAGTTAATGTAAGTGACTTTTGGGTTTTCAAGAAAGCACCTTATAAGAAAAAATGAATTAAAACTCCAGAAATTTGAGAAAAAATGCAAAAAAAAAAATAGAAAAAAAGATAAATAGCTTTTCTGATCAATGAAACATGCCATGTCACTGGGTTGAGGTGTCTCCTTTATATAAATATATAGATAGATTTAGAATTTGTGAATTTCAACAACTATATTAAATTAATACTATAATAATTAAATTTATGATTAAATGATTATAAGTATTTAGTAAAGCTACTCGAATTTTGTGAATACTTGATCAAGTCTCTAAAACTGCATCTGGATAAAGTCCCATCTTTTTAGTTACCCAATTTAAAGAATGAAATGTTCAACTTTTGATATTTAATTAGTTATAAAATTTAATTTAAATTAAACATATGTCATCTTCGATTAGTCCAAATGTATATTTTTATCCTTTATTGAAAATAAATAGTATCAAAAAAATTCAAAAACTATATTAACAACTATTAAAAGAGCACAAAAAATAGGAGGAGTAAAATAAAGGGACCCCATTGATTTTGTAAAACAAAAAAGAGAGAGAGACTAAACTTTGTTGATTTTTTAATAAATAAAATCGGTATATTTCCATCTGTTACTTTTTCCGCAAAAATGTACGAAAACTATAAAAAAGAAATTATTTTAAAATAAAATTGGTAGATGTTTGTCGGTCAATTTCGTGTGAAAATCATTATTATTCATTATATTTATTTCATATTAAAAAATTTAATGCAGTTGCGTAATGACATAAGTTGTTAAGTCGTCGCCCAAAAATACTCTTGCAATTTCACCTTCAAATAATTAATTATTTTTTATTAAAATTTAAACTGACATGTTTATCCTCATCCATTAAGAACTCTCCTAAGCCAAATGAATTTAACCCTATAAAATTCCTACTACACCAAACTTCATATTTCATCTTCAGAGTACAAAAAAAATTATTATTCACTATTATTATTACTCATGACCAAAAAAAAATTGTGTTGTTAGTCTTGTCATTTGTATTTTCCTACTTGTCAACTTATGTGTTGCAAGTGAGAAATGTGATTTGATATCCTCAACGGAAAGTGCTACTTCACAAGCTAAGAGAGGAGATTAGTGGTTTTCATGGTTTCTCTTTTATCCATAGCCACCCCCATAGCCATTCGCTCATACTCCAATGCCTGCTGGTGGATTTCATCCTCATCCATGGAAATTTGTTCATCCTCTGGTGCCAGCTGACGGCTTTCATCCTAAGTTTCCTTATTATCCATGACCATTCATGCATCCACCAGTTCCATCTCTACCTAAAGGAGAGAGTTAAGAATATTCACTAACGAACTAATTAAGTGATAGATCGATATCTTAATTGATCACGACATAGTAGTGATCTTGAGGTTAATAAATATCTTTAAGATTCATAGTTTAGAGTAGTTTATTTAGTTTTTATGAATTTTCAAGTAGTTTTCGTTCATAAGAAAACTGCTTGATTTCGCTTATCACTAAATAAAAATTTAAGTTTCTTTTCTTAACATGCATTGTTTCTAATTTTATACTATTGCTTATTAACTTTATTTTTGTGTGTGTAAAGAAATTATTCCATTTATGATGCTCATAATATTATGTTTGAACATTTAGAAAAAAGAGTTTTTCTAATATACAAAAAATAATTATTTAAGGTGTATGAATTAATAAACTAAATATTTCCTTCAATCATTACAATCTATGAGTCGCTATGTTCTTATTAGTTTGTTTAAAATAAAAAGGCCTCCTTCTTTGACTACAAATCTGTTGAATTGCTGCAACAACTTCCTTAGATGTTGGAAAAAATCAAACAACTAAGTTCACCGCAGTAAGTCATTTGAATTGCTATAACAACCTTAAAATATATAAGTGACTATCACTATTTCTTTGACTTTGTTAAACAATTATTAAAGTTTTCGTGATAACTCATGCCTCTATTAAATAAATAATATCATCTACAGTACTTACTTTCTCCTATTTATTTTAAATGATTGATTAAATTAATATTTTGTGTAATATGTGTAGATAAAATGCCTTAAAAAGGGGAAAGAGATACTGATAGAAGTGTTGTTGATTTTAGAAAATCAAAAAAAGGTAGGACGCAAC
Organism: Datura wrightii; assembly: GCA_035772735.1. Taxonomy (NCBI): domain Eukaryota; kingdom Viridiplantae; phylum Streptophyta; class Magnoliopsida; order Solanales; family Solanaceae; genus Datura; species Datura wrightii. Next base: position 17,008,573 of record JASDFA010000019.1, on the reverse strand, counting down.
CACACCCTCACAAAAAAAAAAAGATGAATAATTTAGTATTTTATCTATAAATTTGTCATTATCCATTTAAGATTGATCTTGCTATTAATAATTAAAACAGGGCATCTGATTTTGAAAAAGAAAATATTGCTAGTACTATTTATTCTCCTTAAAAAAATCAGAATAATAGATTTTTATTTAAAAAGAATGTAAGTTTAATCGAGGAAAATAATTTTTTTACTAATCACCTCAATTTAATAAGCGTTTATGTAAATTCAGAAAGGGAAAAGGATTCAAAACACACTTCAACTATGTCTGAATTTGCTGTTATACACTTCAACTTTGCGGGGGTCCTATGACCTACTTGGACTAATTAAAATAGAATTATTAAACCTCTAACTGCATATGTGGCAAAGAAAGTATAATACACTCTCCTTAAGAGAGTAAGAGCAGAAAATACGCTAAAATTCTATTTTCATAATTTTTTAAAATTTTTTCTCTTTTATTTCTCTTCGTATCTTTTTTATTCTCTTCTTCACTATTCATCTTCTTCTTCATTGCTCCATAAGTGATTCAGGTGATCTACGTTCCGGCTAAATTTTCATAATTTGAAAATAATAGTTTTTCTTTTATTCTTCTTCTTTTCTCTTTCTCTCTCTGTCTTTTTTATTAGTATCTTCTTTATCGTTTCATAACTGATTTTGATGACTAGTTCGGATATGGTGAATCTATATATTATTTTGAAATCATTCCAGTTTCAATATCATTATAATAAAAGAAAACTTTAAATGTTTAATTCGATCCTTACCTCCCCTTCATCCATCAATGTCATTTTGCCATTAAAGACTCAGATAATTAATTTTTATTTTTGACATTTTCTTTCGCAATACACAATAAAACACTTATATTTCTTTTTTCTTTTACAGATATATAAATCAAAAGTCAAAACAAATCCAAATCTATAAAAAAACCCAGAAATTTCATTATTAAAAAAATTTCAGTTGCTAGAAAAAAAATTCACTACCAAGAGGAGGTAATATAAGTAATGGTTATTAGCAAAACCCAAGAAAAGTAAAAAATAAAAATAAAAATTGAATAAAAAGGAGAAAATTTAAGAAGCAAAAAAAAAACATGAAATTTACATGTGGGCACGTGCATATCACCTTTTAACACAAATTTGAATTTGACTTTTTATGGGGTTATATATTCTATTTTAAATTAGTCCGGGGGGAGGGGGGTCATGGGTTCCCCGCAAAGTTGAAATGTGTAACAGCAAATTCGGACATAGTTAAAGTGTGTTTTGAAGCATTTTTCCATTCAAAAATGCTTAATTAAATTAATATTTTATATAATTTGTGTAGATAAAATACCTTAAAAATAAGCAAGAAATATCTGTAGAAGTTTTATTGATTTTAGAAAATCAAAAAGAGGTAGGACGTAACCACACACACATACACAGACAAAAAAAAATGAATAATTTACTATTTACTCTATAAACTTGTCATTATCCATTTAAGATTGATCTTGGTATTAATAATTAAAATAGAACTTTCAATTTTGAAAAAGAAAATATTACTAGTACTATTTATTCTCCTTAAAGGAAATCAGAATAAAAGTTTTTTTTTAAAAAAAATATTAGTATAATCAAGAAAAATAATTTTTACTAATCACCTCAATTCAATAAAAGTTTATATAAATTCATAAACATATTTAGAATTTAGAATTTGTGAATCTCAACAACTATACTAAACTAGTACTATAATAATTAAATCAATGATTAAATGATTATAGATATTTAGTAAAGCTACTCGAATTTTGTGAATACTTGATCAAGTCTCTAAAACTGGATAGAGCTCCATCTTTTTAGTTACCCAATTTAAAGAAGGAAATGTTCAGCTTTTGATATTTAATTATTTATAAAATTAAATTTTAATTAAACATACGTTATCTTCGGTTAGTCAAAGTGTATATTTTTATACTTTATCGAAAATACATAGTATCCAAAAAATTCAAAAACTATATTAATAACTACCAAAAAAGCCCAAAAATAGACGGACTAAAATAAAAGGGACTCCATTGATTTTTTTTTAAAAAAACAAAGAGATAGAGAGACTAAAATTTGTTGATTTTTAATAAATAAAATCGGTGAACTTCCATCTGTTACTTTTCATGCAAAAATACACGAAAACTATGAAAAAGAAATTATTTTTTAAAAAAACATTGGTGGATGTTTGTTGGTCAATTTCGCATGAAAATTATTACTATTCATTATATTTATTTTTTATTCAAAATCTTTATGGAGTTGCGTAATAACATAAGTAATTAAGTTGTCATCCGAAAATACTCTTGCAATTTCACATCCCAATAACTAATTAGTTTTTGTTAAAATTTAAACGACATGTTTATCCTCATCCATTAAAAACTCTCCTAAGCCAAATGATGTAACCCTATAAAATCCCAACACTACACCAAGCTTCGTATTTCATCTTGAGAGTACAAAAAAAAAATTATTATTAATCATGACCAACAAAAATAGCGTTGCTGGTCTTGTCGTTTGTATTTTTCTACTTATTAATTAATGTGTTGCAAGTGAAGAATCTAATTCGGTATCCACAACGGAAAGTGCTAGTACACAAGCTAAAGGAGAAGATTAGTGGTTTCTATGGTTTCACTTTTATCCATGGCCACGCTCATGGCCATTTGTTCATCCTCCAATGCCTGCCGGTGGTTTTCATCCTCATACATGGCCATTTGTTCATCCTCCGATGCCTGCCGGTGGCTTTCATCCTAAGTTTTCTTATTATCATTGCCATTCATGCATCCACCAGTTCCATATCCACCTAAAGGAGAAAATTAAAAATATTCACTAATGAACTAATTAAGTGATGGATCAATATCTTAATTGACCACAACATATTTGTGATCTTGAGATTAATCAATATCTTAAAGATTCACAGTTTTAGAGTGGTTTATTTAGTTTTTATGCATTTTCAAGTAGTTTCCGTTCGTAAGAAAATTGCTTAATTTCGCTTATCATTAAATAAAAATTTAAGTTTATTTTCTTAATAAGAATTATTTCTAACTTTATACTATTGCTTATTAACATATTTTTTGTGTGTAAAGAAATTATTCTATTTATGATGCTTATAATATTATGTTTGAATATTTAGAAAAAAGAGTTTTTTTAATATGCCAAAAATAATTATTTAAGGTGTATGAATTAATAAGCTAAATATTTCCTTCAATCGTTACAATCTATGAGTCTCTATGTTATTATTTGTTTGTTTAAAATAAAAAAGGCCTTCTTCTTTGATTACTGCCGCCTTAGCGAGAGAAATGAAGATCTCGCATATAGTTAGGCAATCGGTTTAAGTAATGTTTTTATATTTTAAATATAATTTAATTTTAAAACTAAATTATTATAACACTTGTCATTAATTTATTACTAAATAATTTATAGTTGATAGAGTTTTTTTTAATTAAATAAAATTAGTGATGAATATTTACTATTTGACGATAGAAGTTATGTCACTAATTTTTATTTTTAATTTAAATTTTATTATTTGAAAACACTTGCATTGAGACATCTAAATGCATTAAACAATACTCCAAAAAATATATAACACTAATACAAAAGGAAACAAAGATTAATTAGATATGGATTCGTTGTTAATTTATAGCTAAAAAACTAATATTTAATACACTCTTTTGATAATTGATCATTAAACAAAATTAGTCTTTTCGTTGAAAGTAAACAATGCAAAAATAATATAATAATAAGTGGTCCTACGTGCTATTTTCAATGTTGGCAAGTCACATAAAAATAGAAAATAGCTAAGTGCACTAAGAATCTTGCATTTATGTACAATTAGAGAAATCCGCCTAAAGGGCGTGATGATGTAGTTGATTCTACGCCTCAAATCCGTAGGTTACAGTTCACACAAAAATAAATTTTGCATGATCTAGCTCACTTTTTGGTTATTACAAAAAGTAATTATGACACTCATATAATAGTTTAAATTTAGTAGTTTCTCTACAAGCTTGTCATTATCTAATTCAAAATTGCTCTTGGTATTAATATTGAAAATAGGACATTCAATTTTGAAAAAGAAAATATTACAAGTACAATTTATTCTTCTAAATAAAACCAACGAAAATCATTTTTTTAAATAATATTAATTTTGTTTAAAAATAACAATACTCATTGACTACCTCAGTTCAATAAACACTTAGATAAATTCATAACCAGATTCAGAATTTAAAATAATAAATTTGTACGATAATTTAAAAATTATATTATAATAAATAAATCTACAGATGTTTTGTAAAGCAATTGGAATTATGTGAATTTGTAATCAAGTCTCTAAATGAATTCGCCTCTAGATAAAGTCACATCCTTTTAGTTACCCAATTTCAAAATGAAAAAGCAGAAATTTAATTTGTTATTTAATTATTGATAAAATTTGATTTTAGTTCTTGTATATTTAATTAAACTCATATTTTTTTTGATTAGTCAAAATAGATATTTTTGGTCTTCTTATATAGAAAACACATCGCATCATGATACTTTTAGAACTATATTACCCATTACTTAAAATCATGAAAATTGGAGAGACTCTATCAATTGATTCAATGAATTCTTTTTTAAAAACACCGGTATATTTTCGTCGGTTATTTTTCATGCAAAAATAAGCGAAAATTATAAAAACATATTTTTTTTAAAAAAATCAATGGATGTTCATCGATTAATTTTGCATGAAAATTATTATTTGTAATATTTATTTTAAAAGAAAACTTAAAGGAGCTACTTAACAACATATATAATTCTTGTTTTATAATTTAAAAAAAAAAAGAAAAAAAAACATATGTAATTGAGTTAATACCCCAAAATACTCTTACAACGTCATTTGAATTGATGAAACAACATAAAAATATCTAAGCAACTGTGTCAACAGGTTCATAATTTATTGCAACAACCTCAACAACTGTTTGATTTTGTCAAACATTAATTGAAGCTGCTGCAACTCATTGCATTTGTTTAAAAAATCTATATTTTGTATACTTTACTTTTTCAAAAAATCAATATCTATTTTCTAATTTATTTGATTTTTTAGTTAAAGTTGTTGCAACAACTTCCTCAAATGTTGAAAAAAAATCAAACAACTATTGAGATTTTTGCGACAAATCTATTAAATTGCTGCAACAACTTCCTTAGATGTTGCAAAAAAATCAAACAACTAAGTTCATCACAGTAAGTTATTTGAATTGATGTAACAACCTTGAAATATCTTTATTCCAATTTCTTTGATTTCATCAAATAATTGTTGAATTGAAGTTGCCGTGATAACTCACTCCTCCGTTAAATAAATAATATCAGCTAAGGTACTTATTTTTCTCTATTTATTTTAAATGATTGATTAAATTAATATTTATGATGTCCATAGTATTATATTTGAATATTTAGAAAATAGAATTTTTCTAATATGAAAAAAATAATTATTTAAGGCGTACAATTAATAAGCTAAATATTTCCTTTAATTATTACAATTTATGAGTTGCTATGTTCTTATTAGTTTGTTTAAAATAAAAAAGTCCTCCTTCTTTGGCTACTACCGCCTTAGTGAAAGAAATGAAGATCTCGCATATAGTTAGGCAATCGGCTTAAATAATATTTTTATATTTTAAATATAATTTATTAAAATAAAATTATTATAACACTTGTCGTTAATTATTACTAAATAGTTCTTAATTTATAGAGTTTTTTTTTATAATTTATCATTAAATAAAACTAACAATGAATATTTACTATTTGATGATAGAAGTTATGTCACTAACTTTTATTCTTAATTTAAGTTTTATTATTTGAAAACACTTGCACTCAGACATCTAAATGCATTAAACAATACTCCAAAAAAAACACTAATACAAAAGCAAATAAAGATTAATTAGCTATGAGATTCATCATCAATTTATTGCTAAAAAATAATATTTAATAGACTCTTTTGATAATTGATCATTAAATGAGGTTCTATTTTCTATTATCAAAATTAGTCTTCTCGTTGAAAGTAAACAATGCAAAAATAATATAATAATAAGTGATCCTACATGCTATTTTCAATATTGGCAACTCACATAAAAATAAAAAATAGCTAAGTGTACTAAGGATCTTGCATTTACGTAGAGTTAGAGAAAGGGTCGCACCCCTAAAGGGCATGATGATGTAGTTTATTCTACGCCTCAAATCCGTAGGTTACATGTCACACAAATATAAATTTAGCATGATCTAGCTCATTTTTTAATTATTACACAAAGTAATTATGACATTCATATAATAGTTTAAATTTAGTAGTTTCTTTACATGTTTGTCATTATCCATTCAAAATTGCTTTTGGTATTAATAATGAAAATAGGACATCCAATTTTGAAAAAAACAATATTACTAGTACTATTTATTCTCCTAAAGAAAATCAACAACAATTATTTTTTTTAAAAAAATAATATTAGTTTCATTTTAAAAATATACTTGTTTACAATCTCTGTTCAATAAATATTTAGATAAATTCAAAAGCAGATTTATAATTTAAAATAATGAATTTGTACGATAATTTAAATTTTAAATTATAATGAATAAATCTACAGATATTTAGTAAAGCAATTGGAATTATGTGAATCTGTGATCAAGTCTCTAAGTGAATCCGCCTCTAGATAAAGTCACATCCTTTTAGTTACCCAATTTCAAAATGAAAAAAGCAGAAATTTGATTTATTATTCAATTATTGATAAAATTTGATTTTAGCTCTTGTATATTTAATGAAACTCATATTTTCTTCAATTAGTCAAAATAGATATTTTTTGTCTTTTATATAGAAAATACATTGCATCAAGGTACTTTTAGAACTATATTACCTATTACTTAAAATCATGAGAAATGGAGAGACCCTATCAATTTGTCCAATGAATTCTTTTAAAAAACTACCGGCGTATTTTCGTCGGTTACTTTCGACGCAAAAATACGCGAAAACTAAAGAAAATATTTTTAAGAAAACAAATCGATGGATTGTCCATCGGTTAATTTCGCATGAAAATTATTATTATTTGTAATATTTATTTTAAAAGAAAACTTAAAGGAGCTACTTAACAACATATATAATTATTTTTTTATAATTTAAAAAAAAGAGAAAAAACAACAACATATGTAATTGAGTTGTTACCTAAAAATACTCTTGCAACGTCATTTGAATTGATGCAACAATATAAAAATATCTAAGCAACTGTGTCAACAGGCTCATAATTTGTTGCAACAACCTCAACAATTGTTGTTTGATTTTGTCAAATATTTATTGAAGTTGGTGCAACTCATTGCATTTGTTAAAGAAATATATATTTTGTGTACTTTACTTTTTCAAAAGATCAATATCTATTTTTTAATTTATTTGATTTTTTCTTTAAAATTGTTGCAACAACTTTCTCAAATGTTGGAAAAAAATCAGACAACTATTGAGATTTTTGCAACAAATCTATTGAATTGCTGCAAATATTAGAATACAAGCATGCACAACGGAAGCAAACAATTCAGGATTATACTTACATGTAATATAGACAACACATAAACACATATTTTAATCAAACATAAAATCAATACTTATCTCTTGAAGCATGACCGTGAATCAATTCTCTTGAAACTTTATACAAATTGTACAATGCATTCTCCAGGTCTGCGATCTTCTGTTATAACCTCAAAAATCTCCGAGTAGGGAATACTTGTGTGGGCAAGTACTGCTTCTCAGAAAGGTCAAAGTTCTTCATCATATTCTATGGAGGAAGAGAATCCTATTTATAACCACGTTTTAGGGTATAAAACTCAAGTCCCAAAACGTATAAGAATCTTTTTCTCCAAGTAATAGCAAACTTTCCTTCTAGAAGACCAGTTTATTTTTAACCAAAATGTGTAGGATTTTACTACTTCTAGAAAACTGATTTCTTCCTTTTCAAGTTTATTAATTAATCAGGCATAGTAGAGACCACAAATGTAATTAGTGGGGATTTCAATTATGGTATTAATTCATAATATGAATGATTTAACCTACCATAATAAATTACAAATTGTTCTATTAAAAATATGTAATTGCACTCCTCGATATAATTTCAAAATCGTTCATTAAATCTTATTTAACTCCCCATGTTAAGATTACAGATACCAATCAATCGAATTCATCTTTTGACTATTTAATTCATTAATTAATTTAATCTTTTATTCAAACACTTAACTTATTTCATATGACGGATGCTAAATTCACCTGTAGGGTTTTCACATGAAAACTTATAAGCAATCATAAAGAGGTATCATCAATCTCAAGGCCGAGACATGGATTCCATCAACTAATTATTATTTTACAAATGTCATTTGTCATCATCCAACCTATGGGGAACATTTTAACTCATGAAAGATTGAGTTTCACCCTTTGATAGATCAAAACAACAAACAAATGTGGCAAAATACGGGGATGACTTGTGGCTAGGGGTGAAAGGCCAACCAAGATCGGCTATAGTTGATTTTACTTTTATTATAATAATTATATTAAGATTAAGAGTATAAGTACATTTAATGATCTAGAGAATTTATTTTATTAAGTCAGATAAAATACTTATCTCTATTTGATCCGTTCAATACATACAAATGTACTAGCACAAGAAGCTGGAATTATACCATTATATAATCAAGATAAATTATATTTAATCATGCGCTACAATCATACAGATGAATTTGTCCAATTTTAATCTGTGATTGTGAACATATATAAACTTTATACTTATAAGAACCGATAATTTATTCTTTCGTGTATAAGCTAAATTCTATACACTAAATCATCTACTATATAAGTAAATGACACATCAACTAATATATGATCTATTTAAACCTTTATTATAATTAAATAAATAATTATTTTATAATAATTACTATATCTAAACACACGATTAATAGTACATAACACATGGTTAATAGTATATATCCCAACAATCTCCTACTTAGACTTTTAACCACTATAATTGTTAGAATATGTCCTATCTAAACGCATAGTTAATGATATATACCCCAACAATCTCCCACTTAGACTCTTAACCATGCATCTAACTTTTGCAGGCATTCTTTTTACACGATTTTCAAAAGTTTTAGCCAATAAACTCTTTGCAAAAGGAACTTGTCGAGTTATTTTCTAATGCAACTTTGTCAAATAGTAATTCACCGTAACTGACCGATTTTGTGTTAATATCTTCAGGGATTCTATCATGAAATTCTCCCAAAAATATACACCAAACGATCTAGGATATCATTCTCCCACTACGACTAAGTACTATTACTATTATTATCACACTATAATGTTCTTGAGTCTTAATATCTTCATTACCTTTCAGTATTGAAATATTAACAACTTCAAATAGTGTTATTTGCTCAACATCACTCCCACTACTTTGAGGTATTGAATTTTCTTACGTCTATTAATGTTTCTCCCACTGCATAAATGCAATGGAACGTCAATTCTAACTTCTCGGTTAGATGTCTTGAACTTCTAAATTTTCAGATGACTCATTTGTTATTTCTTTGCTTAGTTCCTGTAAAACTAATTTATTTCTAGGAACATGGTTTATTAAATGGTCTTTTTTCTAGAAATCTAGCATTTGTATCAACAATTACCTTAATAAAATAAACCTCTTTTCGTTTCCTTTGGATATCCAATAAACACTCACACATTCGTTCTTAATTTCAGTTTATCTATTTTTTTCTTTTAACAGATGTGCTGAACAATTCCATATATGAACATGTCACAGACTGGACTTACGTCTAATCCACAGTTAAGTAAGTTTTAAAGGTACTGAATCAAAAGGAATTAAATTAAGAATGTATTTGAGTTTTTAAGAAATACCCCAAGATGAAAAAAAATGAATAAGTCAATCATTAATCTTATCATCTCTATAACAACCTTTTTCTTTCCTCTTCTACATCAATATATTGTAGAGTAGCTGATGTAGACAATTGATTGCAATCCCTCTATCTGATAAGTGATTAATGAACTCTCAAAAGAAGTACTTGCCACTATAATTAGACCGCAGTGACTTAATATATTTTTCATGACACTTTTTCGTCCGCCGTAAATACCTTGACTATTTCAAAGCACTAGGACTTATGGAGCATCAAATAAATATATTCATATCCTGAGTAATCTTTTGTGAATGACACAGAATACTCAAAATTACCTCTTGCTTAGATGTTCATTTGACCACACTAATCAGAACGGATTAATTCAAACTTATCACTAGCTTTATTTCCTTTTAAAGGAAATATATTTTAGTTCATCATTTTTTTCTTCTAATCAGGACTCAAAAGTTGGTAGTGTCTTCACTTTCAATGAACCTTTAAGTCCATCAGTTAATCAACCTCGAAGTCCTATCTAGAATAAATGACTTAAAAGCTAGTAGACCAAATAAGTTCATTTAATATTATAGAATATTTTTTCTTATGGGATAGATTAATATTACTCAGTTCAAGAAATATATTAATAATAAAGAATCCATGTATTTATGTACCATAAGAGATAAAAGGTTTATCAAGTTCAATAACACAAATGTTATAAGAAGAATAAACTGAATATCCCTCTCTTAATTGTTTAGAAACTGAAATTAAATTATTTCTAGCAAAAGGTATATATACAGTGCATTCTTTAAATTAATGTCGTATCTTTGAGAAAAATATATATTCTTGAATAGTAGTAAGTGGACCAAATAAGTCCATTGGAAATTTGAGATTAACATATTAAACAGATCATAATAAGCCGATAACCTGAGTAATTAAATTCAGATCACATTCATCAATATATATATATATATATATATATATATATATATATATATATATATATATATATATATACACACATATATGTATCTGAATAGTAAATTTCGATGAAAAAAATACTACTCATGTAATGTATATAAATTATGCAATATTAATACAATTCAAAAAGATACAAAACCAACTAAGTTGGAGAGTAAATTGACTTTTAGTCAATTGTATATAATTATTGAATACTAGTTTCATTGATCCAACATGTAACTCAGTTGAAAAGTTAATACAAGTTATCAATAACTAGTAACAAAAAATATAGTAATTGACCGTAATGAGTCTATCCGATGGGGAAAGAAGACCAATATCAACATGTAAACTCATTACTGTTATCAATAACTAATGTTTTTATTCCAGTGACAACCCACAATAGATTTAGCCGTTATGGAGGAAGACTCAAAGTCAACACATAGATTTATTATCTAACTTGCCGCATGAATTAATATTGATCACTACTTTACATGTCCGTCTTAAAATTTCAATACTAATCCAATAAATAAACTCAAATGGAGAGTTAATACATGCTATCAATTACTAGAAATTTTACATAGTGAACTTGTAATAAATTTATCCATTATGGAGGAAGACCTGAAGTCAAAACATTAATTTATTATCTCATTTGTAATTAATAGCGGAGACCATAGAAATTGATTCATACCACCACTTGAACACGAACAATTTATACATGGTATATTGAGAATATCAATGATTCAATCAAATAAACCACTTGATGGAAGCTCTTTGTTGATCATAATTCCCAATCCATGCATAATATAATTTCACATGAAAATAAAATAAGAATCTTCAATGACCCAAATAAATAGACCATTTTGGCAAAAACTATTTATTAATCAAGAATTCTTATTCAAATAATATAACATGCATGTGAAATAAATTAAAGTAATGTATCATCGAATATTAAAATTCAAAACAAACCACATATATATCCATGCATCTTGAATAGTAAATTTCAATGGGAAGAGAACTACTCATGCAACATACATATGTAATGTTAGATTATTCACTCTAATAAATTAAAATTAAGGTTAACTCAGTTGGAGAGTATATTATTAATTTAACCCAAGTAAATATCATTATTATTATCTCTAGTTCCATTGATCAAACATGTAACTCAGTTGGAGAGTTAATACAAGTTATCAATAACTAGTAACAAAAAATACAGTAATTGACAGTAATGAGTCTATCTGATGGGGAAAGAAGACCAATGTCAATATGTAAACTCATTACATTACTGTTATATGTCAATAAAGACCGTAGAGATTGAACCCTACCATCACTGGTTGAAAGGAAATAACTTTTCTTAATTTTTTAATTTTTCATAAAATAGAAAAATATCTAAACACCCATCAAAATGACTCCAAATGACCAAAAAATGGCGTTAGTCACTGTAAGCAGTGAGTATTGTTCAGTGGAGCGTTTACGATGAACCTATCAAATTTCATGTCAATCAGAATTCGTAAAATTTTTGATCCTCAATTGATTTGATACATGTTTTATATGGCAACTTTTGATCAGCTTTACCACTAATTGTTACTACAATTCTAATTAGGAAAATATTTCCCTTGATTGATTTTCTGAATATTTTCTTCCTTTATCCCTTTACTAATTAGTATATATGGATATCTTCTCTTTTATTAAAGACTAACCGGGGCCTCACTAATTTAGGGGAGGAATACATTTTTGACTCTATCTTTCTTTAATATTAAAAATGTTGTCGGTTCTTTAGAAAGAGGAACATCAGCTTATTTTTTATCATCATATTCACACATTGGTTATTTCTTGATCACTTCTTTCAAACATTGCTATTCCTTTAGCAAATTAAGAACTCGAAAATTTCTTGTCTTTGCTCTCTGCTCCTCTATATAATTCTATAACTCCTCAATCCCTCCTCAACACAAGCACTTCTCGGAATCCTTGAGATTCTTGTGATCTTGATATGTTGAGGACTGGGTATGAATCACGGCAATTTGGTACATCTTTAATCCATTAATTTCCTTTGAGTTTTGCATCTACTGGTTAGTTTGTTTATCTTTATAAGATGACATTTACCTTGTCATTTATTCTCTTTGATTGCTTTCTCTCTTATCATGATTATGTGTTTAATGTGCTTTTAACATAATTTTACTAAGTTAGCCAAATTTGTGGTTAATAATATGAGATTATTGTTATGTGTCTACTGTTGTACTAACTTTTAAGCAGGTATTATTTTATTTTAAAATTTATCGGAGAGTCGTCGGGACGAAAGAGGGCTACCCAAATTATTCTAACATTATTTATTTTTTGTGTGCCGTAGTTATTTATTTATTTTATTTTTATTTTAGTTTGTAACAATTATAATAAACACTCGTGATAGTGAAAAAGGGTTGTGGAGGCGGGGGTTTGTATGTCTTTATTCGTCTTAATCATTTTATTAGAAATTATGCCTATAGAATCAACGAAATAATTTATTTCTACAAAAATAGAAACCATGCCTATAGGAGTGAACTTGATCGTTTCTGCTATAAATCATGCCTATAGAAATAACTTGATTTGGCTTAATAAAAGTCATTCTTATATTATTTGATATTAGAAAATATGTTCATAGGTATCCACGTGCAAATTCAACTTTCATTATATTGGGAATTATGATGACAAGACTGATCATAATAGAAATCATACATAATTGTTGTCAATGTGACTGATTTTCATTATAAAATCTGTCTACGTGAATTATTCTGCATAATCATAGGCATCATGCCTATAAGATATTCTTTCAACATTAAATTATTTTGGATCATAATTGATATTCTACCATTTGGAGTTATTTTAATCCACCGATCCACATGTTTGATTACCCCGTATTAGAAATCATGGCTGTAGAATAATCTCTAGTATGATTATGTTCCCTAGAAATCATGCTTATAGGGTTTAATTCGGAATCATTTTGAAGCATGTTTAATCACTTAATTACTTTAATGGAGGCTTATGTGAAACCTTTTAATGCTAATTGCTTTTAAGTTATTATTTATTTTTTCTTGACGTTAATCACCTTTAATAGCCTTATGTATACTTTAGATTCAAAAATTCAAATTAGGAGTCCATCGCCTCTTGAACATTAAGATTGGTACGAGTAAGCACATGCTAGGGTGTTAGTATTTTCTTTCGTTTAGAGCAATTTAGGGTTAATAGCTAAATTAATTAGGTGGGTAGTAGAAAATGATAGTCTGTGCCCACTGAATAATATGAGAAATCTAAACGGATTGCGAAATATTATTTTACTTGCACGGGGTGATCCCTTTAGGTTAAAATAACCCTCCCCTTTTAAAAGCAGAATTATGTCTGAACTGATTCTTTTCAGGGATGCATAGGCGTCTCTTTGAGGCTCGATCCGATTCTTAATAATTTTATTTGTTTGTTTGTAGTCTTCTGTGTTTTTATTATTTGATTGTGGAATGAATTATCAAGATAATGACGATCCCTTTTAATATCTATATTGTCCTAAGTTTCTTTCTTCTTGCTTATTTGATTTCTCTTCTTCTTTGTAACAATTTCGTACTCTTCTAATTTTAATGATAAGATGATTAATTTATTTTCATAATAGAGTTTGTTTTTATAAATAATTTAGATATATTTGAGGCATAATAATGATTGACCTTACTTGATAACTTATTTTTCCCACATAATAATAAATTCAACTGGAACTCATAATTGTGGACCTTGAAAGGTGTTTAACACCTTTCTTTCGAGGTAACTTGAGCCTTTAACCAATTTCTAATGACGTAGACTAATTGAACAAAGTTATATATTTAATTAGTTTAGAATGGTGCCCTAACACACCTCAATTCTTTAGGTAGTGACTCTTCCTTTCTTTTGTCCCTTAAGAGTTGTCATATGTCGAGTTCCGCTTTTCGCGAGAAAAATTGGGCACGACAAGCTTTAGTGAAAATATCAGCAATTTGATTCTCAGTTTTACAAAACTGCATAGATATAAGACCTTTTTCAACATTTTCCCTTAGGAAGTGATGTCTAATATCTATGTGTTTTGTCCTGTTATGCTGACAAAGATTTTTTGCAATATTTATGGCTTTTGTGTTATCACAGAAGATAGGCACGGTGCCCATGTCTAACCCATAATCCCTCAATTGTTGTTTTATCCACAGAAGCTGAGCACAACAAGATGCAACAACAACATATTCAGCTTTAACTATGGATAGGGCTATGGAATTTTATTTCTTTATAGCCCAAGAAATTAAACATGAACCAAGGAAGTGAGTCATACCTGATGTGCTTTTCCTATCTGTAAGGCAACCTGCATAGTCAGCATATGCATAACCTACTAAATCAAGATTACCTCCCTTAGGATATCACAGAAATAGATTATTTGTTCCCTTCAAGTATCTTAGGATACACTTAACTATAGTCAGGTGCGATTCTCTAGGAGAAGATTGAAACCTTGCACATAACCCAATACTAAACACAATATCTGGTCTGCTGGCAGTTAGATACAGAAGAGATCCAATCATACCCCTATAGCTTTTGTCACATACTAGACTTTCATGTTCATCTTTATCTAGCTTAGTGGCAGTAGCAATAGGTGTATCAATTGGTTTAGCAGAATCCATGTCATATTTCTTAAGCAATTCCTAAATGTATTTTTGTTGATGGAACATTGCTTCATTCTAAAATCGTTTGATTTGTAAGGCTAAGAGGAAGTTAAGCTCACCCACCGTACTCATTTCGAATTCACTACTCATTAACAAAGCAAATTCATTACACAAGGATTCATTTGTTGCACCAAAGATAATATCATCTATATAAACTTGTACAACCAACAATGAATTCTTTTCTTTGCTTTTTAGAAATAGAGTGTTGTCAATTTTCCCCTTAGCAAAATCATTTTCCATCAAAATTTTTGAAAGACGCTCATACCAAGCTCTAGGAGCTTGTTTCAATCCGTATAAGGCCTTATCCAATTTAAAAACATAATCAGAAAATTCAGGGTTTTCAAAGCCAGGAGGATGGCGGACATATACCTCTTCCTTCAGTTCCCCATTTAGGAACGCACTTTTGACATCCATTTGGTAGAGGGTGAATTCCATGTGAGCATCAAAGGCAATTAGCATTATTACTGCATCCATCCTTGCAACTGGTGCAAAGGTTTCTTCATAATCGATGCCTTCTTCTTGGTTATAGCCCTGGGCCACCAGACGGGCTTTGTTCTTGGTGACTGTTCCCTGTTCATCAAGTTTATTTCGGAACACCCACTTTTTTCTAATTATAGTACATCCTATTGGTGGTGGTTCCAGGTGCCATACCTTGCTCCTTTCGAACTGTTGAGCTCCTCTTGCATAGTCATTACCCAATGTGGATCCTGCAAGGCTTGACGATAATTTTTAGGCTCAATATAAAATAAGAAAGATGAATAAGAACAAAAGTTTCTCATGGAGGCCCTGATTTGTATTCCCTTATTAAGATCAATTATTATTTGATCAAAGGGATGAGAACTTTGGTGCTTCTAGGGCCTCAAAATTAATTCTTATGGATTGTCATTTTGTGTTTCAGGAATAGGGTTAGATGATGTTCCTTCCCCTGTTCCTTCTTCTGGACTTACCACTGTCTCAGGAATTGTCCCCCCTGAATTTTCAAGTTCTTGCCTTAGTTTTAAGGGAACATTCAAGGAGTTTGTTTCCAAGAGCGTTCCTTTATTTTGAGTTGTAGTACTTACCTGGTTGGTTGAAGATGGAACTAAGCCGATTTCAAGTTCCTTCCTGATTTCCTGCAACTCTGTCTCAACAAAAATGTTAGACTCATCAAAAATCACACGGATGCTTTCTTCTACCCACTTTGTTCTTTTATTGAACACTTTATAAGCCTTGTTGTTTGAAGAATATCCAAGGAACACTCCTTTACCACTCCTTGCATCTAATTTACCTAAGGCAGATTTTTCATTATTATGCACAAAATATTTGCTATCAAAGGTTCGCAAGTGTTTGATACTTGGTTTCTTGCCTTTGAGAAGTTTGTAAGGAATTTTATCAAGAAGTGACCTTATCATGCATCAGTTAATTATATAACACGCCTTATTTACAGCTTTATCCCAAAAACTCTTAGGAAGACCACTAGCGATAAGCATTATTCGTTCCATAACTTCTAGTATTCTATTTTTCCTTTCAACAACCCCATTTTGTTGGGGAATTCTTGGGGCTGAGAAGTTATGATCAATTCCATATTTGAAACAAAGGGTAGTGAATTTAGCATTTTTAAACTCCGTGCCATGATCAGATTGAATACTTATGACATCCAGACCAAGTGTTAGTTGAATCCTTTTTGCAAACACCTTAAACATGTTGAATGCTTTATCCTTAGAAGATAAAAGAATGTCCATGTAAAGCGAGAGAAATCATCAACAATTACAAGAACAAATTTCTTAACTCCACAGCTAACTACTCGCATGGGCTCACAGAGATCCATGTGAAGTAATTCAAGTGGCTTGGAGGTTCTTATTACCTTTCTGGACTTAAAAGATGATCTGATTTATTTTCCTTTAGCACAAGCATCACACACTTTGTCATCTTTAAATTTTATTTCAGGGAGACCAAGGACAATGTTTTTTTAAACAAGTTTATTGAGTAACGAAAGGCTAACATGACCCAATCGCTTGTGCCATAAGAGAACATCATCATCTAGAATACTCAAACAAGTTAATTCATTTTCAGAAAACAACATGATAAATGATTTATAAACATTACTATGTCGCTTTCCAGTCAAGACAATTTCTCCAGACTTATTGTTAACAACTTTGCAATCAAGGGAGCAAAAGAACACTGTGTTCCCTCGATCACAAAGTTGATAGATGCTCAGCAAGTTGGGTTTCATCCCATCAACCAAATTACATTATCAATAGAGTGACAGAGTGACTTACCGATCTTACCTATTCCCACAACTGTGCCTTTTTTTCCTCCGCCAAAGGACACAGTTCCTCCATTGAAGGCTATTAGTGAGAGAAAATTTTTTTTGTTACCTGTCATGTGCCTGGAACAACCACTATCAAGATACCATTTTTTTTTGTTCCCTCTCACTTCAGCCTTCACACATAATCAAGGGTTAGATTTGGGAACTCATACTAGTTTGGTTCCCTTTCTTTTGAAAACATGCGAAATCAAATCTTTTCTAATCCATCTAACAGTGTTTCTATTTTTCTCAAGAGTTTTTATCCTGACTAAACATTCATATCTAACATGACCGGTGTGACCACAATGGCTACAAAGTTTATATTCCGCAAGACCAACATATTTTCTTTTACGATCCCATTTGATAGGTTTGTTCCTGTAACCAAGACCGGTTCTAGCTCTGTTGTGATGCTCATTTATCCAGGTTAATACTTCAGATGATTTGTTCCATTTTTTCATCAAATCAATATTATAATTTGCTTGATTCAAGGTTACTTAAAGCTCAGAACTTTTCTTCTTTTCTTTGCACAGTTCCTTTTTCAAGGAGGTAATTTCAACTTCATG
Source organism: Datura wrightii (assembly GCA_035772735.1). Classification (NCBI taxonomy): domain Eukaryota; kingdom Viridiplantae; phylum Streptophyta; class Magnoliopsida; order Solanales; family Solanaceae; genus Datura; species Datura wrightii. The sequence goes on along the minus strand of JASDFA010000019.1, from coordinate 16,990,180 downwards.
AAAACCTTGATCATTGATAATTATTTCATTGCTTGATGTTTTCCCTTCCTTGATGGTATTTATTTCAGCTTTTAGAGACAAGACTATTTCCATCAGTTTCATGTTTTCAGTTTTCTTAACAGAGACAGTCTCCTCTAAATTACTGATTTTAGCATTAAGTGTTTTGATAGCATTTTCTGATTCAATTTTCTCCTTTTTTAAAACTTTGTAATCATATTTCAAATTCGAATTTTTTTTGATATTTCAACATTTTCAACACTAATTTGCTGAAATTTATCCATCAAGGAAAATAACAGTTTAACCAATTTTCTTTTGGATAAATTGTGAACTTGAGTTTTTAGATCAGAGAAACTTACCTCGGAGGAATCGCTGTCTGAGTCTATGCCACTTTTAGTCATGAGGGCTAGATTACTTTCACCGTCTTCTCCTTTTGATTCCTCATTAGAAGTTCCTTCCCACGTAGCTTTCATGGCCTTTTTGAAAGCCTTTGATGCCAATTGTTGTTGTTTGTTCGAGTTTTTTCCTTTGTTCTTCCTTCAAGAGGGGACAGTGTTTTATTAGGTGATCCATCTTGCCACACTTGAAACATCCTTGAAACTGTCCCTTCTCAGATGACTTGCTTTTATTGCGAGACTCCCTCTTCTCTGAGTTTTCCTTTCTGAAGAACTTTTTGAATCTTCGAACAAACATTTTCATCTCTTCGTCATCCGATTCTGATTCAACTTTTAGGCTGAGTTGTATTCCTTCTTGGGTCCCTCTGCCACTTTGTCACTCTTTTTAAGTTCATAAGTTTGCAAATTTCTAATGAGCTCATCCATTTGCATTGCGCTCATTTTCTTTGCTTCTTCAATAGTAGTAACTTTAAGTTCCCAAGAAGCAAGCATAATCTCAGAATTTTTCTGACATTTTCTTCAGTTGTAAATTCCTTCCCAAGAGATTTGTGATGTGTGTGAATCGGATAAACATATCCTTGACATCCCTTTTCGCCCATGGAAAAGAGTTCATACTTCCTTATAAGCATGTCAATTCTGGATTGTTTTACCCGATTCATACCTTCATGAGCCAGAGCAAGAGAGTCCCAAATCTCCTTTGCGCTGGACCGTCCAGAGATACGGTTGTATTCATCAATGCCCAACCCAAAGTAGAGTATTTTTATAGCCTTGGCATCCTTCTCCATCATTCTGAAATCATCAACATCAAATTCATCTTCAGTCTTTAAATCGATGGATGTTCATCGGTTAATTTCACATTAAAATTATTATTAACTATTATATTTGTTTTAAAACAAAACTTAAAGGAGCTACTTAACAACATATGTAATTATTTTAAATTAATTTAAAAGAAAAGAGAGAGAGAGAGAGAGAGAAAAAAACATATGTAATTGAGTTGTTAACCCAAAATACTCTTACAATGTCATATGAATTGATGCAACAACATAAAAATATTTAAGCAACTGTGTCAACACGTTCATAATTTATTGCAACAACCTCAACAATTATTGTTTTATTTGGTCAAACATTTGTTGAAGTTGTTGCAACTCATTGCATTTATTAAAAAAATCTATATTTTGTGCACTTTACTTTTTCAAAAAATCAATATCTATTTTTTAATTTATTTGATTTTGTCGTTATAGTTGTTGAAATAACTTCCTCAAATGTTGGAAAAAACTCAAACAACTATTAATGTTTTTGCAACAAATTTGTTGAATTGCTGCAACAACTTCCTTAGATGTTGCAAAAAATCAAACAATTAAGTTCATCCCAGTAAGTCATGTTAATTGTTGTAACAACCTTGAAATATCTAAGCAACTATTATAATTATTTTGATTTTGTCAAATAATTATTGAAGTTGCCGTGATAGCTCAATCCTCTATTAAATAAATAATATAAGCTACAATACTTATTTTCTCCTATTTATTTTAAATAATTTATTAAATTAATATTTTGTCTAATGTGTGTAGATAAAATGCCTTAAAAAGGAGCAAGAAATACCGGTAGAAGTGTTGTTGATTTTAAAAAATAAAAAAGAGGTAGGATGCAACCGCGCACACACAAAAAAAATGAATAATTTAGTATTTTCTCTATAAATTTGTCATTATCCATTTAAGATTGATCTAGGTATTAATAATTAAAATAGGACTTCCGATTTTGTAAAAGAAAATATTACTAGTACTATTTATTCTCGTTAAAGAAAATCAAAATAATAGATTTTTCTTTTTATGAAAAGAATACTAGTTTGATTAAGGAAAACAATTTTTACTAATCACCTCAATTCAATAAATGTTTATGAAAGTTCAGAAACATATTTAGAACTAATTAATTTTCTCACGCATTGCGATCATTTAAAAATAGAAGTGAACTTGCTAAAATGATTGTTTAATATTAATTAATTCACAAAAAAATAATAAATATAAAAAAATATTTCAACTAATTTTCATTTATAAATTGCATGTCTAAAGTGTAAACTAATCAAATCTCTTTTTAAGTAATATTTGAAAGTTTTATAAAGTAATATCGAGTAAAAAAGCTTCCAAAATTATAATAACTCAACACCAAATAGACACTTTTCCTATTGCTTCTCCCTCATCAAAATGGTCTCCAAAATAATCTTAATAAATAAACAAAAAGATACAATAAATCTTAAATTGCAAATCCACAAGCATAAATATAATAGTTTTTACTCTTATTAGGGTGGAAAGTATGTACGATATATCATATATGAATAGCAATCTTCTCCATAATACTTATAATATTTTTTTAATATTATTATTTTTGCACTTCCATCGATGCACCAAATCTGAAAAATATTACTATATATTATCGTTAAGAGAAAGCTGGCTAAAAATAAATACAAATAACAATGCTGCTAGAATTTTCAACTTCTCTATCCACTTTAAGCAAAAAGGGATTTTCTACGAAAGATGGCACCATGAAAAAGAATCACAATAAAATACTTGCTATATTTCACTTTCTATTTCAGGGATATGCAACCCTGAATGATTAGATAAAATAACTTGAATGGATTGCATAACCTTGCTTATGCATCCTTGGATTCATTTTGGTGAGTGAGATGTTCTTACGAGTATCTTTTAATCATTTATGCATGAAAAATGACATCATCGTATACAATTAATAAACATGTGGATTTATCAATTAAAGTAAATATTTAAACATCTTAATTAGATAAATATAAGATGAAATATCTTGAAATTTTAAATGTAAAAAATTTGTTTGATGTAAAGCAATCAGGTGAAGCAGCTCAATATCAACTCAAGACATTAAGATAATTTCGATATTCCATAACAAATCATACATACAACTTCAGACTAATCAATTTGTGAAGAGATTATACTTTGACTATTAAATTTTATGTTGGTAAAAAAGTAGAGTTACTTTACAAAGTAAAAATAATTATACATATATATGAAGTCATAACTAATTTACAAAAGGACCTATTATCTACTAATTACAAAGAAAAAGTGCATGCTTGGCATGAAGACCATTAACTATTACACAAAAGAAAATGTTGGACAAACTTTTTACCAGGACTTGCATAGATTTGTAAGATATAATTACTGAACCAATAAATCTAGCTATATTCTTTTATCTTGATAATATTCTCCTCCAAAAGATATATATTTTTGGAAGATCCAACATGATTATGATAGCATTTATGGAGGATCTGAGCAATATTGATTATAATCATATGTCACGCCCCACCTTGGGAGGCATGACTGGCACCTGGTTCCCTACTGGGATCTGAACTTACCTTACTAGGCCTATGCACCACTGGTGCAGGCTTACTTCCCAAATCAAGAAAACAACGGGCTATATCTCAGCTATAAATACAACCTCCAGCCGACAAAGCCTAATAGCTACCTGTAAAGAAAAACAACTAACCAAAAACAGGCAATAACAGGAAATTCTATGTGGGCCGACAAGACCACCATGATTTCTAGTTATGACTGTAAAGTAAAACCAGTGCTAAGCTAAACTATGGCCGACAAGGCCGCTAATCTGTCAGGTAAACAAGGTTCCACACGGCCAACACCTAAACTAAAACACATATGGGCCCCACATGGCTGATAAGAGCTAACCACAGGGAAATAGAAACAATCTGCAAGCCTCTAGTAGTAATATGATGATCGTGACAAGGCCCCGACCTACCCATGAACTGTACAATCAAAAGAAGTAAACCTTCTGTCTATAAGCTCCGAAAGAAATGAGCTAACTGCTCTAGTAATGCTGGCTGAAAGCTACGAGGGACCTACTCATCATCTATCCGTACCTGCAGGCAAGTAATGCAGCGCCCCAGAAAAGGGCATCAGTACAATATGTACTAAATATATAAGGCGATAACTGTAAATGACTGAAATAAAGAGATAGAATTGAGAATAGATGAAATTAAGGGGGTAGAGATCATACCTGAGTAATAGAACTTCTTACTATCTAATTTTATTAATAACTAAAGCAAACGAAAACCTTACCTGACCCCTATAAGCCTGAAGGTGCAACCAACACAGAATAGCCCATCCGGGGCCCCCATAAGCCCTGGTGAGTTCACTTCAGCCTATATACCGCTATCAAGGTAGCACTGAGCCAACTAATAGCTACTGCTGCCCTACCGGCCCCCTAGGTCTGCAGCTGAGCCAGCTCGGTCCCTGACTGTAGCTGTGTCTGAGTCCAGTGGACTCCTGATATCTGCACCCCAGGCACCAGGCTCGACGGGGGTGTATAGAGCCAACCACGGCATATGAGGACCTGGGAACCCATTTTCATCCCTGGTGGACGACATACCGCTCCATAGAGCGACGTCATCTCGCCCCTGGCGGGCGTTGACACAACTAATAACCCTGGAGTCAATTATGAAGGCTATACAGGCATAATCCGTCCTAAACTAACATGGAGTATGGATTTCAGCTAATAACAACAACTAATCATAATAGACATGCTTCTGGTATTCTTACTGGGATTCAAACTGAGCTATCATGCTAAAGAAACTAACTTGCCGAAGGAAACTTCCTTAACATACCTCGTTCGCCGATTACTGATCAACTGATGAGCTTCAGTTCGGATTCAACTGTTCTTCTCAACTGTAATCGTATTACTAGGGGAAAATGACTAGTTTCAGTACTAAATTTGGAGAAAATGATAACTTTATATATAAATATTAACTATACTTCAACTTGACAGAACACGATTGAAAACTCATAATTTCTCGAACAGAATGGAGAAATGCTTACTTTAAGCCTGTGATCGTATTGACACTAGTTTGGAGCAATTCCAACAATTTTAGCGCGGAGGGGTTACGATTCACCGGGCGAATTTCGTGAAAATAACTCTATAGCAATGCTCCCTACAGCCTTAAACTTCAATACCCGAAGATAATTTGAATTCGGGCAGCGTTTTTACGGCGTAAAAAGATGAATTTTACTTGTCTTCCTCATGGTTTCTCAAGTCTAGCCGTATATAATGTGAGATGAAATAAAATCAAAGGATGGGACATTTATATACTTGAGGCAGTGGACAGAGGTTCGTGGCACGGACCCTATCGCGCCAATCGAGGGCCGTGTCACGGAGCCCATCACAGAGGGCATGGTCCGTGCCACGCTGCCCCTTTGGGTAGCTGGCCCAGCCTTCCCCCGCGAGGTCCCGACTCCGTGCTCGTTTGACCTTTTCCTCGAGCCCTTTCTTGTACGTATTGTATTCTAAAACTCTTAACCAACGTATGAACAGGCCGTCTAAACATTAAAAACATACGGGGTGTAACATCCTTCCCCCCTTAGAAACATTCGTCCTTGAATGTTTTACTTTAGCTTATAGATACCTTAACTTTGGTAACTACTTATTCAGGAAAAATTTTAGTAGAGTCTCCCCTGTAATATGGACTATCCAAAAATCCTAAAATGCAGAAAAGTCCAGTACAGGCACTTCATATAACACTATAACAACTATTTCACAATAAGGCTGGAGTCAACTGAGCTATATATAACATAAATCATGAAACAACGACTGAATCAATAACTTACCTTAACTGCATAGTCTGGACTAAGCTTGGAACAAATGAGGATATTTGGATTTCATGTTATCCTCAGCTTCCCAAGTCATTTCCTCTCTATTCTTATTTCTCCATAGTACTTTAAGAGAGGCAACATCTTTAGTCCTCAACCTGCGAACCTGCCAATCTAATATAGCTATTGGAATCTCTTCATAGGCTAATTCCTCAGTGACTTGGACATCCTCAACTGGCACAACTCGGGACGGATCCCCTATGCTCTTTTGTAGCATCGACACATGAAAGATCGGATGAACAGATTCCAATTCTGAAGAAAATCTAGCTCGTAGGCCACCTGGCCTATTTTCCAGATTATTCGATACGGCCCAATAAACCTTGGGCTAAGCTTACCCTTTTTACCAAACCTCATCACGCCTTTCATCGGCGAGACTTTCATAAATACCCAGTCATCTATACTGAACTCCAAGTTTCTACGCCGTACATCAGCATAAGAGTTCTGGCGGCTCTGAGCTGTCAGCAGACGTTCTCTGATAAGTTTACTTTCTCCTCTAACTGATGAATTATATCGGGTCCAATTAACTCTGATTGTCCAACCTCGAACCAACCAACTGGGGACCTATATTTTTGCCCGTATAAGGCCTCATAAGGCGCCATTTGAATCGCTGAATGGTAATTTTTATTGTAACAAAACTCAATAAGGGGTAAATGTTCCTCCCAGCTGCCCCCAAAATCTAGCACGCATGCCCGTAACATATCCTCAAGCGTCTAAATTATACATTCTGTCTGCCCATCTATCTGAGGGTGGAATGCCATACTCAGATTAACCTGGGTTCCCAAACCTCTCTGGAAGGACTGCTAGAACCTAGCTGTGAATTGTGCTCCCCTATCAGAAATGATAGATAGTGGGACACCATGTAATCTGAATACCTCCCTGATATAAAGCTAATCTTCAGCTGAAAAAGTAGCCCTCACTAGAAGAAAATAAGCTAATTTCATCAACCTGTCAATAATCACCCAGATGGAATCAAATTTACGCCTGGTACGAGGTAACCCTGCCACAAAATTCATATTAATTGCCTCCCACTTCCACATAGGCACTTCTGATGTTCGGCTTTCACATGTTGGCAATTAGGACATTGAGCTACAAATCCTGCTATCTCCTTTTTCATTCCCAGCCACCACTAATTTTCTTGTATATCATGATACATCTTTGTTGAACCCAAATGAAGAGAATAACGGGAATAATGCACCTCGCCCATAATTTGCTGGCAAAGTCCTCCCGTGTCCAGAACACAGAGGCAGTCCCTATATCTCAAAACTCCATCTTCGGTTACTTGGAAATCTGTAACTTCCCCTCGCTGAACCTTATCTCTGAGCTGAACCAGGTTAGGGTCTTTGCACTGTCGTTCTTTCACTTCCACAACTACTGAAGATACTGTCGTATTCTGAAATACTGCTCCACTGTCTCCTCAATCAACTATATAGATGGCTAAACTGGCTAACTTATGCAATTCTTAGGCCAGTTCCCATTGTCCTGGCTTCAGATGTACTAAACTACCCATGGATTTACGGCTAAGGGCATCTGCTACAACATTGGCTTTCCCTGGATGGTATAAAATATTTACATCATAGTCTTTCAATAGCTCTAACCAGCGACATTGCCATAGATTCAACTCTTTTTGTGTGAAAATATACTGGAGACTCTTATGATCAGTGAAAATATCTACATGAATGCCATACAGATAGTGCCTCCATAATTTCAAGGCATGAATCACCGCGGCCAACTCTAGATCATGGGTGGGGTAGTTCTTCTCATGTTTCCTCAACTGTCTGGAAGCATAAGCAATTACTTTACCATGTTGCATCAAAACACATCCTAACCCGATGCCTGAAGCATCGCAGTACACTGCATAACCCTCTAATCCTTCTGGCAAGGCTAATACTGGTGCTGAAGTCATTCTATTTTTCAACTCCTGAAAGCTTTGTTCACATGCTTCAGTCTAGTGAAATTTAGTTGCTTTTTGAGTTAACTTGGTCAAAGGCGCTGCTAAGGTGGAAAATCCTTCCACGAACATTCTGTAATACCCAGCTAACCCCAGGAAACTACGTACCTCAGTTAGAGTGGTAGGTCTAGGCCATGTTTTTACTGCCTCGATCTTTTGTGAATCTACCTGTATACCAATATCTGACACAACGTGGCCCAAAAAGGCCACTAAATTCAACAAAAATTCACATTTAGGAAACTTCGCATATAGCTGGTGATTCTTGAGAGTTTGGAGCACTGTTCGTAGGTGATCCCGGTGATCTGCCTCTGAGTGGGAATATACCAGAATATCATCAATAAATACTATCACAAACAGGTCCAGATACGGCCGGAAGATGTTGTTCATCAAGTCCATGAACACGGCTGGAGCATTCGTCAACCTGAAGGACATGACTAGAAATTCAAAATGGCCATACCTAATTTTGAAAGCGGTTTTTGGAATATTCCTCTCACGAACACGAAACTGATGGTACCCTGGCCTTAAGTCAATTTTTGAGAAATACTTTTCCCCCTGCAACTGGTAAAACAAGTTGTCTATTCTGGGAAGCGGGTACTTATTCTTGATAGTGACTTTACTTAGCTGCCGGTAATCTATACACATACGGAGGGAGCCATCCTTCTTTCTCACAAACAGAACTAGTGCTCCCCATGGTGAAGTACTCGGCTTGATGAAGCCCTTATCTAATAGATCTTTCAACTGTTCCTTCAATTCTCTAAGCTCAGCGGGAGCCATTCGGTACGGAGGAATAGATATAGGCTGAATACCTAGTAATAAATCAATTGCAAAGTCGATCTCCCATTCTAGGGGAATGCCAGGTAGTTCATTTGGGAATACATCTAGAAATTCATTGACTACTGGAATGGACTGAAGAGTCGTCGATTCTGCTTGGACATCCTGAACTCTGACAATATGATAAATACATCCTTTTGCTATCAATTTTCTCGCTTGAAGATAGTAAATAAACCTACCTTTTGGCATGGTTCCACTACCTTTCCACTCCCATACAACCTCCCATGGAAAGTGGAATCGGACAATCTTGGTCCAATATTCAACATTGGCATAGCATGGCGCCAGCCAATCCATACCCATAATTGCATCAAAATCAATCATTTCTAGTTCTATCAAGTCTGCTAAAGTCTGACGACTAACAACCTTTACTGTACATCCCCGGTAGACCCTCTTGGCAATGATAGAGTCACCGACTAGTGTAGACACTGAAAAAGGTCGCCGAAGCGATTCTAGCGTAATACCGAACTTTCGAGCCACTAATGGGGTAACATAAGACAAGATGGATCCTAGATCTATCAGTACCTAAATAGAATAAGAGCAAATGTCCAGCATACTTGTCACCACATCCAGCGACGACTCTGACTCCTGTTATCCCGGTAAAGCATAAGTGCGATCTGCACCGGTACCTGAACTAGATGCCCCTGGTCTACCTCTGCCTCTGCCGGCTGGAGCTGAGGGCCTACGCCCTGCGGGAGATGCTGGGGCACGTGACCCTACAGAAGATCTATCCTGTCAGTCCCAATCACTCTAACCCCTGGCTGGACAATCTCTCATTTGATGACCCTCCTGTTCACAGGTATAACATGTTGTGGAACTATACCTACATGCCCCGGAGTGACGTTGACTGCAAACAAGGAAAAGCGGCACGGTGAATCTACTCTACTCCACTCCTCTCTACTATTGTGAACTTGTTGATCGTGAGCTCTCGCCGGATCCTGACTGCCCCCGACGACCAAATCCACTCCCCTGCTACTGTTGTGGGGGTGGGGGTCTGGGTGGTCTACCTAAATATCGTGGCCTGGGTCCACCCTGGAACTCCATTTGCATATCACTAAGTCTGGCCCGATGGCGCCGCTCCTGATTTGCCCTTCTTATTTCCCATTGCCGCTGTCTGATCCCTTCAATATTCTGAGCAAAATCCTGAACGCGGTTAATATTCATGTCCTCTCGCAGAGTGTCCATAATGCAATTCTCCACATATTCTGAATTTAGCACCATAATAAATTGGTGTACCCTAGTCGGCATGGTATCCACAAAAGCTGGTACATATCGGGCCAAAGAGTCGAACCTCATAGCGTACTCCCAGACACTCATTGACCCCTGCTCTAGATGTAGAAACGGATCAACCCGGGCCTGTCGAATTTCCCGTGGCAAGTAGTGATCCAAAACAGCCTCTGAGAAGTTGGGCCAAGTTGGAGGGGAAACACCTCTCCCAACTCTCGTACCACAGTACTGCGATGTCCCATAGCCGGAATACTGCTAACTCAACCAACTCTGCAGGTGTGGCATGCATCACCCTGAAAATCCGCTACATCTGATCCAAGAAATCCTGAGGGTCCTCCGCCCGATCCATCCCTGTGAAATGCGGGGGACTCAGTGCGAGAAACTCCTGGACCCTCAAACTACCAGGTCCTCCTAAAGACTCTGCAACCACAAGCGCCACTGGCTGATGTTGTGCAGCCATCATCTGAGCTAGCATAACAATAACACTCCTAATCTCCTGATCCGATGGTACCGGTATAGAGACTGCTGGAGGCGGTGCCGTCACATTTGCCGCTCTGAATGGCTCCTGATGTGGTGGAGAGTGCTGGGGAGACCGAGATAAAGTCTCCCTGTCGCCCTCAAATTGAGCTGACTTTGACTGAGGCACCCTGCTAGTGCCTTCCCCTTCTGCAACATCCAATCTCCTACCAGTCGTGGTGTGTCATAGGTCTATCATTTATCTGTAGATAAAAGAATAAGGTAACCCTAGAGACTCAACCCTATATTGTACAACTCTATAGCACGATTAGATAAGAAGAAAGGGTAACCATACGATCATGCCTCGCAGCCTCCTGCCTATAGAATGTGGTGCACAACACATCCATAGACAAGTCTCTACTTAGCATGGCTTGCAAACTCCCTGGTATATGACCTTCTCTAATACCAAGTTTGTTACGCCCCACCTTAGGAGGCATGACTGGCACCTGGTGTCCTATTGGGATCTGAACTGACTTCCCTATGCCTATGCACCCCTGGTGCAGGCTTACTTCCCAAATCAAAAAAACAACGGGCTATATCTCGGCTGGAAATACAACCTCCGGCCGACAAGGCCTTATAGCCACCTATAAAGGAAAACAGCTAACCAGAAACAGAAAATAACAGGGAATCCTATGTAGGCCGATAAGACCAACATGATGTCTAGTTATGACTGTAAAGTAAAATCAGTGCTAAGCTAAACTATGGCCGACAAGGCTGCTAATCTGTAGGCTAAAAAAGGCCCCCCACGGCTAACACGTAAACCAAAATACATATGGGCCCCACATGGCTTATAACAGCTAACCACAGGAAAATAGAAACAATCTGCAAAACTCTAGGAGTAATATGATGGTCGAGACAGGGCCCCGACCTACCCATCTACAATCAAAAGAAGTAAACCTTCTGTTTACAAGATCGGGAAGAAAGGAGCTAACTGCTCTGGTAATGCTGGCTGAAAGCTACGAGGGACTTGCTTATCGTCTATCCATACCTGCAGCCAAGTAATGAAGCGCCCCAGAAAAGGGCGTCAATACAATATGTACTGAATATGTAAGGCGATAACTGTAAATGACTGAAATAAAGAGATAGAACTGAGAATAACTGAAATGAAGGGGGTAGAGATCATACCTAAGTAATAGAACTTCTTACTATCTAATTTTATTAATAACTAAAGCAAACATAAACCTTACCTGGCCCCATAAGCCGGAAGGTGCAACCAACACAGAATAACCCACCTGGGGCCCCCATAAGCCCCGGTGAGTACACTTCAGCCTATATACCCCAGCAAGGTCGCACTGAGCCAAATAATAACTACTACTGCCCTATCGGTCCCCTGGGTCTGCAGCTGAGCCCGCTCGGCCCCTAACTGTAGCTGTGTCTGAGTCCAGTGGACTCCTGATATCTGCACCCCAGGCACCAGGCTCGACGGGGGTGTATAGAGCCAACCACGGCATATGAGGACCTGGGACCCCATCTTCATCCATGGAGGATGGCATACCACTCTGTAGAGAGACGTCATATCGCCCTTGGAGGGCATTGACACAACTAATAACCCTGGGGTTGGTCATGAAGGCTATACAAGCATAATCCGTCCCAAACTAACATGAAATATGTATTTCAGCTAATAACAACAACTAATCATAATAGAGATTCTTCTGGTATTCTTACTAGGATTCAAACTGAGCTATCAAGCTAAAGAAACTAACTTGCCGAAGGAAACTGCCTTAACATACCTCGTTCGCCGATTACTAATCAACTGGCGAGTTTCAGTTCGAATTCAACTATTCTTCTCAACTGCAATCGTATTACTAGGGATAAATGACTAGTTTCAGTACTAAATTTGGAGAAAATAATAACTTTATATATAAATATTAACTATACTTCAACTTGACGGAACACGATCGAAAACTCGTAATTTCTCGAAAGTCTAGAATGGAGAAATTCTTACTTTAAGCCTGTGATCGTATTGACACTAGTTTGGAGAAATTCCAACAACTTTAGCGTAGCGGGGTTATGATTCGCCGGCCGAATTTCGTGAAAATAACTCTGTAGCAATGCTCCTTGCAGCCTTAAACTTCAATACCCGAAATTAATTTGAATTCGGGCAGCGTTTTATAGCGTAAACGGATAAAATTTTACTTTTCTTCCCTGTGGTTTCTCAAGTCTAGCCGTATATAATGTGAAATGAAATAAAATCAAAGGATGGGACATATATATATTTGAGGCGGTGGACAGGGTCTGTGGCATAAACCCTATCGAACCAATCTAGGGTCGTGTCACGGAGCCCATCGCGGAGGGCACAGTCCGTGCCACACTGCCCTTTTGGCAGCTGTCCTGGCCTCATCCCGCGCGGTCCCGACTCCGTGCTCATTCGATCTTTTCCCCGAGCCCTTTCTCGTACATATTATATTCTAAAATTCTTAACCAACGATGGACAGGCCATCTAAACATTAGAAACTTACGGAATGTAACTTCATAAATTAAAAGTGATAGGCACTATAACTATTCGTATAGCTATCTTAAGTATGTTTGGGTTACGGGCTTATAGTTGTTGTAATGAGACATTATTTATTGAGGTAAAATAACTTATCCTAACATTATCAGGTTAAACTGGGAAGATACAACTAATATATTTCATACTTTACCCAAACCAGAAAAATAGAAAGTTATGATGTACTTTATTAGTATACAAGTTCTTCCAACTTGGATTTTAAAAATGACTCTTGATACAATTATGTCTATTCAAGTTGATAAACAAAACTAATATTTTCTTTGAAAACCAACTTTTAGAAATGATTTAAGTAGAAATATTACATCAATATCTAATTTAAAGAACATAGTACTTGAAAGGTGCACAACTCCTATATAAGAGTCATCTTTGTTCCTCTTTTTTGTACTCCTTCCTTCGTTTCTATTAGTATAAGTTCAAATCTTATTGATCACCTTAATTATCATAATTAATGAGTATATCACATGACTTCTAAATTTTCTGCAAAAAATATCCAAGTAAGATAGTGAGTAGATGACTCCTAAGTTGGTTACATAAAAGTACTATTAAGTATTTACATCAAATATTTCAAGCATGTAAGTGCTAAGAATATATAAAATAGATACGGAGGAAAAATAATGAATGAAATTAATGGCCATGGTTAAAATTATTGGTTATCTACAAGAATTGCAAAAACCACAAGAATAACATGCAAAATGCAAAAAAAGAGAATTATATATATTATCATGCTAAAAAGTGAATACAAAAAGGTCATTTTCATGTCCAGATTTTAAGCAATTTACTAATTTTTGTGGGATTAATACTCTCCAATGTCCTTTCGTGTTCCTAATCAAATATTCAAAACCACCATCAAACTAAAATATGACAAAATAAATAATAAGAACATACATGCTTATTCAAATAAGGAGTAATATTACCAATAAATAGGTAACCAAGAAAATTAGAGTCCGTCAAGAACACGCGCATCATAAAACAAAGACATAACCTATTATAAAATAAAAAGACAACAACAATTCAACAATTACATTCGATTCTTTTAATGTAACTATCAAAAGTTATATCTACTTTTAAGAATATATAATTGATAAAATACCAAATCAAACACATTCTCTTGTGAAAAAATATATTATTTTATTGGAATTAAGTAAATCTTTGAATCAACTCAGACATGTCATGAAACAACCTTGCAGTAATTTTTATTTTCCTACTTCAGAGCAAAGTGTTGAAAAAAGACTCACAAAACATAGGAGAAAGAGGAAAATCATTCAAGATTCGAATGGTTCTCTCTTTTTATGATCAAAAGAAAAATTATTGACATGTATATCATTTTCGCTCAGCATAAGCACCTAAAATATACACAGGTAACTTGAGTAAAGACAAATATTGCTCACAAAAAAATCACAAATCTCCTACTTGTTTAAAGTTTTTTCGCCTGATATATATATAATTTGAATCTTCTGGCAGAGACACAAAGTTGGATGAAAAAATTATGCAGAATCTTTTTTTTTTCATCTTCAAGTCATCCCTCAATCCCAAAATTCATTTTGAGATCCTCAAGTTGTCACTAATTCGTAAATTACTTATATGATCAAAACTTGAAGGTAATTCTACAAAACACATAGTAAAATGAGTTCATAACAAATAAATTGCAATGATTGACTATTTAGTTCACAAAATTTAAAATCTAAAAAATCAAAAAGTAGATTTGATATTTTAAGAGTTGAAATGCCATCTAAGAAATACATAGATATTTGTAAAGATCCAAACACACCTTTCTTATTTGATCCATAATACACTCTAGTCACATATGAAAAATCTCCCGACTTGTATTATAAACTGACATATACAATTGAAATATTTTTTTTATTTGTTTGTTTATTGGAGATATAAAAGCATAAAATTTAAATCATGAGTAACAGACGAAAAGGGCATGAAGTTGATGGTAAATCAATTTAAAACTTCCATTGAAAATAGAGAATACATGTATCTCACAATAAAACCACAAATCTCCGACTTGTATAAAGTTTTTTAGGCCCTATATATATGTAACTTGAAGCTTCTGGTAGAGACATAAAGTTGGATGCAAAAAATTACACATATATCTTTTGTTTCTTCATGTTCAAGTCATCCCTCAATTTAAAAATCCATTTTGAGATCCTCAAGTTGTCACCAATCCATAATTTACTTATATGATCAAATTTTAAAGGTAATTCTACAAAAGAAATAGTAAATATAAGAAGTCCATCATAATACCACGAACTGCATAACAAAGAGATTTTAATGGTAGAAAAATTAGTTCACAAAATTTAAAACCTAACAAAAACGAAAAGTAGATTTTCTCTTTTAAGAGTTGAAGTGTGATCTAAGAAATATACAAAAATCTGCAAAAGACCTCAACACCTATTTACTTATCTGATCAAAACTTGAAGGTAATTCTACAAAAAATAGTTAACATGAGAAGCTCATCATAGCAACATGAATTGCCTAACAAATAAATTATAATGATTGACAAATTAATACACAAAATTTAAAACCTAACAAATAGAAAAGTAGATTTGATCCTTTCAGAGTTGAAGTGTCATCTAAGAAATAGACAGAAATATGCAAAGACCCGAACACATCTTTTTCATTTGCTATACAAGACACTCTAGTCATGTATGAAAAATCTCTCGACTTCTATTATAAACTGACATATACGATGGAAAGGTTTTTTTTATTTGTTTGTTTGTTGGGATATAAAAGCATAAAATTTGAATCATGAGTAATAGATGAAAAGGGCATGAAATTGATGGTAAATCATTTAAAAACTCCCATAGAAAATAGAGAATACATGTATCTCACAACAAAATCACAAATCTCTAACTTGTTTGAAGTTTTTTGGGCTCTCTATCTTCTGGTATAGACACAAAGTTGGATGAAAAAATTAGATTTTTTTCCATCTTCAAGTCATCCCTCAATCCCAAAATCCATTTTGAGATCCTCAAGTTGTCACAAATCTGTAAATTACTTATATGATCAAAATTTGAAGGTAATTCTACAAAAAATAGTAAAATGAGAAGTCCATCATAACACCACAAACTGCATAACAAATAAATTGTAATGATAGAAAAATTAGTTTACAAAATTTAAAATCTAACAGACTGACCTTTAAGAGTTGAAGTGTCATCTAAGAAATAGAAAGAAATTTGCAAAGACTCAAACACACCTTTAACATTTGCTCTATAAGACACTCTAGTCATGTATGAAAAATCTCCTGACGTTTATTATAAACTGACATATACGATTGAAATTTTTTTTGATTGTTCATTTGTTGGGGATATTAAAATCTGAATAATGAATAATAGATGAAAAGACATGAAGTTGATGGTAATCATTTAAAAAGTCCCATTGAAAATAGAAAACACACGCATTTTCATAGAAAGATAAAATACCTTATGAGAAAAAACTTATAAGGGAAAAAATCTTATAATTGTTGAAAAAGTGCATAAGATGAAAAAGTTATATGATGTAACGAATAGGAGTTAATGTAAGTGACTTTTGGTTTTTCAAGAAAGCACCTTATAAGAAAAAATAGAATTCAAACTCCAAAAATGAGGAAAAAATCCCCCCCAAAAAAGAAAAAAGATAAATAGCTTTTCTAATCAATGAAGCATGCCACACGCTGAGGTCTCTCCTTTATACAAATATATAGATAGATTTAGAATTTGTGAATTTCAATAAATATATTAAATTAATACTATAATAATTAAATTTATGATTAAATAATTATAAATATTTAGTAAAGCTGCTCGAATTTTGTGAATACTAGATCAAGTCTCTAAAACTGCATATGGACAAAGTCCCATCTTTTTAGTTACCCAATTTAAAGAATGAAATGTTCAAATTTTGATATTTAATTATTTATAAAATTTAATTTAAATTAAACATATGTCATTTCGATTAGTCCAAATGAATATTTTTATTCTTTATTGAAAATAAATAATATTAAAAAAATTTCAAAAACTATATTACAACTATTAAAAGAGCACAAAAAATAGGAGTAAAATAAAGGGACTCCATTTATTTTGAAAAAAAAAAGAGAGAGAGAGAGACTAAAATTTATTTATTTTTTAATAGATAAAATCGGTGTATTTTCATCTATTACTTTTCACGCAAAAATGCACAAAAACTATGAAAAAGAAATTATTTTTTTAAAAAAAATTAGTGGATGTTTGTCAGTCAATTTTGCGTGAAAATCATTATTATTCATTATATTTATTTTATATTTTTTGCATGAAAATTATTATTATTCATTATATTTATTTTATATTAAAAATTTAATGAAGTTGCGTAATAACATAAGTTGTTAAGTCATCATCCGAAAATATTCTTGCGATTTCACCTTTCAATAATTAATTATTTTTTGTTAAAATTTAAACTGACATGTTTATCTTCATCCATTAAGAACTCTCCTAAGCCAAATGAATTTAACTCTATAAAATCCCTACTACACCAAGCTTCATATTTCATCTTGAGAGTACAAAAAAAAAATTATTATTCAGTATTATTATTAATCATGACAAAAAAAAATTATGTTGTTGGTCTTGTCATTTGTATTTTCCTACTTGTCAACTTATGTGTTGCAAGTGAGAAATCTGATTTGATATCCTCAACGAAAAGTATTGCTACACAAGTTAAGAGAGAAGATTGGTGGTTTCCATGGTTTTGCTTTTATCAATGGCCATGCCTATGGTCATTCGTTCATCATCCAATACCTGCTGGTGGATTTCATCCTCATCCATGGGCATTTGTTCATCCTCCGATGCCAGCTGGCGGCTTTCATCCTAAGTTTCCTTAAATCGATATCTTAATTGATCACGACATATTAGTGATCTTGAGGTTAATAAATATCTTTAAGATTCATAGTTTAGAGTAGTTAATTTAGTTTTTATGAATTTTCAAGTAGTTTCCGTTCGTAAGAAAATTGCTTGATTTCGCTTATCATTAAATAAAATTTTAATTTCTTTTCTTAACATGTATTGTTTCTAACTTTGTACTATTTCTTATTAACTTATTTTTTGTGTGTTTAAAGAAATTATTCCATTCATGATTCTCATAATATTATGTTTGAATATTTAGAAAAAAGAGTGTTTCTAATATGCAAAAGAAATTATTTAAGGTGTATAAATTAATAAGCTAAATATTTCCTTCAATCATTACAATCTATGAGTCGCTATGTTCTTATTAGTTTGTTTAAAATAAAAGGCCTCCTTTTATGACTACTGCCGCCTTAGTGAGAGAAATGAAGATCTCGCATATAATTAAGCAATCGGCTTAAGTAATATTTTTATATTTTAAATATAATTTAATTTTAAAACTAAATTATTACAACACTTATCGTTAATTTATTACTGAATAGCTCGTAAGTCATAGAGTAATTTTTATAATTTATCATTAAATAAAAATAGCGACAACTATTTGCTATTTGACGATAGAAGTTATGTCACTAATTTTTATTTTTAATTTAAGTTTTATTATTTGAAAACACTTGGACTCAGACATCTAAATGCATTAAACAATACTCCAAAAAAAAACTAATACAAAAGGAAATAAAGATTAATTAGATATGAGATTCGTCGTTAATTTATTGCTAAAAAAACTAATATTTAATACACTCTTTTGATAATTGATTATTAAACAAGGTCCTACTTTCTATTGTCAAAATAAGTCTTCTTGTTGAAAGTAAACAATGCAAAAATAATACAATAGTAAGTGATCCGACATGCTATTTTTAAAGTTGACAAGTCACATAAAAATAAAAATAAAAATAGCTAAGTGCACTAAGGATCTTGCATTTACGTAGAATTAGAGAAAGGGTCGCACCGGGCATGATGATGTAGTTGATTCTACGCCTCAAATCCGTAGGTTACAGGTCATACAAAAATAAATTTAGCATGATCTAACTCTCTTTTTGGTTACTACACAAATTAATTATGACACTCATAATAGTTTAAATTTAATAGTTTCTCTACAAGCTTGTCATTATCTATTCAAAATTGCTCTTGAAATCAATAAAGAAAATTGGACATCCAATGTTGAAACAGAAAATATTACTAGTACTATTAATTCTCCTAAAGAAAACCAACGACAACCATGTTATACCCCGTAGAATTCCCGGCACTTAGTTGACCTGTTCGCACGTTGGTTAAGCGTATTTGAAAGCCATATGTGCTAGGGAAAGGCCCGGGAAAAGATCGGACGAGAAACCTGTCGAACCATCGCGGGAGGAGCCGAGGCAGAGCCCCTCCGCGATGGCAGCGTGTCACGGAGGTGAGGCCTCCGCGATGGCTCCGTGACACGTTGTCCGTGTCTAGGCCCAAGTATATAAAGCCCCCACTTCGGTTGGAAGTCATTCATACTTATAAAAATTTCCAGAGAGCGTTGTAAACAGAGAAAAACGAAGGGGAATTAAATATTTTCGTCCGATTACGCTGCCAAACACTGCCCAAACCCAAATTAATCCTAGATACCAAGGTATTTAGCAGCAGAGAGCATTTCTACGGAGTTAGTTTTGCGAAATACGGCCGACGAATCGGCGAGCCGCCGAACTAAAGTAAGTAGAATTGCTCTAAATTAATGTCTATGTGTTCCTAGCTGAGAAGTAAATAATTCTCCCTTCTGGGCCGCTGGAAAATAGCGAGTTTTTGACCGTCCTTAGATAAGCCTAAGTTTAGGCTATAAATTAAATCGAAAGTAACGTCGCTCTTTACAATAATGTTGTATTTAGTATTGATTGACGTATTTATGAATGCAGTTGGGAGAAAATAGTTGAAGTACCGGCCGAGCCTCGTCCGACGGACGAATAGTCGAAGATAAGGTATGTAAAGTTAGTTTCCTTCGGCAAGTTAAGTAATATCAGTATAGCGTAATAAATTACGGACCAGTAGAATGTTCAGAAGTCGAGTATTGCGTTATTATGAATGTTGGTACGATGTGAGAAACATTGGGTTGTAATGTGTATGAAACCTATCAGTATGATACAGATTCTAACGCCAGTGTTATAGATTGCCCAGTATACTCAGTATGTAATGTGATATGCCATGTTGAGATATGGTTGTATTCAGTTGAAGCCCCGTATAGTAATGCAATACCCGTAAAGCACTTCAGAAATAGAATAGCAGACTAAAATGAAGTTCAGAAAGCATGTCAGGATTAGTAAATCCTGTTACTATAGAAAGTTAGTATACAGCGTAGTCTAGCAGAAAGATTATATTTGTACATACATATATAGTACTTCCAGCCTCAGCATGTATTAAGTATGTACTTATTTCTATCACTAGTTCAGCATATAGTGTATACAGAAACTTAGTAAACTGCAGAGTTTTCAATAGAAACATTACCTTATATAGCATTTGCTCAGTACAGCCCGGCAGGAGACTATGTTCATATTTATACATCTTTACCTGCCTCAGCACGTATTAAATACGTACAGATTGCTATCATTAGCTCAGCATGTAATATGTACGGTACTTTACCCCTAGTAGCCTCAGCATGTGAGATGCACAGATAGTATTACCAGTTGAGACCGTTGTATTGTTTGGGGTTGGATTACCTAGCATCCATGACCGCCCAGGGTTAATAGCTGTATCGACTCATCCGCTAGAGGACGAGGATACGTCACTCTACGGAGTGGCATGCCGTCCCGCCAGGGGACGAAGATAGGATGCCAGTTTTTCCCCATATTTGTGCCTTGATCGGCCTTACACACCCCAGTCGAGTGGATACACCCGGGTGCAGATTCAGGAGTCCTCCGGACTCAGATGCAGTTATAGTCAGGGGCTCAGCGAGCCCAAGTGCATACCCAGGGGACCGGCAGGACGCTTACAGGCAGTATAGGAGATGGGTTAATCGGGGTAGGGGTATAGATTCTGTGTTGATTGTACCTCCCGGCTTATGGGGGCCGGGTAAGGTTGTGTATGCCATGTTATGTTATGTATGTTATGCTATATTACAGTAGATATGAGCAGATTAGTAGTAGTATGATACGTCTCCAGGTATGATTCCTACTCCCTTCAGTATGATTAAGAACAGGTACGATCTACACCATCAGACAGTTATCTACTCCTTCTTATTTCAGTTTTGACAGTTATGTTATTGATTTCAGATATCCCTTTAGTTTTTACAGATTCAGTTATCTCATACTATCCAGAATTTTTAGTTATATTACATGTATTCAGCTGTATTCAGTTTGCTTTACATACTCAGTACCAGCGGTACTGACGCCCAGTGGGACGCTGCATTACTTGCCTGCAGGTAACCATAGACGAGCAGGCGATACCACGTGATCCCCATCATCGGTTGAGTATTCAGCTCCTGTCATCCGGAGACTGAATTTCTAGAGGTGTAGTCCAGTTCTTTTTGTTGTACAGTACGGGTAGGTCGGGGCCCTGTCCCGATCATTTCTATTATCTTTCCTAGAGGCTTGAAGTCTGTTTATATTCCCTGTGGTCAGATGAGCCGGTCGTGAGAGGCCGTGCAGTTGTA
Source organism: Datura wrightii (assembly GCA_035772735.1). Taxonomy (NCBI): domain Eukaryota; kingdom Viridiplantae; phylum Streptophyta; class Magnoliopsida; order Solanales; family Solanaceae; genus Datura; species Datura wrightii. The sequence continues at coordinate 16,968,562 of JASDFA010000019.1, read as the reverse complement.
TAGTTGCTTTTACTCCTTTCTTTTGTAATGGCCATGTGGGGCCATAGTTTGCCAGTAGTGGTGACCTTGTCGGTCACGTAGCTTTTCAGTATGTTATGCTTGAGTTACAGATAACTAGACAGCATGGTAGCCTTGTCGGCCCGCATAGGTTCCCCTGAATTACCTTGTTTCTGGTCAGCTGTAATACAGGTACAGAAGGCTATAGGCCAATGGGCCGGGGGCTGTATTTACAGCCGTTATATAGCCCTTTGTTTCCAGAAATTTGAGCTAGAGCCAGCCAGGCGCCAGATGCACCCAGGCTTAACAGTTCAGCAGGTCAGGTCTTAGTAGGGCACCAGGTGCCAGTCATACCCCCCAAGGTAGGGCGTGACAAACTTGGTATCAGAGTAGGTCGTATCACAGGGAGTCTGCAAGCCGTGCTAAGTAGAGTCCTGTCCATGGGTGTGTTGTGCACCACATACTATGGGTAGGAGGCTGCAAGGCATGATAGGATGGTTGTCCTTTTATTCTAATTCGATCGTGCTATAGAGCTGTACAGTATAGGGTTGAATTCCAAAAATCTTACCATATTCTTTGGTTACAGCTAATGTCAGACCAGCGCCATCCTATTACCGGTCGGAACTTAGACATTGCAGCAGGAGAAGGCACTAGCAGAATGCCTCCCCCTCACTTGGAGACAGCCCGATCAGAGGGCCCTACAGAGGCTTCATCTCAGCCTCCTCAGCAGTCTCCACCACGTCAGGAGTCACTTGGGGCGACATTACCTTCAGCAGCCCCTATATTGACTCCTTCTGATCAGGAGGTTAGGAGTGCTGTAGTTTTGTTAGCACAGATGATGGCTGCTCAGCGTCGGCCAACGCCATCTACAGCTGCAGAATCATCAGGAGGGCCCGGTAGTTCGAGGGTCCGAGAATTCTTAGCCCTGAATCCCCCACAGTTCACAGGTACGGACCGAACAGAGGACCCCCAAGATTTTCTGGATGAGATGCAGAGAATCTTCAGGGTTATGCATGCTACGCCTACTGAGTCAGTTGAATTGGCCGCATTCCGGTTGCGAGATATTGCGGTGTTATGGTACGAAAGCTGGGAGAGGTCCCGAGGGAGAGATGTTTCCCCTCCCACCTGGTCCATCTTTTCAGGAGCCTTTCTGGATCATTATCTGCCGCGGGAGATTCGACAGGCCCGGGTAGACCAGTTCCTACATCTAGAACAGGGGGCCATGAGTGTTCGGGAATATTCTTTGCAGTTTGATTCTCTATCCCGATATGCACCGGCCTTCGTTGATACCATGGCATCCAGAGTGCATCGTTTCATTACGGGCTTGAATCCAGAATATGTTGAGATTTGTACCACAGCTACACTGTGAGAGGACATGGATATTGCTCGCATTCAGGCATTTGCTCAGAATATTGAGGGCATCAGACAGCGGCAACGAGAGGTCAGAAGGGTTAATCAGGAACGGCGTCGCCGGGACAGGCCAGTTGAATTACAGGGAGAGGCCCGGGGAGGACCCAGGACCCGAATGTCAGACAGGCCGCCCAGGCCCCCGCCTCCGCCACAGTCACAGGGGGGTAGATCCGGCCGCAGGGGACAGTCAGGGACTGGTAGAGGCTCGCAGATGGCAGATTCACCATCACAGAGGAGGGCAGAGCAGAGCAGGTATACCCTACCACTTTGCCCTATATGCAATCGACGCCATTCTGGAGCATGCAGATATGGCTCCACCGCATGTTATATTTGTGGCCAAGAAGGCCATTTGATGAAAGATTGCCCAGCCAGGGGTCGAGAGGACCGGGATAGACAGGATAGGGCATCAACAGGATCACGAGCTACAGCATCTTCGACTGGGCGTAGGCCCTCAGTTTCAGCAGGCAGGGGTCGAGGAAGATCAGGGGCCTCCAGTACAGGTGCGGGTCCAAGCCGCACATATGCCTTACCAGGGAGGCAAGATTCAGAGGCATCGCCTGATGTTGTGACAGGTATGCTAACTATCTGCTCACACCCTACTTATGTGTTAATTGATCCAGGGTCTACCTTGTCCTATATTACTCCATTTGTGGCACGGAAGTTTAGTATTGTACCAGAATCATTACGGCAACCCTTCTTGGTATCTACGCCCGTCGGTGACTCTATCACAGCTAGCCGAATCTACCGCGGGTGTACAGTAGAGATTGTTGACCGTCAGACCACAGTAGATCTAGTCGAGTTAGAAATGATAGACTTCGATGCCATCATGGGTATGGACTGGTTAGTGTCATGCTTTGCCAATGTTGAATGTTGGACCAAAACGGTCCGATTCCACTTCCCGGGGGAAGCAGTACAGGAGTGGAAGGGCAGCACCGCGACGCCAAAAGGTAGGTTTATTTCCTACCTTCGGGCGAGGAAGTTGATATCTAAGGGGTGCATTTACCATCTTGTCAGAGTTCAGGATGTCCAAGCAGAATCTCCGACACTCCGGTCTGTTCCAGTGGTAAATGAATTCCCAGATGTATTTCCTGATGAGTTACCTGGTATTCCCCCAGAAAGGGAAATAGACTTCGCTATTGATTTGCTACCAGGCACTCAGCCAATATCAATACCTCCTTATCGTATGGCTCCTGCAGAACTCAGAGAATTAAAGGAGCAGTTGAAAGACTTGTTAGATAAAGGTTTTATCAGGCCGAGTACTTCCCCATGGGGTGCGCCAGTCTTGTTTGTGAGAAAGAAATATGGCTCACTCCGAATGTGCATAGATTATCGGTAGCTAAATAAAGTTATAGTAAAGAACAAGTATCCGCTTCCTAGAATTGATGACTTATTTGATCAGTTGCAGGGAGCCAGATACTTCTCTAAGATTGACTTGCGGTCCGGATACCACCAGGTCCGAGTACGTGAAAGAGATATTCCTAAGACAGCATTCAGGACCCGATATGGGCATTTTGAATTTCTGGTTATGTCCTTCCGGCTAACAAATGCCCCAGCAATCTTTATGGACCTGATGAACAGTATTTTTAGACCCTTCCTGGACTTGTTCGTGATAGTATTCATTGATGATATTCTGGTGTATTCTCGCTCTGAAGCAGATCACCGGATTCAATTGCGGACAGTGCTCCAAATTCTTAGGGACCGCCAGTTGTATGCTAAATTTTCGAAATGTGAATTCTGGATTAACTCAGTAGCCTTTTTAGGGCATATTGTCTCAGACGCTGGTATACAGGTAGACAAGAAGAAGATAGAAGCAGTTAAGTCATGGCCTAGACCTACCACCCCGACTGAGGTTCGTAGTTTTCTGGGGTTAGCAGGGTATTATCGGAGATTCGTTGAGGGATTCTCAACCATTGCAGCACCTTTAACTAAATTGACACAGAAAGCAGCAAAGTTTCAGTGGACGGAGGCATGCGAGCAGAGTTTCCAGGAATTGAAAGACAGGTTAACCTCCGCCCCAGTACTAGCACTGCCGGAAGGCACAGAAGGTTATTCAGTCTATTGCGACGCGTCAGGTGTCGGATTGGGTTGTGTGTTGATGCAGCATGGTAGAGTAATTGCATATGCCTCCAGACAGCTGAGAAAACACGAAAAGAATTACCCTACCCATGACCTGGAATTGGCCGCAGTAATTCATGCCTTGAAGATGTGGAGGCATTATCTGTACGGCGTCCATGTTGACATTTATACAGATCATAAGAGCTTACAGTACATTTTCACCCAGAGGGAGTTGAATCTGCGGCAACGCCGCTGGTTAGAGTTGTTGAAAGACTATGATGTGAATATTTTGTACCACCCCGGAAAAGCTAATGTGGTAGCAGATGCCCTGAGTCGTAAGTCAATGGGGAGTTTGGCGTATTTGCGACCCGAGAAACAGAAATTAGCTAAGGAAATTCATCAGTTAGCTGGGCTAGCCGTTCGAGTAATGGAGATAGAAAATAATGAGGCCGTAATTCAGAATTCTGCAGTGTCGTCATTAGTTGCAGAGGTAAAAGAACGACAGTATGAGGACCTCGATTTAGTCCAGCTCAGAGATAGAGTTCAGAAGGGTAAGGAGCCAGATTTTCAGATAACCGAGGTTGATGTGCTACATTGTAAGGGCTGCCTTTGTGTCCCGAATGTCGCAGGACTTCGTGGGCAGATTATGCATGAGGTACACTACGCTCGCTATTCCCTTCACCCAGGGGTGACGAAAATGTACCACGACATCAGAGACATCTACTGGTGGCCAGGTATGAAAACTAAAATAGCTGAATTTGTATCTAGATGTGCTAATTGTCAGCAGGTGAAAGCAGAGCACTAGAAACCGGGTGGTTTGACTCAGGAGATAATGATACCTATGTGGAAATGGGAAGTAATAAAAATGGATTTTGTAACAAGGTTACCCCGTACTAGACGCAGAAATGATTCCATTTGGGTAATAGTTGATAGGCTGACAAAATCAGCTCATTTCCTGCCAGTAAGGGCTACCTTCTCAGCTGAGGATTATGCCGAATTGTATATCAGAGAAATAGTTAGATTGCATGGCGTGCCGGTATCTATCATTTCAGATAGGGGAGCACAGTTTACAGCTAGATTCTAGCAATCGTTTCAGAAAGGTTTGGGGACGCAGATTAATTTGAGCACAGCATTCCATCCTCAAACAGATGAGCAGGCTGAACGTACAATTCAGACGCTCGAAGATATGTTACGAGCGTGTGTGTTAGATTTTGGGGGTAGCTGGGATGAACATCTTTCGTTAATTGAATTTGCTTATAATAACAGCTACCATTCAGCTATTCAAATGGCGCCTTTCGAGGCATTATACGGGCGAAAATGTAGATCGTCGGTGGGCTGGTTTGAGATAGGAGAATCAACATTAGTTGGCCCAGACATTGTTCGGCAGTCCAAAGAAAAGATAAAGCTTATCCGGGAGCGTTTACTGACCGCTCAAAGCCGCCAGAAGTCATACGCAGATAGACGGCGCAGAAATCTAGAATTTTCGGTAAACGACTGGGTATATCTGAAAGTGTCCCAGATGAAAGGGGTAATGAGGTTTGGCAAGAAAGGCAAGCTTAGCCCCAGATTTATTGGGCCATATCAGATTCGGCGAAAAATAGGCCGTGTGGCATACGAGTTGAACTTGCCTCCAGAATTAGCGTCAGTACACCCAGTATTCCACGTTTTCATGTTAAGAAAGTTCGTAGGGGACCCTTCTACAGTAGTTCCAGTCCAGGATGTTCAGGTCACAGAGGGATTAGCCTACGAAGAGGTTCCCGTAGCTATCTTAGGTAGACAGATTCGCAGGCTGAGAACTAAAGATGTTGCATCTGTCAAGGTATTGTGGCGTAACAGAAATCGGGAAGAAATGACGTGGGAGGCTGAAGAAGATATGAAAACCAGATATCCTCACTTATTTCAGGCCTAGTCAGACGACAGGTATGTCTGTATCATTATTTACACAGTACTTTTTAGTATGTATGTTGTAAATGATAAAGAAAGAAGTGATATTTAGTTGTCCAGTGGATTGTAGAATATTGTGTGCAGTGCCTGTATTGGACTTTTTCCGCATTTCAGGTCATTGCGATAGTCCATATTACAGGGGAAACTCTGCCAAAATTTTCCCAGAAAGTAGAGTGAACAGCTCTCTAGACAGCAGTATACATTCGGGGACGAATGTTCCTAAGGGGGGGAGAATGTTATACCCCGTAGAATTCCCAGCACTTAGATGACCTGTTCGCACGTTGGTTAAGCATATTTGAAAGCCATACGTGCTAGGGAAAGGCCCGGGAAAAGATCGGACGAGAAACCAGTCGAACCATCGCGGGAGGAGCCGAGGCAGAGCCCCTCCGCGATGGCAGCGTGTCACGGAGGTGAGGCCTCTGCGATGGCTCCGTGACACGTTGCCCGTGTCCAGGCCCAAGTATATAAAGCCCCCACTTCGGTTGGAACTCATTCATACTTATAAAAATTTCCAGAGAGCGCTTTAAACAGAGAAAAACGAAGGGGAATTAAATATTTTCGTCCGATTAAGCTGCCAAACGTTGCCCAAACCCAAATTAATCCTAGATACCAAGGTATTTAGCAGCAGAGAGCATTTCTACGGAGTTAGTTTTGCGAAATACGGCCGACGAATCGGCGAGCCGCCGAACTAAAGTAAGTAGAATTGCTCTAAATTAATGTCTATGTGTTCCTAGCTGAGAAGTAAATAATTCTCCCTTCTGGGCCGCTGGAAAATAGCGAGTTTTTTACCGTCCTTAGATAAGCCTAAGTTTAGGCTATAAATTAAATCAAAAGTAACGTCGCTCTTTACAATAATGTTGTATTTAGTATTGATTGACGTATTTATGAATGCAGTTGGGAGAAAATAGTTGAAGTACCGGCCGAGCCTCGTCCGACGGACGAATAGTCGAAGATAAGGTATGTAAAGTTAGTTTCCTTCGGCAAGTTAAGTAATATCAGTATAGCGTAATAAATTACGGACCAGTAGAATGTTCAGAAGTCGAGTATTGCGTTATTATGAATGTTGGTACGATGTGAGAAACATTGGGTTGTAATGTGTATGAAACCTATCAGTATGATACAGATTCTAACGCCAGTGTTAGAGATTGCCCAGTATACTCAGTATGTAATGTGATATGCCATGTTGAGATATGGTTGTATTCAGTTGAAGCCCCGTATAGTAATGCAATACCCGTAAAGCACTTCAGAAATAGAATAGCAGACTAAAATGAAGTTCAGAAAGCATGTCAGGATTAGTAAATCCTGTTACTATAGAAAGTTAGTATACAGTGTAGTCTAGCAGAAAGATTATATTCGTACATACATATATAGTACTTCCAGCCTCAGCATGTATTAAGTATGTACTTATTTCTATCACTAGTTCAGCATATAGTGTATACAGAAACTTAGTAAACTGCAGAGTTTTCAATAGAAACATTACCTTATATAGCATTTGCTCAGTACAGCCCGGCAGGAGACTATGTTCATATTTATACATCTTTACCTGCCTCAGCACGTATTAAATACGTACAGATTGCTATCATTAGCTCAGCATGTAATATGTACGGTACTTTACCCCTAGTAGCCTCAGCATGTGAGATGCACAGATAGTATTACCAGTTGAGACCGTTGTATTGTTTGGGGTTGGATTACCTAGCATCCATGACCGCCCAGGGTTAATAGCTGTATCGACTCGTCCGCCAGAGGACGAGGATACGTCACTCTACGGAGTGGCATGCCGTCCCGCCAGGGGACGAAGATGGGATGCCAGTTTTTCCCCATATTTGTGCCTTGATCGGCCTTACACACCCCAGTCGAGCGGATACCCCCGGGTGCAGATTCAGGAGTCCTCCGGACTCAGATGCAGTTATAGTCAGGGGCTCAGCGAGCCCAAGTGCATACCCAGGGGACCGGCAGGATGCTTACAGGCAGTATAGGAGATGGGTTGACCGGGGTAGGGGTAAAGATTCTGTGTTGATTGTACCTCCCGGCTTATGGGGGCCGGGTAAGGTTGTGTATGCCACGTTATGTTATGTATGTTATGCTATATTACAGTAGATACGAGTAGATTAGTAGTAGTATGATACGTCTCCAGGTATGATTCCTACTCCCTTCAGTATGATTAAGAACAGGTACGATCTACAATATCAGACAGTTATCTACTCCTTCTTATTTCAGTTTTGACAGTTATGTTATTGATTTCAGATATCCCTTCAGTTTTTACAGATTCAGTTATCTCATACTATCCAGAATTTTTAGTTATATTACTTGTATTCAGCTGTATTCAGTTTGCTTTACATACTCAGTACCAGCGGTACTGACGCCCAGTGGGGCGCTGCATTACTTGCCTGCAGGTAACCATAGACGAGCAGGCGATACCACGTGATCCCCATCAGCGGTTGAGTATTCAGCTCCTGTCATCCGGAGACTGAATTTCTAGAGGTGTAGTCCAGTTCTTTTTGTTGTACAGTACGGGTAGATCGGGGCCCTGTCCCGATCATTTCTATTATCTTTCCTAGAGGCTTGCAGTCTGTTTATATTCCCTGTGGTCAGATGAGTCGGTCGTGAGAGGCCGTGCAGTTGTATAGTTGCTTTTACTCCTTCTTTCTTTTGTAATGGCCGTGTGGGGCCATAGTTTGCCAGTAGTGGTGACCTTGTCGGTCACGTAGCTTTTCAGTATGTTATGCTTGAGTTACAGATAACTAGACAGCATGGTAGCCTTGTTGGCCCGCATAGGTTCCCCTAAATTACCTTGTTTCTGGTCAGCTGTAATACAGGTACAGAAGGCTATAGGCCAATGGGCCGGGGGCTGTATTTACAGCCGTTATATAGCCCTTTGTTTCCAGAAATTTGAGCTAGAGCCAGCCAGGCGCCAGATGCGCCCAGGCTTAACAGTTCAGCAGGTCAGGTCTTAGTAGGGCACCAGGTGCCAGTCATACCCCCCAAGGTGGGGCGTGACAAACCATTTTTAAAAAAATATATAATATCATTTTTGTTAAAAGAAACAATATTCATTGACAACCTCAGTTCAATAAACGTTTAGATAAATTCAGAAGTAGATTCAGAATTTAAAATAAAGAATTTGTACAATAATTTAAAATTTATATTATAATGAATAAATCTACAGATATTTAGTAAAGTAACCGGAATTATGTGAATCTGTAATAAAGTCTCTTAGTGAATCTGCCTCTAGATAAAGTCACATCCTTTTAGTTACCCAATTTCAAAATGAAAAATCTTAAATTTTGTTATTCAATTATTGATATAATTCGATTTTAGTTCAAGTATATTTAATTAATCTCTTTTTTTTTTGACTGGTCAAAATAGATACTTTTGGTCTTTTTATGTAGAAAATGCATTGTATCAAGATACTTTTGGAACTATATTCACCATTACTTAATATCCTTAAAAATGGAGAGACTCTATCAATTTGTTCAATAAATTCTTTTAAAACAACACCGGCGTATGTTCATCAGTAACTTTTCACATAAAAATACGTGAAAACTATAAAAAAAATTAAGAAATAAATCGATGGATGTTCATCGGTTAATTTCACGTGAAAATTATTATTATTTGTTATATTTATTTTAAAAGAAAACTTAAAGGAGCTACTTAAGAACATATGTCATTAATTTTTTTCATCTAACAAAAATAGAAAAAAATATATATGTAATTGAGTTGTTACCCCAAAATACTCTTGCAACGTCATTTGAATTGATGCAACAACATAAAAATATCTAAGCAACTGCGTTAACAGGTTCATAATTTATTGCAACAACTTCAACAAATGTTTGATTTTGTCAAACATTTGTTGAAGTTGCTACAACTCATTGCATTTGTCTAAAAAAATCTATATTTTGTGCACTTTACTTTTTAAAAAAATTAATATCTGTTTTTTAATTTATTTGATTTTTTCATTAAAGTTGCTGCAACAACTTTCTCAAATGTTGGAAAAAAATCAAACAAATATTGAGATTTTTACAATAAATCTGTTGAATTGCTGCAACAACTTCCTTAGATGTTGGAAAAAATCAAACAACTAAGTTCACCGCTATAAGTCATTTGAATTGCTATAACAACCTTAAAATAGATAAGTGACTAACACTATTTCTTTGACTTTGTTAAACAATTATTGAAGTTTCTGGGATAACTCATGCCTCTGTTAAATAAATAATATCAGCTACAGTACTTACTTTCTCCTATTTATTTTAAATAATTGATTAAATTAATATTTTGTCTAATATGTGTAGATAAAATTCCTTTAAATGGGGGCAAGAGATATTGATATAAGTGTTGTTGATTTTAGAAAATCAAAAAGAGGTAGAACGCAACCACACCCTCACACAAAAAAAGATGAATAATTTAGTATTTTCTCTATAAATTTGTCATTATACATTTAAGATTGATCTTGCTATTAAGAATTAAAATAGGACATCTGATTTTGAAAAAGAAAATATTACTAGTACTATTTATTTTCCTTTAAAAATCAGAATAATAGGTTTTTTTTTAAAAAAAAAAGAATGTTAATTTAATCTAGGAAAATAATTTTTTTACTAATCACCTCAATTCAATAAACCTTTATGTAAATTCAGAAAGGAAAAAGGGTTCAAAAAACACTTCAACTATGTCTAAATTTGTTGTTACACATTTCAACTTTGCAGTGGTCCTATGACCCGCTAGACTAATTTAAAATAGAATTATTAAACCTCTAACTGCTTATGTGGCAAAGAAAGTGTAAAACACTCTCTTTAAGAGAGTAAGAGCAGAAAATATGCTAAAATTCTATTTTCTGTTATAAACATATTTGTATTATAGTGAATGTCTATAAAGGTATTTGTATTGTAGTGGATACATGTGTTTATATTATAGTGAAAGTCTATCTTTTGAAGAAAAGTTAGGAGGAATTGCCCCGATAAATAGGTGGATTCTCCTTCATTGTATTTCATCCCATCAAAAGAAATAAGAACTTCTCTCCTTCTCTCTTTCTCTACAATATTCTTGTTCTTTCTTTATTATTTCATAACACGTTATCAGCACGAATCTCTGCCTTGAACACTCACTTTGAAAGATCTGAGGTAAGAAAAATTAAAAAAAAAATTGAAAGATGTATTACTTAACCACATGAGTGATATTCCTTTGGTGATATTATTGTTCTACGACTCTACTGTCTCAAAATTTGAAGGTCAAAGTATTATTTTTCTCTTTCTTTTAATATGGCTAACCTTACGAAACTTGATTTTGTTGCCCTTTAAAGTTCAGCAAAGAACTACCTTTCATGGGTGTTGGATGTTGAAATCCATATAGATGCAATGGGTCTTGGAGACACCATTAAAAGTGAAAACAAATCATCAAATCAAGATTGTGCTAAGGCTATGATATTCTTGCATCATCATCTTGACAAAATTCTTAAAATTGAATATCTCATGATTAAGGATCCACTTGTTTGTGGAATAACCCAAAAGAAAGGTATGACCACCTGAAGATGGTCATCCACCCAAAGGCACGATATGATTGGATCCATGAGTATAGCTCATCAACATTCAAAATTGTTTCAAAGTTGAAACTATGTGGAGAAACTATTAATGATGTTGATATGATCGAATATGTGGTAGTACACAAAATTAATTGAAAGCTCCAGAAGAGCTAATGTATTACTACCTGAAGGAATGAAATTATTGTAGTAAGTCTCAAAATGAAACTTATAAGTTTCAAGGATATTAAAAAAAATTGAGACTATAAATTATGGGAAGATCTAATATCTTCATGCTACTACAATTGAAGCGGGTTATAAATTTTTATGTAAAAGATTACCCGCCGTTTTTTATATTTGTAGTACATAAATATGGGTTGATGATGAAATCACACACGAAATTAAACTAGAAGTTTACTGAAATAAGTTGGCATAACTGGTTGGCCATCCCGATTGATGCAAAAATAATTGAGAATTCACGTGGCTATATGTTGAAGAAATAAAAGATTCTTCAAGAATTCTCTTGTGTTGCTTATTCTCGTGAATGATCTTGATCAACTAAGATTGGAATTATATTCAACTGAAATTTTGGAACTTATAAAAGGATGAATATGGGCCCGTTCACCTACCATGTGAACCGTTTGCTAATAGATGCATCTATGGTATGGTCACATGTGTTTTGATATCAACTTGCAATTGAATTTTGTAAGGTTGTTGCTCGAATTATTAAATTAAGAGCATAGTTTCAAATTATAAAATCATGTTGATAATGTTGATTCATATCTATGTTGGTTTAGCAAAAATTGTATGCCTCCAATTGTAGCTAAATCATTGGTTATGAGAATAAAACTCTCAACTAAAATTTGGTATGAGATATATTTATTTAACATATAGCAACACTTAAATGCATCAAGCCAACAAGGTTTCCCCTATCACAATTGGTTCAGGGTGAGGAACCAAATAATTCCATCTAAAAATTTGAATCTGCGATATATGATTCAATTGCTCAACCACAACGCACAAAGATGGGTCCCAAATGAGCTTGAGGGTAAATGTTAGTTTTTCTAACATTAGGGGGAGAAGTGATTAACAGCTGAAAATTGAGTGTGGGATAAATTATCTAGATCCTCGGGAAAAAAAAAGTGAACTTAAAGTTCAATAGATAATTCACTTGCAAAATATTGCAAATCAATTGCCAGAAATATTTACTAACTCTATTTTATAATTCAGTTGCAAATGCTCCAATAAAAGGTCCTTGAAGGATAGGGTCTATGAGACGCCTGAAGCGTGATAGACCAAACGATTCCAAATATAGAACTCCTTGAAGAAGGAGAGGAGCAAATGATTAAGATGGTCATAATGATGAGGCAAGTGCTTTAAGAAAGCACCACGACATAACACTTCATAAAACCTTGGCAAAGGTTCAGGTACCTGAAAATGACAAAAAATGAAGAGATCTCAATAAGTTATGTCGCATTGGAACTGATATCAAAATGATCGTCGAACATACCTTTGATATAATGTAGCGCTCAATATTATAAATATTTACAAGGATCTTGAATTCAAATCTGTCAAAAAGTATGGACAGATAAATGATTGACCAATTAAAAATACGCAATTCAAGTATAATGCTAGTAGATATAAATGGATTCTAGTGGCATAAAAATTTTTCGTAAATTCTGACATTATTATATGGAGAGGTCCTCTTGTGGTGGATGCAATTATTTTGAGGTTCCTCATAAGTCTGGAAATATATGAAAAACTTGATATGCGCATAATGAAATTATTTTCATGTCTAGAGAGACTGAAGGATATATGAAAATCCTTGAAGGATTTAAAAGAACGAAGAAATTCTTGGTCCTGAAGATATAGTCTGCTCCTACTAGGAGACATTGGAATGGGATCAAACACATAATGCGGTATCTAAAAAGGACTACCGATATGAGCTTATATTATTCTAACAATTGCAGTCCTGATCTTATTGGTTATGCTGACGTTAGGTATTTATCTGACCCACAAAAATCTCAATCTCAAACTGGCTACGTGTTCATATGTGGAGATACTGCCATATCTTGGAAATCTATAAAGTAGTCTCTCGTAGATACTTCATCAAATCATATTGAGATAATAGCTATTTATGAAGCAAACCCAGAATGTGTGTGGTTGAGGTCCATGATACATCTCATTAGAGAAAAATGTGGTTTGAAATGTGACAAATTACCCACAATTTTATATGAAGATAATGCAACATGCATAGCACAACTAAAAGAAGGATTCATAAAAGGAGATAGAAGAAGCACATCTTTCCAAAGTTCTTCTACACACATGAGCTCCAAAAGAGTGGTGATCTTAACGTACAGTAGATCCGTTCAAGTGATAATGTGGTTGATTTATTCACCAAATCTCTACCAATTACAACTTTCAAGAAGATGGTGCACAAGATCGGGATGCAAAGATTCAAGAATGTTCTAATTAGGGGAAGTTAATACGCGTTGTACTCTTTTTCCTTTATGAGATTTTGTCCCACTGGGTTTTCCTTTTAAGGTTTTTAATGAGGCAACCAAAATGGGTATTATTAGATATGTGTACTCTTTTTCCTTCACTAGGTTTTTTCCCACTGGATTTTTTCTAGTAAGGTTTTAACGAGGCACATTATCTATCAAATAGACATTCAAGGGGGAGTGTTATAAACATATTTGTATTATAGTGAATGTCTATAAAGGTATTTGTATTATAGTGGACACATGTGTTTATATTATAGTGAAAGTCTATCTTTTGGAGAAAAATTAGGAGGAATTGTCCCAATAAATAGGTGGGTTTTCCTTCATTTTATTTCATCCCATCAAAAGAAATAAGAACTTCTCTCCTTCTCTCTTTCTCTACAATATTCTTGTTTTTTCTTTATTTTTTCATAACATTTTGATAATTTTTTTAAATTTTTCTCTTTTATTTCTCTTTTTATCTTTTTTATTCTCTTCTTCACTATTCATCTTCTTCTTCATTGCTCCATAAGTGATCTCTTCTTCACTATTCATCTTCTTCTTCATTGCTCCATAAGTGATTCCGCTGATCTCTGTTCCGGCCAAATTTTCATAATTTAAAACTAATAGTTTTTCTTCTAATCTTCTTCTCTTCTCTTTCTCTCTCTATCTTTTTTATTAGTATCTTCTTTACCGTTCCATAACCGATTTTGATGACTAGTTCAAATATGGTGAATCTCTATATTATTTTGAAATAATTCCAACTTCAATCTCATTATACTAAAAGAAAACTCTAAATGTTTAATTCGATCCATGTCTCCCCTTCATCCATCAATGTCATTTTGCCATTAAAGACCCAGATAATTAATTTTTATTTTTGACATTTTCTTTCGCAAAATACATAACAAAACACTTATGTTTTTTTCTTTTATAGATATATAAATCAAAAATTAAAAAAAATTCAAATCTACAAACAAAAAAAATAAATTTCATTATTAAAAAAATTTTAGTTGCCGGAAAAAAATCCACTACCAAGAGAGGTAATATAAGTAATGGTTATTAGCAAAACCCAAGAAAAGTAAAAAAAAATAAAATTAAATAAAAAGGAGAAGTTTAAGAAGCAAAAAAAATTTAAAAAAAATATGAAATTTACATGTGGGCGCATGCATATCACCTTTTAACACAAATTTGAATATGACTTTTTATGGGGTTATATATTATATTTTAAATTAGTTCAGGGGGTCATGGGTTCTCCACAAAGTTGAAATATGTAACAGTAAATTCAGACATAGTTAGAGTATTTTTTGAAGCATTTTCCCATTTAGAAACATATTTAAAATTTAGAATTTGTGAATTTCAACAACTATATTAAATTAATACAATAATAATTAAATTTATGATTAAATGATTATAAATATTTAGTAAAGCTACTCGAATTTTGTAAATACTTGATCAAGTCTTTAAAACTGCATCTTGATAAAATTCCATCTTTTTAATTACCCAATTTAAAGAAGAAAATGTTCAACTTTTGATATTTAATTAGTTATAAAATTTAATTTTAATTAAACAAATGTTATCTTCATTTACTCAAAATATATACTTTTATCCTTTATTGAAAATAAATAGTATCAAGAAAGTTCAAAAACTATATGAACAACTATCAAAAGAGCACAAAAAATAGACAAACTAAAATAAAGGGACTCCATTTATTTTATAAAAAGAGAGAGAGAAAGAGAGACCGGAATTTGTTGATCTTTTAATAGATAAAATCGGTGTATTTTCATCTGTTACTTTTCATGCAAAAATGCACGTATACTATGAAAAAGAAATTATTTTGTTCGTCAGTCAATTTTGTGGAATAACATAAGAAGTTAAGTCATCTCCCGAAAATACTCTTGCAATTTCACCTCCCAATAATTAATTAGTTTCTGTTAATTTAAATTGACATGTTTATCCTCATCCATTAAAAACTCTCCTAAGCCAAATGAATTTAACTCTATAAAATCTCTACTACACCAAGCTTCATATGTCATCTTAGAGTACAAAAAAGAAAATTATTATTCATATGTCATATGTCAGCATGAACAAGAAAAATTGCGTTGTTAGTCTTGTCATTGTCATTTGTATTTTCCTACTTGTCAACTTATGTGTTGCAACTGACGAATCTGATTTGATATCCTCAACGGAAAGTGCTGATACATAAGCTAAGGGAGAAGATTGATGGTTTCCATGATTTTGCTTTTATCCATGGTCACGCCCATGGCCATTTGTTCATCCTCCAATACCTGTTGGTGGTTTTCATCCTCATCCATGGCCATTTATTCATCCTCCGATGCCAGCTGATGGCTTTCATCCTTAGTTTTCTTATTATTCATGGCAATTCATGCATCCACCAGTTCCATCTCCACCTAAAGGAGAAAACCAAGAATATTCACTAATAAACTAATTATGTGATGGATCGATATCTTAATTGATCACCACATATATGTGATCTTGAGGTTAATCAATATCTTTAAGATTCATAGTTTTAGAATAGTTAATTTAGTTTTTAAAAATTTTCAAGTAGTTTCCGTTCGTAAGAAAATTTCTTGATTTCGCTTATCATTAAATAAAAATTTAAGTTTCTTTTTTTAACATGCATTGTTTCTAACTTTATACTATTAAAAGAGTTTTACTAATATGAAAAAAATAATTATTTAAGTTGTATGAATTAATAAGTTAAATATTTCCTTCAATCATTACAATCTATGAGTCACTATATTCTTATTAGTTTGTTTAAAATAAAAAGACCTCCTTCTTTGACTATTGCCACCTTAGTGAGAGAAATGAAGATCTTACATATAGTTACGCAATTGGCTTAAGTAATATTTTTAAAATTTTAATATAATTTAATTTTAAAATTAAATTATTATAACACTTGTCGTGAATTCATTACTAAATAGCTTGTAATTGGTAGAATATTTTTTATAATTTATCATTAAATAAAAATAGCGATGACTATTTACTATTTGATGATAGAAGTTATGTCACTAATTTTTATTTTAAATTTAAGTTTTTATTATTTGAAAACACTTGCACTCAGACATCTAAATGCATTAAACAATACCCCAAAAAAAACAATAATACAAAAGGAAACAAAGATTAATTAGATATGAGATTCTTCGTTAATTTATTGCTAAAAAACTAATATTTAAAACACTCTTTTGATAATTGATCACTAAACAAGCTCCCACTTTCTATTGTCAAAATTAGTCTTCTTGTTGAAAGTAAACAATGCAAAAATAATATAATAATAAGTGATCCGACATGCTATTTTCAAAGTTGTCAAGTCACATAATAATAGTTGAATATGTAATCAAGTCTCTTAATGAATCAGCCTCTAGATAAAGTCACACATCCTTTTAGTTACCCATTTTCAAAATGAAAAAGCTGAAATTTAATTTGTATTCAGTTATTGATAAAATTTAATTTTAGTTCTTGTATATTTAATTAAACTCATATTTTCTTCAATTAGTCAAAATAGTTATTTTTAATCTTTTTATATAGAAAATACATTGCATCAAGATATTTTTATAACTATATTACCCATTACATAAAACACTGAAAAGTGGAGAGACCCTATCAATTTGTTCAATGAATTCTTTTTAAAAAAACACCAGCATATTTTCATCAGTTACTTTTCACGCAAAAATAAGCGAAAACTATAAAAATAATATTTTAAAAAGACAAATCAATGGTTGTTCAAAACGGCAGATTCCCTGTTACATTACAATATCAGTTAATTTTGCATGAAAATTATTATTATTTCTCATATTTATTTTAAAAGAAAACTTAAAGGAGCTACTTAACAACACATGTAATTATATTTTTTATTTTAAAAAAAAGAGAAAAAAAATAACATACGTAATTGAGTTGTTACCCCAAAATACTCTTGCAACGTCATTTAATTAATGCAACAACATAAAAATATCTAAGCAACTGTGTCAATAGGTTCATAATTTTTTTCAACAACCTCAACAACTGTTGTTTGATTTTGTCAAACAAATATTGAAGTCGCTTCAACTCATTGTATTTGTTAAAAAAATCTATATTTTGTGTACTTTACTTTTTTTGAAAATTAATATCTAATTTTTAATTTATTTGATTTTTTCATTAAAGTTGTTGCAACAACTTTCCCAAATATTAAAAAAAAAATCAAACAACTTTGCAACAAATCTGTTAAATTGCTGCAACAACTTCCTTAGATGTTGGAAAAAATTAAACAACTAAGTTCATCCCAGTAAGTCATTTGAATTGTTGGAACAACCTTGAAATATCTATGCACCTATTACAATTCCTTTATTGCAATTTATTTGATTTCATCAAATAATTGTTGAAGTTGTCCTGATAACTCACACCTCTGTTAAATAAATAATATCAGTTATAGTACTTATTTTTTCCTATTTATTCTAAATAATTGATTAAATTAATATTTTATCTAATGTGTGTAGATAAAATGCCTTAAAAATGAGCAAGAAATATCGGTAGAAGTATTGTTGATTTTAGAAAATCAAAAAAAGCTAGGACGTAACCACACACACATACACACACACACACACACACAAAGATGAAATAATTTACTATTTACTCTATAAACTTGTCATTATCCATTTAAGGTTGATCTTGGTTTTAATAATTAAAATAGGACTTCCAATTTTGAGAATGAAAATATTACTAGTACTATTTATTCTCCTTAAAGAAAATCAGAATAATAGATTTAAAAAAAAAAGAATATTAGTATAATCAAGAAAAATAATTTTTACTAATCACCTCAATTCAATAAAAGTTTATGTAAATTCATAAACACATTTAGAATTTAGAATTTGTGAATTTCAACAACTATACTAAACTAATACTATAATAATTAAATTAATGAAATGATTATAGATATTTAGTAAAGCTACTCAAATTTTGTGAATACTTGATCAAGTCTCTAATACTGGATATGGCCTCATCTTTTTAGTTACCCAATTTAAAGAAGGAAATATTCAGCTTTTGATAATTAATTATTTATAAAATTGAATTTTAATTAAACATATGTTATCTTCGATTAGTCAAAATATATATTTTTATCCTTTATCAAAAATACATAGTATCAAGAAAATTCAAAAACTATATTAACAACTACGAAAAGAGCCCAAAAAATAGACGGACTAAAATAAAGGGACTCCATTGATTTTATTTTTGTTAAAAAAGAGATAGAGAGACTAAAATTTATTGATTTTTAATAGATAAAATCGGTGAACTTCCATCTGTTACTTTTCATGCTAAAATGCACGAAAACTATAAAAACGAAATAAGTTTTTTAAAAAAATTGGTGGATTTTTTGTTGGTCAATTTCGCATGAAAATTATTACTATTCATAATATTTATTTTTTATCAAAATCTTTATGGAGTTGCGTAATAACATAAGTAGTTAAGTTGTCACCCGAAAATACTCTTGCGATTTCACCTCTCAATAACTAATTAGTTTCTGTTAAAATTTAAACTGACATGTTTATCCTTATCTATTAAAAACTCTCCTAAGCCAAATGATGTAATCCTATAAAATCCCTACTACACCAAGCTTCGTATTTCATCTTGAGAGTACAAAAAAAAGTTATTATTAATCATGATCAAGAAAAATAGCGGTGTTAATCTTGTCGTTTGTATTTTTCTACTTATTAATTTATGTGTTGCAAGTGAGGAATCTGATTCGATATCCACAACAGAAAGTGTTGGTACACAAGTTAAAGGAGAAGCTTGGTGGTTTCCATGATTTCGCTTTTATCCATGGCCACGCCCATGGCTATTTGTTCATCCTCCGGTGCCTGCTGGTAGTTTTCATCCTCATCCATGGCCATTTGTTCATCCTCCGATGCTTGCTGGCGGCTTTCATCCTAAATTTCCTTATTATCCATGGTCATTCATGCGTCCACTAGTTCCTTCTCCACCTAAAGGAGAAAATTAAAAATATTCACTAATGAATTAATTAAGTGATGGATCGATATGTTAATTGAGCACAACATATTTGTGATCTTGAGGTTAATCAATATATTAAAGATTCACAGTTTTAGAGTAGTTAATTTAGTATTTATGAATTTTCAAGTAGTTTCCGTTCATAAGAAAATTGCTTAATTTCGCTTATCATTAAATAAAAATTTATGTTTCTTTTCTTAACATGCATTGTTTATAACTTTATACTATTGCTTATTAACATTTTCTTTTTGTGTGTAAACAAATTATACTATTTATAATGCTCATAATATTATATTTGAATATTTAGAAAATAGAATTTTTCTAATATTCAAAAAATAATTATTTAAGGTGTATGAATTATTAAGCTAAATATTTCCTTCAATTATTACAATCTATGAGTCGCTATGTTCTTATTAGTTTGTTTAAAATAAAAAAGGCCTCCTTCTTTGACTACTACCCCCTTAGTGAGAGAAAGGAAGATCTCGCATATAGTTACGCAATCGGCTTAAGTAATATTTTTATATTTTAAATATAATTTAATTTTAAAACCAAAATTATTATAATACTTGTCGTTAATTTATTTCTAAATAGTTCTTAATTGATAGAGTTTTTTTGTATAATTTATTATTAAATAAAACTAGTGATGAATATTTACTATTTGACGATATAAGTTATGTCACTAATTTTTATTTTTAATTTAAATTTTATTATTTGAAACACTAGCACTGAGACATCTAAATGCATTAAACAATACTCCAAAAAAAAATAACACTAAATCAAAAGGAAACAAAGATTAATTAGATATGATTCGTCGTTAATTTATTGCTAAAAAACTAACATTTAATACACTCTTTTGATAATTGATCATTAAACAAAATTAGTTTTTCCGTTGAAAGTAAGCAATGCAAAAATAATATAATAATAAGTGGTCCTACATGCTATTTTCAATATTGGCAAGTCACATAAAAATAGAAAATAGTTAAGTGCACTAAGGATCTTGTATTTACCTACAATTAGAGAAAGGGTCGCACCCCTAAAGGACGTGATGATGTAGCCGATTCTACGCCTCAAATCCGTAGGTTATAGTTCACACAAAAATAAATTTAGCATGATCTAGCTCACTTTTTGGTTAGTACACAAAGTAATTATGACACTTATATAATAGTTTAAATTTAGTAATTTCTCTAGCTTGTAATTACTAATTCAAAATTGCTCTTGGTATTAATATTGAAAATAGGACATCCAATTTTGAAAAAGAAAATATTACTAGTACTATTTATTCTTCTAAATAAAACCAACGACAATTATTTTTTTTAAATAATATTAATTTTGTTTAAAAATATTAATACTCATTGACTACCTCAATTCAATAAACATTTAGATAAATTCATAAGCAGATTCAAAATTTAAAATAATGAATTTGTACGATAATTTAAAAATTATATTATAATAAATAAATCTACAGATATTTAGTAAAGCAATTGGAATTATGTGAATCTGTAATCAAGTCTCTAAGTGAATTCGCCTCTAGATAAAGTCACATCCTTTTAGTTACCCAATTTCAAAATGAAAAAGCAGAAATTTAATTTGTTATTTAATTATTGATAAAATTTGATTTTAGTTCTTGTATATTTAGTTAAACTCATATTTTCTTTAATTAGTCAAAATAAATATTTTTGGTCTTTTTATATAGAAAATACATTGCATCAAGATACTTTTAGAACTATATTACCCATTACTTAAAATCATGAAAAATGGAGAGACCCTATCAATTTATTAAATGAATTCCTTTACAAAAACACCCGCATATTTTCGTCGGTTACTTTTCACTCAAAAATACGCGAAAATTGTAAAAAAAAATATATTTTTTAAAAAAATCAATGGATGTCATCGGTTAATTTCGCATGAAAATTATTATTATTTGTAATATTTGTTTTAAAAGAAAACTTAAAGGAGCTACTTAACAACATATATAATTATTGTTTTATAATTAAAAAAAAAAGGAAAAAAAAACAACATATGTAATTGAGTTAATACCTCAAAATGCTCTTACAACATCATTTGAATTGATGAAACAACATAAAAATATCTAAGCAACTGTGTTGTTCATAATTTATTCCAGCAACCTCAACAACTGTTGTTTGATTTTGTCAAACATTAATTGAAGCTGCTGCAACTCATTGCATTTGTTAAAAAAATCTATATTTTGTGTACTTTACTTTTTCAAAAAATCAATATCTATTTTCTAATTTATTTGATTTTTTAGTTAAAGCTGTTGCAACAACTTCCTCAAATGTTAAAAATAAATCAAACAACTATTGAGATTTTTGCGACAAATCTATTAAATTGCTGCAACAACTTCCTTAGATGTTGAAAAAAAATCAAACAACTAAGTTAATCCTACTAAGTTATTTGAATTGTTGTAACAACCTTGAAATATCTAAGCACCTATTACAAATTTTTTATTGCAATTTCTTTGATTTCATCAAATAATTGTTGAATTAAAGTTGCCGTGATAACTCACTCCTCTGTGAAATAAATAATATCAGCTACGGTACTTATTTTTCTCTGTTTATTTTAAAGGATTGATTAAATTAATATTTTGTCCAATATGTGTATATAAAATGCCTTAAAAAGGAGCAAGAAATATCGGTAGAAGAGTTGTTGATTTTAGAAAATCAAAAAGAGATAGGACGCAACGACACACACAAACACACACAAAAAAAAGATGAATAATTTATTATTTTCTCTATAAACTTGTCATTATCCATTTAAGATTGATCTTGGTATTAATAATTAAAATAGGACTTTCAATTTTGAAAAAGAAAATATTACTAGTACTATTTATTCTCCTTAAAGAAAATCAGAATAATAGATTTTTTTTAAAAAAAAGAATATTAGTTTAATCAAGGAAAATAATTTTTACTAATCACCTCAATTCAATAAACATTTATGTAAATTCATAAATATATTTAGAATTTAGAATTTGTGAAGTTTAATAACTATATTAAATTAATATTGTAATAATTAAATTTATGATTAAATGATTATAGATATCTAGTAAAGCTACTCTAATTATGTGAATAGTTGATCAAGTCTCTAAAAATGAATAAAGCCCAATCTTTTTAGTTACTCTATTTAAAGAAGAAAATGTTCAGCTTTTGATATTAAATTATTTATAAAATTAAATTTTAATTAATTATATGTTATCTTCAATTAATCAAAATATATATTTTTATCTTTTATTGAAAATAAATAGTATCAAGAAAATTCAAAAACTATAATAACAACTATCAAAAAAGCACAAAAAAATGAAGGACTAAAATAAAGGGACTCCATTGATTTTGTTAAAAAGAGAGAGAGAGAGAGACTAAAATTTGTTGATTTTTTAATAGATAAAATCAGTGAATTTCCATCTGTTACTTTTCATGCTAAAATGTACGAAAACTATGAAAAAAATTATTTTTAAAAAAAAAATTGGTGGATATTTTTTGGTCAATTTCACATGAAAATTATTATTATTCATTATATTTATTTTTAAATAAAAATTTTAATAGAGTTGCATAATAACAGAAGTAGTTAAGTTGTCACCCGAAAATACTCTTGCGATTTCACCTCCCAATAATTAATTAGTTTCTATTAAAATTTAAACTAACATGTTTATTCTCAACCATTAAAAACTCTCCTATGCCAAATGATGTAACCCTATAAAATCCCTAGTACACCAAGCTTCATATTTCATCTTGAGAGTACAAAAAAGAAATATCACCATTATTATTAATCATGACAAAAAAAATTGCGTTGTTGGTCTTGTCATTTGTATTTTCCTACTTGTCAACTGATGTGTTGCAAGTGAGGAATCTGATTCGATATCCTCAAACGAAAGTATTGCTACACAAGCTAAAGGAGAAGATTGGTGGTTTCCATGGTTTCGCTTTTATCCATGGCCACGTCCATGGCCATTTGTTCATCCACCAATGCCTGCTGGTGATTTTCATCCTCATCCATGGCCATTTGTTCATCCTCCGATGCCAGCTGGCGGCTTTCATCCTAAGTTTTCTTATGATCCATGGCCATTCATGCATCTACCAGTTCCATCTCCACCTAAAGGAGGAAATTAAAAATATTCACTAATGAACTAATTAGGTGATGGATCGGTATCTTAATTGATCACCACATATTTTTCATCTTGAGGTTAATCAATATCTTAAAGATTCATAGTTTTAGAATAGTTAATTTAGTATTTATGAATTTTCAAGTAGTTTCCGTTCATAAGAAAATTGCTTAATTTCGCTTATCATTAAATAAAAATTTATGTTTCTTTTCTTAACATGCATTGTTTCTAACTTTATACTATTGCTTATTAACATTTTCTTTTTGTGTGTAAACAAATTATACTATTTATGATGCTCATAATATTATATTTGAATATTTAGAAAATAGAATTTTTATAATATTCAAAAAATAATTATTTAAGGTGTATGAATTATTAAGCTAAATATTTCCTTCAATTATTACAATCTATGAGTCGCTATGTTCTTATTAGTTTGTTTAAAATAAAAAAGGCCTCCTTCTTTGACTACTACCCCCTTAGTGAGAGAAAGGAAGATCTCGCATATAGTTACGCAATCGGCTTAAGTAATATTTTTATATTTTAAATATAATTTAATTTTAAAACCAAAATTATTATAATACTTGTCGTTAATTTATTTCTAAATAGTTCTTAATTGATAGAGTTTTTTTTTATATAATTTATCATTAAATAAAACCAGAAATGAATATTTATTATTTGATGATAGAAGTTATGTCACTAATTTTTATTCTTAGTTTAAGTTTTATTGTTTGGAAACACTTGCACTCAGACATCTAAATGCATTAAACAATACTCCAAAAAAACAATAATACAAAAGAAAATAAAGATTAATTTATTGCTAAAAATAATATTTAATAGACTCTTTTGATAATTGATCATTAAACGAGGTTCTACTTTCTATTGTGAAAATTAGTCTTCTCGTTAAAAGTAAACAATGCAAAAACAATGTAATAGTATGTGATCCTACATGCTATTTTCAATGTTGGCAACTCACATAAAAATAAAAAATAGCTAAGTGCAGAAAGGATCTTGCATATACGTAGAATTAGAGAAAGGTTCGCATCCTAAAGGGCATGATGATGTAGTTTATTCTATGCCTCAAATCTGTTGGTTACAGGTCACACAAAAATAAATTTAGCATGATCTAGATCATTTTTTAATTATTACACAAAGTAATTATGACACTCATATAATAGTTTAAATTTAGTAGTTTCTCTACATGCTTGTCATTATCCATTCAAAATTGCTCTTGGTATTAATAATGAAAACAAGACATCCAATTTTGAAAAAAAAATATTACTAGTACTATTTATTCTCCTAAAGAAAACCAACAACAATCTTTTTAGAAAATAATATTAGTTTCATTTTAAAAAACATACTTGTTGATAATCTCTGTTCAATAAATGTTTAGATAAATTCAGAAGCATATTCAGAATTTAAAATAATGAATTTTTATGATAATTTAAAATTTAAATTATAGTGAATAAATCTACAGATATTTAGTAAAGAAATTGAAATTATGTGAATATGTAATCAAGTCTCTAAGTGAATCCTGCCTCTAGATAAAGTTACATCCTTTTAGTTACCCAATTTCAAAATGAAAAAGCAAAAATTTAATTTGTTATTCAATTATTGATAAAATTTAATTTTAGCTCTTGTATATTTAATGAAACTAATATTTTCTTCAATTAGTCAAAATAGATATTTTTTGTCTTTTATATAGAAAATACATTGCATCAAGATACTTTTAGAACTATATTACCAATTACTTAAAATCGTGGGAAATGGAGAGACCCTATCAATTTGTTCAATGAATTCTTTTAAAAAAACACCGGCGTATTTTCGTTGGTTACTTTCCACCCAAAAATACGCAAAAACTATAAAAAATATTTTTAATAAAACAAATCGATGGATTGTTCATCGGTTAATTTCGCATGAAAATTGTTATTATTTTTAATATTTATTTTAAAAGAAAACTTAAAGGAGCTACTTAATAACATATATAATTATTTTTTTATAATTTAAAAAAAAAGAGAAAAAACAACAACATATGTAATTGAGTTGTTAACCCCAAAGTACTCTTGCAACGTCATTTGAATTGATGCAACAATATAAAAATATCTAAGTAATTGTGTCGACAGGCTCATAATTTGTTGCAACAACCTCAACAACTGTTGTTTGATTTTGTCAAACATTTATTGAAGCTGCTGCAACTCATTACATTTGTTTAAAAAATCTATATTTTGTGCACTTTACTTTTTTAAAAGATCAATATCTATTTTTTAATTTATTTGATTTTTTCTTTAAAATTGTTGCAACAACTTCCTCAAATATTGAAAAAAATCAGACAAATATTGAAATTTTGCAACAAGTCCACTGAATTGCTGCAAATATTAGAATACAAGCATGCACAATGGAAGCAAATAATTCAGGATCATACTTGCATGTAATATAGACAACACATAAACACAAATTTTAATCAAACATAAAATCAATACTTATCTCTTGAAGCATGACCGCGAATCAATTCTCTTGAAGCTTTGTACTAATTGTACAATGCGTTCTCTAGGTTTGCGATCTTCTGTTATAACCTCAAAAATCTCCGAGTAGGGAATACTTGTATAGGCAAGTACTGCTTCTCAGAAAGGTCAAAGTTCTTCATCATATTCTATGGAGGAAGAGAATCATATTTATAACCATGTTTTAGGGTATAAAATCCTAGTCCCAAAATGTATAAGAGTCTTTTTCTCCAAGTAATAGTCAAACTTTCCTTCTAGAAGACCAGTTTATTTTTAACCAAAATGTTGTAGCATTTTACTACTTCTAGAAAACTGATTTCTTCCTTTCCAAGTTTATTAATTAATCAGATATAGTAGAGACCACAGATTTAATTAGTGAGGCTTTCAATTATGGTATTAATTTAATTCATAATATGAATGATTTAACCTACCATAATAAATTACAAATTGTTCCATTAAAAATCTGTAATTGCACTCCTTGATATAATTTCAAAATTGCTCATTAAATCTTATTTAACTCCCCATGTTAAGATTACAGATACCAATCAATCGAATTCATTTTTTGACTATTTAATTCATCAATTAATTTAATCATTTATTCAAACACTTAACTTATGTCATGTGACAGATACTAAATCCACCTACAGGGTTTTCACATGAAAACTTATAAGCAATCATAAAGAAGTATCATCAATCTCAAGGCCGAGACATGGATCCATCAACTAATTATTATTTTACAAATGTCATTTGTCATCATCCAACCTATTGGGAACATTTTAACTCAGGAAAGATTGAGTTTCACCCTTTGATAGATCAAAACAATAAACAAATTACTCTGATTAAAATAAAATATCAAGATTAAGAGTATAAGTACATTTAATGATCTAGAAAATTTATTTTATTAAGTCAGATAAAATACTTATCTCTATTTGATTTGTTCAATACATCCAAAATGTACTAGCACAAGAAGTTGGAATTATACCATTTCCATAATCAAGATAAATTATATTTAATCTTGTGCTACAATCGTACCCGATGAATTTTTCCAATTTTAATCTGTGATTGTGAACATATATAAATTTTATACTTATAAGAACAGATAATTTAATCTTTCGTGTATAAGCTAAACTCTATACACTAAATCATCTACTATATAAGTAAATGACACATCGACTAATATATGATCTATTTAAACCTTTATTAAAATTGAATAAATAATTGTTCTATAATAAATACTATATCTAAACACACGATTAATAGTACATAACCCATGGTTAATAGTATATATCCCAACAATCTCCTACTTAGACTTTTAACCATTATAATTGTTAGAATATGCCATATCTAAACACATATTTAATGATATATACCCCAACAATCTCCCACTTAGACTCTTAAACATGCATCTAACTTTTGCAGACATTCTTTTTACACGATTTTCAAAAGTTTTAGCCAATAAGCTCTTTGCAAAAGGAACTTGTTGAGTTATTTTTTAATGCAACTTTGTCTAATAGTAATTCATTGTAACTGACCGGTTCTGTATTAATATCTTCAGGGATTCTATCATGAAACTCTCCCAAAAGTATACACCAAACCGATTTAGGATATCATTCTCCCACTACGACTAAGTACTATTACAACTATTGTCAGGCTATAATGTTCTTGAGTCTTAATATCTTCCTTACCTTTCAGTACTAAAATATTAACGACTTCAAATAGTGTTATTTGCTCAACATCACTCCTACTACTTTGAGGTAGTGAATTTTCTTATGTCTATTAACGTTTCTCCCACTGCATAAATGTAATGGAACGTCAATTCTGACTTCTCGGTTAGATGTCTTGAACTTCTAAATTTTTAGTTGACTCATTTGTTATTTCTTTGCTTAGTTCTTGTAAAACTAATTTACTTCTAGGAGCATAGTTTATTAAATGGTCCTTTTTATAGAAATCTAGCATTTGTATTAACAACTACCTTATTTTTTTTAAGACAATAAAATAAACTTCATTTCTTTTGGATATCCAATAAACACTCACACATTCATTCTTAATTCCAACTTATCTGTTTTTCCTTTTAACACATGTGTTGGACAATTTCATATATGAACATGCCACAGACTGGACTTACGTCTAATTCACAGATCAGTAAGTGTTAAAGGTACTGAATCAAAAGAAATTAAAGTAAGAATGTATTTGAGTTTTTAAGAAATATCCCAAGATGAAAAAAATGAATAAGTCAATCATTAATCTTATCATCTTCATAACAGTCTTTTTCTTTTCTCTTCTACATCAATCTATTGTAGAGTACCTGATGTAGACAATTGATTGCAATCCTCTATTTGATAAGTGATTACCGAACTCTCAAAAGAGGTACTTGCCACTATAATCAGGTCGCAGTACTTAATATATTTTTCATGACGCTTTTTCATCCGCCGTAAATACCTTGACTATTTCAAAGCACTTGGACTTACGGAGCATCAAATAAATATATTCATATCCTGAGTAATCTTCTGTGAATGACACAAAATACTCCAAATCACCTCTTGCCTAGATGTTCATTTGACCACACTAATCGCAACAGATTAATTCAAACTTATTTATTTTCTTTTAAAGGGAATATATTTTAGTTCATCATTTTTTTTCTTCTAAACAGGACTCAAAAGTTGGTAGTTTCTTTACTTTCAATGAACCTTTAAGTCCATCAGTTAACCAACCTCGAAGTCCTATCCAGAATAAATGACTTAAAAGCTAGTAGACCAAATAAGTTTCATTTAACATTAAAGAATATTTTCTCTTATGGGATAGATTAATATTACTCAGTTCAAGAAATATATTAATAATAAAGAATCCATGTATTTACGTACCACAAGAGATAAAAGGTTTATCAAGTTCAATAACACAAAAGTTATAAGAAGAATAAACTGAATATTCCTCTCTTAATTGTTTAGAAACTGGAATTAAATTATTTCTAGCAAAAGGTATATACACAATGCATTCTTTAAATTAATATCATATCTTTGAGAAAAATATATATTCTTGAATAGTAGTAAGTGGACCGAATAAGTCTATTGAAAATTTGAGATATAACATATTAAACAAATCTTAATAAGCCGATAACCTGAATAATTAAATTCAGATCGCATTCATCAATATATACACATACATGTATCTGAATAGTAAATTTCGATGGAAAAAATACTACTCATGTAATGTATATAAATTATGCAATATTGATATAATTAAAAAAGAAACAAAATCAACTAAGTTGGAGAGTAAATTGACTTTTAGTCAATTACATATAATTATTGAATACTAGTTCCATTGATCCAACATGTAACTTAGTTGAAAAGTTAATACAAGGTATCAATAACTAGTGACAAAAAATACACTATTTGACCGTAATGAGTCTATCCGATTGGGAAAGAAGACCAATATCAACATGTAAACTCATTACTGTTATCAATAACTAGTGTTTTTATTTCACTGACAACCCACAATAAACTTAATCATTATGGAAGACCTAAAGTCAACACATAAATTTATTATCAAACTTGCCACATGAATTAATATCGATCACTACTTTACATGTCCGTCTTAAAATTTCAAAACTGATCCAACATATAAACTTAAATAAAGTTAATACATGTTATCAATTACTAGAAATTTTACATAGTGAACTTGTAATAAATTTATCCATTATGGAGGAAAACCTAAAGTCAACACGTAAATTTATTATCTCACTTGTAATTAATAGTGGAGACTATAGAAATTGATTCATATCACCACTTGAACACGAATAATTTATACATGGTACATTGAGAATATCAATTTTTCAATCAAATAAACCGCTTGATGGAAGCTCTTTGTTAATCATAATTCTCAATTCATGCATAATATAATTTCACATGAAAATAAAATAAGAATCTTCAATGACCCCAAATAAATAGACCACTTTAGCAAAAATTATTTATTAATCATGAATTCTTATTCAAATAATATAACATGCATGTGAATTAATTTAAAGTAATGTATCATAGAATATTAAAATTCAAAACACACCACATATATATCCATGCATCTTGAATAGTAAATTTCGATGGGAAAAGAACTACTCATGCAACATATATATGTAATGTTAGATTATTCACTCTAATAAATTAAAATTAAGGTTAACTCAAATGGAGAACATATTATTAATTTAAGCCAAGTAAATATCATTATTATCATCTCTAGCTCCATTGATCCAAGATGTAACTCAGTTGGAGAGTTAATACAAGTTATCAATAACTAGTGATAAAAAATACAGTAATTGACCGTAACGAGTCTATCTTATGGGGAAAGAAAGACCAATGTCAATATGTAAACTCATTGCATTACTGTTATATGTCAATGAAGACCATAGAGATTGAACCCTACCACCTTGGTTGAAAGAAAATAACGTTTCTTAATTTTTAATTTTTCATAAAATAGAAAAATATCTAAACACCCATCAAAACGACTCCAAATGGCCAAAAAATGACGTAGTACGGCTGGTACCATTTCGATGTGTTTCAATTCTTTCGAACAAGAGAGGTAGTCACTGTAAAGCAGTGAGTATTGTTCAGTGGAGCAATTACGATGAACCTATCAAATTTCATGTCAATCAGAGTTCGTAAAATTTTCGATCTCCAAATCTATCACCAAATTCGAAAAAAAGCCAATTCAGTCGATTTAAGAAAAAAATAATCTGATCTATATTTTTATCATATATCAATTCATGTTAAATCATCATGTGTAAGCATGTTCTAGATTTAACATAAATAAAATCGATATAAAGAATAGTGTTTTCATACTTATCAAATTTTGATCCAACAAACTACCTAAAACTCATCTAAACGTACGACCTCAGAATGGAGAATACGAAGTTGATACTACAAAGTCATGAGCATCATTCACCAAGTCGTTTTTTATGGTCTCATCAAATTTCAGGTCAATCGAAGATCATGGAAATTCATGACCGTCGGACTATGACCAAATCTAAATAATCATTTTAGATAAAGTTAAGGATTAAAAGACCTGAATTAAGTTTTCATTCTCCTAGTTATCCATGAGCCCAAGGTATACAATGCGTGTTTTCTTCTGGCAAGACACACAATATCACCTTACAACAAATTGTTCTCTAGATTAATACACATGAGAATTCAAGATATTATGTTTCTCCCGTTTGAGTGAAAACCCCAATATCTCTTCTCATGAATTAATTAAGTGTCACTAGTATCCAAAATAGATCTCCTTTCGCTAGATAAAATTCTATCACTAGCATACACTTATCCATGACAATTTTTCACAATACGTTGAGAATATTTACCTACTCAAATAAATAGACCATTGTATCATAATGGATCCTATTTATTAATCATAATTTTCAATCCATATATCATTATGATCTCATGTGTATAAAACTTTAAAGAATTTTCAACGACTTCAAATAAATAAATCAATTTGA
The DNA here is from genome assembly GCA_035772735.1 of Datura wrightii. Taxonomy (NCBI): domain Eukaryota; kingdom Viridiplantae; phylum Streptophyta; class Magnoliopsida; order Solanales; family Solanaceae; genus Datura; species Datura wrightii. The sequence continues at coordinate 16,937,076 of JASDFA010000019.1, read as the reverse complement.
TGATAACTATTTATTAATCACAATTCTTATTTTTTTTTTAAATTTCGTTGCAGGCTTGCAGGTATCAAAATAATCTTTAACAAAAGATTTCACTTTTCATGATAATGCCACTGCCAATAGAATTCCCTAAATGACAATAAAATTGTCATTCCACACTGATTAACTATGTTTTTATTTGCTTAAACAATCAGTAAACAAGCCACACGAGTCAAACATCAAAAGGCAAAAACATGACCTTATTATTGATCTCATATTTATTTGTTTTGAATAAAAAACTTTCTGTAAAACAGTAGTATTGGAAACCATAATTACTCAGCCGCTACCGACTTAAAACATTCAACGAAAGCCTCGTGGAATTGAATCGGTAACAAGAGAATGCAAATTTCAATTAACAATTTGATATCTTGATCAGGTTTCATGCTACACAGAAGATCGGACAACTTTACGCATGATTTTTAACAAAGACTATAAATCATGAAATATACATATAATTCGACATATACATATCACGTGTAAGTTATCTATTTAGATGCAAGCGTAGCTCTGATACCAATTGTTAGGATACAAGTATGCGCAGCAGAAGCAAATAATTTAGGATCATACTTGTATGTAATATAGACAACACATAAACACAGATTTTAATCAACATAAAATCAATACTTGTCTCTTGAAGTGTGACCGCGAATCAATCCTCTTGAAGCTTTGTACAAATTGTCCAATGTGTTCTCCAGGTCTGCGATATTCTACTATAGCATCAAAAATCTTCGAGTAGGGAATATTTGTGTGGGAAAGTACTGCTTCTCAAAAAGGTCAAAGTTCTTCATCATATTCTATGGAGGAAGAAAATCCTATTTATAACCACGTTTTAGGGTATAAAACCCTAGTCCCAAAACGTATAGGAATCGTTCTCTCCAAGTAATGGTCAATTTTTTCTTCTAGAAGACCAGTTTATTTTTAACCAAAATCTTGTAGGATTTTACTTCTTTTAGAAAACTGGTTTCTTCTTTTCCAAGTTCATTAATTAATTAGGCATAGCAGGGACCACAAATTTAATTAGTGAGGCTTCCAATTATGGTATTAATTTAATTCATAATATGAATGATTTAACCTACCATAATAAATTATAAATTATTTTATTAAAAATTTGTAATTGCACTCCTCGATATAATTTCAAAATCGTTCACTAAATCTTATTCAATTCCCCATGTTAAGATTACAAATACTGATCAATCGAATTAAATTTCTAACTATTTAATTTATTAATTAATTTAATTCTTTATTCAAATGCTAAACTTATTTCATGTGACAGATACTAAATCCACCTGTAGGGTTTTCACATGAAAACTTATAAGCAATCATAAAGGGGTATTATCAATCTCAAGGCCGAGACATGGATTCTATCAACTAATTATTATTTCACAAATTTCATTTGTCATCATCCAACCTATTGGGAACATTTTAACTCACGAAAGATCGAGTTTCACCCTTTGATAGATTAAAACAAAAAAAAATTACATTGATCATAATAATTATATCAAGATTAAGAGTATAAGTACATTTAATGATCTAGAAAATTTATTTTATTAAGTCAGATAAAATACTTATCTCTACTTGGTCTGTTCAATACATACAAAATGTACTAGCACAAGAAGTTGAAATTATATCATTCTCATGATCCAGATAAATTATATTTAATCTTGTGCTACAATCTTACCGATGAATTTGTCCAATTTTAATCTTAGATTGTGAACATATATAAACTTTATACTTATATGAACTGACGATTTAATCTTCCGTGTATAAGCTAAATTCTATACACTAAATCATCTACTATATAAATAATTGACACATCGACTAATATATGATCTATTTAAACCTTTATTAAAATTGAATAAACAATTGTTCTATAATAAATACTATATCTAAACGCATGGTTAATAGTACATAATTCATGGTTAATAGTACATATCCCAACAACAACAACTTCCTTAGATGTTGGAAAAAATCAAACAACTAAGTTCATCTGAGTAAGTCATTTGAATTGTTGTAACAACCATGAAATATCTAAGCACCTATTACAATTTTTTTGATTTCGTCAAATAAATGTTGAAGTTGTTGTGATAACTCACTCCTCTGTTAAATAAATAATATTAGCTACAGTATTTATTTTCTCCTATTTATTTTAAATGATTGATTAAATTAATATTTTATCTAATCTATGTAGATAAAATGCCTTAAAAAGGAGCAAGAAATACCGAGTGTTGTTGATTTTAGAAAATCAAAAAGAGGTAGGACACAACCACACCCACACACACAAAAAAGAATAATTTACTATTTTCTCTATAAACTTGTCATTATCCATTTAAGATTGATTGTGGTATTAATAATTAAAATAGGACTTTCAATTTTGAAAAAGAAAATATTACTGGTACTATATTCTCCTTAAAGAAAATTATAATAATAGATTTTCTTTAAAAAGAATATTAGTTTAATCAAGAAAAATAATTTTTAATAATCACCTCAATTCAATAAACATTTATGTAAATTCAGAAAGATATTTAGAATTTGTGAATTTTAACAACTATATTAAATTAATGCTATAATAATTAAATTCATGATTAAATAATTATAGATATTTAGTAAAGTTACTCGAATTTTGTGAATACTTGATCAAGTCTCTAAAACTGGATAAAGTCTCATCTTTTTAGTTACCCAATTTAAAGAAGGAAATGTTCAACTTTTGATATTTAATTGTTTATAAAATTTAATTTTAATTAAACATATGTTATCTTCGATTAGTCAAAATATATATTTTTATCCTTTATTGAAAATAAATAGTATCAAGAAAATTCAAAAATTATATTAACAACTACCAAAAGAGCACAAAAAATAGACGGACTAAAATAAAGGGACTCCATTGATTTTGAAAAAAGAAGAGAGAGAGAGACTAAAATTTATTGATTTTTTAATAGATAAAATCGGTGTATTTTCCGGCTGTTACTTTTCATGCTAAAATGCACGAAAACTATGAAAAAAAATTATTTTTAAAAAAAATTGGGGGATGTTCATTGGCCAATTGCGCGTAAAATTTATTATTGTTCATTATATTCATTTTTTATTAAAAAACTTAATGGAGTTGCGCAATAAGATAAGTAGTTAAGTTGTCACCCAAAAATACACTTGCGATTTCACCTCCCTATAATTAATTAGTTTCTATTAAAATTTAAACTGACATGTTTATCCTCATCCATTAAAAACTCTCCTAAACCAAATGATGTAACCCTATAAAATCCCTACTACACCAAGCTTCATATTTCATCTTGAGAGTACAAAAAAGAAAGTTATTATTCACTATTATTATTAGTCATGACCAAGAAAAATTGCGTTGTTGGTCTTGTCATTTGTATTTTACTACTTGTCAACTTATGTGTTGCAAGTGAGGAATCTGATTCGATATCCTCAACGAAAAGTGCTGCTACACAAGCTAACAGAGAAGATTGGTGGTTTCCATGGTTTCGCTTTTATCCATGGCCACGTCCATGGCCATTTGTTCATCCTCCAATGCATGCTGGTGGTTTTCATCCTCATCCATGGCCATTTGTTCATCCTCCGATGCCAGCTGGTGGCTTTCATCCTAAGTTTCCTTATTATCCATGGCCATTCATGCATCCACCAGTTCCATCTCCACCTAAAGGAGAAAATTAAGAATATTCACTAATGACTAATTAAGTGATGGATCAATATCTTAATTGTTCACCATATATTTGTGATCTTTAGGTTAATCAATATCTTTAAGATTCATAATTTTAGAGTAGTTAATTTAGTTTTTATGAATTTTCAAGTAGTTTCCGTTTGTAAGCAATTTGCTTGATTTCGCTTATCATTAAATAAAAATTTAAGTTTCTTTTCTTAACATGCATTGTTTCTAACTTTATACTATTGCTTATTAACATATTTTTTTGTGTGTGTAAAGAATTTATTCTATTTATGCTGCTCATAATATTATGTTTGAATATTTAGAAAAAAGAGTTTTTCTAATACGCAAAAAATAATTATTTAAAGTGTATGAAATAATAAGCTAAATATTTCCTTCAATCATTACAATCTATGAGTCGCTATGTTCTTATTAGTTTGTTTAAAATAAAAAAGGACTCCTTCTTTGACTACTGCCTCCTTAGTGAAAGAAATGAAGATCTCGGATATAATTACGCAATCGGCTATAAGTAATATTTTTATATTTGAAATATAATTTAATTTTAAAACTAAATTATTATAAAGCTTGTCGTTGATTTATTACTTAATAGTTCGTAATTGATAGAGTTTTTTTTATTTATAATTTATCATTAAATAAAACTAGCTATGAATATTTACTATTTGATGATGGAAGTTATGTCACTAAATTTTATTTTTAATTTAAGTTTTATTATTTGGAAACACTTACACTCAGACGTCAAAATGCATTAAATAATACTCCAAAAAAAACATTAATACAAAAGGAAACAAAGCTTAATTAGATATGAGATTCTTCATTAATTTATTGCTAAAAACTAATATCTAATAGACTCTTTTGATAATTGATCATTAAACGAGGTCCTACTTTCATTATCAAAATTAGTCTTCTCATTGAAAGTAAATAATGCAAAAATAATATGATAATAAGTGATCCTACATGCTATTTTCAATGTTGGCAAGTCACATAAAAATAAAAAAATAGCTAAGTGCACTAAGGATCTTGCGTTTACGCAGAATTAGAGAAAGGGTTGTACCCCTAAAGGGCGTGATGATGTAGTTGATTCTACGCCTCAAATCCGTAGGTTACAGTCACACAAAAATAAATTTATCATGATCTAGCTCAATTTTTGGTTATTAGATAAAGTAATTATGATACTCATATAATAGTTTAAATTTAGGAGTTTCTCTACAACCTTGTCATTATCTATTCAAAATTGCTCTTGGTATTAATAATGAAAATAGGACATCCAATTTTGAAATAGAAAATATTACTAGTACTATTTATTCTCCTAAAGAAAACCAACGACAATCATTTTTTTTTTAAAAAATGATATTAGTTCCGTTAAAAGAAACAATACTCATTGACAACCTCAGTTCAATAAACGTTTAGATAAATTCAGAAGCAGATTCAGAATTTATAATAATAAATTTGTACAAAAATTTAAAGTTTATATTATAATAAATAAATCTACAGATATGTAAAGCAATCAGAATTATGTGAATCTGTAATCAAGTCTCTAAGTGAATTCGTCTCTAGATAAAGCATCCTTTTAGTTACCCAATTTCAAAATAAAAAAACTAAAATTTTATTATTCAATTATTAATTGTAACGACCGGGGCGTCGTTATGGGATGGTTAAGGGCATAAAACACAGAAAATTGGCTAATGATGAAATAGGGAGGTTGTGAAATAAACTAAGTATAGAACTGTGCATTTTGAGTAGCTATTGATCCGGGCGACCGCTGCAGCGGTGGGATTCTCACTGCAGCGAGACCGTTGTAGTGATTAGAGTTTCACCATGGTGAAAATTGGATAGTAACTATTTGAACCGCCACATCAACCCTATGGCCGTTGTAGCAGGTTTGCTACAGCGGGACGGTAACCGCTGCAGCAGATGACGAAAATTAGGAAGTGGGTTTAGTGAGAATTATGGGTTTTCACCCCTATTATTTCTCAAAACACAATTAGGAGGTCTAGAGGACGGAAAAACTCACCAGAATAGTAACCTCTTCACTCAAGGTAAGATTTTCGATTCTCTATTTCTAAAGTGAGTAGTTTTGATCCTAGAAGCTTTGTAAAACTCTAAAGGTGGAAATTTTGTAGAGGAAGAACCCTAGGCTATTAACTAAAGCTGAATTGTAGGGTGATTAGGGGATGAATTGGGTTGGGTTGATAAGTTTTGATCACTCCCCTAGAATCACGTGTTGGGAACAATGGTTGCTCAGGGAATTGAATTAGAACCGAGTAGAATTGGGATTTTACTTTCGAAAAAAATACCCCGAAGGGGAGGGTTTGATATGTTAGAATCTAAATTGAAGGGTAATTAATGAATTATTCTTGTGTTATAGATTTCACGCATTCCGAAGCTTTGAGGAAAGGTAAAGCTCCCACGAAGTAGTTGAATAGTTACCTTCCAAATCGAGGTAGGTTACGATTTATGGGGATAGACCTATATAATGGCATGTATGGTATGCAATGTTGATATACGATTGGTCTTCGGACGTTCATGTGATATGTGGGTCTATTTTTGTTAATTTATCTTGAATTTGACTAAGATGTGATATTGAATTGTAATGACTTGTTTAAAAGATTGTGTATATATGTTAATGTAATTACCTGTGATGAATGGTTAGTAAATTGATCCCACTCCGTTAATGAGAGAATTGTTGATTGATGATGACTTATTTGGAAAGTAGATTGTAACTTTATGTATGCTACATTAATACACTTGTCATGACTTTTATGAGAATGATAAATAAAAAGATTTAATATCCTAAAATGAGAGGTTTGAGCCTGAGGGGAGTATCCGAGCGAGCGAATAACTTTATTTGAGTGGCTCGTGTCTGAGGAGAGCATCCGGACGAGCGTATGAGTGAGAGCGGGTGCCACGCCATCACAGTACATGAATTTCTAGAGTCCCCTGCAATTCATGACTGGAAGGGAATAAATAAGACCCTTTGGCATGTGTGTATATTATTGGTATGGTTGAGTGTTAAAGGAAGATGACAGAGGCGTGTGCCCGTCATGCTACCCTTAGTTATGTTGTTCGCATATTTGTTTGTGATTTCATTTATGTTCATGAGGTGAATGCGAACGTGAAGTTATCATGGATATGATGCAATTGATAACAATGAATACGGTGTTAATCCTAATTGCGACTTTGTTACCCTGTGCAGTTATTGAGTAATTGTCGCTATGAGTAACTAAGGATTTGTAGCTCTTATTAGCTATTTTAATTGTTGCTTTATTATAGTTGTTGATGGATTTATGAAGTATATGAAATATTAACTATTGATCTAATGAACTGTGGAATGGGTGAACTGAGAAGGGTGCAACACGTCGAGCTACTGCCTACGCAGGGCCGTTATAGCAGAATCATTTCCGCTGTGGCAAGACCAGTATAGCAGACAAGTGACCGCTGTAGCAAGGGGTCTAATCCAGTGAGCAGGACGGATGATTCCCGAGTAGAGCTAGTGTTCATAAAATGACTTGTATATCTATGTAAAGCTGATGATCCCTTTTTATATCTCTATTGCTGTAATTATCTGTTATTATGTAAGATTGGCCGATGATGCCTACCTGTACTATGTCATGTACTGACCCTACCCCTGCATTCTTTTCTGAGTGCAGAGTTTGAGCCCGATAGTTCTTCACGCCGTCACTTGCGAACTAGCGGTTTCGGAGTTTTGAGAAGGTGAGCAGATGGGAACACAGTTTACTCTCCCGTTTTGAAGATGTCCTCTGCCAGAAACTTATGTTTCTTTATTCCTAATTTATTTTTAAACATTCTTAGCGTTGCAAGCAGACATCTTGTGTAATGACTTTCAGGTCTTGGGTAATTTTATTTTCTTTGTAACGTTGGTTTAAGTGGTTGATTCATGATGTGAAGTTATTTCGATAATTAAAGATAGTGTTTATCTTTTGCATGTCTCATTTTGGGGGTAATATCAGATTCGTTGGTTCGCCCACCGTAGGGTTAGTATGGGTACCAATCACGGTCATTTGGATCGTGACATTGATAAAGTTTGATTTTTGTTCTTGTATATTTAATTAAACTCATATTTTCTTCAATTAGTCAAAATAGATATTTTTGATCTTTTTATATAGAAAATACATTGCATCAAGATACTTTTAGAACTATATTACCTATTACTTAAAATCATGAAAAATGGAGAGACCCTATCAATTTGTTCAATGAATTCTTTTAAAACAACACTGGCGTATTTTTGTCGGTTATTTTTCACGCAAAAATTCGCAATAACTATAAAAAAAATATTTTTAAAAAATAAATTGATGGATGTTCATTGGTTAATTTCACATGAAAATTTTTATTATTTTGTTATATTTATTTTAAAGAAAAACTAAAAGGAGCTACTTAACAAAATATGTAATTATATTTCTTTTAAAAGTAAAAAACAACATATATAATTGAGTTGTTACCCCAAAATACTCTCGCAATATCATTTGAATTGATGCAACAACATAAAAATATCTAAGCATCGTGTCAACAGGTTCATAATTTGTTGCAACAACCTTAACAACCGTTGTTTGATTTTGTCAAACATTTGTTGAAGTTGCTGCAACTCATTGCATTTGTTAAAAAAAATCTATATTTTGTGTACTTTAATTTTTCAAAAAATCAATTTCTATTTTTTAATTTATTTGATTTTGTCATTAAAGTTATTACAACAACTTCCTCAACTGTTGTAAAAAAATCAAACAACTATTGATATTTTTGCAACAAATTTGTTGAATTGCTGCAACAACTTCCTTAGATGTTGGAAAAAATAAAAAAACTAAGTTCATCCGTAAGTCATTTAAATTGCTGTAAGAACCTTGAAATATATAAACAACTATTACAATTTCTTTGATTTTGTCGAATAATTATTGAAGTTGTCATGATAACTCACTCCTCTGTTAAATAAATAATATCAGCTACAATACTTGTTTTTCCATATTTATTTTAAATAATTGATTAAATTAATATTTTATCTAATGTGTGTAGATAAAATGCCTTAAAAAGGATCAAGAAATACCGGTAGAAGAGTTGTTGATTTTAGAAATTAAAAAGAGATAGGAAGCAACCACACCCACAAAAACAAGAATAATTTAGCATTTTCTCTATAAAGCTGTCATTATCCATTCAAGATTGATCTTGGTATTAATAATTAAAATAGGACTTCCGATTTTGAAAAAATAAATATTACTAGTACTATTTATTCTTCTTAAAGAAAATCAGAATAATAGATTATCAGAATAATAGATTTTTTTAAAAAAAGAATATTAGTTTAATTAAGGAAAATAATTTTTACTAATCACCTCAATTCAATAAACGTTTATGTAAATTCATAAACATATTTAGAATTTAGAATTTAGAATTTGTAAATTTCAACAACTATATTAAATTAATACTATAATAATTAAATTTATGATTAAATAATTATAAATATTTAGTAAAGCTACTCGAATTTTGTGAATACTTGATCAAGTCTCTAAAGCTGCATTCGGATAAAGTCCCATCTTTTTAGTTACCCAATTTAAAGAAGGAAATATTCAACTTTTGATATTTAATTATTTATAAAATGTAATTTTAATTAAACATATGTCATCTTCGATTAGTCAAAATATATATTTTTATCCTTTCTTGAAAATAAATAGCATCAAGAAAATTTAAAAACTATATTAACAATTACCAAAAGAGCATGAAAAATAGACAGACTAAAATAAAGGGACTCTATTGATTTTGTAAAGAAAAAAGAAAAGAGATTAAAATTTGTTGATTTCTTAATAGATAAAATCGGTGTATTTCCATCTATTACTTTTCACGCAAAAATGGACTTTACTATGAAAAAGAAATTATTTTTTAAAAAAAGTTGGTGGATGTTCGTCGGTCAATTTCGCGTGAAAATTATTACTATTCATTATATTTATTTTTTATTAAAAAACTTAATGGAGTTGCGTAATAACATAAGTAGTTAAGTTGTCACCTAAAAATACACTTGCGATTTCACCTCCCTATAATTAATTAGTTTCTTTTAAAATTTAAACTGACATGTTATCCTCATCCATTAAAATTCTCCCAAGCCAAATGAAATTTAACCCTATAAAATCACTACTACACCAGACTTCATATTTCATCTTAAGAGTACAAAAAAAAATTATTATTCACTATTATTATTAATTATGACCAAGAAAAATTGCGTTGTTAGTCTTGTAATTTGTATTTTCCTACTTGTCAACTTATGTGTTGCAAGTGAGCAATTTGATTCGAAATCCTCAATGGAAAGTGCTTCTACACAAGCTAACGGAGAAGATTGGTGGTTTTCATGGTTTCGCTTTTATCCATGGCCACGCCCATGACCATTTATTAATCCTCCAATGCCTGCTGGTGGTTTTCATCCTTATCCATGGGCATTTGTTCATCCTCCGATGCCAGCTGGCGGCTTTCATCCTAAATTTCCTTATTATCCATGGTCATTCATGCATCCACCAGTTCCATCTCTACCTAAAGGAGAAAATTAAGAATATTCACTAATGAACTAATTAAGTGATGGAGCGATACCTTAATTGATCACCACATATTTGTAATCTTGAGGTTAATCAATATCTTTAAGATTCATAGCTTTAGGTAGTTAATTTAGTTTCTATGAATTTTCAAGTAGTTTCCGTTCATAAGAAAATTGTTTGATTGCACTTATCATTAAATAAAAAATTTAGTTTCTTTTCATAATATGCAATTTTTAAAAATTTATACTATTGCTTCTTAACATATTTTTTTTGTGTGTAAAGAAACTATTCCATTTATGATGCTCATAATATTATGTTTGAATATTTAGAAAAAAAGAGTTTTTCTAATATGTAAAAAATAATTATTTAAGGTGTATGAATTAATAAGCTAAATATTCCCTCCATTCATTACAATCTATGAGTCGCTATGTTCTTATTAGTTTGTTTAAAATGAAAACGGCCTCCCTCTTTGACTATTGCCGCCTTAGTGAGAGAAATGAAGATCTCGCATATAGTTAGGCAATCGGCTTAAGTAATATTTTTATATTTAAAATATATTTTAATTTTAAAACTAAATTATTATAACCCTTATTGTTAATTTATTACTAAATAGGTCGTAATTGATTGAGTATTTTTTTAATAAGTTATCATTAAATAAAATTAGCGATGAATATTTACTATTTGATGATATAAGTTATGCCACTAATTTTTTTTAATTTAAGTTTTATTATTTGGAAACACTTGTACTCAGACATCTAAATGCATTAAACAATACTCCAAAGAAACACTAACACAAAAGAAAACAAAGATTAATTTAATATGAGATTCGTTGTTAATTTATTGCTAAAAAACTAATATTTAATAGATTCTTTTGATAATTGATCATTAAACGAGCTCCTACTTTCTATTATCAAAATTAGTCTTCTCATTGAAAGTAAACAATGCAAAAATAATATAATCATAAGTGATCCTACATACTATTTTCAAAGTTCGCAAGTCACATAAAAATAAAAAATAGCTAAGTGCACTAAGGATCTTGTATTTACATAGAGATAGAGAAAGGGTCGCACCCCTAAAGGGCGTGATGATGTAGTTGATTCTATGCCTCAAATTCATAGGTTACAGGTCACACAAAAATAAATTTAGCATTATCTAGCTCACTTTTTGGTTATTACACAAAGTAATTATGACCCTCATATAATAGGTTAATTTTAGTAGTTTCTCTACAAGCTTGTCTTTATCTATTCAAAATTGCTCTTGGTATTAATAATTTAAATAGGACATCCAATTTTGGAAAAAAAAATTACCAGTACTATTTATTCTCCTAAATTATAGCAACAACAATCATTTTTTTTAAAAAGAAAACATTATTAATTCATTAAAAGAAATAATACTCATTGACAAACTCAGTTCAATAAATGTTTAGATAAATTCAGAAGCAGATTCAGAATTTAAAAATAATACATTTTTACGATAATTTAAAATTTTTATTATAACAAATAAATCTATAGGTATTTAGTAAAACAATCGGAATTATGTGAAACTGTAATCAAGTCTCTAAGTGAATTCACCTCTAGATTCTTTTAGTTACCCAATTTCAAAATGAAAAAGCTAAAATTTTGTTATTCAATTTTTGATAAAATTTGATTTTAGCTTGTATAATTAATTAAGCTCATTTTTTCTTCAATTAGTCAAAATAGATATTTTTGTCTTTTATATAGAAATTACATTGCAACAAGATACTTTTAAAACTATCCTATCCATTACTTAAAAACGTAAAAAATGGAGAGACCCTATCGGTTTGTTCTATGAATTTTTTTACAACAACACCGACATATTTTCGTCGATTACTTTTCACACAAAAATACGCAAAAACTATAAAAAATATTTTTTTAAAACAAATTGATGGATGTTCATTGGTTAATTTCGCAGGAAAATTATTATTATTTGTTTTATTTGTTTTAAAATAAAACTTAAAGGAGCTACTTAACAACATATGTAATTAAGTTGTTACCCCAAAATACTTTTGCAACGTCATTTGAATTGATACAACAACATAAAAATATCTAAGCAACTCTGTCAACAGTGTGTCAACGAGTTTATAATTTGTTGCAACAACTTCAGCAACTGTTCTTTGATTTTGTCAAATAATTATTGAAGTTGCTACAATAACTCATCGCGTTTATTTAAAAAATCAATATTTGGTGTACTTTACTTTGTCAAAAATCAATATCTGTTTTTCAAGCCAAATGAATTTGACCCTATAAAATTCCTACTACATCGAGCTTCATATTTCATCTTAAGAGTAAAAAAAAATATTATTCATTATTATTATTAATCATGACCAAGAAAAATTGTATTGTTAGTCTTGTCATTTGTATTTTCCTACTGTCAACTTATGTGTTGCATGTGAGGAATCTGATTCGATATCCTCAACGGAAAGTGCTGCTACACAAGTTAAGGAAGAAGAATAATGGTTTCCATGGTTTCGTTTTTATCCATGGTCATGCCCACGACCATTTGTTCATCCTCCAATGCCTGCTAGTGGTTTTCATCCTCATCCATGGCCATTTATTCATCCTCCGATGCCAGCTGGCAGATTTCATCCTAAGTTTATTTATTATCCATGGTCATTCATGCATTCACTGTCACGACCCCAAATAAGCAGTCGTGTGGGCACCTTCGGCTCTACTCGATAGGAGAACCCTTGCTGAACATTACAATCAATATCAAAGAATTTCTATTAACTTAAATAATTCAATAATAACTCACAATAAAAAATAAAATACAATTTTTCAAAATCATGACTCTCCCAAGATCTAGTCTAGACAGGTACAAAAGCTCTAATAGAATACATGACAGGATGAAAGGACACAACTTTATCTGAGAAGAAGAACACTGAAGCTGATACTGAGTACTCCACGCCAATCAAGGAACTTTAACCTGTCACATTCTACACCAAAAAGGTGTAGCAAGGTAGTATCAGTACACTATATGTACCGGTAGGCATCATCAGCCCACTAAGATTAGTTAACACAACCGCATATAATCAACATACCATCAATTTTATTAAATTCAACAATTATTCCACTTATACAACCACTCATTAATTTTTAATAACTACATTATCTTTTTTTAAGTCTCATCAAGGTTCATGCAATTTCCCTGCACTTCTAATCGATATTTACTCCCGCTACAGCGAAAACTCAAGTTGCTACAGCGATCCCGCTATCGCAGTGATGTACCCACTGCAGCGCTATCCCCATCAGTCAGTAGCCGATTTTTCCTAATCCAGTTCTGTTCTATTCCGCCATATATTTTTATAACACGTCTACTTTTTTTACCACTTTTCTATGATCGACTAAGTCCGTCCATTACCATTTATTAACCTACTCAATTACTTACAAAGTTTTCAAATCTAGTACATTAATTAATAAAGTCTACTTGCTCTCTCACGGTAATTCGCTACCTTATGTTAAACCTATCATGCTACATTTCGTACCTCACAAAATCAATTAAAATAATATTCAATCACAAATATAGATTAACTAATTCAAGTACACACAAGAAGTCATCAACACATGTTGAGGGAGTCAACTTACCAAATATTAAAGTATATGCACATACTTGTCTCCATACCACAAAAATGTCATAAATATCATCCTGGACCTAGTGTTTTAAAATTATTTTATGAGCGAGTCTCGAGACGAGGCATACAAAATATGCACTTGGGCGCTATGACGAGGCGTAGTTCTCATGGGCATACGCACAATTTGACGGGGTGCACGCCTAGGCGCAATACGCTCACCAACGTTAAAACCTACGCCCTATGGATCTCACTAAAATTAGGGATATTTTAGACAATTCTCACTATATTTATATTTGATTTTAATTTTTTAACTCACTTTGGTATAAGAGCACTCGTCTCTCCTACTCCTAGCAATAAAAGAAAACCCTAACTCGTTGACTCTTAGGCCTTCGCAGAAGATCTTTCACTCTTCAACCATTTTCTCCACAAGATTTGGAGCTCTTTTGGTTAACTACGACTCTGCAACTCAAAAAGGTATAATTTTGTCCTCTTGCTGCTTTTAGTTTTTGTTTTTACCATTTGAAATTTAAAATTCTTTCTGTATTTTATTATTCAAATCATTGTGATTAGTGAAATAGTGATTAGAAAGAATATTACTTTCAAGCTTCAATTTAAATAATATGTATTGTGTATAAAACTAAAATATTTAATATTTTCTAATTTCTAATGTGTAAAAAATGGCTCTCTGTTACCAACTTAAGAACTTACTAAATGGTAATCTTTTCTTTACTAATCTAAAATAGTAGTTTTTTGTGTTTCATAAGAAAGTGAATTGATTCTGTTAAAAGGGAATCAAGAATATTATGGAATTTGGAGTTTAAGAATCAACATGGAATATAAATTTTAAAGTTTAAAGTTCAACTGTTGAAGAGTGTTCTGCTTCCCTATAGATTTTGTTTCATACTTTTTTTTAAGAAAAATTCCTTATGGTTTACATGTCTTTGTCTCATTTCTCTTGCAGCTGTAGGTAAGCTTAAACAATAATGGATGAAGAAGGCTCTAATAATATGAGCAGAAAAGATTTGGCATGGAAATATACAATCGTGACCCCGAATGAGAAGTACTTTAAATGTAAGTTCTGTAACCATCAATGTAGCGACACGATTAATAGGTTGAAGCAGCATTTAGCAGGCACCCATAAAGGAATAAAGCCTTGTATTAAGGTTCCGGATGAAGTAGCAGAAGAATGCAAGAAAGCATTACTAAAGGTTCAAAATATAAAAACCATGTAAAATGCTACTTTAGAAGAAATGTGAACTGCTACAATTGGAAGTGGTAACTTGGATAGTGAATCAGGTTCTTTTTCAACTGCGGGAAGTCTACATCCAAATGCTAAAGGTCCAATAGATGATTTTGTAAATACTCAAGCAAGACAAGTTACTTTGAACTCCAAATAGAAAAAAGAAGAAAGGAAAGAAGTTTGTCAGCGAATTGGTAGGTTCTTCTTCTCAACTAGTATACCATTTAATGTTGCAAATAATCCATACTATTTGCCCATGTTTGAAGGACTTGCAAATTATGACCCTAGTTTTGTGCTTCCTTCAATGCATGACTAGAGAACTTGGATACTAAAAGATGAAGTTACAAAAACAGGATGTTAGATGAATATAAGAAATCTTGGAAGCAATATGGTTGTTCAATTATGTCTGATAGTTGGACAGATGGTAAAGTTAGATGTTTCATCAATTTTCTGATTAATAGTCCGGCAGCTACTTTCTTTTTGAGATCGATAGATGCTTCTGATTCTATAAAAAGTGGTGAAATGCTTGCATTGCATTTAAATAAAATCATAGATGAAAGAGAAGAGAATGTTGTTCAGATAATAACCAATAATGGTTCTAATTTTGTGAATGCGGGAAAAAGAATAATGGAAACTAGATCTCATGTTTACTGGACTCCGTGTGCCACACATTGTATTGATCTCTTGTTAGAAGACATAGGGAAGTTGAAAATTCATCAAGACGCACTTTCTAAAGCAACAGAAGTGGTGAGATTTATATATGGACATACTTGGGTGTTAGATTTAATGAGGTTATTTACAAATAATCATGAACTTCTTCGTCCTGCTGTTACTCGCTTTGCTACAACATGTCTCACGCTTCAAAACATCCAAAAGCAAAAATAATTCCTTAGATCTATGTTTTCTTGTGAAGCATGGAATAAATTCTCTTGGGCTAAGAAACATGAAGGGGTGAAAACGAGAGCCATAGTTTTGGCCATATATTGCATATTGTGTGAAAAGTGTTGCTCCTTTTGGTTAGCGTTTTGAGGGAATTAGATTTAGAAGGAAATCCATGCATGGGATATTTGTATGATTTGATGAATAAGGCTAAGGAAAAGATATCTATGAATTGTGGATATGATGAAAAGAAGTATGGTCCCATTTGGAAAAGAATTAATGATAGATGGGCTCGCCAACTCAAACGTCCCCTTCATATTTCTGGATACTATTTGAATCCACAATTATGATTTGAGGAAAGGTTTTCTATTAATTTTGTAGTCAAAGTTTGTACCAATATATGGAAAGAATGTTGGAGTATAAAGAAAGATTTAAAATGGATGTTCAGTTAGATTTATATGACCAATTGAAAAGGGAATTCGGATGTCAAATAGCTATGGATTCTAAAACATTGAGATCTCCTACAGATTGGTGGATGCTCTTTGGGGGCCAAACTCCAGAGTTGACTAAATTTGCAATTCGTTTCTTGAGTCTCACTTGCAACTCCTCAAGTTGTGAAAGAAATTGGAGTACCTTTGAGTCGGTAAGTTTATACTATAATAAGACTTTTGTTATTGTCTCTTTGATTATGATAACTTAACTTATTCTAAGTTTTTCAATATTTGCTAGATCCATACCAAGAAGCGAAATGTCACGCCCCACCTTGGGAGGCATGATTGGCACCTGGTTCCCTACTAGGATCTGAACTGACTTAACTAGGCCTATGCACTCCTGGAGCAGGCCTACTTCCCAAATCAAGAAAACAACGGGCTATATCTTGGCTATAAATACAATCTTCGACCGACAAGGCATTAGCCACCTGTAAAAGAAAAATAGCTAACCAGAAATAAGCAATAACAGGGAATCCTATGTGGGCCCACAAGACCACCATGATGTCCAGTTATGGCTGTAAAGTAAAACTAGTGCTAAGCTAAACTATGGCCGACAAGGTCATTACTCCGTCAGCTAAACAACGCCCCACACGGCCAACATGAAAACTAAAACACATATGGGCCCCACACGACCAACAACAACTAACCACAGGGAAATAGAAACAATCTGCAAGCCTCTAGGAGTAATATGATGGTCCTTACCCATGAACTGTACAATCAAAAGAAGTAAACCTTTTATCTACAAGCTCCGGAAGAAAGGAGCTAACTGCTCTGGTGATGCTGGCTGAAAGCTACGAGGGACCTGCTCCTCATTTATCTGTACCTGTAGCAAGTAATGCAACACCTCATAAAAGGGCGTCAGTACAATATGTACTGAATATGTAAGACGATAACTGTATATGACTGAAATAAAGAGATAGAACTGAGAATACTGAAATGAAGGGGTAGAGATCATACCAGAGTAATAGAACTTCTTACTATCTAATTTATTAACAACTAAAGCAAACAAAAACCTTACCTGGCCCCATAAGCCAGAAGGTACAACCAGCACAGAATAACCCATCTGGGACCCCGATAAGCCCTGGTGAGTACACTTCAGCCTATACACCCCTATAAAGCTCTCGCTGAGTCAACTAATAGTTATTGCTGTCCTACCGGCCCCTGGGTCCACAACTGAGCCTACTCGGCCCCTAACTGTAGTTGTGTCTGAGTCCAGTGGACTCCTGATATCTACACCCCGAGCACCAGGCTCGACGGGGGTGTATAGAGCAAACCACGACATATGAGGACCTGGGACCCCATCTTCGTCCGTAGCGGATGGAATACTGCTCCGTAGAGCGACATCATCTCACCCCTGGTGGGCGAAGATACAGCTAATAACCCTGGGGTCGGTCATGAAGGCTATACCGGCATAATTCATCCCAAACTAACATGGAATATTGATCTCAGCTAATAACAAAAACTAATCATAATAGACATGCTTCTGGTATTCTTATTAGGATTCAAACTGAGCTATTATGCTAAAGAAACTAACTCGCCGAAGGAAACTGCCTTAACATACCTCGTTCGCCGATTACTGATTAACTGGCGAGTTCAGTTCGTATTCAACTGTCCTTCTCAACTGCAATCATATTACTGGGGGAAAATGACTAGTTTCAGTACTAAATTCAGAGAAAATGATAACTTTATATATAAATATTAACTATATTTCAACTTGACAGAACACGGTCGAAAACTCATAATTCTTCGAAAGTCCAGAAGGGAGAAATGCTTACTTTAAACCTGTGATCGTATTGAAACTAGTTTGAAGAAATTCCAATAACTTTAGCTCGGCAGGGTTACAATTTGCCGGGCGAATTTCATTAATAACTCTATAGCAATGCTCCTTGCAGTCTTAAACTTCAATATCCAAAGTTAATTCAAATTCGGCCAGTGTTTTACGGCGTAAACAGATGAATTTTAATTGTCTTCCTCGTGGTTTCTCTCTTCTGCCTATATATATTTTGAAATATAACTTAAAATCAAAGGGAGGGGCTTATATATACTTGAGGCGGTGGATAGGGGTTCGTCGCACCAACCTAGGGCCATGTCACGGAGCCCATACTAGAGGGCATGGTCCATGCCACGCTACCCCTTTGGGCAGCTGGCCCGGCCTCCTCCCGCGCGGTCCCGACTCCGTGCTCGTTTGACTTTTTCCCGAGCCCCTTCCCTACACGTATTGTGTTCTAAAACTCTTAACCAACGTACGAATGGGCCATCTAAACATTAGAAACTTACGGGGTGTAACATCCTTCCCCCTTAGAAACATTCGTCCTCGAATGTTTTACTTTAGCTTATAGACATCTTAACTCTTGTAACTACTTATTCTGGAAAAATTCAGCAGAGTCTCCCCTGTAATATGGGCTATCTGAAAATCCTGAAATGTAGGAAAGTCCAATACAGGCATTTCACGTAACACTATAGCAATTATTTCACAATAAGACTATAGTCAACGGAGCAATATAGATATAGCACAAATCATGAAACAACAACTGAATCAATAACTTACCTTAACTGCATAGTCTGGGCTAAGCCTGTAACAAATGAGGATATCTAGATTTCATGTCGTCCTCAGCTTCCCAAGTCATTTCCTCTCTATTCTTATTTCTCCATAGTACCTTAACAGAGGTAACATCTTTAGTCCTTAACCTGCGAACTTGTCGACCTAATATAGCTACTGGTACCTTTTCATAGGCTAATTCCTCAGTGACTTGGACATCCTCAACTGGCACAACTCGGGACGGATCCCCTATGCACTTTCGTAACATCGATACATGAAAAATTAGATGAACAAATTCTAAGTCTGAAGGCAAATCTAGCTCGTATGCCACCTGTACTATTCTCTGGAGTATTCGATACGGCCCAATAAACCTAGGGCTGACCTTACCTTTTTTGCCAAACCTTATCACGCCTTTCATCGGCGAGACTTTCAGAAATACCCAGTCACCTATACTGAATTCCAGGTTTCTATGTCATACATCAGCGTAAGATTTCTGGTGGCTCTGAGCTATCAACAGATGTTCTCTAATAAGCTTTACTTTCTCCTCTAACTGATGAATTATGTCTGGTCCAATTAACTCTGATTCTCCAACCTCGAACCAACCAATTGGGGACCTGCATTTCCGCCTATATAAGGCCTCATAAGGCGCCATTTGAATAGTAACTGTTATTGTAAGCAAACTCAATAAGGGGTAAATGTTCCTCCCAGCTATCCCCGAAGTCTAGCACGCACGCCCGTAACATATCCTCGAGCGTCTGAATTGTACGTTTTGCCTGTCCATCTGTTTGAGAGTGGAATGCTGTACTCAGATTAACTTGGGTTCCCGAAACTCTCTGGAAAGATTACTAGAACATAGCGGTGAATTGTGCTCCCCTATCAGAAATGATAGATAGTGGGACACCATGTAATCTGACTATCTCCCTGATATAAAGTTCGGCATAATCCTCAGCTAAGAAAGTGGTCCTGACTAGCAGAAACTGAGCTGATTTCGTCAACCTGTCAATAATCACCCAGATGAAATCAAATTTATGCCTGGTACGAGGTAACCCTGTTACAAAATCCATATTAATTTCCTCCCATTTCCACATAGGCACTGCTATCTCTTGTGTCAGTCCGTCGGGTTTCTGATGTTCAGCTTTCACCTGCTGGCAATTAGGGAATTGAGCTACAAATCTTGCTATCTCTTTTTTCATTCCTGGCCACCAGTAATTTCCTTTTATATCATGATACATCTTTGTTGAACTCAGATGAAGAGAGTAACGGGAATAATGCACCTCGCCCATAATTTGCTGGCGAAGTCCCGCCGCGTCTGGAACACATAGGCGGTCCCTATATCTCAAAACTCCATCTTTAGTTACCTAGAAATCTGTAACTTTCCCTCGTTGAACCTTATCTCTGAACTGAACCAGGTTAGGTTTTTCGTACTGCCGTTCTTTCACTTCCACAACTAATGACGATACTGTTGTATTATGAATTATGGCTCTATTGTCTCCTGAATCGACTATACGGATGGATAAATTGTCTAACTAATGCAATTCTTGGGCCAGCTCCCGTTTTCCTGGCTTCAGGTGTACTAAACTCCCTATAGATTACGCTAAGGGCATCAGCTACAACATTGGCTTTCCCTATATGGTACAAAATATTTACATCATAGTCTTTCAACTGCTCTAACCAGCGATGCTGCAGTAGATTCAACTCTTTCTATGTGAAAATGTAATGGAGACTCTTATGATCAGTGAAAATATCTACATGAACGCCATACAGATAGTGCCTCCATAATTTCAAGGCATGAATCACCGCGGCTAATTCCAGGTGATGGGTGGAATAGTTCTTTTCATGCTTCTTCAGCTGTCTGAAAGCGAAGCAATTACTTTACCATGCTGCATCAGAACACACCCTAACCGCGCCCAAAGAATCACGGTACACTACATAACCCTCTGATCCCTCTGGCAAGGCTAATACTAGTGTTGACGTTAGTCTGTTTTTCAACTCCTGAAAACTCTGCTCACATGCTTCAGTCCAATGAAATTTAGCTGCTTTCTGAGTTAACTTGGTCATAGGCGCTGCTAAGGTGGAAAATCCTTCCATGAACCTCCTGTAATACCCGGCTAACCCCAAGAAACTACGTACCTCGATCGGAGTGGTAGGTCTAGGCCATGTTTTTACTGCTTCAATTTTTTGTGAGTCTACCTAAATGCCAGCATATGACACAATGTGGCCCAAAAAAGCCACTGAATTCAGCCAGAATTTGCATTTAGAAAACTTTGCATACAGCTAGCGATTCCTGAGAGTCTGGAGCACTATTCGTAGGTGATCCCAGTGATCTGCCTCTGAGCAGAAATATACCAGAATATCATCAATAAATACTATCACAAATAGATCCAGATACGGCTTGAAGATGTTGTTCATCGAGTCCATGAACACTATTGGAGCATTCGTCAGCTCGAAGGACATGACTAAAAATTCAAAATGACCATACCTGGTCTTGAAAGCGGTCTTTGAAATATCCCTTTCACGAACCCGATCCTGATGGTACCCTGACCTTAAGTCAATTTTTGAGAAATACTTTGCCCCATGTAACTGGTCAAACAAGTCATCTATTCTGGGAAGCAGATACTTATTCTTTATAGTGACTTTATTCAGCTGTCGATAATCTATACACATACGGAGGGAGCCATCCTTCTTTCTCACAAACAAAACTGGTGCTCCCCATGGTGAAGTACTTGGCCTGATGAAGCCCTTATGTAACAGATCATTCAATTGTTCCTTCAACTCTCTGAGCTTAACAGAAGCCATTCCGTATAGAGGAATAGATATGGGCTGAGTGCCTGGTAATAAATCAATTGCAAAGTCGATTTCCCCTTCTGGGAGAATGCCAGGTAGCTCATTTGGGAATACATCTGAAAATTCATTAACTACTGGAATGGACTGAAGAGTCGGAGATTCTGCTTGGACATCCTGAACTTGGACAATATGATAAATACATCCTTTCTCTATCAATTTTCTCGCCCGAAGATAGAAAATTAACCTACCTTTTGGCATGGCTGCACTACCTTTTCACTCCCATAAAACCTCCCCTGGAAAGTGAAATCAGACAATCTTGGTCCAACATTGGCATAGTATGGAGCCAGCCAATCCATAACCATAATTGCATCAAAATCAATCATATCAAGTTCTATCAAGTCTGCTAAAGTCTGACGACCAACAACCTCTACTGTGCATCCCCGCTAGACCCTCTTGCCTATGATAGAGTCACCGACGGGTGTAGACACTAAAAAAGGTCGCTGAAGCGATTGTGGCGTAATACCTTCAAGACACTAATGGGGTAACATAAGACAAGGTGGATCCTGGATCTATCAGTACATAAACAGAATGAGAGAAAATGTCCAGCATACTTGTTACCACATCCGACGACAACTGTGACTCCTATCATCCCGGTAAGGCATAAGGGCAATCTAGACCGGTACCTGAGCTAGACGTCCCTATTCTGCCTCAGCCTCTGCCGTCTGGAGCTGAGGACCTATGCCCTACTGGAGATGCTGGGGAACGTGATCCTACTAAAGATCTATCCTGTCGGTCTCGATCACTCTGACCCCTGGCTAGACAATCCCTCATCTGATGACCCTCCTGTCCATAGGTATAACATGCTGTGGAACCATACCTGCATGCCCCAGAGTGACGTCGACTGAAAATAGGTTAAAGTGGCACGGTGAATCTACTCTTCTCCACTCCTCTCTGTTGCTATGAACCCGCTGATCGTGAGCTCTCGCCGGGTCCTGACTGCCCTCAATGACCAGATCCACTCCCCTGCTGCTGTTGTGGGGGTTGGGGTCTTGGTGGTCTACCTGAAAATCATGGCCTGGGTCCTCCGTGGGACTCCACCTACATGTCACTAGGTATGGCCCTGCGGTGCTGCTCCTGATTTGCTCTCCTTATCTCCCGTTGCCGTTGTTTGATCCCTTCAATATTCTAAGAAAAAGCCTGAACGCGGTCAATATCCATGTCCTCTCATAGAGTGGCCATAATACAGGTCTCCAAATATTCTAGATTCAGCCCCATAATAAATCGGTGTACCCTAGTCGGCATGGTATCTACAAAAGCTGGTGCATATCGGGCCAAGGAGTCGAACTTCCTAGTGTATTCCTGAACACTCAACGGCCCCTGCTCTAGATGTAGAAATTGATCAGCTCGAGCCTGTCAGATTTCTCATGGTAGGTAGTGATCCAGAAAATCTAGTGAAAAGCTGGGCCAAGTTGGAGGGGAAACACCTCTCCCTCTGGACCTCTCCCAACTCTCGTACCACAGTACTGCGATATCCCGTAGCCAGAATACCGCTAACTCAACCGACTCTGCAGGTGTAGCATGCATCACTCTGAAAATCCGTTGCATCTGATCCAAGAAATCTTGACGGTCCTCCGCCCGATCCGTCCCTGTGAACTGCGGGGGACTCAATGCGAGAAACTCTCGGACCCTCGAACTACCAGGCCCTCCTTAGGACTCTACGACTATGGGTGCCACTGGCTGGCGCTGTACAACCATCATCTGAGCTAGCATAACAACATCACTCCTAACCTCCTAATCCGATGGTACCGGTATAGAGACTGTTGGAGGAGGTGCCGTCACATATTTTGCACCGAACGACTCCTGACGTAGTGGGGAATGCTGGGGAGACCGAGATGAAGTCTTTTTGTGGCCCTCAGATTGGGCTGACTCTAACTGAGGCACCCTGCTAGTGTCTTCCCCTGCTGCAACATCCAATCTCCTACCAGTCGTGGTGTGTCACGGGTCTGTCATTTCTCTGTAGATAAAAGAATATGGTAAGCTTAGAGACACAACCCTATACTGTACAGATCTATAACATGACTAGATAAGAACAAAGACTAACCATCCTATCATGCCTCGCAACCTCCTGCCTATAAAATGTGGTGCACAACACATCCATAGACAAGACTCTACTTAGCACGGCTTGCAGACTCCCTAGGGATATGACCTGCTCTGATACCAAGTTTGTCATGCCCCACCTTGGAAGGCATGACTGGCACCTAGTGCCTTACTAAGATCTGAACTGACTTAACTAGGTCTATGCACTCCTGGTGCAGGGATACTTCCCAAATCAAGAAAACAACGGGCTATATCTCGGCTGTAAATACAACCTCAGGCCGACAAAGCCTTATAGACACCTGTAAAAGAAAAACAGCTAACCAAAAACAGGCAATAATAGGGTATCCTATGCGGGCCAACAAGACCACCATGATTTCTAGTTATGGCTGTAAAGTAAAACCAGTGCTAAGCTAAACTATGGCCGACAAGGCCGTTACTCCGTCAGCTAAACAACACCCCACACGGCCAACATGTAAACTAAAATACATATAGGCCCCATATGACCAACAACAACTAACTACAGGGAAATAGAAACAATCTATAAGCCTCTAGGAGTAATATGATGGTCGGGACAAGGCCCCGACCTACCCATGAACTGTACAATTAAAAGAAGTAAACCTTCTATCTACAAGCTCCGGAATAAAGGAGCTAACTTCTCTAATGATGCTGGATGAAAGCTACGAGGGACCTGCTTCTCGTCTATCCGTACCTGCAGGAAAGTAATGCAACACCCCAGAAAAGGACGTCAGTACAATATGTACTGAATATGTAAGGCGATAACTGTATATGACTGAAATAAAGAGATAAAACTGAGAATACTAAAATGAAGGGGTAGAGATCATACCTGAGTAATAGAACTTCTTACTATCTAATTTATTTTAACAACTAAAGCAAACAAAAACCTTACCTGGCCCCTATAAGCTAGAAGGTACAACCAGCACATAATAACCCACCTGGGGCCCCCATAAGCCCCGGTGAGTACACTTCAGTCTATATACCCCTATCAAGGTCGCGTTGAGTCAACTAATAGTTATTGCTGTCCTACCGGCCCCCTGGATCCACAACTGAGCCCACTCAGCCCCTAACTGTAGCTGTGTTTGAGTCTAGTGGACTGCTGATATCTGCACCCCGGGCGCCGGCTCGACGGGAGGTGTATAGATCCAACCACGACATATGAGGACCTGAGACCCCATCTTCGTCCCTGGCGGACAGCATACCGCTCCGTAGAGAGATGTCATCTCGCCCTTGGTGGGCAACGACACAGCTAATAACCCTGAGGTCGGTCATGAAGGCTATACCGACATAATTCATCCCAAACTAACATGGAATATTGATCTCAGCTAATAACAAAAACTAATCATAATAGACATGCTTCTGGTATTCTTATTAGGATTCAAACTAAGCTATTATGCTAAACAAACTAACTCGCTGAAGCAAACTGCCTTAACATACCTCATTCGCCTATTACTGATTAACTGGCGAGTTCAGTTCGTATTCAACTGTCCTTCTCAACTGCAATCATATTACTGGGGGAACATGACTAGTTTCAGTACTAAATTCAGAGAAAATGATAACTTTATATATAAATATTAACTATATTTCAACTTGACGGAACACGGTCAAAAACTCATAATTCTTCGAAAGTCCAGAAGGGAGAAATGCTTACTTTAAACCTGTGATCGTATTGAAACTAGTTTGAAGCAATTCCAAAAAATTTAGCTAGGCGGGGTTACAATTTTTCAAGTGAATTTTGTGAAAATAACTCTGTAGTAATGCTCCCTGCAGCCTTAAACTTCAATACCCAAAGTTAATTCAAATTTGGCCAGTGTTTTACGGCGTAAACAGATGAATTTTACTTGTCTTCCTCGTGG
Organism: Datura wrightii; assembly: GCA_035772735.1. Taxonomy (NCBI): domain Eukaryota; kingdom Viridiplantae; phylum Streptophyta; class Magnoliopsida; order Solanales; family Solanaceae; genus Datura; species Datura wrightii. Next base: position 16,911,347 of record JASDFA010000019.1, on the reverse strand, counting down.
TTTCTCTCTTCTGCCCATATATATTTTGAAATATAACTTAAAATCAAAGGGAGGGCCGTGTCACGGAGCCCATCGTGGAGCGCATGGTCCGTGCCATGCTGCCCCTTTGGGCAGCTGGCACAGCCTCCTCCCACGCGGTCCCGACTCCGTGCTCGTTCAACCTTTTTTCGGGCCCCTTCCTCGCACGTATTGTATTCTAAAACTCTTAAACAATGTACGAATAGGTCGTCTAAATATTACAAACTTACGGGGTGTAACACGAAATAGACTTGAGCATCATAGGCTAAATGCTCTAGTTTATGTAAGATACAACATAAGACTAAGAGAAAGGAGAATCAAAATAAAATTGCAAACATTGATCCAGTGCTAGTTGATGAAGTTGACTCTGATGATGAATGGATTACTGAAAAAGAAGATCCTCTGCTTCCCGAAGATCCTTCTTAGATTGAGGAAGAGAATTTATTTGTTGATGTGTTAGAAGGGTGCCACTTACACCATATGAGAAGGACTTTACACATGAATCCATAATTGATGTTGGTAGTTTAAGAGATACAGATGAAGTAGGTCCCTCTAGCAAAAAAAACAAAAGGCATCAGGCAAGTTATAGTATTCTACTGCTATTTCATTAAGTTGTATGCTATAATTTGTTTTGCCAAATACTAATTTTCTTAAAATCATTTTCTTATTTTTTGATGAAGGATTAGTAGATATGGAAATTGATGCCAATGACCTCATATTTGATAGTGATGGATAGATGTGGTGACTTGTAAAACTTTTTGGCAAAAATGTTGTAATCATATGCAATTGGATTCTAACTCTAAAGCTAATATGTGAATATAACTTTTGATACAAAAAGGTACATTATTTAGGATATTTGAGTGTTTGAGATGCATTTTTTTATTCAAATACTAATTTTTTATCTGTTGTCTTATTTTTTAACATGAAATATATTGTTGTAGGCAAGAACCATCAAGGAGAGCAATTTCTATGGCTTCAAAGAAGAACTGGTGATGAAGTCCTCCTTAAGTTTCCGAAGGCTCTTGATAAATTTTAGTGTTGATACTTAAGAAATGATACAATTGTTATGTTTTTTGTGCGAGATGAGTGCCAGTTGAGCTCTTAATGATGTATCCTCGACTAATACTTTTTGTTTGCACTAAATTATCTTTTACTATTTAATAACAGATGAAGCTTTCTTCTCTCATGTTTTGAAGTATTCTAAAGGCATTATTGAGTTGGTTCAAAGTTTTCTTTTAAATGATGTTGCTTCTTGATTATCTTGTTTGGTTTATTAGGCGTCATTTTATATTTGTATCACATTTTTGTGTTATTAGTTTACTCATGTAGTAATTTTTAAAAAATTTCTATATTTTTTATTAATATGAATTTTTATTTTTGATCTTATTTTATTAATTATAAAATTGAATATTCACGGGACTTACGCCTCGCCCCATGCCCAAATTTTTAAAACACTGCCTAGACTGTATAGCCATATACAGTATGCCAAACATGTTTCTCACCTCAAACTCGAATCATGTCGGTATATTCGGTATCACACTTGTATATATATACCTTTCTGTCTCAGCAGCCGTATGTATAATTAAGCCATACCCACACAATCACTGTCTCATTATCATCCATCGTGATATGTTGAGCAAAGGCCTCCATCACATCACTATACGCATATATCAGAGGGTCTTATGCTTGCCCTTCCAGTCATGACTTGCAAGGACTCTAGAAATCTATGTATTATACACCCAACCATATGAAACCTTCATCATACCTATCTGTGTACTCAAATGCGTACACCTAGCCATATGGTCTTTTAGCCGTACCTGTCTGTATACTCTCTCATACCACTCGCTCGGATGCTCACCTCAGGCACGAGCCACTCCAGTATCCAATCCTTATTCAGAGTATGATCGTACTAACCAGTTCACTCGAGTTTTATACCTTTGGCCCCAGGCCTCACATTCACCATAATATTGATGATTTAATCTCCGTATCATCCATGATCTCAATCACACATTCATTCGATACCAACATGCCCCTCAATCTCGGGACACACATCATAGCACAATAAACAATAAATCACACACGACAAAAGTTACATATACATATCAACGAGTACAATCACATGCATAATTCCAAACCTAATCTCGTACCCAAATAGTAATAATATCATTACATTAACAAATTACAAGGAATTACAACTTGGCCCGCTCCCTCGTTTGTGCTCCGTTGTAGCTGCATTACTGCGCCAGAACGATCTCACTGCAGCTGCATTATTGCCGCCACAACGATCTCGCTGCAACGGTACAATAGCCGTTGCAACAGTACTGCTGGCAGTACTATGACCAGTCTTCATCCCAGCTTCTTCCATAATTTGTTTCTTCCCTATCTAGTGTCTCATTCTCTATCATGCCCACTACAATGAAGACAACATCATATCAAGCTTATTTCAATAATTAAATTTTGACAGTGCAACCATCAACATGAACAATATTCTTTAACCCAAATAATACAGTAGTCCCTGCAGCACATTCACGTCATTACGTAAAGTATAACTACCCTAATTCATGGGCTTCAACTCACGTTCTGTAATAAACATAATCTACTAACCATTCGGTTATTGCCTCTTCTAAACATGATTTACATGATTAACCGTTAAAGATTTCAATTCCAAAAGAATGACCCTATAATTCTATACACCGGAAAATATAATAAACAACAACACCAGAAGGCAAATCTACATACAATAGCTTCGATCCCACATACACCCTTAAGCATAGACTCATTATTATTGCCATCTCTCCCCCTCCCCCCTAGGGATTTTCACATTACGGGGTATCACTACCCTTTTTCTAATCCATTCCTCCTTGAAATCTCACCAATTTCAAATAATCAACAACAACTTATCTAAGTTTCGATCTAACCCATCAATAGCATATCAACCATACACACGTATATGTTTAGCTAATCAAAGTACAACACAAAAGTGCGTAAACCATAGCCTACCTAGGCACCAAGCCGTCATCAAGACGTTCCCAATTGCTTGCTGGCATCGATTCTTGAGTTCTTGCGGAAAGCACTAGCTATGGAGGACGAATCTTCACCTCCTAGATCCTATTCTTTTTTCAAAAGCCTATTTTATGTTTTTGGGCATTTTTATTAAGCCCTTCTTTAGAGAATATGTTTTAAAGATCCTAACTGGAATGGGATTGGAAAGTTTTGATCCGCGACATCTGCATGGTCCCACTACAGCGGTTCCACTATGGCAGAGTGGTAGCCCCCCATCGTGGACGCGCGCCTGGGACACTAATCGTAACTTGGCCCATTCGAACTCATTCGTCTTATGCCATTTTTTTCTGGGATTTCATTTCAAATTTTCAAAAATCTAAACTCGCCCACTCTTAAGTGATCGAGGTGCTATAACGACCGGGCGGGTGTTTACATCAGATATCAATTAAAATTTTATTCATCCCTGAATGGACCTATGATATAGAGGCAAGGGTTAGTCACCCCAGGTTGATTCTAACAACGATCATAGATTTCTCTACTTCTGACCGGTGTGGGGACTTATCGATTTCTGTGTCTCGAACCCCGGATCAATCATTTGCAGGACCTCTTTAGTACACCTTATTCTTAATTTCCTCAAGTAGGTATGATAATTTTTTATGTAACTATAAATCTCCATCTAGGATCGACCAAGACTCAAGCATCAATTTACGCAATTACCCCTCCTTCAGGTTTTACGGTTCTTTATTCCTCAATCGAGTGTCCTAGGTATTCTTGATTTTGTCAGACTTCTCAGGGTGGGGTTTTTTGAAATGGTGGGGCCTTGCGGTGGAATTCAAACCGTCACTATTTTTAACTGTCCGCTGCAGCAAATGGTTTTCCTACTACAGCGGTTCCACCAGAGCGAAAAAATGGTCTCTGCAGCGGACGACGGAGTTAGTAAAAAGGCAAATTAGACGGTTGGAGTTTCATTATTCAACTTTCCCACTCCTATTTTGTGCAAATCCTCTCAATTCCCTCGGTGCTTTTTCCTCGATTTTCTCAGGTAATACTCATCCTCATGGCTTATTTACTTTATTTGCTAGTGAATGATTGTTGCGTATTGCCCATTACTTTTGTTTTCGGGTAGTTATAGGGAGATATGGGTAGGTTCTCTTATTTTGAATTCATGGCTAGCTTGTTGTAGTATGCTTCTTGTTTTTATGTTCTCAAGTGATCCCTACTGTTTTCTACGTATTTCTAGTCGGTTTCATGGTGATGTGGGGTTGAAAATGAGGGGGTTTGGGTAGGATGGTGGTTTGACTTCATTAAAGCTTTTGGGATTGAATCCATGCCCTATCGGGGTGGGTGATGCTTATTAGGGCTTGGACAAGTTCTCCCCTTGCCCGATCTGTAGTTTAATTGAAGAAATTCAGAGGTTGGAATTTCAACCTCCATTTATGGGGTTTGAAGGTCTGGGGAAGGCGATTATCGCTGCAGTCGAACGATGATCGCTGCAGTCAAACGATGATCGCTATAGCGGTACCGTTATAGTGGACCTTCTCCCGCTATGGCAATCTCGCTATGGCGGACATGCATCCATTGCAGCGGTCCGCCTGCTCAATAGCTCCCCTATGAATCCTGATTTTTCTTTTTCTCTCATTCTCTATTCTCCTTCATTATTCATCTCTTTTCTAATGTTTTTCATCAATGCAGGTTTATCATTATGGCTTATTCCAGCAACAGTCTCCACATTAAGGAGTACATCTGATTCGTAAATGACCAGTGTCAATTTAGAAACAATAAGCAGGTTGCGAAGGATTTCTTACATGAAAGAGGGTTCATCATGCAAGTTTGGAGGAGAAGTTGCTGGAATTTTATGCTCTTCTAGGAAATAGGATGGGGTCCACTGGTGGAGTATCTGGGCAAGGTCAATGAGGCCTGGGTCCAGAAATTCTATCCAACCTTCCTACCGTGGTATGAAACCGCAAGGAGCTTGTGGCCTATATCAGGGCCAGGAAGATTCTTCTCACTCCTGCTGTCGTTAATGAGGCGTTGGGTCTGCCCAACCTCTCGGTTGAGGAGTTGAAAGCCCAAGATGTGGATGAGAATGAGCAATGATTGGTGGACACCCTAGTGGTGGAGGAGCATAGGGCCTCGACCAATTGTCGAACGGGCATCCGGAGCACTCATTTTACTGTGGAGGCCAGGAGGTGGCTCAATTTGGTGTCTCGAAGGATCCGCCCGTCCTCCAATATTACGGACGTGACCTATCCCTGTGCTCTGGTGGTGGCATATGTATTGAGTGGGGTGAGGGTGAATGTAGGCGCACAGATTTTGGAGTAGTGGAGATACTTCCCAGCTAAGCCCATCACCGGTCTGCCATTTCCCTCCCTTATAACTAGGCTCTACAAGAGGGCTAGAGCGCACTAGGAGTCTTGGGATGTTATAGTAGACTGTGACAGGCCCTTTGATCCCTTGAGGGTAAAGGGAGCTATAGGGAGGGACTGAAAGAAGATAAAGAATACGTCAACTGAGGGAGATGGTGGGGCTAGCATCTCCAGATCAGTTGGCCCATTTAAGCGAATGGAGGCTGAGATGACGGATAAATGGGAGCTCCTTGGAGGGTTGCCCAGACCTCCTTCCCCCAGCAGGCCCTCCACTAGTAGGCCCTCCAGCACAACAACTGCTAATTCAGAGGAGATGCATGGGCAATTTCCGCCCTGGCTCAAGCCCATGTGGAGCTTTAGGAGGACTTGGAGTGGGAGATGAGGAAACAACATTCTCGGGACAAGTTGCTAGTCGGAATATGAAAATGGATTAAGAAGATCCTAAAGACCCTTGATCCCAGTACCAGGACAACCCAGACAACTTGGTAGGACCTCCCGGAGTTCTCCTTTCTAAACGGATTTGAGGAGAGAGCGAACGAGGATGCAAGAAGCAGTATTGCCGAGGCCTCCATCTAGATGGGTTGCAGTATTCCTTCCCCCCCCCCCCTTCCATTTTCAGCTTTTATAACTGTTTGTTGGGTAGCCCCCATTTGGGGATTAAAACAATTCTAACTTCGTTTCTTATTTTTGGAATATTGGTACTTGTTCCCCCCTATGGTGTATGGATGCCCGTTTGGCATCTTAAGTCTTTGGCCATGTTTTTGGCCCTTTTATGATATTGTAGTAGCTTTCCCTTATTCACATTTGCTTGAATGATTTCGTCATTGATGCTTGTAGTTGCTATTTAATGCTGGGGAACTTGGGATTTCTTGAGGCTGGCATTCTACCTGAACATATCCATTGCAGCAGTCGCCCTACCGCAATAGTGGAATTGTGAAAGTGATACACCTTTCTCTGTAGCAAGTCTGCGATAGTGTGACAGCTTTCACTGCAGCGAAACTCGCTAAGCCAAACACCAGTATATTTCTCGTCTCTCCAGTCAACTCAAGTCAATACCATCCACCGGTTTATCTCATGTCCTCTATAACCTCACAAAACCGGATACCAGATCTGCCTGTCAAGATACCAATTGGACTTAACCCAGGCGGTCGACATATTCGGAAAACATGATAGGAAAGAAATAAAGCGAAAACTTCCTAGATGCCTTATAGCTTCCTAAAGATTACATGTGGATGTCTACACACCAATCCGCAAGAGTCTACTTGACATTGCTATAGTACTTGTGAGACCGGTAACCTAGATGCTCTAATACCAACTTGTCACAACCCTAAATAAGCGGTCATGCGGGAACCTACATCGACTCTACTCGATAGGAGAAACCTTGCGGAACGTTACAATTAATACCCAAGAATTTCCATTAACTTATACAATTCAATAATAACTTACAATAAAAAATAAAATACAACTTCCCAAAATCATGACCCTCCCAAGATCTAGTATAGATAAGTAAAGATCTCTAATAGAATACATGACAGGACAAAAAGACACAGCTTCGTCTGAGAAGAAGAACACAAAAGTTGATGCTGAGTACTCCACGCCAATCAAAGAACTTCAACCTGCTACAACCTACACCAAAAAGGTGTAGCAAGGTAGTATCAGTATACTACACGTACTAATAGGCATCATCGGCTGAGTAATGTTAGTTAACACAATAGTATAATAATCAACATTCCATCAATGTTATTAAATTCAACAATTATTCCACTTATACAACCACTTGTTAATTTTTAATAACTACATTATCTTTTCTTAAGTCTCATCAAGGTTCATGCAATTTCCCTACACTTCCAACCAATAATTACTCCCTCATTTTGTCTCTCTCTACTCCCATTGTAGCGAAGACTCAAGCACTACAGTGATCCCACTGTCGCGGCGATATATACCTGCTGCAGTGGTATCCCGACCAGTCAGTAGCCGATGTTTTCTGATCCAGTTTTGTTCTACTCCGCCTTATAGTTTTATAACACATCTACCTTTTTTTATCACTTTCCTATGATCGACTAAGTTCGTCCATTACCATTTATTAACCTACTCAATTACTTACAGAGTTTTCAAACCTTTCCAAATCTAGTACATCAATTAATAAAGTCTACTCGCTGTCTCACAGTAATTCGCTACCTTATATTAAACCCATCATGCTACTTTTCGTACCCCACAAAACCAATTAAAATAGCATTCAATCACAAATACATATTAACTAATTCAAGTACACACAAGAAATCATCAACACATGTCGAGGGAGTCAACTTTCCAAATATTAACGTACATGCACATACCTGTCTCCATACCACACCATAAATATCATACTTGGACTGTATAGCCATATACGGTATTCCAAACATGTTTCTCACCTCAAACCCGAATCATGTCAATATATTCAGTATGACACTTGTATACATGTACCTTTCTATCTCTGCAGCTATTAAACCATACCACACAATCTCTGTCTCATAATCATCCATCAGTGATATGCTAGGCACACGCCTCTATCACATTAATGTACACACATGCCAGAGGGTCTTATGCTTTCCCTTCCAGTCATGACCTGCAGGGGACTCTACAAATCCATGTACTGTACACTCAACCGTATGAAAAATTCATCATACCTATATGTATACTCAATTCGTACACCTAGCCATATGGTCTTTTAGCCATACCTGTCTGTATACTCTCTCATGCCGCTCGCCCGAATACTCATCTCGGGCATGAGCCACTCCAGTATCCAATCCTTATTTAGAGTCTGATCATACTAACCTGTTCATCTGAGTTCCATACCTTTGGCCCCAGGCCTCACATTCACCATAATATCAATGATTTACCCTCTGTATCATCCATTATCTCAGTCACACATTCGTTCGATAACAACTCGCCCCTTAATCTCGGTACGCACATCATAGCACAACAAAAAATAAATCACACACGACAAGAGTTACATATACATATCACTGAGTACAATCACATGCATAATTCCAAACCCAATCTTGTACCTAAATAGTAATAATATTAGTACATTAGTACATTACAAGAAATTACAACTTGGCCTACTCACTGGTTTGGGCTCCGCTGCAGCGGCATTACTACTGCCACAACGGTCTCGCTGTAGCGGTATAATAGTCGCTGCAACGTTACTACTGGTAGTACTACGACCAGTCTTCACCCCAGCTTCTTCCACAATTTGTTTATTCCCTATCTACTATCTTATTCTTTATCATGCCCACTACAATGAAGGCAACATCATATAAAGCTTTTTTCAATAATTAACTTTTCACAGTGCAACCATCAACACGAATAATCTTCATCAATCCAAAAAATACAATATTCCCTGCAGCATATTCAGGTCAATACGTAAAGTATAACTACCCTAATTCACGGGATTCTACTAACCATTCAGTTATTGCCTCTTCTAAATATGATTTGCATGATTAACCATTCAAGAATTCAATTCTAAAAGAATGACTCTATAATTTTATACGCTGAAAAATATAATTAACAATAATGCCAGAAGGTCAATCTACAATACAATAGCTTTGATCTCACATACACCCTTAAGAATAGACTCATTATTATTGCCATCTCCTTCTCCCCTAGGGATTTTCACATTATGGGGTATCACTACCCTTTTTCTAATCCGTTCCTCCTTGGAATCTCACTAAGTTCAAGGAATCAATAATAATTTATCTAAGTTTCGATACTACCCATCAAAAGCATATCAATCATACGCACGTATATGTTTAGCTAATCAAAATCTAACACAAAAGTGTGTAAACCATAGCCTACCTGGGCGCTAAGCCATCATCAAGACATTCCCAATTGCTTGTTGGCATCGATTCTTGAGTTCTTACGGAAAGCCCTAGCTATAGAGGATGAATCTTCACCACCTAGCTCCTTTTCTTTTTTCAAAAGTCTATTTTTTGTTTTTGGGTGTTTTTATTAAGCCCTTCTTTAGAGAATAGATTTCAAAGATCCTAACCAGAATGGAATTGAAAAATTCTGATCTGCGTCATCTGCTGTAGCAGGACCATTTACCGCTGCAGCGGTTCCGCTATGGCGGAGTGGTAGCCCGTCGTGGCGGACGTGCGCCTGAGCCCACGGATCGTGACTTAGCCCATTCGAATTCATTCATATTACACCATTTGTTTTCTGGGAATTTCATTTCAAATTTTTAAAAATTTAAATTTGCCCTCTCTTAGGTGGTCGGGGTGCAATAATGGTCGGGCGGGTCGTTACATCCAGTTGCATCTCCACATAAGGAGAGAATTAAGAATATTCATTAATGAACTAATGAAGAGATGGATCGATATCTTAATTGATCACCACATATTTGTGATCTTGAGGTTAATCAATATCTTTAAGATTCATAGTTTTAGAGTAATTAATTTAGTTTTTCTGAATTTTCAAGTAGTTTCCGTTCGTAGAAGTATTGCTTGATTTCGTTTATTATTAAATAAAAATTTTAGTTACTTTTTTTAACATGCATTGTTTTTAAATTTATACTATTGCTTATAAACACGTTTTTTTGTGTGTAAAGAAACTAATTCCATTTATGATACTCATAATATTATGTTTGGATATTTAGAAAAAAGAGAGTTTTTCTAACATGTAAAAATAATTATTTAAGGTGTATGAATTAATAAGCTAAATATTTTCTCCAATCATTACAATATATGTGTCGCTATGTTCTTATTAGTTTGTTTAAAAAAGGCCTCCTTCTTGGACTAGTGTTGCTTCCCGTGAAAGAAATGAAGATCTCGCATATAGTTAGGCAACCAACTTAAGTAATATTTTTATATTTTAAAAATAATTTGATTTTAAACTAAATTATTATAACACTTGTCATTAATTTATATACTAAATATCTCATAATTTTATAGATTTTGTTTTCATAATTTATTATTAAAATAAAATTAATGATGAATATTTACTTTTTGACGATAGAAGTTATGTCACTAATTTTTATTTTTAATTTAAATTTTATTATTTGAAAACACTTGCACTCAAACATCTAAATGCATTAAACAATATTTCAAGAAAAAGAATCACTAATACAAAAGGAAACAAAGATTAATTAGATATGAGATTCACCATTAATTTATTGCTAAAAAACTAAAAATTAATAGACTCTTTTGATAATTGATCACTAAACGAGGTCCTACTTTCTATAAAATAGTATTAATCATTAAACGAGGTCCTACTTTCTATTATCAAAATTAGTCTTCTCGTTGAAAATAAACTGGCACGACCTGAATGACCGTGATTGACACTCATACCAATCCCCCGGTGGGAGAACCAAGCAATCCCAACCATTTTCCCAAAACCTGATATATTCAAAAAGAAAAGATAACACTTTATAGATAAGTTAAACATTCGAAACAATAAAAATCGACTCTTACAAGATATTCCCAAGATCCAATTGTCATTGCACTTCAGATGTCTAAGTATATGGTAAGATTGATAAAAACCAAAAATAAGAGAAACTGTTAATGTTTGGACAAAAGACATCTTCAACAGAGAAGTAAAACAGCACATCCTACATCGCTCACCTTTCGATAATCCGCTACTGCACTAAAGGTAAGGTCAAGACGAACTCTCAGGATAGGATTCTGCACTCAGAAAAGAAGCGCAAAAGTAGCGTCAGTATGAAATACAATACCAGTAGGCATCATTGGCTAACCTTACACATGTTATACCCCGTAAGATTTCCAACACCTAGATAGCCTATTCGCATGATGGTTGGGCATATTTGAAAGCCATACGTGCTAGAGAAAGGCCCGGGAAAGGATCGGACGGATAACCTGTCGAGCCATCGCGGAAGGAGCCGAGGCAGAGCCCCTCCGCGATGGCAACGTGTCACGGAGGTGGAGCCTCCGCGTTGGCTCCGTGACACGTTGGCCCTGTCCAGGCCCAAGTATAAGAAGCCCCACTTCGGTTTTAATTCACTTAAGACATTTGAAATTTCCAGAAAACGCAGCAAAACAGAGGAAGACGAAGAGGGTAAATATATTATCGCTCGGTTACGCTGCCAAACGTTGTCCAAACTCAAATTAACCTCAGATACCGAGGTATTTAGCAGCAGAGAGCATTCCTACGGATTTAGTTTCGCGAAATACGGCCGACGAATCGTCGAGCTACCGGACTAAGGTAAGTGGAATTGCTCCAAACTAGTGTTTATGTGTTCCTAACTGTGAAGTGAATACTTCTCCCTTCTGGACTTCTGGAAAATAGCGAGTTTTCGACCATCTTTCGATAAGCCTAAGTTTAGGCTATAATTATATCGAAAGTGATGTCATCTTTCAGAATAAAGTTGTATTTAGTACTGATTGATATATATATGAATGCAGTTGGGAGGAATAGCTGAAATACTGACCAAGCTATGCCGGTTAGTCGGGAAATCAGAAGTGAAGGTATGTAAAGCTAGTTTCCTCGGCAAGTTAGTAGTCTCGGTATAGTAAAGTAGTTTAAAGGCTAGTAGAATGTTCAGAAGTCGTGTGTTATGTTTGTTACGAATGTTGGTACGATATTGGAAGCATCATGTTATGTATATCGTTAAACTTGCTAGCACGATATAAATTCTAATATGAGTGTTAGGAACTGTACAAACATGCTCAGAATGTGATTTAGTAAAGAATGTTAGGATATTATCGTACTCAGCTGAAACCTAGTAAAGCAATGTAAATACCTGTTAGGTATCTCAGAAGTAGAATGATAGGTTAAAATGAAGTTTAGAAAGCATGTTAGAAATAGTAAATCATGTCACTATAGAAACTTAGTTATACAACATGGTTTCTAGCAGAAAAACTATATCTTGTTCAACATTAGACTCAGTACAGTATGGCAGAAGATTATATTTATACATATATATACTATTATCAGTCTCAACATGTATTAAATACGTACATATCACTACCACTAGTTCAGCATATAGTATGTACAAATACTTTATTATTATTAGCTTCAGTAAGTGGTATATGCAGGTAGTATTACTAGTTGAGACCATTGAATTGTCTTGGGGTTGGATTACCTAGCATCCATGACCGCCCAGGGTTAATAGCTGTATCGACTCGTCCGCCAGAGGAAAAGGATACGTCGCTCTACGGAGTGGCATGCCGTCCCACATGGGATGAAGATGGGATGCCAGTTTTCCCCATATTGTGCCTTTGTCGGACCTTAGACACCCCCATCAAGCGGGTACGCCCGGGGTGTTGATTCAGGAGTCCTCCAAACTCAGGTACAGTTATAGTCAGGGGCTCAGCGAGCCCAAGTGCATACCCAGGTGACTGGCAGGATGCTTATAGTTATTATAGGAGATGGGACGACCGGGGTAGGGGTATAGATTGCGTGTTGATAGTACCTCCCGACTTATGGGGGTCGAGTAAGGTTTGTGTGTGCTATGCTATGTTATGTTGTGTTATGCCATGTTATACTAGATACGAGTAGATCGATAGTAAAGCGATACATCTCCAGGTATGACTCCTACTCCTTCCAGCATGGTTAAGAGTAGGCTTAGCTTTACATTTTCAATCAGTTTAGTCTATTCCTTTCTATTTCAATTCCATCAGTTGTATTGTTACTTTCAGATATTCTTCAGTTGTTGTTTTACATACTCAGTACCAGTGGTAATGACGCCCAATGGGGCGCTGCATTACTTGCCTGCAGGTACTCATAGACGAGGGGCTGATACCTCGTGATTCCAGCCAGCTCACAAGGTCATCAGCTCCAGTCATCCGGAGCTAGATAGCTAGAGGTTTATCCCTTTTCTTTTGTTGTACAATATGGGTAGGCCGGGGCCCTGTCCCGACCATCTTATCAGTATTCTTAGAGGCTTGCAGTTTGTATATATTTCCCTGTGGTCAGATGAGCCGGTCGTGTGAGGCCGTGCAGTTGTATAGCTGTTAGTACTTCTGTTTCTTTTATGTTGGTCGTGTGGGGCCATAGCTTGACAGTAGTGGTGACCTTGCCGGTCATGTAGCTTTCTAATATTTCATTGTTGAGTTACAGATAACTAGACAGCATGGTGGCCTTGTCGGCCCGCATAGGCTCCCCTATATTGATATGTTTCTGGTTAGCTGCTAGTACAGGTACAGGTGGCTATAGGCCTAGTCGGCCAGAGGCTGTATTTACAGCCGTTATATAGCCCGTTGTTTCTCTAAATCTGAGTTAGAGCCAGCCAGGCACCAGATGTGTTCAGGCTCAGTAGTCTAGTAGTTCAGGTCCTAGTAGGGCACCAGGTGCCAGTCATACCCCCCCCCCAAAGCGGGGTGTGACAAACTTGGTATCAGAGCAGGTCGTGTACCAGGGAGTCTGCAAGCCGTGCTAAGTAGAGTCTTGTCTATGGATGTATTGTGCACCACATACTATAGGCAGGAGGCTGCGAGGCATAATAGGATGGTTATCCTTCTTTCATACTCAGTCGTGCCATAGCATTGTACAGTACAGGGTTGGTCCTTTTAAAACTTATCATATTCTTTGAATACAGATACAAGTCAGACCAGCGAAATCCTATCCCAGGCAGAAGATCAGATATAGCAACAGGAGAGAACATCAGCCAGTTACAAGGTAACTACAGCAGGAGGAGGAGGTAACAGGGATCTCCCAATGTTATCTTTTTATTGGTACCATCCCCAGTATATGTCGATAACTTCAGAATAGGAAGTCATAAGCGTAACGTATAAATGAGTCGATTTAGTTGTTAGATATATATATAAGACCTGATTAAGATAGTAGACAATATTAGATGAAAGAGAGGGAAATGTAGGATTCCCACCTCCATTCCTTCAGGTGTGGTACAGTTCCATGTCTTCGTTTCGTTGCGGTAAGAAAAAGTCATTCCTACCCCTTAGTTTTTATCCCAGTGTAGCAAAGGGCATAAGGATTGAGACGACGTTGCCCAAAGCAAGCAGTAAGTGAAAGGTGGATTGGTTGATTCCAGAAAGTGTTAGAAAGAGTAAGGAGCCCTTATGATTATGTAAGTTGTGCAGACCCTCACGGTAATAAGTCAGAAGAGAAAGTAAGACTACTAGCTTACTCGAAGTGGCTGTAGGAGATCCGTCAATGATGGACTCCCAGTAAGAGTCAAGTTCAAGTCAGGAAAGGGTTGAATCCGTCGTGGCATGCTAACGACGGCAGGGTATGTCTGCAAGATAATAGTTATAATCATAGCTGTGATATCAAAAGACAGGGAGATTATATGAATAAGATGGGTCCGACTGCAAGTCAGAAGAAGTATAGGTTGGAACTTGACTGGCAACCTTATTCACAGTGTAAGGCAGGTACCTTGAACCCCATAGCCCAGTTTAAGGAAGATGAAGGTGAAGAGCATGAATACTAGATTTTGAGGGGAAATCAGAATCACCTCTAGATTGATAGAACATCGTGTATTAAGGACTAAACCTTAGACGAACAGCTAAGAGACAGTAAGGTTGTAGTTTAGAATGTTGCGGTATGTCCGCCCAAGGAGAAGGTAAGAGGGTATCGAACCAGAGACTCCAATCTAGTGTGGCCCAGAGACAAGGTGACAGTCACGGGCCTTAATATAATGTCAAGTAAGGCCACAAGGTTCGAATGTTGACCCCACATTGTAAGAGTGGCAAAATTTCAAATAGCAGATCATAGCTAAAGTGCATGTGTGTGTTGCTTCCAGAATGGAATGAAAAAAAATCCCATGAAATGATAAGAGAGGATATGAGATATCATTAGACCGTAGGAGCGGTATATCATGTGCAGTATGAAATTCAGTAAGGCATGATAGAGATTACGTATCACCACAAAATTCAGTATGTATTGTACATAGTTGTTGATATATATATATATCTACAGATGATAGATATGATGTAAGTAGTTGGCAATGGGGGTTACAGTCATACAGATTTTGGTTAGCTGCTAGGAAATATATACAGATCGTATTGCCGGACCCCTCACCAAAAGAGAGGGGGGCATGTTAAGTGGTCGTACATTATTTTCCCAGCCTTGTAGGTGAGAGTCGGCCTTAGTCAACCTAGCAGCTATTATGCGGAACACCCCGCAAGTCAGCCGATCGTCTCAGTCAGACAAACCTGTGGGTACCCCAAGAAAGAGTCCATATCAGTAGTCAGTGATGGACTAGTACTTCAGCTGGTTCTCGTAAGGTATTCAGATACAGAGCCCTAACAGAAGGCCAGTCTTTACAGAATGGCTCATAAGACCGAGAATTTCCAAGAACAGTAATATAAATCCAAGGGGGTACGAATAAGGCGTAAGAAATTGGTAGTGCTCTGCTAGCACAATGTTTACTAAGACAAGGAGATCGGTAGGTTCCCTATGAAGATCCAGGTACGAATCACCTGAGAGTAGGTTGGACTAAGCACAACATCACAATTGTTCAATTAGGAGGACGAAAAAGTTAGCTGTCCACAACCCCGCAGTTATGCATGAGCTACAGATGTCCGAGTAGGACATGTAGAGCATCGTTAGACTACTGTAGCATTCGGATCATTTAACCCAGCTATTTAGTTAGTCAAGGTTATTCAACCAGACTATTAGAGATCATAATCATTGTTAGGATCCGCTGATCAGATACGGGCACATGGTGTGCAGATAGTCGTTCAGGTTATCTCAGCAACAAGTAGCCTTAGCATGCGGCCAGAAGGCCAGATAAGCTCTAGCTATACCGGTAGATTACTTGTCAGATTCTCCGGTATAATAAACCAGTATGACCGTCAGTTATATGTCAATTTTTCTAAATGTGAATTTTGGCTGAGTTCAGTAGCCTTTTTGGTCACATTGTGTCGGAGGCTGGTGTACAGGTAGATACACAGAAAATCGAAGTAGTGAAGACATAACCCAGACCTACCACTCTGATCGAAGTATGCAATCCTTGCGGTTAGCCGAGTACTACAGAGGGTTTGTGGAAGGATTTTCCACCTTAGCAGCACCTCTGACTAAATTGACATAGAAGGAAGCAAAGTTCCAGCAGACTGAGGCGTGTGAGCAGAACTTCCAGAAGTTAAAAGACAGGTTAACATCAGCCCCAGTGTTAGTATCGCCAGAAGGTACAGAGGGTTGATGCAGCATGGTAAAGTAATAGCTTATGCTTTCAGGCTGTTGAAGAAACATGAAAAGAATTATCTTACCCATGACCTGGAGTTAGCTGCAGTAGTTTATGCCTTAAAGAGTGAATATTTTGTATCACCCAGGAAGGGCTAATGTGGTAGCAGATGCCCTTAGCCGTAAATCTATGGGGAGTTGGCATACTTGCAGCCTGAACAACAAGAATTAGCTCGAGAATTATACCAGTTAGCCGGTTTAGCCGTTCACATAGCAGAAATAAAGGACAACAGAGTGGTAATACAGAATATCGCAGTGTTGTCTTTAGTGGTGGAAGTAGAGGAACGACAATATGAAGACCCTAGCCGGGTTCAACTTGAACACAAGGTTCATCAAGGAGAGGTGACATATTTTCAGATAATCGGGGATGAAGTGTTGCGATGTAAAGGCCGCATTTGTATTCCAGGTATTTTGCGGCTTCGCCAGCAGATTATGAATGAGGTACATTACACCCGTTGTTCTCTCCACCCCGGTGCGACAAAAATGTATCACGATATCAAAGAAAACTACTGGTGGCCAGGTATGAAAAGAGAAATTACTGAATTTGTAGCTCAATGTCCTAACTGCCAACAGGTGAAAGCAGAACATCAGAAACCAGGCGGTTTGACTCAAGACATAGTTGTGCCTCTCTGGAAATGGGAAGCAGTGAATATGGATTTTGTAGCAGGATTACCCCGTACTAAACACAGACATGACTCTATATGGGTGATAGTTGACAGATTGACAAAATCAGCTCATTTCCTGTCGGTAAGAACTACCTTCTCGGCTGAAGATTTGCGGAGTTGTATATCCGAGAAATAGTCAGATTGCACGGAGTGCCAGTATCCATTATTTCAGATAGAGGAGCACAGTTTACGGCTAGATTTTGGTGGTCGTTTCAGAGAGGTCTGGGAATGCAGATTAATTTAAGCACAACATTCCACCCTCAGACAGATGGACAGGCTAAGCGCACTATTCAGATGCTCGAAGATATGTTGCGAGCGTGTGTGCTAGATTTCGGTGGCAGTTGGGATGAGCATTTGCCGTTAATTGAATTTGCCTACAATAACAGCTATCACTTATCCATCCAAATGGCGCCTTTTGAGGCTTTATATGGGCAAAAATGCAGATCGCCGGTTGGCTGGTTTGAAATAGGAGAATCGGCATTGGTTGCCCCAGACATTGTTCAGCAGTAAGAGGAAAAGGTAAAGCTTATCCGAGAACGTTTACTGACTGCACAGAGCCGCCAAAAATAATATGCAGATGTGCGGCGTAGAGATTTGGAGTTTGATGTGAATGACTGGGTATTTTTGAAAGTGTCTCTGATGAAAGGGATGATGAGATTCGGCAAGAAAGGTAAGCTCAGTCCAAGATTTGTTGGGCCTTATCAGATTCGTCGAAGGATAGGCCGAGTAGCATATGAGCTGAACTTGCCTCCAGAATTAGAATCCGTTCATCCGGTCTTTCATGTATCTATGCTGAGTAAATGCATAGGAGACCCGTCTAGAGCAGTCCCAGTCCAGGATATCCAGGTTACAGAAAAGCTGGCCTATGAAGAGGTTCCAGTAGCTATCCTAGATAGACAGATTCGCAGATTGAGGACTAAAGATATTCCGTCTGTCAAGGTATTGTGGTGTAACAGGAACCGAGAGGAGATCACTTGGGAGGTGGAGGAAGATATGAAGACCAGATATCCTCACTTATTCCAGGCCTAGTCAGGCGACTGGTATGTCTGTATTATTACTTATGCAATACCTTTATATGAATAAATGAGAAAGATTGATGCTTAGCTATCTAGTGAATCTTAAAGTATTGTGTGCAGTACTTGTATTGAAATTTTCTGCGTTTCAGGTTTTTGGTATAGTCCATATTACAGGGGAGACTCTGCCGAAATTTTTCTAAATAAGTAAATTGAGAAGTCCTCTAGATAGCAGTTTCCCTTCGAGGACGAATGTTCTTAAGGGGGGAGAATGTTATACCCCGTAAGATTTCCGACACCTAGATGGCCTATTCGCACGATGGTTGGGCATATTTGAAAGCCATACGTGCTAGAGAAAGGCCCGGGAAAGGATCGGACGGATAACCTATCGAGCCATCACGGAAGGAGCCGAGGCAGAGCCCCTCCGCGATGGCAACGTGTCACGGAGGTGGAGCCTCCGCATTGGCTCCGTGACACGTTGGCCCTGTCCAGGCCCAAGTATATAAATCCCCACTTCGGTTTTAATTCACTTAAGACATTTGAAATTTCCAGAAAACGCAGCAAAACAGAGGAAGACGAAGAGGGTAAATATATTATCGCTCGATTACGCTGCCAAACGTTGTCCAAACTCAAATTAACCTCAGATACCGAGGTATTTAGCAGCAGAGAGCATTCCTACAGATTTAGTTTCATGAAATACGGCCGACGAATCATCGAGCTACCGGACTAAGGTAAGTGGAATTGCTCCAAACTAGTGTTTATGTGTTCCTAACTGTGAAGTGAATACTTCTCCCTTCTGGACTTCTAGAAAATAGCGAGTTTTCGACCGTCTTTCGATAAGCCTAAGTTTAGGCTACAATTATATCAAAAGTGATGTCATCCTTCAGAATAAAGTTGTATTTAGTACTGATTGATATATATATATATGAATGCAGTTGGGAGGAATAGCTGAAATACTGACCAAGCTACGCCGGTTAGTCGGGAAATCAAAAGTGAAGGTATGTAAAGCTAGTTTCCTCGGCAAGTTAGTAGTCTCGGTATAGTAAAGTAGTTTAAAGGCCAGTAGAATGTTCAGAAGTCGTGTGTTATGTTTGTTACGAATGTTGGTACGATATTGGAAGCATCATGTTATGTATAGCGTTAAACTTGCTAGCACGATATAAATTCTAATACGAGTGTTAGGAATTGTACAACATGCCCAGAATGTGATTTAGTAAAGAATGTTAGGATATTATCGTACTCAGCTGAAACCTAGTAAAGCAATGTAAATACCTGTAAGGTGTCTCAGAAGTAGAATGATAGGTTAAAATGAAGTTTAGAAAGCATGTTAGAAATAGTAAATCATGTTACTATAGAAACTTAGTTATACAACATGGTTTCCAGCAGAAAAACTATATCTTGTTCAACATTAGACTCAGTACAGTATGGCAGAAGATTATATTTATACATATATATACTATTATCAGTCTCAGCATGTATTAAATACGTACATATCACTACCACTAGTTCAACATATAGTATGTACAAATACTTTATTATTATTAGCTTCAGTAAGTGGTATATGCAGGTAGTATTACTAGTTGAGACCACTGTATTGTCTTGGGGTTGGATTACCTAGCATCCATGACCACCCCAGGGTTAATAGCTGTATCGACTCGTCTTCCAGAGGATGAGGATACGTCGCTGTACGGAGTGGCATGCCGTCCCACGGTGAATGAAGATGGGATGCCAGTTTTCCCCAAATTATGCCTTGGTCGGCCCTTATACACCCCCGTCGAGCGGGTATGCCCGGGGTGTTGATTCAGGAGTCCTCCGGACTCAGGTACAGTTATAGTCAGGGGCTCAGCGAGCCCAAGTGCATACCCAGGGGACCGACAAGATGCTTATAGTTATTATAGGAGATGGGACGACCGGGGTAGGGGTATAGATTGCGTGTTGGTTGTACCTCCCGGCTTATGGGGGCCGGGTAAGGTTTGTGTGTGCTATGCTATGTTATGTTGTGTTATGCCATGTTATATTAGATACGAGTAGATTGATAGTAAAGCGATACATCTCCAGGTATGACTCCTACTCCTTCCAGCATGGTTAAGAGTAGGCTTAGCTTTACGTTTTCAATCAGTTTAGTCTATTCCTTTCTATTTCAATTCCATCAGTTGTATTGTTACTTTCAGATATTCTTCAGCTGTTGTTTTACATACTCAGTACCAGTGGTACTAACGCCCAATGGGGCGCTACATTACTTGCCTGCAGGTACTCATAGACGAGGGGCCGATTTCTCGTGATTCCAGCCAGCTCACAGGGTCATCAGCTCCAGTCATCCGGAGCTAGATAGCTAGAGGTTTATCCCTTTGCTTTTTTTGTACAGCATGGGTAGGCCGGGGCCCTGTCCCGACCATCTTATCAGTATTCTTAGAGGCTTGAAGTCTGTATATATTTCCCTGTGGTCAGATGAGCCGGTCGTGTGAGGCCGTGCAGTTGTATAGCTGTTAGTACTTCTGTTTCTTTTATGTTGGTCGTGTGGGGCCATAGCTTGACAGTAGTGGTGACCTTGCCGGTCACGTAGCTTTCCAATATTTCATTGTTGAGTTACAGATAACTAGACAGCATGGTGGCCTTGTCGGCCCTCATAGGCTCCCCTATATTGATATGTTTCTGGTTAGCTGCTAGTACAGGTACAGGTGGCTATAGGCCTAGTCAGCCGGAGGGTGTATTTACAGCCGTTATATAGCCCGTTGTTTCCCTGAATCTTAGTTAGAGCCAGCCAGGCACCAGATGTGCTCAGGCTCAGTAGTCTAGCAGTTCAGGTCCTAGTAAGGCACCAGGTGCCAGTCATACCCCCCCCCAAAGCGGGGTGTGACAACATAATAACATACATACATATAGATAACAATGTGCAATTAATCTGAAACATAATTTATACATAACCATACTCAACTCAGGAATTAAATTCTACTTAGGAGCCAACCGGCCTGCTCACTGGATTAGACCATCGCTGCAGTGGGCACCTGATCGCTGCCACGGTCTCGCCACGGCAGAACATATCCCTCTGCAGCAGTACTGCTTAACAGTAGCTTGACTTAGTTGCACATGCAATATTTCACTAACTCCTTACAAACTATACATCATTGCAATTATCCACGTATGCCACAGTCATCATTAAATGATATATATCATGTAACCACATAGGGTATATAATGAGTCAATCCCAAAGATTGCACATCAATCATTAAATCTCTTTCAAATATTACAACCATTAATTCATTGCAAGCCTCAACAATTCAGACGACAAGCACATGACCCAAAGTTCATTTCAGTTAAATACACATACATAGTTTAAGTCTCACAATTCTTTCAATGCACCAATAACACAACAAATGGTGACATGCCGGGCACATACCTCCGTCACATCACCATAAACACTCGATCACTGAACATCAATGTACACACATGCCTGAAGGTCTTATTTCTTCCCTTCTAGTTATGATCTGCAGGGGACTCAAGAAAACTATGTACTATACCAGCGTGGTACCCGCTCCCACTCATATGCTCGTCCAGATGTTTTCCTCGAATATGAACCGCTCAGTTAGTCTTGCTCGCTCAGATGCTCCCCTTAGGTATGAGCCACTCAAACTCAGGATATTTACATTATCCGCATTCATAATCATAGTTCATATATTAACATTAGTCCATAGTTATGACTTTTAGCAGGTCTCATTCTACCCCCATTAATCTAACCTTTTTAATGGTTCAACAATTCTCAAAAAGTACAAAATACATGTACAACATATACACTTTATTCCACATTGCACAGGTAACTACACCACATTAGAGTCACGAAATCGGGGAATTCAACAAAGAATTGCAAAACACTTAAGATCCAGAGACATCATACACATTACAATTCCTATCTATGCATACCATCATGGAAGGTCTAACCCCTTCTGAACCATAATCTACCTCGATTTGGAGGATTCGAATGATAATCACACGGCTGGAGCCTTATCTTTCCTCAATGCCTTCATATGCTCAAAGTCTAAAGAGAAGAAAGGAACACAATTTCAATAATCTACTATCAAAGCAAAGGTTTTGGGGATTCAAACCCTCCCCAATCTACCCATTATCACAACCACCTCATTTTCCATGGCTTGATTCTTAATTCTTACTCCCTCAAACCCTCTTTAAGGAAATTTAAGGTTAAAGTCTCCCTTTGATCTAGATCTAGGTTTCAATTTCCCGCATGAACTACGTTCTATAAGAACTACACATTAGGGAATAGTCATTACTCCCTTTTTAAACTTAAATCAACCCCCATTAGTTCCCCATGATTCAGCCCTAGTTCTACCAACCTAGAGTTCTCTTCCTAGCCAGAATCACCATTAGGGGTCCCCCCCTTGATTTTTTAGTGTTTAAGTAATCAACCATAGGAGTAACAAGTTGGGTTCTTGCCTTGAGATGGAAAGTCAAACTGCTCTAGGAAAATCGCCTCCAGCTCTTGGGAAATTGTGCTTTGGAAAATAATGGGGTATAACCCCTAAAGTTCCACTTAAACCCACTTTTTAATTCCCGTCTCTCACTGCAACGGTCACTTTTCTATTGCAACTGACCCACTACAGTGGATCCAACGGTTATTCTCCAGATCCATTATAGTGGAACTCTGACCGTCATGATGGTCTCACTACAACGGAAATTCCACCACTACAATAGTCCCCTGTAACCAGTGGCTCCCCAATTCCTGCTCTCAACCCATTCTTAACATTTAAATTTCCACTATCTCACCTAATAACATCTTTATAAGCACCACCTAGGCCAGTTAGGATGTTCTAGGTTTATTTCCCTCATATTGACGTACGAATCATTACATTAGATACTAACTAAAATACCGTTCATCCCCGAATGGCCTACAAAAGAAAGGAGAAGAGACCATACCAGATTCCTCAAACAATCGAAGGCATTTGATCTGCATGTTGGCTTCAGTCTCCTAAGTGACCTCCTCTATGGGACAATTCTCCCACTGGATCTTTACCGTTGCAATCTCCTTCTATCTCAGCTTTCGAACCTCTCTATCTACTATCGCCACTGGCTCTTCCTCATAAGATAAATTTTCATCCAGCAACATCAAGTCCCATTTGATTATGTACGATCCATCTCCATGGTATTTTTTCAACATGGAAACATGGAGGGTGAGATATATTCCGAAAAGTCCTAGAAGAAGGGCTAATTCATAAGCCACTTCCCCTATAGATCGAAGAATCTCAAACGGCCCAATGTATCTCAGGTTGACATTTCCCCTCTTATCAAACCACATTACTCCCTTCATGGGAGATACCTTGAGTAACACTAGCTCCCCCTCCATAAACTCCATGTCTGTCACCTTCCAATCTGCATACTGCTTCTGCCTACTTTGAGGAGCCACCAGACGTTCTTTGATTACCCGGACCTTTTCCAATGACTCTTTAAGCAAATTCGTGCCCCAAGGCCTTACCTCAAATGCTTCAAACTACCCAATTGGGGACTTGCATTTTCTCTCATACAACACTTCAAATGGCGCCATGCCAATGCTGGAATAGTAGTTTTTTTTGTAAGAAAACTCTGCCAGGGGTAAAAATTTATCCCAATGGCCACAAAAATCTATCACGCAAGCCTGGAACATATAACCTAACACCTATATGATCCTTTCTAATTACCCATCTATTTGTGAATGGTACGATGTACTTATGTCCAATCTAATGCGTAATTCTTCCTACAAGGTCCTCCGAAAATAGGAGGTGAACTGAGTACCTATGTCTGCCACAATTGAAGCCAGCACCTATGTAACCGAATTACCTCCTTCACATATATCTTGGCCAGTCTCAGCATTATAGGTACTTTGACCAGCAAGAAGTGGGCAAACTTGGCCAATCTGTCAACAATGACCTAGATGGAATCGAACTTTCCCAGTGTCTTTTGGAGACCAACCACGAAGTCCATTGCTATTCTTTCCCATTTCTACTCTAGGATGGGCATCCTCTGGAGTACTCCCCCAGGTTTCTAGTGCTCGTACTTCATCTGTTGACATCTCAAGCACTAGGTGACATAATCAATAATGTCCCTCTTCATTCTGCCCTACTAATAATGCCGCTTCAAGTCATGGTACATTCTAGTAACCCCAGGATAAATGGAGTACCTCGAGTTGTGAGCTTCTGAATGGTTTTAATAACCCCATCAACTCGAGGAACACACACACGCCTGTTTATCCTCAAGACTCCTTGGTCATCTAGCATTGCTTCCTTATCCTCCCTCCTCCTCCACAGAACCTTGTCTCGAATCTTGCTCAGCTTTGCATTCTCAAACTGCCTGACTTTTATCTCTTCTAGTAGTGATGACTTAGCCTCAGTGTTGGCTAGGATTCCACCTGTTTCCATCAATAAAAGTCTCATCAGGATGTTTGTTGGTGTCTGGACTTCTATAACCATTGGTCGCTGAGTAGCTTTCGAACACGCTAAGCTGCCCATACTCACTGCCTTCTGGATCAACGCATCGACCATCACATTTGCCTTTCCTAGGTGGTACAGGATCATCAAATCATAATCTTCTAGTAACTTTATCTATCTTCGCTATCTCAGGTTGAGGTCTTTCTAGGAGAACACATATTGGAAGCTGCAATAATCTGTGAATACCTTACAACGGGCCTTGTACAGGTAAGTCTCTAGATTTTCAAGGTGAACACCACCACTGCCAACTCCAGATCATGTGTGGGTAATTCTTCTCATGCACCTTCAGTTTCCTCGATTCTAAGTGATAACCTATCCTTCATGCATTAACATAGTACCCAATCCAGAACGTAAGGCATCACAATAAACTACGAAATCTTTACCATCCACCGGTAGGGACAGGATTGACACCGTGATTAACAAGGTTTTGAGTTTTTGAAAGCTCTCTTCATATTCCTCAGACCACTGGAAGGGCACATCCTTTTGAGTCAACCTTGTCAATACTGAGGCAATGGATGCAAATTCCTTCACAAATCAGCAATAGTAATTGGCCAGCCCCTAAAACTCTAAATCTCGGTCATCGTAGTAGGTCTAGCTCAGTTTCGAGCTAATTGCCTAATCCTCTCTTCCTCTGTGGGTAGTAGGGGCAAAGCACACCTAGAAAAGGAGTGAAATCGAGCCTCCTAAGTAGCGACTAAAGAGCCCCCCTACTTGATGGTGGTGAACTCGTCCCGCCTCCTATCTCTCAGAGTACATGGTACATACTTCTCCAAAAAGGTGGAGTAGAACTGGATCCAGGTTAATGGTGGTGATCCCACGGGTCTGCACTCCACAAAATCCCTCCATCAGAGCTTAGCATCGTCCATCAACTGGAAGGTAAAAACTCCATCACATACTTCTTTACTGGCCCCATTTTGTGGACCCTCTCTTAATAGTCAATTATGAATTCATAGGCGTCCTCCGCCTCAATTTTGTAGAAAGTGGGAGGCTTCATCTTGGTGAACCTCCAAAATAGATCATTTTCCTCCCCAGTCGTTACCGGTCCAACAACCAGCCTTGGAAACATCACTGCCTCTAACATATCATCTACACGAGAAGCCACTGCAGCTGCATGTTTTATCCCCTACTGCTGCCTTGTAGGAGTCGCTGGCGCTGCCCCATTACCCACGAGGCCACTCAAAAGGTTAAGGACTTGAGCCAGGACCTCAAAAGATGTTGGAGCAGTTACCGCATCTCCCTGAGTCGGGACCTCCACCTCCACAGCCACCCTCTCCTGAACTACCAGTGGTACGAGAGATGCAGATCTGTCTTGAACCGGAGATAGAGTGGAGGCCCCTCCTCTAACAGAGGTAGGCCTCCGCCCACGACCTCGGCCCTATCCTCTATCGCAAACTGCGACTGCTACTGCCAGTTTGGGTGTTCCCTCTCTGTTTTGCCATCTATGAGATAAACAAATGAGAGTTGTTATATATCAATTTGGATCACCAGATACCAATTGGAATCAAGTAATCACACGAAAAGGAAATAAAAAGAGAGTTTTCCTAAAGTCCTGCAGCCTTTTAAAGATAAGTTACGGATGTTTCTGCACTAATCCAAGAGACTCTACTAAACCCGTCTTAGTGCAATGAGATCGGCACATCTAGTGTCTGATACCAATTTTTCAAGACCCAAATGGCCGTTATAGGCACCCACACCAACCTCCGGTGGGCAAACCAATCAATCCCAGCTATTTTCCCAAATCCTGATGCATTCAGAAAAGAAAAGATAGCACTTTATAGCTAAATGAAACATTCAAAATAATAAAAACCAACTCTTACAAAACATTCCCAAGATCTTATTATCATTGCACTTCAGACTTCTAAGTACATGACTAAGATCGATACAAACTAGAAATAAGAGAAACTATAAATGTTCGGACGAGAGACATTGTCAATGGAGGAGTAGAACAACACATCTTGCATTACTCACCTTTCGATAATCCGCTGCTGCGCTAAAGGTAATGTCGAGGCAAACTTCCAGTATCGGATTTCGCACTCAGAAAAGAAGTGCAGGAGTACCATCAGTACGAAATAATATATTGTTAGGCATCATCGACCGATCTTACATAATAACACACATACATATAGACAACAATGTGCAATTATTCTAAACATCATTTATACATAATCATACTCAGTTCAGGAATTAAATTCTACTCAGGTGCCAACTGGTCTGCTCACTGGATTAGACTATCGCTGCAGCAGAAACTTGACCGTTACCACGATCTCACCGCGGTGGAACATATGTCGCCGCTCGGTACTGCTTAGCGGTAGCTCGACTTAGTTGCACATGTAATATTTCACTAACTCCTTACAAACCATACATCATTACAATTATCCACGAATGCCACAGTCATCATTAAATGATATATATCACGTAATGATTCAATCCCAAAGATTGCACATCAATCACTAAATCTCTTTCAAATATTACATCCATCAATTCATTGCAAGCCTGAACAATTCAAATGACAAGCACATGACCCAATGTTTATTTCAGTTAAATACATATACTCAGTCAGAGTCTCACAATTCTTACAATGTACTAATAACACAACAAATGGTGACATGCCGTGCACACGCCTCCATAACATCACCATAAAAACTCGATCACAGAACATTGATATATACACATGCCAGAGGGTCTTATTTTTGCCTTTCCAGTCATGTACTGTACCAGCGTGGTAGCCTCTCCTACTCATATACTCGTCCGGATGCTTCTCTCGGACATGAGTCACTCAGTCAGTCTTACTCGGTCGGATGCTCCCCTTGGGCATGAGCCACTCAACTCAGTATGTTTATATTATCCGCATTCATAATCATAGTTCATATATTAACATTAGTCCGTAGTTATGACTTTTAGGAGGTCTCATTCTATCCCCATTAATCTGCCCTTTTAACGGTTCAATCTATTCTCAGCAAGTACAAAAGACATGTACAACATATACACTTTATTCCACACTGCACAGGTAACTACACCATATTAGAGTCACGAAATCAGGGAATTCAACAAAGAATAGTAAAACACTTAAGATCCAGAGATATCATACACATTACAATTCCACATCTATGCATACCATTATGGAAGGTCTAACTCCTTCTAAACCATAACCTACCTCGATTTGGAGGATTCGAACGACAATCACACGCTGGAGCCTTGGCTTTCCTTAACGCCTCCGAACACTCAAAGTCTAAAGACAAGAAAGGAACACAATTTCAATAATCTACTATCAAAACAAAGGTTTTCAAGATTCAAACCCTCCCCAATCTACTCATTATCATAACCACCTCATTTCCCAGGGCTTGATTCTTAACCCTTACTCTATCAAATCCTCTTTAAGGCAATTTAAGGTTAAAGTCTCCCTTCCACCTAGTTCGTGATTTCAATTTCCGCATAAACTACGTTCTATAAGAACTACACATTAGGAAATGGTCATTACTCCCTTCTTAAACTTAAAATCAACCCTCATTAGTTTCCCATGATTCAG
Source organism: Datura wrightii (assembly GCA_035772735.1). Lineage (NCBI taxonomy): Eukaryota > Viridiplantae > Streptophyta > Magnoliopsida > Solanales > Solanaceae > Datura > Datura wrightii. The sequence goes on along the minus strand of JASDFA010000019.1, from coordinate 16,883,147 downwards.
CCCTAGTTCTACCAACCTAGGGTTCTCTTGCTAGCCAGAATCACCATTAAGGGTCCCCCTTGATTTCTAAGTATTTAAGTAATCAACCATAGGAGCAACAACTGCGTTCTATAAGAACTACACATTAGGAAATGGTCATTACTCCCTTCTTAAACTTAAAATCAACCCCCATTAGTTTCCCATGATTCAGCCCTAGTTCTACCAACCTAGGGTTCTCTTGCTAGCCAGAATCACCATTAAGGGTCCCCCTTGATTTCTAAGTATTTAAGTAATCAACCATAGGAGCAACAAGTTGGGTTCTTACCTCGAGAAGGAAAATCAAATAGCTAAGTTTATTGCAGTAAATCATTTGAATTATTGTAACAACCTTGAAATATTTAGGCAACTATTACAATTTCTTTGATTTTGTTGAAAAATTATTGAAGTGTCGTGATAACTCACTGCTCTGTTAAATAAATAATTAACATTTGGTGTACTTGTTTAATCAGCTATAGTAATTATTCCCCTATTTTATATTAAATTATTAATTTAATTAATATTTTATCTAATGTGTGTAGATAAAATGCCTTTAAAAAGAGCAAAAAAAATATCGATAGAAGTGTTGTTGCTTTTAGAAAATCAAAAAGAGGTAGGACACAATCACACACACACAAAAAAAAGATGAATAGACTTATGCTCAATTATAATTCAGTATTTCCTCTATAAGCTTGTCTTTATCCATTCAAGATTGATCTTGGTATTAATAATGAAAATAGGACTTTCAATTTTTAAAAAGAAAATATTACTAGTATTATTTATTCTCCCTAAAAAATTCAAAAGAATAGATTTCTTTTTCAAAAAGAATATTAGTTTAACCAAGGAAAATAATATTTATTAATCACCTTAATTCAATAAACATTTATGTAAAATCAGAAAAAATTTCAAATTTAGAATTTACGTTTCAACAACGGTATTACACTAATACTATAATAATTAAAATTATGATTAAATGATTATAAATATTTAGTAAAAGTACGAGAATTTTGTGAATTCTCGATCAAGTCTCTAAATGTGCATCTGGATAAAGTCCCATCTTTTTAGTTACCCAATTTAAAGAAAAAATGTTCAACTTTTGATATTTAATTATTTATAGATTTTAATTTTAATTAAACATTTGTTATCTTCGATTAGTCTATATATATATATATATATATATATATTAATTATCCTTTGTTGAAAATAAATAGTATCAAGATAATTCAAAAACTGTATTAACTACCAAAGGAGCACGACAAATAAACAGACTAAAATCAAGAGACTCCATTGATTTTTTTTAAAAAAAACAAGATACTAAAATTTGTCGATTTTTTAATAGATAAAACCAGTGTATATCTGTCTGTTACTTTTCACACAACAATGCATGAAAACTATGTAAAAGAAATTATTTTCAAAAACATCGGTGGATGTTCGTGGGTCAATTTCGCGTGAAAATTATTATTATTCATTATATTTGTTTTTAATAGAAAAACTTAATGGAGCTACATAATAACATAAGTATTTAAGTTGTCACCCAAAAATAGTCTTGCTATTATACCTCCCAATAATTAATTAGTTTTTGTTAAAATTTAAACTGACATGTTTATCCTCATCCATTAAAAACTATCCTAGGTCAAATAAATTTAACCCGATAAAATTCCTACTACACCAAGTTTCATATTTCATCTTAAGAGTACAAAAAAATTATTCTTCACTACTATTAATCATGGCTAAGAAAAATTGCGTTGTTAGTCTTGTCATTTGTATTTTGCTACTTGTCAACTTATATGCTGCAAGGGAGGAGTTTGATTCGATATCCTCAATAAAAAGTGCTGCTACACAAGCTAAGGAACAAGATTGGTGGTTTTCATGATTTCATTTTCATCCATGGCTACGCCCATGACCATTTGTTCATCCTTCAATGCTTGCTGGTGGTTTTCATCCTCATCCATGGCCATTTGTTCATCCTCCAATGTCCAGCTGGCGGCTTTCATTCTAAGTTTCCTTATTATCCATGGAGATTCATGCACCCACCAGTTTCATCTCCACCTAAAGAAGAGAACTAAGAATAGTCACTAATGAAGTGATGGATCGATATCTTAATTGATCACCACATATTTGTGATCTTGAGGTTAATCAATATCTTCAAGATTCATAGTTTTAGAGTAGTTAATTTAGTTTTTGTGAATTTTCAAGTAGTTTTCGTTCGTAGGAATGTTGCTTAATTTCGCTTATCATTAAATAAAATTTGGTTTCATTTGTCACGCCCAACCTTGGGAGGCATAACTGGCACCTAATGCCGCACTGGGCTCTGAGCTGACCTAGCTAGGCATATACACTTTTGGTGCATACCAACTGCACCTATCAAGAAAACAAACAGCTATATCTCAACTCAAAACATAGCCTTAGGCCATCAAAGTCGCCACGTAAACACTTGCATTAAATCAGCTAACCTAACAATTGCAATAATGTCATCCTATGTAGGCCGATAAGACCACCATACTGACTAATCATAATAGAAGGTAAGAAGGCACACATATACATATATACAAGCCAACAAAGCTACTAACAGATAACGTAACTAGGACCCACGTGGTCAACGATGCGAGTCTAACCCAAATTGTCGTCTGCAAGCCTCTAAGAGTAAAATATTAGTCAAGACAAGTCCCCGACCTACCTAAAACTGTATAACAAAAGACAGGAAAATATCTAATCATATGGCAACTCCAAAGGAAAGGAGGTGACCAATTTGCTGGATCTGAACAGCTACTAAGGAGGACTCGAAACCTGTATGTTTGAACCTGCAAGCAAGTATGCAGTGCCCCATGCATGGGCGTCAATACAATATGTACCAAATATGTAAGACAGTAATAATAACTTAATAAAAGCTGAAAAGAACTGAAAATATTCAGCAGTAAGGGCCAGAAGTTTACCTGTATGATCTCACAACCATAAACTGTATCTAGTAGGCAAATATACAAATAAGAACCTAACCTAGCCCCCAAAAGCCTAGAAGGTGCAAGAAAAACACAGAATAACCTACTTGGGCCCCCATAAGTCCTTGCAAGTATAAGAAATCTATATACTCATATCTGTTTCACTGTAGCCCCGTCGGCAAGTTGTAGCTAAGGCATACTCGACACTGAAGATTGTATCCGAGCCTTCTGGGCTCCTGCAACTGTGTTTGAGCCATCTGGGCTCCTGTAACTATACCTGAGCCATCTGTGCTCCTACAACTGTATTTGATCCATCTGGGCTCATGTGACTGTATCTGAGCCGTTTGTGCTCCTGTAACTGTGTTTGAGTCATCTGCGCTCCTATGACTGTATCAGAGCCATCTGGGCTCCTATGAGTCAGTAACACCAACCCAGGCATAAGGGAAGCTAGTAAAGGCACCAGACTTCAAATGGCTCTGTGGGCCTCAGTATAGTCGCTCGCGACTTTATATGGCAATGTGAGTGTTAGATAGCCCCGTAGGCACTTCATGATTATCCTTCGCTCCTTGAGCAGTTTGTATAGCATCTGACATGCCTAACTTATATTGTTACATATCGCTCGATAAGCATAACATAGCCCCTTAGGCCTAATGGAACTGTCACTCGTCCCTGTAGCATTATGTATTACAGCCAACAGGCATATCCTATATGTCCACAGCTAGCAGATAGTCATGAAATCAATTATAAAATCAGCTAACTTAGAAAGAAAAGGGCGAGGTCCAGGTTGACCTGCGCGGTAATCTGAATGTCATATTTGTACAGTAGTAGTTCATAAGCGAATAGCAAGGTCATAGGCGACCAACTATATGGTTCTCTTGCCTGGAATGACTGCATGGCTGCTAATAACTGGATATGATTCTAAGCAGGCTACCACACTAGCCTTACATGTAGCCATAATAATTATTAACCCGAAGGTAAAACTTTAATACTAAGGTTCTAGTTCCATAGGTGTCAATCTGGTCTGTCCAAATAGCATATAGCTCCTGTAAGCAATTTGTAGCCCCACAAACAGGTATACTTAGACTTAGCCCTTCTAGGCAACATGTGTGGGCATCCGTATGAATAGCTAGAGGCGTTAACCCCATGTATAACAGTTGATAAGATTCCTACTTAGGATATTACATAGTCCTTCAGACTTCTAACAACTGAGGTGGTTTCCCGAGCAACCAATAGTTCATTAGGCAACCCTGGTGCCATTGACTCGAAGGTAAGGTCACTCTATCAAGATTCTAGTCCTGTAGGCATCAAGGTACGCCAACAACCTGTAGGTGAGCTTTACTGTATATACAGACGTCAAATAGAAAGTTTTATCGCCAAGTTACGCCCTAGGCTTCCCAACTTAACAAAGTAAGCTCAACAACTCCCACGAGCCTCTAAGGCCTTGATACGATAGCAAAACATTACTAGTCCCTCTAGCTAGAAAATAAACCAACAGGAAGACTCTATGTCTCTTTTAGCGATAGTTAGAACTGAATATAGTCCTTCCCAACGAGGAGTACTACACTACAACCTCAATTCGTCTCGTAGAAGCTAACCCCAACACATACAATCATGATTTACTATGAAAGTACAAGTCGTATCAACTATACAGCAAGAATAACTTGCCAAGGAAGGTTTGCCTTAACTGTCAAATTCTGCTCAACCCACCCTGTCTCGATTAAGAACTCGTAATCCCTCCGTATTCTAGATTATATGCCAAGAAACAAGGATATTCCCGCTCAAAAGGCAAGCCAACAACATCAATCTCATAAAAGAAGAAAATACAAGTTACAACAAGTTTAATTCGGCAAAATCTCACGAATTCTTACAGATTAGAAGGGTACAAGTACTTACTATCACTTGTAGACGTACTAGACTTGAATAGATATGATTTATACGGCTTCTCCTTCATAGGGATCCATCAAAATGGGCCAATTTCAAAGATTTAACTCCGTAAGTACATTCTTTCCAGGCCCGGGAATCATTACCCAAGAACAATTTGTAATTAGACGCGATTTAGAAGCGTAGTTTGACTCTAAATTAAAGAAATTCTTGTGAGGAAATCTCCAAGGCCTAGGGTTCTCTTTAGGAAATTTTTTAATGAAAACTTATATCACAACTTAAATATATATAGGGGTAGCGGAGGGAGGTCCGCGAAGTGCCTCCCCTTGCAGAGGGAGTCGGACGTGATGCGCTACCCCTTGCGGAGGATGGAGGTACGCGATGCAGCGCCCCTTGTGGCCTGTATCGCTCTCCTTCCACCCACTCGCTCTATAACGCGCTCACATGTTCCAACCTTGAGCCTTCTCTGGCATGAGCTTAACTCTATGAAATCTCGACACGCACAAGCACATGTCAGTTAAGAATGAAAACTTACGGGGTGTAACATCATTCCTCTCTTAGGGACATTCGTCCTCGAATGGAACTTAATTTCAGGAGACTCAATTCTTAAGCTTTACCCGAAAATTTCGGCAGAGTCTCCCCTATAATATGGACTATTTGAAAACCTGAAACCCAGAAAAGTCTAACATAGGCATCTCACAGGACGCTACAACCAACTGAATAACATAGTTCCACAACAAATAAGTGAGTAACTAACAACATATTAACAAAATCAACAATACAACACTTGAGAACTTATCAAACCTTAATTGTAACTGTATGAGTCTGTGTATTATCATCCTAAGGTGTGGAAAAAGTGAGTATATCTAGACCTCATGTCGTCCCCAACTTCCCAAGTTATCTCTTCTACATTTTTGTTCCTCCATAAGACTTTAACAGAGGCTACATCCTTGGTCCTCAATTTGCGGACCTATCGACCTAGTATAACTATTGGAGTATCCTAGTAGGACAACTCTTTTGTGACCTAAATATCCTCTATTGGGATGACTTGAGAAAGGTCTCCTACGCACTTGTATAACATCAATACATGAAATACTAGATGAACAGATTCTAGTCTCGAAGGCAATTCTAACTCATAAGCCACTTGGCCTATTTTTCGAAGGATCTGGTATAGCCCGATGAATCAGGTGCTAAGCTTGCCCTTCTTACCAAATCTCATAATTCCCTTCATTGGTGACACTTTTAGGAATACCCAGTCATTGACATCAAACTTCGCCGTACATCGGAATAGGACTTTTGACGACTTTGAGTTGTCAAAAACGCTCCTCTACATCGTACACTGGAATATGACTTCTGACGACTCTGGGCTGTCAGTAAACGCTCTCTGATGAGTTTAAATTTCTCTTTTGATTGATGTATCATGTTAGGTCTGATCAATCCTGACTCACCTACTTCAAACCATCCTATGGGGGATCTACATTTCTACCCATATAAAGCCTCATAAGGCGTCATCTTGATAGTAGAATGGAAACTGTTATTATATGAAACTCAATAAGAGGTAGGTGATCATCCCATATTTCTTTGAAGTCTAACACACACACCCTTAACATATCTTTGAGTGTTTGAATGGTGCGCTCTTCCTAGCCATCTGTCTGGGGATGAAAACTATACTCAAATTAACCTGCATCCCCAAACCTTTCTGAAACGATTTCCAAAACCTAGTTGTGAATTGGGCCCCTCTTTCAGAGATGATAGACATTGGAACACTGTGCAGTCAGACTATCTCTTTAATGTACAAGACAGCATAATCTTCAATTGGAAACGTAGTTCTAATTGGCAAGAAATGGGTTGATTTCGTCATCCTGTCCATAATGACCCAAATGGAGTCAAATTTACGCCTAGTCTGAGGTAAGCCTGTAAAAAAATCCATATTAATTGTTTTTCATTTACATATAGGCACAGCTATCTCTTTAGTCAGCCCGCCAGGTTTCTAATGTTCATCTTTTACCTGCTGGCAATTGAGACACTGGCTATAACTTAGAAATATCTTTTTTCATCCCATGCCACCAGTAGATCTCTTTTATATCATGGTACATTTTCATCAGACCCGGTGAAAAACATAATGGAAATAATGTACCTCTGCCATAATTTGTTGGTGAAGCCCTGTCACATTTGGAATGCAGAGTCAACCTCTAAATCTCAAGACTCCGTCCCCTGCTGTCTTAAGGACAATGACTCCTCATGCTGAGCCTTGCCTCTGAGTTGTACTAGGCTAGGGTTTTCGTACCGTCGCCCTTTCACATCCACAATTAGAGATGACACTGTAGTATTCTGAATCACAACCCCACTATCATCTGAGTCCTTCAATCGGACCCCTAAACTAGCTAATTAGCGGAGTTCTTGAGCCAATTCTCTCTTTTCTAGCCTCAAATATGATAAGCTTCCCATGGATCTACAACTAAGGGCATCGGCTACAATGCTAGCCTTTCTTGGGTGATACAAGATGTCTACATCATTTTCTTTCAACAACTCAAGCCAATGATGTTGTCGCAAGTTCAACTCTTTCTGCTTAAAAATATACTGGAGGCTCTTGTGATTAGTAAAGATGTCTACATGCACACCATATAAGTAATGCCTCCAAATCTTCAGAGCATGAACAACTGTAGCTCATTCTAAATCATGGGTAGGGTAGTTCTTCTCGTGCTTCCTTAGCTATCTCTAAGCATAGGAAATTACCTTGCCATGCTGCATCAGAACATATCTTAACCCAACACCTGAAGCATCACGATACACAGCGTAGCCCTCTGAACCCTATAGCAAGGCTAATACTAGCGCAAATGTCAATCTGTCTTTGGCCCCTTGGAAATTCTTCTCATAAAACTCAGTCCACTAAAACTTAGCCGCCTTCTGAGTCAGCTTCGTCAATGGTGCTGATAAGGCAGAGAATCCTTCCACAAATTTCCTGTAATACCTAGCTAACCGCAGAAGGTTACAAACTTCTACTAGAGTCGTGGGTCTGGGCCAAGTCTTAACCGCCTCTATCTTTTGCAAGTTAACCTGAATACTTGTATCTGATGCAATATGGCCCAAGAAAGCTACAGAGTTTAACCAAAACTTACTTTTAGAGAACATTTCATATAACTTGCGATCTCTGAGAATCTGAAGTACAGAATTCATGAAATACCCACGTCTCCTCGCAATGTGGCTGTAATACAGGGCTCCACATATCCGGGTGCAAGACCTACTATAACCCAGTGTATCCTAGCTGGCATGGTATAAAAAAATGCTGGTGCATATCTAGCAAAGGAATCAAACCTCAATACGTACACTTTAACTCTCACCTTGCGCTGCTTCAGGTATAAGAACTGCTATATCTTGGCCTGTCAAATCTCTCGAGGAAAATAGTGGTCTATGAAGGATTTGGAGAAGCTGGTCCATGAAGGTGAAGATACATCTTTTCTTTAGGACCTTTCCCAACTATCGTATCACGAAACTGCTATATCTCGAAGTCAAAACACGACTAGCTCAATTGACTCTGTAGATGAAGCATGCATGACCCTGAATATCCTCTTTAACTGGTCTGCAAAGTTCTCAGGGTCCTTTCTGTGATCTTTCCCTATAAGCTATGGAGGACTCAAGCAAGAAACTCATGAACCCTTAAAATTTTGGGCCCTTCAGTACGCTCGACAACTACTAGTACAACTGGCTGACGCGGAGCAGGCATCATCTGGGCCAACATACATACTGTACTTCTAACATCCTAGTCTGAGGGTGTAGGAGGAACTGGAAGTAGTGTCAGTGCTTCTGTTTCTCTAGGAAGTTCCTGGTGCCATAGAGAGTGCTAGGGAGATCGAGAAGATGACTCCCTTTCGCCCTCAGGCTATGTTGTCCCCAACCATGACACCCAACTGGTATCCTCTCCTGTTGTTGTATCTAGCTCACGGTTGGCTGTAATCTACCTTATATTAGACATCACTCTAGACAGACAGAACAATATAAGCTCAAGGGCTCAATCCTATACAACTCAGCTCTATAGCACAATTTGAAAAGGAGGGGTAACCATACTATCATGCCTCGTAGCTCCCTACTTATAAAATATGGTGCACAACACATTTATAAATAAGAATCTATTAGATACGGCTTGCAAACTCCCTAGGATATGATGTTGCTCTGATACCAAGTTTATCACGCCCTACCTTGAGAGGCGTAACTGGCACTGAATGCCACACTGGGCTCTGAGCTGACCTAGCTAGGCATATAAACTTCTGGTGCATACCATCCGCACCTAGTGATAACGCTCAAACCGCACCTCCTACTGAAGTAATAAGCGGATGTTGTCAATAAAAAACCCAACAAATAGGTTGGAGTCGAACCCACAGGGAATATGAAAGATCTAGATTAACGTCGGTGAGTAAACTTGTTGGTTAGTTACTCCAATTTGGGGGGGTTGAGAAATAGAATAATTAATAATAATATTGAAATTTTGATGTAAAATCAAGAGTTAAGACTAACAAGGGATTGTGTTCCCTATGGGTGCATAAGAGCTTCGGGTATACACATGTGATCAATATCAATGCTTACTTGTAGAACTGATAACTAAGGTTCATCCAAACGACTGGTTCACTCCAATTGAATGACTATACTCAATCACCGAGTTAGGTCTCATAAGTGATTCCAAATTATCTGTTATCAATTTGTCCTAAATTTAACTATCCTGTGACCACATCTCAAGTTAATACAATGATCATCAAGATCAACACTTTGTTGTAATTCTCTTTTTCTAATCTCTACCTCTCTAGGCTCAAGCAAGTAAAGAATTAGGGCAAGTCCTAACATTGTACACCATTAAGAAATGTTTAAGCATGAAGAGAATACAATACAAGCATTTTGCATTGGTTTTGAATCACTTTTGCACAACCCTAGCTCATTAATCCCCCATGGTTCCCACAACCCTAGTTATGGAGGTTTTAGCCTCTCATAGTTGCAAGGTTGTGATATGCATTCATGATTAAACACATAAATCATTACTTAAAATTGTAGAAGAGAGAAAAGCTTCTTTCATTATATCCAAAATAACTCAAGAACAATTCACAAAGATCAAGAAGAAATCAAGAAAAGGTTGATCACAAGTCAATCAACTGAAATCTATATTGCCTTAATGTTCTCTAAAGTTCTCTCATGTCCTCTAACATTATCTACTGAAAATAAAACATAAAAAGTATTTATACAGACATAAAAATTCTTTTCCTAAGCTAAAAGGGTAAATTTCTATAACTGATACCGCCTGAGCCACGATAGGCCCTACGACCCGTAGCAGGATTGTACGGGTCATACCTACTATCCGTATGTCCCGGCTTGCTGAAATTTGGCTAAGTGTCGGGCCTTGGTATGACTCGTACATGCTTTCTACGAGTCATATTGTTCTTCTGTGGCTTGACTCTGAGAATTCTCAATTTTTATGAAGTTCTTCACGAGTGTGATGGTACGACACATACTTTTCCACCATGAATCGTACTGTCTATCCGTGTCAGGAGTCAATTTGTGCAATTCTTCTGAATATTTCCATGACTCAATGCTATGGCTCGTACAAACGTTGTACAACTCGTACTGAGAGTCGTAGGATGCACTCTTCATAACTTATCCATCTGAAACTTTTCACCGTCTTCAGTACGGCTTGTACTAGGACTTGTGACTTTAGCCCATTTTCTGCACTTTCAGGCTATCCTTTTCACATTCTTGCTCCAACACCTATTGTTCCTGTAATCAAAGAAAAAGTGTCTTATATCCATATAAACACACCTAAGTCCATGTTATTTTTTTATTTTTGAGCGTCGAAAGTGATGTAAACTCAAAGCACATCAACACCCTCAACTTAAGCCTTTTGTATGTCCTCAGGCAAAGAAAAAGGGAAAAAACTAAATACGACACTCAACTAGAAAATAAACCTAGAATACTACAGCCAATACCAAACAAAACTTGCACTATACATCAACAACTCTTGACCCTCTTTCCATGAACCAATATTAGCTAATGTACTACAAGAAACCATAAAACATGCTACACAAGGATTAAGATATGTCATCTAACTATCAACAGATACTCAAGTCATCACAGATGCTTTTCACACAAACCTATGGTAAAAGTAGACATAACCCATGTACCCTCACGACAAATGAAGTCCCCACTCACATATATATTGTTATATATTGCATGGGACTAAACAAGCAAGACTCTCACTCTCACAAAGAAGTTTCAAGTATTGTGTATCAAATACCATAGGCTTGCCCTTATTTTCTCTACTTCGGTCTGTCAAATGGTCAGATTAGAATCACCATTGGACTTGCTATGGCTTGTAATGTAGGCTTTAGGGATGGACATGATAAATATGAGCAGTTTTTGAGTGACTATCCCTTTTTTGGCACTACATATAATGGCATCATTGTTCACCTATTTCATCCTCTTTTCTTTTCATTTCCTTTCCTCCCTTTTCACCTCTTTTGTATGCATTTGTATGGGGGTGGTGTATTTTTAACTTTTTCACGAATTTATTATATTTTTTTCCTTTTGAATTTTCTTTTTCAAGATTTTTTAACTATCTGTCAGACCACACCTTGTTTTAACCTTTTCTCTTTTCTTTCCATTTTCCTGTTCCTACCATTTATGCACCCCTACTCTAGCCACCCTCAACTTAGGTATTTTGCCTATGTTGAGGTTCATAATGTCCAGGGAAAGACCAGCGCCAAAACAGGTTCATTATAAAAAATGGGTATGGTTCATCAGTTAGTCAAAGAAAAATGGTTTATTAAAGGCTCAAAATTTGAATCAAGGGAATTGTATGATTTTGGTAGGGTCATTTAGGCTAAATGTGAGCTTAAAAATGTCCTATGATCATATCCTAACCAACCATCCTTAGCCTATGCAAAGACCAACCAGGCAAGTTCTAGATCTTCAACACAGTACTGAACTAAGTATCAAACCTCACTCACTCATGGCACATGACTTACATTCACTTTACCTGTCTAGTTTACACATGGCTTAACAAGAATCCACATGCTAATAAACTAAATGACATCAAAAGATACACAGAAATCATGCATGTAGTCACAAATACATAGCTAATGCATCAAAAATTTTAAACAGGGTTAATTTTTTTTTTTCAAAAATTCAAAACCGGTGCACTTTCATTGGCTGAGTACTCCTAAGTTATTTTCTAATTAAACAAAAATCACAAAATAAGAAAATAAAATCCTAAACATGTCGGTTCTACTAGATAGCATGCCCGAGAAAGAAGAAACGCGGTAAGAAAAACCCTCAAACGAATTCAATAATCCCAAAAATTACAAGTACACCCCTCCCTTTTTAAAAATTGAGCTTCATCCCTAAAGCATGAACTACAAGAATAGAGGGAAGGGAACATACCTGTGGCGCTCTAGGTGCTCCTGTCATCCTGCGGAGGAGGTGTATCAATAGGGGGAGTGGTTACCCCCTCAGTAGTCTCGGCCGCCTCTACAGCCTTTGTGGTGATCGGGGTTGAATGTGGCTTGCCCGAAGGGTCCTTTCCACTAGCAAGCTCGGGCTGAGCCATGGTAGAGTTATCTGCTCCTCTAGCTCGCTCCTGCAGCTTTGATATATGTGAGTCATGAGTCTGCAGGCTCTCTGCTAGTGCCCGCTTGAGTTCTCTTCTTTCTTTCTTCCTTTTCTTCCTCAAACTTTCTTCTCTAACATCCTCGGAGACTCTTTTCTTCCCTTTTTCTCTAGCAGTTGTCATCGGCTCCCAATAAACCGCTAAGTCAATCTCCTTATCAGGCTCTTCAAAAAGGTCCGAAAGAGTGAGGGTTGATATGACTGCCGATTGTCGTGATGAAAACTCGACTACTTGGCTCCGAAGAGCCCCCAACTCCTCACAAAGACTGCTAGTATCCGTTTGCTCCGTTATACACTTATTGAACCGGCTCTCAAATTCGTCCAAGCAAGCATGTAAGGCTTGTGCTGCTATGTCAATCTCTACTTTGACCCATGGCTTCACATTCTCCATCATAGCCTGAATTTTTCTTTCAGCCATGGTCACCCTATTGGTCAATTTCTAGAGAAAATCATGGGGCACTAGGACGTACCCTGCTGTAGTCTGAGTCGACAATCTAGGTAGTGGTGTGGAAGAAGCGCTAGGATCTGCCTCTGAATGACCGGTATCTGTAGCCAGTGTCTCGCTCTACTCCTGTGAGGTGGGGGCATTCACCTGTGCACCCCCTGCAGCTGATTCTATGGAACTGCTATGGGAAGTTGGGCTCTACTCACCAGGTTCATTTTATCCGAATTAAGCCAATATCTGCTATCCTCTGCCCTCCAATCAAGCGCTCCTTACCCCATCGCACTGACACTTCTGCCTCTTTGCATAATCTGAAACGAGGCTCAGGAAGGGGATGGTAGTTCTCAATCCCACATCCCGATCTTGTATTTCCTCTGCGATTATCCTCGGGATGTTGATGGGATATATGTATATGAGGCATGCCACCACAGCTGCTCTGTCTGCACGCAAAGTGTTGTCATTGACCGTAGGTGCTAATCAGTGGCACACTAGTGTCCAGTACGCTTTAACTATGGTGTTGAGTGAGTTTTTTTGTAACCTTCTTTCCACCTGAGACCCATTTTGCTTCCTCTTTGCCCTCAGCTATAACACCCGCCTACCATTGTAGCTGCCTCTATCTCTCCTCAAATCCCAACTGCCTAAGTTGCTTCAGTGCCTCCACTCAGAACTCATATTCTAGCATGGCATGTGGAGGTATGAACTGGGGCTCATACAGGATCCGAGAGATAGTCCACTCAGAGATGTCTACCTCTTTCCCTCTAACCATGACACTCTCCAATTTGGGTTGGTCTTTCACTTTCTGCCCCTTCTATGCCTTTTCCTTCATGGTCGCCAAGTAGTTGGCATAAACTCTCAGACTATCTCTGAAGTGTACTGGTCCGGAGTCCTAGCCATCATTTGAGCCCATAAAAGCTGAATATCCGCTTAATCTCCTCTACTTCATTCAATATGTTGGTAAGGATCTACGGTTCTTCTTGGATGCTCCACCCAAGTTTGTTTTTGGTGGTGAGAGCAATGCCTTGTTCATAGATTTTCTGTGCTCCTGGCACTTTCCACCGGATGGTACGACACTCCCTAGGCAGGATCTGCTACTGCTCAGCATAGGGAGCCTCCTCTTCAGACTCAGAATTACCACTTGCCTCTCCGAATTGGGTCTTCTTAGAAACTTCTTCTGCATATGAGCCGCTTTCTGACTCCTAATTACCTTCTTTAGCTCCCTCCTCAGACTGGAGAGCTTCGGCAGATGCGGCAGTAGCAGTGACGGCTTGTGCTTTGGCCTTTGCCCTGGTGGTTCGGGTTCCGTCGGTGTCTGATGTATCAACCTGATACTCCTCCACTAAACCACTAGGGGAGTTGCCTGCTTGCTCAGGTTCCGACTCAGATGTTTTATCATATAATATCCTCCGAGCAGTTTCTTTGGATGCTTTGTGATCTTGGGCATAATTGCATGCCCAAGTGATACTTTATTACTTAATTTGGACTTGTTTATCTACTTTTATGTGTATATTTTCATGTGGTTTTTATGTAAATGTGGATTTATACTAACCAACATGATTAGTTATTGTTTTTGCAGTTAGAATGAATTTTGGAAACTAATCTACAAGTTGGTGAAGTGGAGGAATGGACTTGGAAGCAAAACTCAAAAGTCGACAAGAAAATGCTGAAAACTTGATGCTCCGCGATAGAGGCCATGTCGCGCCACCATCGCGGAGGCATTCTGCCTAGAGTGAAATTTGAGCTGAATTCCAGTGAAGGTGCACAATGGCACCGTGTCACGAAGCCTGTGCTCCGTGTTCACTTCAGTGACACGGTGGGAAGACTTTGTTGCACACCCAGATTCCAGTAAAGGTGCGCGACACGTCTGTGGCACAGAGCTGAGGCTCTGCGATAGCCTTCGTGCCACGCTGAGGCTAAGATTTGTTCATCCAAGTTCCAATGAAGCTCCGCGACAGGGCCATGGCACGCAGCTGAGGCTCCACGATACCCTCCATGCCACGTTGCCAGTTTATTCCGGGAAATTTCTCACTTGTATAAATAGCACACTTAGGTTTTATTTTATGATATCTGACATTTCATGCTAGAACGTGAGTATCAAGCAGTTGATCTGAAGAAGTTCTAGGGTTAATTCTCTTCCTTTTTCTCTTAAATTTCAATTGCTTGTATGATTTCTACTTGTTTGAAGATGTTTAATCATCAAATGAGTGGCTAATTCACCTTTGGTTGAGGCTGAGGATGATTGCAGTAGTATGTAATTGATGTTATTTCAGTTTTTATCTTCTCTACAACGGTTGTTCTACTAATTCTTGTTTTCACTATATTAATGCTTGGCCATTGTTAATGTACATCCTAGAATTCTAGTTTTATTTCCGAAAGAAAGATTAATTGGATAGATGTGAATTGGTAGAATATGTTCTTGTGTTGGTTGAGAAATTAAGAGAAGATTAACGTTCAGAATAGAAATATATCTGTAATGTTATATTTGGTCATCTATGGAATTTGTTGTGTATTACTAGAATATGAGGTTTTTGCATCACAAAAATGTGTAATGTAAGTCTCATGATTCTTTAATTGGGGAGGAGTTCGAAAGACCCAATCCATTGGTTAATAATTCCTGACTAACAACCGAAGAGAAGTTTTGCCTGAAATTCAATCAATAAATTACATATCTGCATGTTTTGCCTTAACCTCAGCTTATTCGTGCTATTGTTCAGATTATAATTTACAATTTTCACTTAAAGTTACAGTAACTATTATTCTTCAAAAAGTCACCATTTGTTTTGGTTGTCTACTTGTATAAAGAAGTGCGTATACTAAACACTTAGGAAAAATTATTGCCATGTTACAGTCGTTGTGTGTTCGATACCTGGCTTGAAATAAAATCACTTTATTACTTGTACGACCACGTGCACTTGCGTGCGATTGGGAGTGAACATGTTTTTGGCGCCGTTGCTGGGAACTGGCAATTGGTGACTTAACTTTCTTAGTGTTATTTTACAAGTTCGATACAAGTGTTGACAACTTGATCTTTGCGATTTCTCTTGCAGGTACTAAGTTGTTTCTGAACGCTGGCAAGAGATAAGGAGTAGGTGGATCCGTTTTTAGAGCCGGAGAGACAATTTCATCTACAGAAAAGGGAAGCTCTAGAAAAGAAGTTGCAGTTATTAAGGAGAGCAATTCTGGAGCAACAACAGTAACCACCGATTGTAAGGGAAGTTTTAGTGCCAGAAGAGATGGCAGCAAGACCGGTCCGCGAGTTAGCCATCCCACATGCGAATAACGTAACATCCAGCATTCGCAGGCTAGAACCAGGAGGGAGATTTGAACTTAAGCAGAATATGGTGCAGTTATTGTACACCAGTGGGCAATTAACAAGTCTCCCTCATGAAGATCCACATCAGCATCTCCAAAACTTCTTGGAGATAAGTGACACATATATACCCCCTGGAGTATCATCTAATTATGTGAGGCTTACACTATTCCCGTTCTCACTGCTGGGGGAAGCCAAGAGGTGGTTGAAGGCTGAACCGCCAAATTCAATTACTACTTGGGATGACCTAGCGAGGAAGTTTTTGATACGATTCTTTCCATCAGGGAAGACAGCCAGGCTTAGAAGTCAGATTCTAAGTTTCAAACAGAGAGAGGGTGAGAACTTGTATCAGGCTTGGCAGAGGTTCAAGTCAATGCTAAGAGATTGTCCTCACTATCACCAGTCTAATGATGTGTTGGTGCATACATTCATTGAGGGCTTGGAACCGCATACAAAACTTTTTTTAGATTCAGCAGCCGGGGGGCAGGCATTGGAAAAGACCTACGAAGAGCTTTACACCTTGTTGAACCGTATTTCACAATTTAATACAGAATGGAATGCGGATACAACTCTAGGGGGAGCGAAGAACGCCGCAGGGGTCTTTGAGGTGGATGGATTGACAGCTATCGCTGCACAGATAGCTGCTTTGTAAAATCAACTACCACTCATTTCAACAGTATGAGCTTGAGCTAAGCACAAGCCCAGTCAATGCAGTTCAGCAGGTGTGGTGTGAAGTCTGTGGAAGTAGTGAACACTCAGCTGAGTGTTGTGGTGCAAATCCAGATTCAGTAAATTTTGTTGGAAACGCCCAGAGGAGTAGTAATCAGCAGTATGGCAACAGTTACAACCCAAATTGGAGGAATCATCTGAATTTTTCATGGGGGAGTAATAGTCATCAGGGACAGAGTTCAAATCAGGGCATGCACAGAAATCAAGGGGGTCATCACAATTTTCAGCCAAAGTTCAGAGGAAATAAAGCACCTCCTCAGTCCAGCAACATCGAGGATATGCTTAAAACCATAATAGCTAACCAGGCGCAGATGCAGGCTGATCAGGTAAAATTGACAGCTGACATGAAAAATCAGTAGTTAGCTACAAAGGCATTGGAGTATCAGTTGGGACAGTTAGTTGGAGCCCAAAATACTAGATCGAGGGGAGGATTACCAAGTGATACAGACCCAAATCCTAAGCAGGCGAATGCAGTTTCTACCCGGAGTGGAAAGCAACTCGGGGAGGTGGAACCTGAAAGGCCACCTCAGAAATCTGGAGCAACAGAAAAGGATGAAGGAAATGATGATGTGAGGGGGAATGAAAAGGAAGTAGAGATGGAAAGACCACCGCCCCCGTTTCTTCAAAGATTGAAAAAACATAAGGAGGAAGCATGCTTCAAGAAGTTCATGGAAGTGTTGAAGCAGGTACATATTAATCTTCCTTTAGTTGATGTGTTGCAGGGAGTGCCAAAATATGCTAAGTACATCAAATACATTGTAGCAAACAAGAGGAGACTGATAGAGTATGCTACAGTTGCACTTACTGAGGAGTGCATCTCCCGTATACAGAATTGATTGCCGACATAGCTAAAGGATCCTGGGAGCTTCACTATTCAGATTACAATTGGGCAGTCTATTCGAGCTCGTGGTTTGTGCGATTTGGGAGCAAGTATAAATTTGATGCCAACATCAGTATTCAAGAAGTTGGGGCTTGGCAGTCCTAGACCCACCACTGTGATCTTGCAGCTAGCTGATCGTTCATTAGCCAAACCTGATGGAATTGTGGAGGATGTGCTAGTGCAAGTAGGCTCCCTCATTTTCCTGGTGGATTTTATAATTCTTGATTTTGAGCCAGATGCGGAAGTCCCATTTATTTTGGGACGTCCCTTTTTAGCAACCGGGCCAGCCTTAATTGATGTAGCTGCTGGGCAGCTAACCATGAGAGCTCATGATAAGGTAGAGGTCTTTGATTTCTATAAGGCCATGAAGCTACCGGCCATCTATGAAGAGTTATCA
The DNA here is from genome assembly GCA_035772735.1 of Datura wrightii. Taxonomy (NCBI): domain Eukaryota; kingdom Viridiplantae; phylum Streptophyta; class Magnoliopsida; order Solanales; family Solanaceae; genus Datura; species Datura wrightii. The sequence goes on along the minus strand of JASDFA010000019.1, from coordinate 16,864,916 downwards.
GTAATCAGTGTTTTGAATCAGGAGTTGACCCTTTAGATTATTGACTCACAGGATCCCTTGGAGAGAGCCTTGGTGGGATATGATCATTTTGGGGACAGTGCGACATATGAGATGGTGCAGACTTTGAATGAGCCAAAATGGTTCTTCAGGAAGCAAGATTTTGAACCGTTGAAGAGGTCTTTAGAACCATCCCCAAAGCCATCAATAGAGGAGGCACCTAAATTGGAGTTAAAGACATTGCCTCCATATCTGCAATATGTATTCTTGGGCGAATGTGACACCTTACCAGTCATCATTTCAGCAGAACTGACAGATGCACAAGTGAAAGATGCATTGGTGGCCTTAAGAGGCGAAAGAGAGCAATGGGATGGCAGATGTCGGACACTAAGGGGATTAGTCCAGCTTTCTGCATGCACAGGATATTTATGGAAGAGGGATCCAAGCCGACCGTCCAACATCAGTGGAGATTGATCCCGGTGATGAAGGATGTAGTCAGAAAGGAAGTGATAAAGTGGTTGGATGCAACAGTGGTATATCCCATCTCATACAGCGAATAGGTTAGCCCAGTTCAATGCGTTCCAAAGAAAGGGGGGATGACAGTGGTCACAAATGAGAAGAATGAGCTGATTCCCACAAGCACAGTCACGAGCTGGCAAATTTGCATGGATTATAGGAAGCTCAATGAGGCCACTCGGAAAGATCATTATTCGATTCCATTCATTGATCAGATGTTGGACAGGCTGGCAGGGCAGGAATATTATTGCTTTCTGATGGTTACTCTGGCTATAATCAAATAGCCATAGCACCAGAAGATCAGGAGAAGACCACGTTTACATGTCCTTATGGGACATATGCTTTCAGGCGAATGCCCTTTGGTCTATGCAATGCACCAGCCACAATCCAACGATGCATGATGGCGATATTCCACCATATGGTGGAAGACTATGTCGAGGTTTATGGATGACTTTTATGTTTTTGGTAACTCGTTTGCTATGTGTTTGCAGAATCTTGACAGGGTGTTAGCTAGATGTGAAGACTCAAACCTGGTGCTCAACTAGGAAAAGTGTCACTTTTTAGTCAAGGAGGGTATTGTTCTTGGCCATAAGGTGTCAGGCAGAGGATTGGAAGTCAATCGTGCAAAGATAGAGGTGATTGAAAAGCTACCACCGCCAGTATCAGTTAAGGGTGTCCGCAGCTTTCTAGGACATGCTGGGTTTTACAGACGGTTTATTCAAGACTTCTCTAAAATTTCTAGACCGATATGCCGGTTGCTAGAAAAAGAGGTGAAGTTTGAATTTGACAAGGAATGTGTAGAAGCATTCGAGGAGCTAAAAAAGAAGCTGGTGGAAACTCCTATTCTCATTGCTCCTGATTGGGAATATCCTTTTGAGTTAATGTGTGATGCAAGTGATGTGGCTGTAGGAGCGGTATTGGGGCAGCGAAGGAATAAGATTTTTCATTCCATCTACTATGCAAGAAAAACACTTGACGTTGCACAAGTTAATTATACAGTCACTGAGAAGGCGATCCTGGCTCTAGTTTTTGCATTTGACAAGTTTAGATCCTATCTGGTGGGGTCGAAAGTGGTGGTACACACTGATCATGTGGAAATTCGGTACTTATTTGGCAAGAAAGATGCGAAGCCCAGGCTAATCAGGTGGATATTATTGCTGCAAGAGTTTGATCTGGAGATCCAAGACAGGAAGGAAAGTGAAAATCAGGTTGCAGATCATCTATCGCGACTAGAGAGCCGTTCACATGTGAAGGAAGGTGAGCGCATCTGAGAAGAGTTCCCCGATGAACAACTCTTGGCAATAAAGGAAGCTGAACTCCCTTGGTATGCAGATATTGTGAACTTGTTAGTAAGTGGAATATACCCACCTGAGGCAACGGCTCAACAAAGGAAGAAGCTGAGGCATGAGTCCCGGTACTACATGTGGGATGAGCCGTATCTATTCAAGCAAGGACCAGATCAAGTGATGAGGCGATGCATTCCAGAAAGTCAGACGGCAGAGGTGCTGAGGAGTTGTCATTCATCACCGTATGGAGGTCATCATGGAGGAGAGCGTACTGCTCACAAAGTGCTGCAATCCGGGTTCTTTTGGCCTACACTGTTCAAAGATGTTGCAGCCTATGTCAAAGTATGTGATCGATGTCAAAGAACAGGAACAATCAGCAGGAGACAGGAGATGCCATTGCATCACATATTGGAAGTTGAGGTGTTCGATGTATGGGGGATAGATTTTATGGGGCCGTTTCCACCACGTTTGGCAATCGATACATCTTGGTGGCAGTGGACTACGTGTCTAAGTGGGTTGAGGAAGTAGCTTGTCCCAGGAACGACAACAAGGTGGTGACTAGATTTGTGAAGAAGAAGATTTTCACCAGGTTTGGTACGCCACGAGCAATTATTAGTGATGGAAGGGCATACTTTGTGAATGCAGGGTTCAGGAATTTGCTAGCGAAATACGGGGTGCGGCATAAAGTGGCTACAGCATATCATCCCCAAACTAGCGGGCAAGTAGAGGTGTCAAATAGGGAAATTAAACAGATTTTGCAGAAAACGGTGAACGCACAACGATTGGACTGGGCAAGCAAACTCGATGATGCGTTGTGGGCATATCAAACTGCACATAAGACACCCATTGGGACTTCATTGTACAGATTGGTTTACGGGAAGGCATATCATCTACCCGTGGAGCTGGAACATCGAGCTTACTGGGTTGTGCGGAAGCTGAACATGGATCCTGAGCTTGCAGGAAAGAGGAGATTGATGCAGTTGAGTGAGTTGGACGAGTTTCAATGGCACGCATATGAAAGTGTAAAATGCTACAAAGAAAAAACGAAAAGGTGGCACGACAGGCACATGGTGCATCGAAACTTTGAGCCGGGCCAAAAGGTGTTGCTATTCAACTCTAGGTTGAAACTCTTCCCAGGGAAATTGTGCTCCAAGTGGTCAGGGACGTTTGAAGTAATAAGGATGACTCCACACGGGGCAGTTGAATTGTGGCAAGAGGATAAAAGTGCACATTTTTTGTGAATGGACAAAGATGTAAGCACTACCGGGGTGAAGACGTTAATCGAGAGAAGACATCTATCACCTTAGTAGATGAATGAGGATGACAAGTGTCGAGTTGCGATGGTAAACCAGGCGCTGCACGGGAGGCAACCCGTAGATGTAATGTACTAGACTAGTTAGGAACTGATTTTAAAAATAAAAAATAAAATAAAAAACTGGCACTAGGTGGGAGGCAACCCACGATTTTCTAACAAGTTGTTGTTTGATGATTTTCAGGAAATATGGAGGGCAAAAATACAAAATTGCAAGTGAAAAAATAAAGGTAAATAAAAGTGAAAATTGGGGCAAGAGACAGTGAGCCTACGCGTTGGCTCTGTGTCACGGAGGCTAACCTCCGCGTTACCCTCCGTGACACGTTGAGGGTAATCCAGGTATGTCAAAGTTTCTAGTAAGTTTCTGCGTTGGCTCCGTGTCACGGAGCTTACCCTCCGCGTTGACCTCCGTGACACGTTGAGGCTAATTTCACGTCGAGTCAGTTCGGGGCAGCGGGTTGACCCCCGCGAAATCACTAATTTTAACCCCAAAATTCTTATTTTTCCCCATTTTTTCTGAAATCCTCCGCGACCAAACCCCCATTCCCCCTTCTCCCTCAACGTGCCACGGCTCTAACTAGGGAAATTTCTTCAAGTCTTCTTAAAACTCTTGAAGTAAAGGTATGTTCTCGAATTTTTTTCTCATTCTTGATGCATAGTTTAAGTCTTGAACATGTTTTCTGAGAAAACTCTGCCCTAAGGTATTAATGAGATGTGTAATTGCTTGGGTCAGTGATGAATGTTGATTTTGTACTAGTGTTGTGTTTTGAACTCAATATTTACATGAATTGTGTGGAAAATCTTCTATTATTGATAACTAGGGTTGAGAAAGTGAGTTTTGAAGAAGAAGAAAGGGTAGAAACAGAGAAATTTTGGGCAGTGGGTGTTGTTGGAGATGAAAAAAAAATTGTGCTTAAACTTTGAATGTGTTAGGTTGAAGATCGATTTTTGGGGAATGAAAGTAGGAAAATCCCATAGGTTTGTGTGCTCAAACATGAGAATTGCTCATGATTTTATAAAGGAATCGACGGATGAACTTTATTAATGCATTGTATGAAGTCTGAGTAGTACAATGAAACCATCCCATCCACTTTTATGAATGCACTGAATCTTTTGGGAAATAAGAGCTGCAAATATGTGGTTGTTCTTGTCGAATTGTATTGATTACGGCTAACAACTAAGTGTGGGGTGATCAATTTGAGCCCAGCCTTAGTAGTAGCCAAATATACCATGAATGACATTTGAAATATATGCTTTTAATGGACAGGACAAATGTCCGGAAGGCAAGACAACGGGAAAGGCGCATCCACATCTAGCGCCAGCAGAAAAAGACTTAGAATTGAGGCAGCAGTGCCAGCAGCACCACCTGTTCCAAGGGGGCAATGTAGACAATATGGAACACGATGGGTTTCAGATGAGGGAAAGAAATGGTTCTCCAAACACAAGGAAACCAAGTATTTACCAGAGGAACAACTAGCACGGGAACCACTAGCTCAAGAATTCTCGAGAATATTACACAGGATAAACACTGTGGGGTTAAACTTCATCTTCGAAGAACCGAAAGAGTGTAATCTTCATCTCATAAGGGAATTCTATGCTAATTGGAACCCCACTGTGCGCAGCCACACAGTCAAGATCAAAGGACAGGTGGTTACTTTTGAACCACAACGTCTTAATGCCATCTTGGGGACGCAGGACACAGACGCGCATATCCTCCGCCAGCTGAACATCACTCCACCGTATGCAGATTTATCAGACGCATATTATGTGGAGCACGATCAATAGCTAGGTGGAGTCATCATAAGGAAACAGGATATCACCAAATATTGCCATACTCCCAAATGAATAGAGAAGTGAGGATCTGGTTGAAGATAGTGTGTACTTGCCTGATCCCGGGGGTGCACATGACTGATGTCACCCGGGACAGAGTTTGTTTGGTGTATGCATTGATGAAAGGACTAGAGATAAATGTTGGAGCGGTGATTATTTCCGCCATGAAGAGAGCCAGACTTCATCAAGGGCATCGGTATGGTTTTGGGGGTCTTCTAACAGCTTTCCTCAAGGGACATGGTATTGAAGAAGAGGCCCTGGATTACATTCCGCAAATTGATCGTCGTGCTTTGGACGTCACTACGACCAAAGCACCCGATACTACATTTGGTCTGGTGCTTACACTAGCTGAGCGACATGCTCGGGATGACCAATACATGGCCAGAATGTATGAAATGCAGATGCTGAAAATGCGGATTGGTGGAAGGCCCGCTACAGAGGATGAATTGTGGCAGCTCGAGATGGATTATCCATTTAATGAGCATGCCAGAGCATTATGCAAAATTGGGCCCCCATTTGTAGAACAAATTGATGACGACGTCCCTACTGATGAGGAAACGCGCCGGGATGACTCAAGACATTGAGTCAGAGGAGGACGGCGGAGAAGATTCTAATCTTGGAGATGAAGCACTGGCACCTGATGAAGAGATTGAACATTTTGATTGATCAGGGAGTTACACCACTCAAACTTTGTTTTTAATTGCAGATACGCGAACACTGGGGACAGTGTTCCAACTAAGTGTGGGGTGGGAGTAGTTAGGTGCTGGTGTAGTAAGGTTGTGTTGTGCTTGTGCTTCTGTGGCTGTTTAATGTGTGACATTGTGTTTCGTGTTATGTTGTTGATGATTTTGTGTGTTGGTGCTAGTGATGTAATAAATTGTTAAGGAGTTATTTGTGTAATTATTTGTGTAAGTTATTTGCTATTTTTTTTCTATTTTTTTATTTGGGTTTTTCGGTTTTTGTTTTCAGTGCTTTTTCCGAGAATAGTCCCTTTGAACCGAAGTCATAGATAGAGACTGTTCCCTATGATGGATGGATGACGACCGTCTTAAGAGAAATTTAGTCAGTAGGTTTAGATTTTTTTTTGAACACATATCTAATTAATGGTTCGACATTCTTGTTATGTGCTATACTGTAAGATGCAAGTGTGATTGGGATGGAAGCATGCAAGTGTTGTAAACATGTTGAGACACCTAGGCTCTAGAATTCAACTCGATGTGATAAAAGCTTAATTTTGAATTCTTGTAATTAACTTAGTTAAGAGTCTGTGAATATGTCTTAAATTGAGCATGTGCAGTGAGTGTAAGTTTTTCTAATATTCCATGCTACTGTGAAGTGTCTAGAACTTGCCTGGTGTGCATATAAAACGAAATGAAGGATGTGGATTGTAGGAGAGGATGTAGGCATTTATTTGAATGAACCTAAATTTTATCCCTTATCTTACCTACCTTGAATGTTAAATCCTAGTTAGCCCCATTGAGCCTTAAGCCTATTCTTTGATAATTACAACATAAGATTAATCCTTTTCTTTCATTAGCCATGAATTTGATCCAAAACTCCTAAGCACTTAAGTGAAAAATTCCAAAGAGTGAATGGAGTGAGAAGCGTGAAACAGAAGGAAAAGTAGAAGTTGTGAGAGCTGAGAAAAGGACAAAGGTGCACTTGTTTGAAAATGTTTGATTATTAGTAGAGAGTAAGAAAGTAAATGAAAATTTTGCTTAAATACGCTTTACTAGTAAGCTGAGTGTGCTTAAAGAAATGGGAACAAAAAGAGAAAATTCAAGAGTGAGAAGAATGAGGAAGAAGTAAGTAAAGAGATGTCTTTAAGGAATGTTGGAGGTATTAGAAGCGCTTGGGGAAGATAGTTACTACTATTGGTCAGAACAGTACTTACTAGTCCCTTAGCTTACATTACAACCCATTAAGTCCTACTTGATCTTACGTTCATACATCCTTAAATTAGTGGAGTAAAACACTAAGGGAAAGCTTATAGTTCACTACATGATGCATGTGGATTCTTTGAGAGAGTGAGCGTAATTTTATTCATATACCCATACCTTTTGTGATTTGAAATTCTTTTGAATTAAAAATGGGGTAACTCTCTTGTATTGTGAGGGCACATGTTTAATGAGAGATAACATTCATGTGGATTTCTTGATCGGTTGATTTTCATGAGTTTGCTAAGATTGAGAGTCGATTCTTGAGGTTAGGAAGTCTTAACATAGTTGTAATTCATTTCAATGATTAAATCGTGCATGCTCTATTTTTAACTTGCTATCTTAAATAATCCTTATAGCCATAGCTTGAATTGTCTTGCTAAATTAGCTATGCGTGAGTCTTCAATTACATGAGATGTGAAAGGGTTGTTCGAGGACGAACAAGGCTTTAAGTGTGGGGTAGGTGATCTTGGGCATAATTGTATGCCCAAGTGATACTTTTTATTACTTAATTTTGACTTGTTTATCTACTTTTATGTGCACATTCTCATGTGGTTTTTTATGTAAATCTGGATTTATACTAACCAACATGATTAGTTATTATTTTTGCAGTTAGAATGAATTTTGGCAACTAATCTACAAGTTGGTGAAGTGGAGGAATGGACTCGGAAGAAAAACTCGAAAGTCGGCAAGAAAATGCTGAAAACTTGATGCTCCGCGATAGAGGCCATGTCACGCCACCATCGCGGAGGCATTCTGCCTAGAGTGAAATTTGAGCTGAATTCCAGTGAAGGTGCGTGATGGCACCGTGTCACGGAGCCTATGCTCCACGTTCACTTTAGTGACACGATGGGAAGACTTTGTTGCACACCCGGATTCCAGTGAAGGTGCGAGACACGTTCGTGGCACGGAGCTGAGGCTCCGCGTAGCCTCCGTGTCACGCTGAGGCTAAGATCTGTGCATCCAAGTTCCAGTGAAGCTCCGCGACAGGGCCGTGGCACGGAGCTGAGGCTCCGCGATACCCTCCGTGCCACGTTGCCAGTTTATTCCGAAAAATTTCTCACTTGTATAAATAGCACACTTAGGTTTTATTTTAAGATATCTGACATTTCATGCTAGAACGTGAGTATCAAGCAGTTGATCTGAAGAAGTTCTAGGGTTAATTCTCTTCCTTTTTCTCTTAAATTTCAATTGCTTGTACGATTTCTACTTGTTTGAAGATGTTTAATCATCAAATGAGTGGCTAATTCACCTTTGGCTGATGTTGAGGATGATTGCAGTAGTATGTAATTGATGTTATTTCAGTTTTCACTTCTCTACAACGGTTGTTCTACTAATTCTTGTTTTCACTACATTAATGCTTGGCCATTGTTAATGTACATCCTAGAATTCCAGTTTTATTTCCAAAAGGAAGATTAATTGGATAGATGTGAATTGGTAGAATATGTTCTTGTCTTGGTTGAGAAATTAAGAGAAGATTAACGTTCAGAATAGAAATATATTTGTAATGTCATATTTGATCATCTATGGAATTTGTTGTGTATTACTAGAATATGAGGTTTTTGCATCACAGAAATGTGTAATGTAAGTCTCATGATTCTTTAATTGGGGAGGAGTTCGAAAGACCCAATCCATTGGTTAATAATTACTAACTAACAACCGAAGAGAAGTGTTGCCTGAAATTCAATTAATAAATTACATATCTGCATGTTCTGCCTTAACCTTAGCTTATTCGTGCTATTGTTCATATTATAATTTACAATTTTCACTTAAGGTAACAGTAACTATTATTCTTGACAAAATCACCATTTGTTTTGGTTGTCTACTTGTATAAAGAAGTGCGTATACTAAACACTTAGGAAAAAATACTGCCACGTTACAGTCCCTGTGGGTTTGATACCTGGCTTGAAATAAAGTCACTTTATTACTTGTACGACCACGTGCATTTGCGTGCGATTGGGAGTGAACACTTTGTGCTTCATCGTCATTGAGCTGTAGAGAAGAGAGTTAGAATTCCATATCTGAGAAAGAAAAACAAGAAGAGAAATTCTCAGTATCTAACCATGGGTCAACAGTACGGGTCGTACCATGGAGGTACGACTCGTATGAAGTCCCAAAAATCCTATATGCACATTACGACTCACAGGTACGACTCATACCACTAAGGTACGACCCGTACCTTGAGTTGTCTAAGGATGCCCCACCTCTGCAAATTTCTCTGTATTTTTCCATGACTCATGGTACGACCCATAGGTCGATTCCATGAGTCGTAAGAAGGACTATATTGCCTCATCTGGACTTGGCCCTATTTAGGTCTTTGGTATGAATGCACAATATGACTCATAGTGGCAAACCATGAACCATGCTGGGTTTCGTACCTCTAGCCTTGACCTATTCTAGCTTGGTACATTCCCAATGAGCCATCCTACGAGTCGTAGTATCATACCATGAGTCATAGAAAGGCTTGTGAAGCCTGTCCCTGTCTCGATTTTGGTCTAATTTACAAGGATTCTTTTTCATGATTTGGCTAATTAAAATTCCCCAGGTCTAGGCATGTAGTTCGATCCATTTTATACTACTCATTCCTCCCCTTTTTTAGTCACTACCTGTAACTCAATTTTAAATGCTTCAATGCACAAGTTCATCCTCTTTAAAAATTTTAGTCGCACATAGTCCTATAACACCCCTGGTCATTGTCTCCTTCATATTTTTCGAGCAAAAATGAAGACTCACAGGGGTTTTATCATCATTATATCAAGCACATAAGTTTTCTCAATATTCAAAGCAATACACTTACTTGTTGCTGCTTACTTCGACTGGTAGTACAAAATTATGGTTGAGATGAACGTGCTTGAGCAAGAAATTGCTCGATTGTTCTTTGTTTTAGAGTTACAGTTGTGAGGGAGTCGTGAGTATTATTTATGGGTTCGACTTAAATCGAGTGTGGGATGGGTATGCTTAGGTTTGAAGTTTAAATAATTGAGGGGGAAGATTTGAAAACCTGGGCCGAGTCAGGTTATTTCAAGGATTTTGACCCGTTACGACTCGTACCACGAGTCGTAGGAAGGCCCCATGACTCATCCCTCGAACCCGTACTTCTGAGAGTTGAAAACTTACCTAGGGACCTACGAGAGCCCCTTAAGACTCGTACCATGTGGGTATGGTCCGTATGATGACTCGTAGGTCTTTACCTTGCATAACTTGCATGGTTCACAGGCATAGTAAGTACTACGACCCGTGTAGTTGAGTTACAAGTCGGAAGACCGACCTTACCCTGAACTCCTTTACTGAAGCACCTCTTTGATTCCCACCACAACTCTTGCTACGACTCGTACAACCCTCTCACGAGTTGTAATGAGAGTCATAGCACCTGCTTTTTCAACAATTTCTCTGCCGCCAGTTTTTTTGTTTTTCCCTACACACTAAACACATATTAGTTAAATCATTTCGGTTGCCTCCTAAGAAGTGCTTGATTTAACGTTGCGGCATGATCCAGGTGGCCCAGTTACTCAGAATTCACCAAGCCACCATTTGGGTTGCCTCCCAAGAAGCGTCTGATTTAACGTCGTGTCACGACACAAGTCTCTTGACTATTTAGAATTCATCAAGTGACTCGGATTCATCATCAAGTGCTGAGACTACACTGATTCCTTTAGTCGTTGCATTGACCGGCAGATGTTGAAGGTGACCTCTTCTTTGTTTAGTTTGAACTTCAATTGGCCCTCCTCCACATCTACTAAGGTCCAACCAGTTGCAAGGAATGGTCGCCCCAAAATCGGGACCTCATAATCAACCTCGCAATCTAAAATAACGAAATCTGCTGGGAATATGAATCTGTCTACCTTAACAAGCACGTCAAATAGGATGCCCACTGGCTTCTTCACAATTCTGTCGGCTATCAGTAGCCGCATAGTAGTTGATGTGGGGGCTCCCAAGCCCAATTGCTTGAATATTGCCAAGGGCATCAGGTTGATGCTTGCTCCCAGATCATAAAGTGCCCTTGCGAACTCGACATTACCAATGGTGCAAGGTCTAGTGAAATCACCCGTATCTTCCTTCTTTTGAGATATGACCCATGTAGCTATGGCACTACAGTGACGTCCATTATCTACTGGCTCATAGCTTACGGACCTCCTCTTTGTCACCAAGTCCTTCATAAACTTAGCATATTCTGGCATTTGTTCCAATGCCTCAACCAATGGTATGTTCACAGATAATTGTTTAAGCATAGATAAGAATTTCTGGAACTTACCATTTTTCGCCTTTTTCTTCATTCTTTTAGGGGAATGGGGGCGATGGTCGCGGGATAGATTTGTACATTTGAGTTGCTCCTTAATCAATGCCGGGTTCTTTCTCACCTATTGGGGCCTCTGGCAACTCAGCATTTTCAGCGCCCTCAATCTCAACACTCTTCTCATTCTCCTCAGTTATGCTCTCTTTCTTCTATTCAACTACAACCGGAAAAGGGGGGTCAACTGTGGTCTTACCACTCCTAGTCATCACCGCCATGCAGTGGCCATCATTCTTTGAATTCTGAATGGTGTTGCTAGGTAGTGTACCTTTTTGTCTAGGGTTTAGTGATGTTGACAGTTGCCCAAGCTGCTATTCAATCTACTTGATAGCTGTCACATAAGATTCCACTCTCTGACCCATGCTTGATATGTCACCATGGATTTCCTTTAATTGATCATCAGTGGACCTAACCTTTTTCAGCATCCGACCATCATACTCTCTAACTTTGACTGCCCAGCCTCTCCCTCTCGTGCATTCGGAGGCACATATATTCCAGTTCGATCGTTGCGGTAGCCGTCATTTCTTCTCCATTCTCCATTGCACTCACGACTACAGCTCCCGTCTTTGTACCCATTTTGGTTGTAGTTATCTCTATATTGGTTCTGACCTTAGTTTCCAGAACCTTGTTACCAATTGTCTTGTCCAGACGCTTGGGCGTTGGCTCAAAAACCCACCACCTGGCTGTCCAGGAAATTTGCCTCCTCCTCGGAATCAGAGTGATCTACACCTGGCTGCATTCCTTGTGTCCCTACTGCATTTACCTTTTTGGATCCTGCTCCGTTAATGTGCTTTGTAAGAGAATCCAACGATGTGCGCATGTGAGCCAACTCCTGGTCACATTCTTCTTCCTTCCAACGTTGGTCCGCAGTCAAATCAATAGCATATGTACCAGCCGTTGCATATTCCTCCCTGGTATACCATGCCCTGTTTATTTTATTCACCCTATCAAGGATAGTAGCAGCTTGCTCCCAGGAGTGACTCATCAATGCTCCTCTTACCACCAGTCTGCCACAGCTTTTGTGCTATTGTTTAAAAATCTGTAAAAAAATTCCAACAAACTGTCATCTGGAATCTTATGGTTTGGGCACTTTGTCAATTTCTTCTTAAACCTCATCCAGGTTTCATGAAGTGCCTCTCTTTTGAGCTATCAGAAATTGTAAATCTCGTCCTTAAGTTGTAACATTCTGGAGGAGGGAAAGAATCTCTCCGAAAAGGATTGCTTAAGTTCTCTCCAGTTGATTATGGAGTCGTTGGGCAACTCCGATAACCATAAAGTGGCTTCCCCTGACAGAGAAAAGGGGAATAGTCTGAGCCTGATGGTATCTTGGCTAACTCCAGGCAATCTGTACGCCTTGCATATTCCAACGAAGTTCATCGGGTGCAGGTTGGCGTCATTTGTTGCGTGACCACTGAACACACCTATCATGTTTAATAGTTGAATTATGGTGCTCGTGATGTCAAAATTTGGCCCCAGAAGGTGGTGGTGGTGGTACAATTGCTCCAGTTGACCCAGTTTCATCAACGCCTGGGTTCTCATCATCGGAGAACTAAGGGGCAATATCTATAACCTCTATTGCCCTGCCCATGTCGTCTAGCATTAACAACCTCTTCTCTGGATCTTTCACATCCTAAAGTGCAGCTTGCTGAGCTAGCTCGGCTTGCCTAGCTTCCTCAGCTTCACGGGCATCTCTTTGTTCCTGGTTTTCCATTCTGCACATCCGTTCAATTTCGGGGTTCAACAGAATCAGGGAATTTCCACTACTCCGAGTGCTTGGCATCCACCAGAAAATAACCTTTGGGTATCCCAAACAAAAAGAAAATGTAATTAAGGAAATAATTACCAAAAGTCAAATACAAGCAATTAATCTAGTCTTAGCCGTATTTCCCGGCAATGGCACCACTTTTTGATAATGCTCAAACCACACCTCCTACTGAAGTATGAAGTGGACGTTGTCAATAAAGAACCCAACAAAGAGGTTGGGGTCGAATCCACAGGGATTATGGAAGATCTAGACTAATGTCGGTAAGTGAACTTGTTGGTTAGTTACTCCAATTTGGGAGGGTTTAAGAAAAATAATAATTAAAAACAATGATTGAAATTGTGATGTAAACACAGAGTTAAGACTAACTAGGGCTTGTGTTCCCCATGGGTGCATAACTGCTTTGGGTATACACACGTGATCAATACAAATGCTTACTTGTAGGACTGATAACTAGGGTTCATCCAAACGACTAGTTCGTCCTTATTGAATGACTATACTCAATCACCGGGTCAGGTCTCATGAGCGATTCCAAATTATCCGTTATAAATTTTTCCCAAATTTAACTATCCTGTGACCACAGCTCAAGTTAATACAATGATCATAAAGAACAAGGCTTTGTTGTAATTCTCTTTTTCTAATCTCTACCTCTCTAAGCTCAAGCAAGTAAAGAATTCGAGCAAGTCCTAATGTTGTACATCATTAAGAAATGTTTAAGCATGAAGAGAATATAATACAAGCATTTTGCATTGGTTTTGAATCACTTTTCCGCAACCCTAGCTCATTAATCCACCATGGTTCCCACAACCCTCGTTATGGAGGTTTTAGCCTCTCATAGTTGCAAGGTTGTGATATACATTCATGATTAAATGCATAAATCAATACTTACAATTGTAGATAAGAGAAAAGCTTCTTTGATTATATCCTAAATAACTCAAGAACAATTCACAAAGGTCAAGAAGAAATCAAGAAAAAGTTGATCACAAACCAATCAACTCAATTCTACGTTGCCTTGATATTCTCTAAAGTTCTCTCACATCCTCTAACATTCTCTACTAAAAATAAAATATAAAAAGTATTTATACAGACATAAGAATCCTTTTCCTAAGCTAAAAGGGTAAATTTCCATGACTAATATCGCTTGAGCCATGATAGACCCTACGACCCATAGCAAGATTGTACGAGTCTTACCTGCTATCTGTATGTCCTTGGCTTGCTGAAACTTGGCTAAGTGTTGGGCATTGATAAGACTCGTACATGCTTCCAACAAGTCGTACTATTCTTCCGTGGCTTGACTCTGAGAATTCTCAATTTTTCTGAAGTTCTTCACGAGTGTGATGGTACGACTTGTACCTTGCGACCACGACACATACTGTCTATCCGTGTTAGGAGTCAGCCTCTTGCGCAATTCTTCTAAATTTCCACGACTCAATGCTACAGCTCATACAAGCGTTATACTTCTCGTACTTAGAGTCGTAGGATGCACTCTGTCACGACCCGCTGGATTGCAACATGGGACAAGGAGTTCCAAGAAACCCCAAGTCGACCCATGGCATAAGCATACATCTAACTCAATTAATAAAACTGAATAAATCAACAAGATAATCATAGTGGAAGTCTAGATTAAACATAACTTCAGAATACACAATCTGAAGTTGAATACATCCATATATCTGAAAAGCCTCTAAACACGACGAGTTGATGGGACAAGACCCCAACTAACTCAACCAAAATAAAACTGAAAATACGTAGATAATTTCGGAATAAGTCTAGTCCTCAGGGGATAAGGACTCATCAACAACGTAATATGCTAGCTCTGAATACTAACTATAGACGGGGTTGAACCTGAGAACCGAGTCCTATATCATGAAACGATAAGCATTAAGTATGCATTCAGTATGTGAAATGTACCAAGTATGCAGGGTAAGTAAAATCGCTTAAGTAAGTAAAATCATTTAAAGACATGCATAATGCAAATCATAAACAATAAGGATCGGAGAGTAGGGCTTGCATGCATTCTTCCTGAAATCATGATCTCATCATAACATAACATAATATCATAACTATATCAATTGACTCAAAGCTAAAATCTGATAATCATGAGTAAAGCTGAACATTGAGTCAAATCTACTTTAGAACGTATATAGATATAGAAATCTCATGAATGATAAACATGCATAACTAAAATTGTGAGGAACAACGGGAGACTCGTCTTTCAACCGACAAACCACGATAGAGCTTACGTGGTCCCAACTATCACACCCAAGTGGGTAGAGCTGTCCAAAGCCTTGATAGGGTTAGGGACGATACCATGATATCAGTATCAAGCTCGTGGGATAATAGGGTCGGGGATAGCTCACAAGGGAGGTCCTAAAGTAATCTATAAGTATAAACCTATGTTGGCACGTAGTTCTGAGGCATAGCCTACTCGATGCTAGACACTACTCCCAAAGATATGCATATGCTCTAAATTGCTTTTCAACAAAGTTCAACATCGTCTATTGACGAAGATCATAAATCAAATATATCTCAAATATGAAATCATGCATATGAGAAGCTTTAATTCAAATCATACCACAAGCTGAAAGATAATTGGGAATCTTCACTCCAAAACCATGTGGTAAGATTAATTCGGGATATTATAAATCATACTTTGAACATGTGGGCATTGCCCAAAGCTTTATCATGCTTGAAGATACTAAATTCACATTGAAAACATGATTATAAACATGGGTAGCTTGAAAACATGCTTTTCATCATATTGTCTAATCATAATCATACATTCATCTCAAATCTCTTCTTTCATGAACTTTTCATCAATGGGCTTTTTAATTCATAAAAACTGGAAATATGCTTTTCAATTGAAAACAATATACAACCTACCCATGCTTAATGATTCGATAGTAGAAACATATTTAGATCATACTCATATAGAGAATTTAGGAAATTCATGCATTAGGTTAAAACCCCATAGATTAGACATAGAAATCTCATGATTTAGAGAGGGCTTGCGCATGGATGTGAAAGGAATCACTCATTCATAATCCTACATACCTGTTGGTAGCTGATTCTTACACTTCTTTGATAGCGCAAGAATAAATTGAAGAGAAATTGAAGAACACTAAGCTTGATCACCCTCTCTCACCTTCTACTTTGCATGCATGAATGAATATGGCCTAAAATGAACTTAACCCCTTTAAAAGTCATCATTCATAACTCAAAACAATGTAGTTTAGGCCTTAGGATCTTAAGAATTACGAAAAAGCCCTTACTAAATTTGCAGAAAATAACTGCCAGCTGGTCCCGATGAGGGACCTAACGACTCGTCATCATGAGCCATGACTCGTGGAGTCATCCGTCGGGTTCACTGCCTATGATTTTTACCTTGCTTCATCCTACTGCTCACAACCCTCCCCACGAATCGTGGTGACTGACCACGACTCGTGGGGGGTCCTTCCGTTAAGTCCACTGCCATCCTTTTCCTCTTTTCTCAATCACCACTCCCACAGACCTAACGAGTCGTGGGACCACGACTCATGGTCTTGCCCGCGGGGATCTCATTTCCCAAACTGCAAAACTCATCACGTGGGCCTCCCCATGAGTCACATCACGACTCATGGGTTGCTCTCACGAATCACCTCACGACCTGTCTTGATGCCTGGTGCCATATTTTAACTATTCTCCGTTTCAACTCCCGGGTTTGATCTTTGGGCTTCCGAGGTATAACAATATCCCCCCCTGGGAACATTCATCCTCAAATGTTGGAAGACATACAGAAAAGCAAAGAGATGCAATTATCATATTCAAATATTGATCATTTAAGCTAAAACTGACGGAATGACTATCTCCAGTTCAGACTACATAGCTGAACTGAATTCACGAATCATACATACATCCATATACATAAAAGAAACTTGGGCACATGAACTGATCATGAAAACTAAATAGAGTTTTAGGTCAAAACTGATACCTCAAGCTGGAACTGAGCCGGTAGAGAATAAATGTGGGTATCTAGCCATCATATCCGCTTCGGCTTCCCACATAGCTCCCTCAACATGTTGATTCCTCCATAACACTTTAACTGAAGATACTTCCTTGTTCCTTAGCCTTCGAACCTAATGATCCAGTATTTCTACTGGACCTCCTAATAACTAAGGCTATCTTTTACACCCACACTGTCCACTAGGACGACTAGAGTTGGATCACCCAAACATTTCTACAAGAGTAATACATGAAAAACAGGATGTATCGAAACTAATTCTGAGGGAAACTCCAACTCATAGACCACCTTGCCAACATGTCTCACGATCAGGTACAGGCCAACATAGAGGGGACTACGTTTCCCCTTCTTTCCGAACCTCATCACTTCCTTCATGGGAGACACCTTTAGAAATACCTAATCATCAACTTCAAATTCTAATTCCCTTCTCCTCACATCAACAAAGGACTTTTTGCGACACTGAGCAGTTTTCAACCTGTCCCTTATCAATTGAACCTTCTCCATCACCTCATGAACCTAATCTGATCCTATCATCTTTGCTTCTCCAGCCTCAAACTAACCAATGGGCGATCTACATCTCCGCCCATAGAGAGCCTCGAACAGTGCCATCTGAATGTTGGAATGATAGTTATTATTGTATGCAAACTCGGTAAGAGGCAAATGCTCATCCCAGGTACCCTTAAAGTCAATCACACATGCTCTCAACATGTCCTCGAGAGTCTGAATTGTTCTCTCCGCTTGACCATCCGTTTGCGGGTGAAACGCAGTGCTGAGCTTAACCTGAGTATCAAGTCCTTTTTGAAATTACTTCCAAAACTGAGAGGTAAATTGGGTACCCCTATCTGAAAAGATGGATAAGGGAACTCCATGCAATCGAACTAGCTCCTGGATATATAGTTTGGCATAATCCTCCGCCAAATCCGTGGTTTTGACCGGTAGAAAATGAGCAACCTTGGTCAACCTATCTACCACAACCAAAATGGATTCATATTGTCGACAAGTACGAGGTAAACCTGTGATGAAGTCCATATTAATTTCTTCCCACTTTCAAGTAGGAATACTGATCAAGGCGAATACCACCGCGGCCAACTCAAGATCATGGGTCGGGTAATTCTTCTCGTGAACTTTTAGCTATTTGTAGGCATATTCTATGACCTTCCCGTACTGCATCAATACACACCCAATTCTGATCCTTAAAGCATCACAATACACCACAAACCCATTGGTACCCTCTGGTAGAGTTAACACCAGTACTGAAGTGAGTCGAGTCTTCAAGTCTTGTAAGCTTTTCTCATAATCTTCTGACCATTGGAATTTCACCTTCTTCTGGGTCAACTTGGTCAAGGGTGCTGCAATAGATGAGAAACCTTCCACGAACCTTTGATAGCAGCCAGCTAACCCCAAAAAGCTCTGAATATCTGAAGGATTCACCGGTCTAGACCAATTCTTCACCACTTCTATTTTCTGACAATCCAACTTTATACCCTTACTTGATACCACATATCCCAAGAACACCATGGAATTCAACCAAAACTCACACTTGCTGAATTTGGCATATAATTGGCGGTCCTTGAGAATTTGAAGCACTATTCTCAAATGAGCGGCATGCTCCTCCTCGCTTTAAGAGTATATCAGGATGTCATCAATAAACACAATCACGAACATATCCAAGTATGGCTTGAACACCCTATTCATCAAGTCCATAAAAGCTGTAGGAGCATTCATTAGTCCAAATGACATAACTACAAACTCATAATGACCATACCACATCCTAAAGGTTGTCTTCGGGATGTCACTCTCCCGGACTCTGAGCTGATGATACCGGGATCTGAGGTCTATCTTTGAGAAACACTTGGCACCTTGAAGTTGGTCAAATAAATCATCAATCTTGGGTAGAGGATATCTATTCTTGAAAGTTACTTTGTTCAATTGTCGATAGGCAATACACATCCAAAGAGAACCATATTTCTTTCGGACAAAGATAATTGGTGCACCCCATAAAGACTTGCTCAGTCTAACGAAACCATTATTTAACAGGTCCTTCAACTAATTTTCAACTCCTTTAGCTCGATTGGAGCCATTCTGTAAGGGGAATAGATATAGGTTGCGTGTTGGGAAGGAAGTCAATACCAAAATCAATCTTCCGCTCGGGAAGGATTCCCAATAAATCATTTGGAAAGACATCGTGATACTCGCATACTACTGGGACAGACTAGATAGTCGGGGTCTCGGACGTCGCATCCTTAACCCTAACTAGATGGTACACACAACCTTTAAAAAATAATCTTTCTGGCATTAAGGTAGGAAATGAAACAACCTACAAGCACAGCTAAACTATCCTTCCATTCTAAGACTGGCTCACCCGAAAATCTAAACCCTACTGCGTGGGTTATACAATTAACTGAAGCATAACATGTAAATAGCCAATCCATGTCGAGGATAATATCAAAATCGGTCATGGACAACTCTATTAAATTTGCTGAGGTGACTTTCTGAAGGACTGAGACCGGGCAACCTCTATATACCTATCTAGCTACAACTGAATCACCTACTGGAGTAGAGATTGAGAAAGGTTCTGACAAGACTTCGGGACTGACTTCGAAGCTACTGGCCACATAAGGTGTCACAAATGATAAGGTAGCACCCGGAACTAACAAAGCATAAACATCAAGATGGAAAACTCGTTTAACATACCAGTGACTACATCCATGGAGACTTTCTACTCCTGGCGGGAGGCTAAGGCATAGAATCCATTTTGGTGCTGACCGCCACCTGTGCTAGTCGATGCTCCCTGATGTGCTAAGCGTGCGGGAGGGGCTACTGAACTAGAAGCTGGGCCTCAGCCCCCATCATGATCCTGCCTCACTGCTGGGAAATCCTTGAGCATGTGTACGGGCTTTCCAAACCTGAAACAAGCACCTATACCTGCTAAACACTAACTCGTGTGGCCCCGGCCACACTTGCGGCAAGCTGAAATACTAGAATCTGTGGGTTTGCTGCTCTGACTCGTAGAGCCTGATGCTCGCCCTTTCTGATCGTGCCTCAGTCTTGATGGTACACCCAATGCTGAAGATGCTGGGCTAAAAATCTCTAGTGGATCTGTTGTCGGTGCCCACCACCTGACCTCGGCTTTGAGAATCTGTGGTCATCGGTCCTGGCCTTCTTGGCCTCCCTCTCTCTCAAATATGCCGCCTCCATCTGCTGAGCATACAAGACTATCCAAGGAAAGTCCATGTCCTGGTGAAGCATAGCGGTTCTACAATCCTTGGCCAAATAGCGCTATACCATGAACAAATCTACTCACCCGCGCCCTCTGATCAGCCACTAACTCTGGGGCATACTTCGATAGGTGGGTGAACTCAAGGGCATACTCCTATACCGTTATCCTCCCTTGCTTCATATATACGAACTAAGCTGCCTTCATCTCCCTCATCTCACAAGGGAAGAACTGATCTAAGAAGGCAACATGGAACTCCTCCCAAGTGATCGAGCCTGCTCCGGCGGTCTTGCTATCTTTCCATTGTCGAAACCAAATGTGCATGACCCATTTTAGTTGATACGAGACTAGCTCCACACACTCATTTGTATTCACCCCTATAACATGGGTGATCTTCACAATCTCATCCGTGAACTCATGCGGGTCCTCATCTACCTTTGACCCGAGGAACTCTGGCGGGTTCTTTCTCAAGAAGTCTCTAAATCGAGCTGCCACTGCATTGCCATTCTGCGGAACATGCGCAACTACCTACTGATTGACCTGAGTGGTCAAGGCCTGCGTGAGCATCTGAATGGCTACCCGAAACTCAGCATGGGCAACCGGCTCCGGTGCCTAGTGCTCCTGAACTAGTGGGGCCTGTTGGTGCCCGTTTCTGTTGCCATCCTCATGGCGTTATCCATTACCATTCCTTCTACCATTTACTCTTCGGGGAGCCATGATTCTACAATCGCGAATAGCACGAATTAGAAGGATAGGGAGACTTTTCATCGCACGACATAGATCATGAAAGAAGAGAATATTTCCTAAACATTTTGCAGCCTCTTTGTCATAAGTGTGGCACGCTTCACACCCATGAAAAGACTCTACTTAATGTGGCTTTCAGACACCCTAGAACATTTCAAACCTATTGCTCTGATACCAAGTTTGTCACGACCCGAACAGAGATCCAGATCGCAACACGGGACAAGGAGCCCCGAAAGACCCCAAGTCGTCCCATGGCATAAGCATACATCTAAATCAATCGATAAAATTGAATAAATCAACAAGATAATCATAGAAAAAGTCTAGATTAAACATAACAATAGAATACACAATCTGAAGCTGAATACATCCATATATCTGAAAAGCCTTTAAACGCGACGAATTGATGGGACAAGACCCCAACTAACTCAACCAAACTGAAACTGAAAATACATAGAGAAAGTCTGAATAAGTCGTCCTTGGGGGATAAGGACTCACTAACAACGTAAGATGCTAGCTTTGAAGACTGACTATGAATGGGGCTGAACCTGAGAACCGGGTCCTGTATCATGAAACAATGCAGCATAGAGTATGCGGTCAGTGTGTGCAATGTACCGAGTATGCAGGATAAGTAAAACCGCTTAAGTAAGTAAAATCATTTAAAGACATGCATAATGTAAATCATAAACAATAAGGATATGAGAGTAGGGCTTGCATACATTCTTCCTGAAATCATGATCTCATCATAACTGTATTGATTGACTAAAAGCTGAAATCTGATAATCATGAGTAAAGCAGAACATTGAGTCAAGCCTTCTTTAGAACATATATAGATTATAGAAATCTCATGAATAATAAACATGCAAACTAAAATCATGAGGAATAGTGTGAGACTCGTCTGTTAACCGACATACCATGATAGAGCTTACGTGGTCCGAAGTATCACACTCAAATGGGTAGAGCCGGCCAAAGCCTTGTTTGGGTTAGGGACGATACCATGATATTGATATCAAGCTCATGGGCCAATAGGGCCGGGGATAGCTCACAAGGGAGGTCCCGAAGTAATCTATAAGTATAAACCTACATTGGCGCGTAGTTCTGAGGCATAGCCTACTCGATGCTAGACACTACTCCCAAAAACATGCATATGCTCTACATCATTTTTCAACAAAGTTCAACATCATCTATTGACGAAGCTCATAAATCAAATACATCACAAATATGAAATCATTTATATGAGAAGCATTAATTCCAATCATACCATAAGCTGAAAGATAATTGGGTGTCTCGCTCTAAAACCATGTGGTAAGCTTAATTCGGGAAATCATAAATCATACTTTGAACATGTGGGCATTGCCCAAAGCTTTATCATGCTTGAAGATACTCAATTCACATCGAAAATATGATTATAAACATGGGTATCTTGAAAACATGTTTTTCATCATATTATCACATCATAATCATACATTCATCTCAAATCTCTTCTTTCATGAACTTTTCATTAATGGGCTTTTTAATTCATAAAAACTGGAAACATGATTTTCAATCGAAAAAAATATACAACCTTTCCATGCTTCATAATTCAATAGTAAAAACATGTTAAAATCATACCCATGTAGAGAATTTAGGAAATTCATGCATTAGGTTAAAACCTCATAGATTATACATAGAAATCTCATGATTTAGAGAGGAATTGGGCATGGGTGTGAAAGGAATCACCCATTGATAACCCTGCATATCTGTTGGTAGCTGATTCTTACACTTTGATAGCCCAAGAAGAAACTAAAGAGAAATTGAAGAACACTAAGCTTGATCACCCTCTCTCACCTTCTACTTTGCATGCTTGAATGAATATAGCCTAAAATGAACTTAACTCCTTTAAAAGTCATCATTCATAACTCAAAACAACGTAGCTTAGGCCTTAGGATCTTTGGAATTACGGAAAAGCCCTTACTAAATTCACAGAAAATAACTGTCAGCTGTTCCTAGCGAGGACCTAAAGATTCGTCATCATTGGCCACGACTCTTGGAGTCATCCATTAGGTTCACTGCCTATAACTTTTACCTTGTTTCATCCTACTGCTCACGACCCTCCCCATGAATCGTGGTGACTGAAGATGACTTGTGGGGTCTTTCCGTTAAGTCCACTACTGTCACACCCTGCCTTGGGGGGTATGATTGGCACCTGGTGCCCTACTAGGACCTGAACCACTAGACTGCTGAGCCTGGGCACATCTGGTGCCTGGCTGGCTCTAACTCACATTTCTGGAAACAAAGGGCTATATAACGGCTGTAAACACAGCCCATTGGCCTATAGCCTCATGTACCTATAAAAACAGCTAACCAAAAACAAGCAACTATAAGGAAACCTATGCGGGCCGACAAGGCCACCATGCTGTCTAGTTATCTATAACTCAACCCTGAAGTACTGGATAGCTACGTGACCGGCAAGGTCACCACTACTATCGAACTATGGCCCCACACGGCCAACATAAAGGAAACAAAAGTACTAACAGCTATACAACTGCACGGCCTCACACGACCGGCTCATCTGACCACAGGGTAATATACATACAGACTGCAAGCCTCTAGGAATAGCAATAGAAATGATCAGGACAGGGCCCCAACCTACCCGTACTGTACAACAAAAGAAAACGGAATACACCTCTGGGATTCAGTCTCCGGATGACAGGAGCTGAATGCTCGATCGCTGACAGGAATCACGTGGTATCGCCTGCTCGTCTATGAGTACCTGCAGGCAAGTAATGCAGCGCCCCACCGGGCGTCAGTACCAGTGGTACTGTGTATGTAAAATAATAACTGAAGGAAATATCTGAAAACAACAATACGACTGATGAAACTGAAGTAGGAAGGAATAGATTAACTGTCTGATAATGTAAGTCATACCTTCTCTGAATTATACTGGAAGGAGTAGGAGTCATACCTGGGGATTTATCATCCTACTGTCGATCTACTTGTATCTACTGTACATGGCATAACATATCATAACATCACATAGCACACACAAACCTTACCCGGCCCCCATAAGCTGGGAGGTACAACCAGCACAGAATTTATACCCCTACCCTGGTCATCCCATCTCCTATAATAGCTATAAGCATCCTGCCGGTCCCCTGGGTATGCACTTGGGCTCGCTGAGCCCCTGACTATAACTGCATCTGAGTCCGGAGGACTCCTGAATCAACACCCGGGCGTATCCGCTCGACAGGGGTGTGTAAGGGCCGACCAAGGCACAATATGGGGAAAAACTAGCATCCCATCTTCGTCCCCTGTGGGACGGCATGCCACTCCGTAGAGCGACGTATCCTCATTCTCTGGCGGATGAGTCGATACAGCTATCAACCCTGGGGCGGTCATGGATGCTAGGTAGTCCAACCCCAAACAATACAACGGTCTCAACTAGTAATACTATCTGCATGTCCCGCATACTGAAGCTAATAGTGGTAAAGTATTTGTAGATACTATATGCTGAGCTAGTGATAGTAATATGTACGTACTTAATACATACTGAGGCTGGTAATAGTATATATGCATAAATATAGTCTTCTGCCAGACTATACTGGGGCTAATGTTGAACAAGATATAGTGTTTCTGCTGAAAACTATGTTGTATACTGAGTTTCTATAGTAACATGATTTACTATTCCTAACATGCTTTCTAACTCCATTTTAACTTATCATCCTGTTTCTGAGATGTCTTACAGATATTACATTGCTTTACTGGGTTTCAACTGAATACAATGATATCCTAACATTCTGTGTCACATCACGTACTGAGCATGCTGTGCAGTTTCTAAAACTTGTATTAGAATCTATATCATGCTAGCAAGTTTCACACAAGTTATAACTAGATGCTTCTAATATCGTACCAACATTCTAATAAACATAACGCATGACTTCTGAACATTCTACTGGCCTTTAAATTACTGTACTGTACCGAGATTACTTAACTTGCCGAGGAAACTAGCTTTACATACCTTATCCTCGAACTATCCGTCTGTCGGATGAGGCTCGGCCAGTACTTCAACTATTTTATCCCAACTGCATTCATAAATATGTCAATTAATACTAAATACAACTTTATTTTAAAGAGCAACGTCGCCTAAACTTAGGCTTATCGAAAGATGGTCGAAAACTCGCTATTTTTCAGAGGTCCAGAAGGGAGAAATACTCACTTCACTGCTAGGAACACATAGACATTAGTTTAGAGCAATTCCACTTACCTTAGCTCGGTAGCTCGACGATTTGTCGGCCGTATTTCACGAAACTAAATCTGTAGGAACGCTCTCTGGCGCTAAATACCTCGGTATCTGAGGTTAATTTGAGTTTGGACAACGTTTAGCAGCGTAATCGGACGAAAATTATCTTACCTCCTTCGTTCTTATCACTCCTCTGCTGATCCCTCTCTGTTTCACTAGAAATTATAAGTGTTTAATGATTTAAAACCGAAGTGGGGCTTTATATACTTGGGCCTGGACAAGGCCAACGTGTCATGGAGCCAACGCGGAGGCCTCACCTCCGTGACACGCTGCCATCGCGGAGGGGCTCTGCCTTGGCTCCTTCCGCGATGGTTCGACAGGTTTCTCGTCCGATCTTTTCCCGGACCTTTCTCTAGCACGTATGGCCTTCAAATATGCTTAACCAACGTGCGAATAGGTCATCTAGGTGCCGGGAATCCTACGGGGTATAACATTCTCCCCCCCTTAAGAACATTCGTCCTCGAATGTATACTGCTATCTAGAGGACTACTTAACTTACTTGTTTAGAAAAAATTTTCCAAAGTCTCCCCTGTAATATGGACTATACCAAAAACCTAAAATGCAAAAAAGTCCAATACAGGTACTGTACACAATACTTTAGGATCCACTGGATGGCTAAGTATCAATCTTCCTCACTTATACATATACAACCATAAGATACTACATAGCAATAATACGGACATACCTGTCGTCTAACTAGGCCTGGAATAGGTGAAGATATCTAGCTTTCATATCTTCTTCAGCCTCCCACGTCATCTCCTCTCGGTTCCTATTACGTCACAGTACATTGACAGATGCAATATCCTTAGTTCTCAATCTACGAATCTGTCTGTCTAGAATAGTTACTGGAATCTCTTCATAGGCCAGCTCTTCGGTAACCTAGATATCCTGGACTGGAACTGCTCTGGATAGGTCTATCATGCATTTCCTCAGCATGGACACATGAAAGACGGGATGAACGGATTCTAGCTCTGGAGGCAAGTTCAACTGATATGCTACTCGGCCTATCCTCCGATGAATCTGATAGGGTCCAACAAATCTTGGACTGAGCTTACCCTTTTTGCTGAATCTCATCACCCCTTTCATCGGAGATACTTTCAGAAATAACCAAACATTCACATTAAACTCCAAATCTCTACGCCATACATCTGCATACAATTTCTGACGACTCTGTGCAGTCAATAGGCGTTCTCTGATAAGCTCTACTTTCCCTCCTGACTGCTGAACAAGGTCTGGCCTAATCATCGCTAATTCTCCTACTTCAAACCAGCCAACCGGTGATCTGCACTTTCGCCCGTATAAAGCCTCAAAAGGTGCCATCTGAATAGCCGAGTGATAGCTATTACTATAAGCAAATTCTATCAGCGGCAAAGGCTTGTCCCAGATACCACCATAGTCTAGCACACACGCTCGCAACATATCCTCGAGCGTCTGAATAGTGCGCTCAGTCTGTCCGTCTGTCTGAGGGTGGGAAGCTGTGCTTAGATTAATCTGCGTCCCCATCCCCTTCTGGAACGATTTCCAAAACCTAGCCGTGAACTGCGCTCCTCTGTCTGAAATAACGGATACTAGCACTCCATGCAATCTGACTATCTCTCGGATATACAACTCCGCATAATCTTCAGCCGAGAAAGTAGTTCTAGCTGGCAGGGAATGAGCTGATTTAGTCAATTTGTCAACTATTACCCATATAGAGTCATGTCTGTGTCTGGTACGGGGTGATCCTGCAACAAAATCCCTATTCACTGCTTCCCATTTCTAGAGAGGCACAGCTATGTCCTGAGTTAACCCGCCTGGTTTCTGATGTTCTGATTTCACCTGTTGGCAGTTAGGACACTGGGCTACAAATTAAGCAATTTTTCTTTTCATACCTGGCCACCAGTAGTTCTCTTTGATGTCATGGTACATTTTTGTCGTACCGGGGTGAAGAGAATAACGGGCGTAATGTACCTCATTCATAATCTATTGGTGGAGCTATGAAACATCTGGAACATATAGACGGCCTTTACAACGCAGCACTCCACCCTCTGTTACCTGGAAACCTGGCGTTTTCCCCTGCTAACCAGGTCAGGATTCTTATACTACCGTTCTTTTTATTTTCACAACTGATGACGACACGGCGGTGTTTTCGATTACTGCTCTGTTGTCCTTCATTTCTATTACACGAACGGCTAAATTGACCATTTGATGTATCTTTCTTACCAACTCCCGTTGCTCGGGCTGCCCATACACCACACTTTTAATAGATCTATAGCTAAGAGCAGTTGTTGCTCCATTGCCTCTTCTTGGCTGATATAGATATAACATTTTCATACTTAGAGAGCTCGACATATAATTGATGGTCATACTGACTTGTCTTGCCGAAGAGATCGACAGGTAGTTTACAGGCGTTGCTAGAGCTTATCTGGCCCTCCGGCCACATGCTAAGGCTACTTGTTGCTGGGATAACCTGAACGACCGTCTGCGCACCTTGTGCCTTTATCTAATCAGAGGATCCTGATATTGACAATGACCTCTAATGATCTGGCTGCATAACCTTAAATAACTGAATAGTCGGGTTGAATGACCGGAATATGGCAGTAATCTAACAATGCTCTAACTGTTCTACTTGAGTACTTATAGTTCATGCATAACTGCAGACTTGTGGGCATCTAATTTCTTTGTTATTTGCTTGAACCACTGTAAGGCTGGGCTTAATCAAACTTACTCCCAGGCGATCAATCTCTGGATCTTCACGGGGAGTCTACTGATCTCCTGGTCTTAATAAACACTGTGCTAGCAGGGTACTATCAATTTCTTACGCCTTGTGTGTATCCACTTGGATTTATACTACTATTCTGGGAAATTCTCGGTCTTGTGAGCTATTCTGTAAATACTGGCCTTCTGTTAGGGCTCTGTATCTGAATATCTTACGAGAACCAGCTGAAGTACTAGTCTGTCACTGACTACTGATGTGGACCCTTCCTTGGGGTACCCACGGGTATTCTGACTGGGACGGCCAACTGACTTATGGGGTGTTCCACATAATAACTGCTAGGTTGACTAAGGCCGACTCTCACCTACAAGGCTGGGAAAATGACGTACGACCCCTTAATATACTAGAACAATTCTGGTATTGCTAATCTCTGAAATTTGCCTATCCGGCATCTAATCCTGGTTCTAGCACACGCACTAATGTTACCGATCTTCAGGGATGCTTCCCTGCTAATGCAAGCGCCAGCTGGTCGGTAGACCGTCTGACTGCGCCCTTATCATCTAGCCATCTGGTTTAGGCCATTAACTCTGGTAAGCTCTTAGAGCCTAGATCTAGCAACAACACATAAGTCTATTAATTTAATAACTGAGAACTAAGATAGTTTCTATGACTTCCTACGTAATTCACACTTAACCTGCCCTTTCTCTTCTCCTTTCCCTTTCTCCTTTCTTCTCTCCTTTTCTTTCTTTCTTCTCCCTCCTTTTTTTTTGGCAAGGGGGGGGGGTCCTACAATGCAATTTGTACATGCTTTCTATTACTAACCAGCATATGTGATTGTACCCCTTATAGGCAGCTACTCACAGCATATCCATTATCTGTATATATATATATATATATCAATAGCTACGTACAATATGTACTGAATTCTGCGGTAATACATAATCTCTGACACGCTCTGCTGAGTCTCATACCGTACATTATACACCGCTACTACGGCTTAATAATATCTCCTGCCCTGACTTATCATTTCATTGTATTGTCACCCCATTCTGAAAGTAACAAATATAAACACTTTAGTTATTGTCTACTGTTTGAAATTCCACCACTCTTGCGATGTGGGGTCAACGTTCGAATCTTGTGGCCTTACTAGGCATATATTGAGAGCCCATGACTGCCTGCTGGGCCTTATCTCTAGGCCACACTAGATTAGAATTGTTGTATCGGTAACTTCTTAACTTCTCCATAGCGGACATATTGCGGTATTTTGAACCTCAATCTTACTGTCAGCTCGAGGCTTAATTCTTAATACGATATTTTATCAATCCGGGGGTAATTCTAATTACCCCACAAGATCTGACATTCCCGCTTCTTTCCCCCCCATCTTACTTAAGCTGAACTCTGGGGTTCAAGGTACCTGCTCTTCATTGTTAACAAGATTGCTGGTCAAGTATCAGTTCATACTTCCCCTGACTTGCAGTCAGACCTATCTGATTCACATGACCTCTCACTCTTTCGA
The DNA here is from genome assembly GCA_035772735.1 of Datura wrightii. Classification (NCBI taxonomy): domain Eukaryota; kingdom Viridiplantae; phylum Streptophyta; class Magnoliopsida; order Solanales; family Solanaceae; genus Datura; species Datura wrightii. The sequence continues at coordinate 16,835,537 of JASDFA010000019.1, read as the reverse complement.
TATCACAACTAGATCATATCTATAATCTTACAGGTATATCTTACTGTCTATTAGCGTATATGGCGAGTAGCCTTTTTCTGAATCGAACTTCACTATTACCCGACATTCATCACTAACAGGTCTTTTACCCCTGCTTCAAGTAAACTAATGGTCTTACTTTCTCTACTAGCATATTGTCATAAGGGTCTGCACAACTTACGTAATCCTAGGGGCTCTTTATACTTTCTAATACTTACTAGGATCAATCAGCCCATCTTTACTTACTGCTTGATTTGGCAACCCCATCTCAAGTCTTACGCCCCTTTACTATACTGGCATCAAAATCAAGAGGTAGGAATAGCCTTTTTCTTATCGCAACAAGTAAAAACATTTAACTATACCATATCCAAAAAGATGTGTTTGGGATTTCCGCATTTCCCTCTCTTTCTTATACTTACCTGGTGGTCTGACCTTGTTTGTAATCTTAATCAGATCATATATAGCTAATAAATAAATCAACTCGTATGTACATTACACTCCTGACTTCCTATTCTGGCGTTATCAACGTATACTGGGGATAGTACCGATAAAGGTATCATGCTGGGAGGTCTGGGGTACCTCCTCCTACTGCTATAGTTATCATGTAACTGGCTGGTGCCTTCTTCTGTTGCTATATCTGATCTTCTGCCTGTAATAGGGTAATGCTGAACTGTCTTTGTATCTGTAATCAAAGAATACGGTAAGTTTTTAGAGACTCCACCCTATACTGTACCGATCTAAAGCACGACTGACTAAGAAGGAAGGGTAACCATCCTATCATGCCTCGCAGCCTCCTGCCTATAGTATGTGGTGCACAACACATCCATAGACAAGACTCTACTTAGCACGGCTTGCAGACTCCCTAGGACACGACCTGCTCTGATACCAAGTTTGTCACACCCTGCCTTGGGGGGTATGACTGGCACCTGGTGCCCTACTAGGACCTGAACCACTAGACTGCTGAGCCTGGGCACATCTGGTGCCTGGCTGGCTCTAACTCACATTTCTGGAAATAAAGGGCTATATAACGGCTGTAAACACAGCCCATTGGCCTATAGCCTCATGTACCTGTAAAAACAGCTAACCAGAAACAAGCAACTATAGGGAAACCTATGCGGGCCGACAAGGCCACCATGCTGTCTAGTTATCTATAACTCAACCCTGAAGTACTGGATAGCTACGTGACCGGCAAGGTCACCACTACTGCCGAACTATGGCCCCACACGGCCAACATAAAGGAAACAAAAGTACTAACAGCTATACAACTGCACGGACTCACATGACCAGCTCATCTGACCACAGGGTAATATACATACAGACTGCAAGCCTCTAGGAATAGCAATAGAAATGATCGGGACAGGGCCCCGACCTACCCGTACTGTACAATAAACGAAAACGGAATACACCTCTGGGATTCAGTCTCTGGATGACAGGAGCTGAATGCTCGATCGCTGACAGGAATCACGTGGTATCGCCTGCTCGTCTATGAGTACCTGCAGGCAAGTAATGCAGCGCCCCACCGGGCGTCAGTACCACTGGTACTGAGTATGTAAAACAATAACTGGAGGAAATATCTGAAAACAATAATACGACTGATGAAACTGAAGTAGGAAGGAATAGATTAACTGTCTGATAATGTAAGTCATACCTTCTCTGAATTATACTGGAAGGAGTAGGAGTCATACCTGGGGATTTATCGTCCTACTGTCGATCTACCTGTATCTACTGTACATGGCATAACATATCATAACATCACATAGCACACACAAACCTTACCCGGCCCCCATAAGCCGGGAGGTACAACCAGCACAGAATCTATACCCCTACCCCGGTCATCCCATCTCCTATAATAGCTATAAGCATCCTGTCGGTCCCCTGGGTATGCACTTGGGCTCGCTGAGCCCCTGACTATAACTGCATCTGAGTCCGGAGGACTCCTGAATCAACACCCGGGCGTATCCGCTCGACAGGGGTGTGTAAGGGCCGACCAAGGCACAATATGGGGAAAAACTAGCATCCATCTTCGTCCCCTGTGGGACGGCATGCCACTCCGTAGAGCGACGTATCCTCGTCCTCTGGCGGATGAGTCGATACAGCTATCAACCCTGGGGCGGTCATGGATGCTAGGTAGTCCAACCCCAAACAATACAACGGTCTCAACTAGTAATACTATCTGCATGTCCCGCATACTGAAGCTAATAGTGGTAAAGTATTTTTAGATACTATATGTTGAGCTAGTGATAGTAATATGTACGTACTTAATACATACTGAGGCTGGTAATAGTATATATGCATAAATATAGTCTTCTGCCAGACTATACTGGGGCTAATGTTGAACAAGATATAGTGTTTCTGCTGAAAACTATGTTGTATACTGAGTTTCTATAGTAACATGATTTACTATTCCTAACATGCTTTCTAACTCCATTTTAACTTATCATTCTGTTTCTGAGATGTCTTACAGATATTACATTGCCTTACTGGGTTTCAACTGAATACAATGATATCCTAACATTCTGTGTCACATCACGTACTGAGCATGCTGTGCAGTTTCTAAAACTTGTATTAGAATCTATATCGTGCTAGAAAGTTTCACACAAGTTATAACTAGATGCTTCTAATATCGTACCAACATTCTAATAAACATAACACATGACTTCTGAACATTCTACTGGCCTTTAAATTACTGTATTGTACCGAGATTACTTAACTTGCCGAGTAAACTAGCTTTACATACCTTATCCTCGAACTATCCGTCTGTCGGATGAGGGTCGGCCAGTACTTCAACTATTTTATCCCAATTGCATTCATAAATATGTCAATTAATACTAAATACAGCTTTATTTTAAAGAGCAACGTCACTTTCGATATAGTTTATAGCCTAAACTTAGGCTTATCGAAAGACGGTCGAAAACTCGCTATTTTTCAGAGGTCTAGAAGGGATCACTTCACAGCTAGGAACACATAGACATTAGTTTAGAGCAATTCCACTTACCTTAGCTCGGTAGATCGACGATTCGTCGGTCGTATTTCATGAAACTAAATCCGTAGGAACGCTCTCTGTCGCTAAATACCTCGGTATCTGAGGTTAATTTGAGTTTGGACAACGTTTAGCAGCATAATCGGACAAAAATTATCTTACCTCCTTTGTTCTTATCTCTCCTCTGCTGATCCCTCTCTGTTTCACTAGAAATTATAAGTGTTTAATGATTTAAAACCTAAGTGGGGCTTTATATACTTGGGCCTGGACAAGGCCAACGTGTCACGGAGCCAACGCGGAGGCCTCACCTCCGTGACACGCTGCCATCGCGGAGGGGCTCTGCCTCGGCTCCTTCCGCGATGGTTCGACAGGTTTCTCGTTCGATCTTTTCCCGGGCCTTTCTCTAGCACGTATGACCTTCAAATATGCTTAACCAACGTGCGAATAGGTCATCTAGGTGCCGGAAATCCTACGGGGTATAACAACTACCATCCTTTTCCTCTTTTCTCAATCACCACTCCCCACGACTGACCTAACGAGTCATGGGGCCTGACCACGACTCATGGTCTTGCCCGTGGGGGTCTCATTTCCCAAACTATAAAACTCATCACTTGGGCCTCCCCATGAGTCACATAACGACTCATGGGATGCCTTTACGAGTCACCTCATGACCCATCCTGATGTCTGGTGCCAGATTTTAACTTTTCTCCGTTTCAACTTCCGGGTCTAATCTTTGGGCTTCTGGGGTATAACACACTCTTCATAACTCAACCATCTGAAACTTTTGATGGTCTTCAGTACGTCTCATAGCATCAACCTATAGCTCGCACTGGGGCTTGTGACTTTAGCCCATTTTCTGCACTTTAAAGCTATCTTTTGCACATTTTTCCTCCAACACCTATTTGTCATTTAATCAAATAAAAAGTGTCTTATATCCATATAAACACACCTAAGTCTATGCTATTTTTTAGTTTTGAGCGTCGAAAGTGCTGTAAACTCACAACACATCACCTATCAAGAAAACAAACAACTATATCTCGGCTCAAAACATAGTTTTAGGCCGATAAGGCCGCTACATAAACACCTGCATTAAATCAGCTAACCCAATAGTTGCAATAATATCATCCTATGTGGGCCGGCAAGACCACCATGCTGACTAAATAATAATAGAAGGTAAGTAGACACACATATACATATATACATGCTGACAAAGTTGCTACATAATACGACTAGGCACCACACGGCCAACAACGTAGGTCTAACCCAAATTGTAGTATGCAAGCCTCTAATAGTAAAACATTGGTCAGGACAGGGCCTCGGCCTTCCCAAAACTGTATAACAAAAGACAAGCAAACCTTTAATCGTATGGCAACTCCAAAGGAAAAGAGTTGACCAATTTGCTGGATCTAAAAAGCTACTAAGGAGGACTCGAAAACCTATCTGTCTGAACCTGCAGGCAAGAATGCAGCGTCCCATGCATGGGCGTCAGTACAATATGTACCGAATATGTAAGACAGTAATAATAACTGAATAAAAGCTGATAAAGAAATGAAAATATTCAACAGTAAAGGCCAGAAGTTAACATGTATCTCACAACCATAAATTGTATCTAGCAGGCAAAAGCAACACAAAATAACCTACCTGGGCCCCCATAAACCCTACCAAGTACAAGAAATCTATATACTCCTATATGTTTCATTGTAGCCCATAGGCAAGCTGTAGCTAAGGCATACTCGACCCTAGAGACTGTATCCGAACATTCTGGGCTCCTGCTACTATGTTTGAGCTATTTGGGCTCCTGTAACTGTGTCTGAGCCAGCTGGGCTCCTCTAATTGTATCTAAGCCATCTATTCTCCTATAACTGTATTTAAGACATCTGGGCTCCTGTGACTATATCTGAACCATTTGGGCTTTTGTGATTGTATCTAAGTCATCTAAGCTCTTGTAAATGTATCTAAGTCATCTGTGCTCCTGTGACTATATCTGCACCGTCTAGACTCCTGTGAGTCAGTAACGCCAACTCAGGCATAAGGGAAGCTAGTAAGGGCACCAGACTTCAAATGGCTCTATGGGCCTCAATATAGTCGCTCGCGACCTCATATGGCGTTGTGAGCGCAATATAGCCTCGTAGGCACTTCATGATTATCTTCGCTCCTTGAGCAACCTGTATAGCATCTAATAGACCTAACTTATATTGTTACATATCGCTCGGTGAGCGTAACATAGCCCCTTAGGTGTAATGCAACTGTCACTCATCCCTGTAGCATCCTATATTACAACCAATAGGCATATCCTATATGTCCACAACTAGCCAGATAGTCATGAAAGAAATTATAAAATCAACTAGCTTAGAAATTAAAGGGCGAGGTCTGGGGTGATCTGCACGGTAATCTGACTGTCATACTTGTACAGTAGTAGTTCATAAGCTAACAGCGAGGTCATAGATGATCAACTATATGGTTCCCTCACCTAGAATGACTATATGACTGCTAATAACTGGATATGATTCTAGTAGTCTGCCACAATAGCCATACAGGTAGCATAACAATTATTAACTCGAAGGTAAAACTGTAACACTAAGGTTCTAGTTCCATAGGCGTCAGTCTGGTCTGTCCAGATAACATATAGCTCCTATGAGCAATCTGTAGCCCCATAAACGGGTATACTTAGACTTAGCCCTTCTAGGCAATATGTACGTGGGCATCAATATGAATAGCCAGAGGTGTTAATCCCACGTATAATAGCAGATAAGATTCCTACTTAGGATATTACATAGTCCATCAGACTTCTAACAACTGGGTGATTTCTTGAGCGACCAATACGACCAACTGTAAGTAAAAAGAAGTTATACGGTCACTGACAATAGGTAGTTCACCTAGAAAGCTACCACCTAGTTCATTAGGCAACCCTGGTGCCATTGACTCGAAGGTGAGGCCACTCTATTAAGATTCTAGTCCTGTAGGTGTCAAGGTACGCCAACGGCTTATAGGTGAGCTTTACTGTATACAGGCGTCAAACATAAAGTTATATCGCCAAGTTGCGCCCTAGGCTATCCCACTTAACAAAGTATGCTCAACAGCTAACCACAAGCCTCAAAGGCCTCGGTACGGCAACAAAACATTACTAGTCCCTCTAGCCGAAAAATAAACCAACAGGAAGACTCTATGCTGCTTCTAGCAATAGTCAGAACTGAATATAGTCCTTCCCAACGAGGGGTACTACACCACAACCTCAATTCGTCTCGTAGCAGCTAACCACAACGTATACAATCATGAACTAATATGAAGGTACAAATCGTATCAACTATATGATGAGAATAACTCGCAAAGGAAGGTTAGCCTTAACATACCTTAACTACCAAATTCTGCTCAACCAACCCTGTCTCAACTAAGAACTCGTAACGTCTTCTAGCTTATATGCCAAGTAACAAGGCTATTCTAGCTCAAAAGGCAAGCTGGCAACATCAATCCCATAAAACACGGTGGTATAAGTTACAACGAGTTTAATCCGGCAAAATCTCATGAATTCTTTGTTATACCCTGAAAGCCTTAAGACCAGACTCGGAGGTTGGAACGGAGAAAACATAATTTTCTGCACCAGGTCATAAAACGAGTCATCTTATGATCCATTAGGATGACCCTGAGTCTTTAAGTGACTCGTGGTGAGAAGGCTTGACTTGTTGAAAATTTTCAAGTTGGGGTGACCACGGGTGTGACCACGAGTAGTGGTCAGTCCTATGAGTTGTTAAGTCACCCGTGGTCAGGGATGGCTGAAGGAAGAGGAAGTATGGCTCAGTACACTTAATGGGTCCTTACCAGTACTTATTGGGAAGCACCACGAGTCGTGGTGTCGCCCGTGGTCACCTCCCCTGGTATTCTGCATTGTAGAGGACGAGTGGTAACCACGAGTCTTGGTCACCAGTAAAGACTCGTGATGCTCCCCGTGGTGAGTTCCAAGTAAAGCTTTGGTAGTGCACTTGACGACTGTGGCGATGACTCGTAGTCAGAGGTAACGACTCATCCAGTCCCTCGTTGGGACTGGCAGTCTGTTTTCCTCTGCGAATTTAGTAAGGACTTATCCGTAATTTCTATAATTCTAAGGCCTAAACTAAGTCATTTTGAGCTATGAATAGTGAGTTTTAAGAGGGGTAAGTTCATTCTAAGCTATTCCTATTCATGCATGCAAGTGTAGAAGTCTAGAGAGGTGATCAAGCTCAATTCCTTCCAAGTTCTTCTCAATTCTTCCTTGGGCAATCAGAGGAGTTATAGAATTAAATTTTCTCAGGTATGTAGGGTGATGAATGGGTGAATTTGTTCACACCCATGCCCAATCCCTCTCTAATTCATGAAAATCTATACATTGATCCTATGGGGTTTTAACCCAATGCATGAATTTTCTAAGTTTCTGCCATGGTATGATCTAAGCATGTTTCTATTATTGAATTATGTTTCATGGGCAAGTTTTACAATGTTTTCAACTATAATCATGTTTTCAAGTTTTAAAAATTATAATGCCTATCCATGAGAAGTTCATGAAAGTTGAGATCTATGATCAAATATGTTGAGATATTTATGAGAAAAGCATGTTTTCAATGTTACCCATGTCTATGATCATGTTTACAAGTGAATCAAGTATTTTTACGTATTAGGCAAGCCCATATGTTCAAGTATGATTTATGATTTCACGAATTAGCTTACCACATGGTTTTGGAGTTAAGACTCCCAATTATGTTCAGCTTGTGATATGGTTTAAGCCAAGGCTCCTCGTGTATGATTTCAGATTTTATATGTATATGATTATTCAGCTTCATCTCTAGACGATGGTCAGCTTCATTGAAAAACGATGGAGAGCATATGCATGTTTTCGGGAGTAGTGTCTAGCACCGAGTAGGCTAAGGGTTAGTCAACCCTATGCCTTAGAACTACGAGCCAACATAGGTATGGTCAGATTATTTGGGACCTCCTTTGGAGCTTTCCCCTACCCCAAGGGGCCTTTAGCTTGATATCAATACATGGTAGCGTTTTTAGCCCTAGCAAGGCTTTAGACGGCTTTTCCCACTTGAGTGTCATAGTCGGGACCATGTAAGCTTTATTGTGGTAATGTCATTTATATGACGAGTCTCCCATTGTTCCTCATGATTTCAGTTATGCATGTTTATTATTCATGATATATATATATATATATATATATGTGTGTGTGTGTGTGTGTGTGTGTGTGTGTTTTAAAGCAGGTTTGACCAAATGTTCAGTTTTACTTATGATTATCAGATTTTAGCTTTGGGTTATTCGATTCAGTTATGTTCAGATGATGATTTCAGAAAATAGCATGCAAGCCCTACTCTCAAATCCTTATCTTGATTATGTTTTATATTATGCACGTTTTAATGATTTTACTTACTTAAGTGGTTTTACTCACCTTGTGATCTTGGGCAAATTTATATGCCCAAGTGATACTCAAAAGTACTATTTTCGCCTTGTTTATCTATCAATGTGTATACATTCTCATGTAATTGGTAATAAAATGTGAATTTATACTAACCAACATGATTAGCATTGTTTTGCAGGTAAAATGTGATTTTGGGAAGCTTAAATGCATGTTGGATGATATCGGGGTTGGACTTGGATGCGAGCAAGGAACAAGGCATTGGACAGCATGAAATAAAGGGGCTCCGCAATGGAGCCGTGTCACGCTGCCATCGCGGAGGCCTTCTGCCTGGACAGGGAAATTACGCCTAAATTCCAGAGAGGGTCCGCGTTCGTAGCGTGGCACGGTGGCTTAGCTCTGCGTTGCACGTCGTGCCACATTGAGCTTTAATTCCTGGACCCCCAGTTTCAGTGAGGGTCCGCGTCCGTAGCGTGTCACGGAGGCAGTGCTCCACGATGCACTCCGTGACACGTTGCTTGTTATTCCGGGAAAAATTTCCACTAGTATAAATAGAACACTTAGGTTCATTTTTCAATATTCTGACTTGGTGGAGCAAGGACGTGGGTTACAGGCAGCTGAGGGACGAAAATATCAGGGTTTTTTCTCTCTTTCTTTCTTCTTTAATTCAATTGCTTGTATGATTAACACTCATTTTAAGATGTTTAATCCACAAATGAGTGGCTAATTCCTCTCCTTATTGAGGTTATAAACAATTGTGATGAAATTTGATCATTGATTCTTTGGTTTTTCATCTTTTCTTCCATGTTGTTCTATTAATTCTTGTTCTTACTGCATTAATGTGTGGCCTACGTTAATGTACATCTAAAAAGTCCGGTTTCACTCGAGAGAGCAAGAAATTAGAAAGTTGTGAATTAATAGGATATGTTCTTTACTTGGTTTGGAAAAATTGAGTCTTGATTTGCTTTCAGGATAGAAATATACCTGAAAGTCGTATTAGTCAATTTAGGAACCGGAATTGTATGCCTAGAACATGAATTGCATTTAATTACAGAAATGTAGGTGGATGGTTCATGATTCTTAAGTGAGGTTAAATACGAGAGTTTTAATCTCTTGGCAATTGTTCTTGGCTAGCAACCGTAGGAAAAGATTAACCAAATTATAATGATAATTAATTTCATTACATGTTCGTTTAACCTCAGCATGCTCTCATTCATAGTTCAGACTCAAATTAGATAATTGTTTTAGCTTTAGTATAAAAATTATAAAACAAACTATCAACTTTTGGTTACACTGTTGTCTGCATTTTTAGAAGTAAAATATAGTACACTTGAGCAAATTGCACTTCATCCAAGTCTCTGTGGGATCGATACTTGGCTTACTAAAGTCACTTACTACTTGTTCGACCACGTGCACTTGCGTGTCGTTTTAGATACCCACAAATCAAGCGAACAAGTTTTTGGCGCCGTTGCCGGGGACTTGGCAATTGGTGAATTTGTTTTAAGTGTTAATTTACAGTATTTTTATTTTCTTAGTGTTGACAACTTGGTCTTAGCCTGTATTTTGTAGACTTAATTGCTGTTGAATACTGGCAAGAGACAAGGAGCTGGTGGAATCGTATATAGAGCCAGAAAGAATATTTCACAGTAAACAGAGAGAAGCTCTACAAAGAAAGTTGTAGTTGCTCAGACAGACGATCATGGAGCAACAATAGAATCCACCGGTAGTACGGGCAGTGTTAGTGCCCGAAGAAGCAGCAGCTCGACCGGTTCGCGAGGTGGCAATCCCACATGCCAATAATGTTACATCTAGTATCCACAAACCTGAGCCCGGAGGGAGATTTGAACTTAAACAGAATATGGTGCAGTTGTTGCACACTAGCGGGCAGTTTACCGGTCTCCCTCATGAAGATCCACAGCAGCATCTCCAAAATTTTTTGGAGATAAGTGACACTTACATCCCCACTGGAGTGTCATCAGACTATGTCCGGCTTACATTGCTCCCATTCTCATTATTGGGAGAAGCCAAGAGGTGGTTGAAAGCTGAGCCACCGAATTCTATTTCTACGTGGGATGATCTTGCACGGAAGTTCTTGATACGGTTTTTTCCCTCTGGTAAAACAGCAAGACTTAGAAGTCAAATTCTAAGTTTCAAACAGAGAGAGGGAGAAAATTTATATTAGGCCTGGGAGAGATTCAAGTCCATGTTGCGGGATTGTCCTCATCATCATCAGTCCAATGATGTGCTGGTGCACACTTTCATAGAGGGTTTGGAACCCCACACCAAAATATTGCTAGACTCAGCAGCTGGAGGGCAAGCGCTGGAGAAAACTTATGAGGAGTTGTATACCTTGTTGAACCGTATTTCGCAGGGCAATCCAGAATGGAATGCTGATTCATCAAGAGGTGGGACAAGGAAAGCAGCAGGAGTGCTAGAAGTGGACGGGTTTACAGCTATCACTACACAGATAGCTGCATTGCAAAATCAACTTAATACCCACTTCAGCAACATGACATTGAACCAGCCTCAAGCCCCAGTTAATGCAGTACAGCAGATGTGGTGCGAAGTGTGTGGAAGCAGTGAGCACTCAGCTGAGTGTTGTGGAGCCAATCCTGACTCGGTAAACTTTGTGGGTAATGCGCAAAGGAACCACCAACAGTATGGTAGTGGCTACAATTCCAATTGGAGGAATCACCCTAATTTCTCATGGGGTAGCAACAACCATCAGGGCCAAAGTTCGGGTCAGGGTGTGCAAAGAAACCAAGGAGGGCAGCAGAATTATCAAGCACAATTCAAAAACAACAATGCACCTCCTCCACCACCATCACCCAGCATTGAGGAGATGTTCAAGACCATGATAGCTAACCAAGCTCAATTGCAGGCTGACTATGTGAAATTGGCAGCCGAAGTGAAAAACAACCAGTTAGCTACCAAGGCACTTGAATATCAATTTGGGCAATTTGCTAGTGCCCACAACACAAGGCCCAGAGGAGGACTACCGAGCGACACAGATCCCAATCCCAAGCAGGTAAATGCAGTGACCACAAGGAGTGGTTTGCAGCTGAAAGAGGTGGAACCAGAAAGACCACCTCAGCAGTCGGGAGCAGCAGAAGTTGAGAGGGAGCAAAGTACTGAAAGGGGGAAGACTAAGGAAGCTGAATCAGAAAGACCTCCACCCCCGTTCCCTCAACGACTAAAGAAACACAAGGAGGAGGCGTGTTTCAAGAAATTCATGGAGGTGCTAAAACAGGTACATATTAACTTACCTCTTGTTGATGTCTTGCAGGGAGTGCTGAAATATGCTAAGTATATAAAGGACATCGTGGCAAACAAAAGTCGGTTGACTAACTATGCTATGGTGGCTCTAACAGAGGAGTGCACTTCCCGGATTCAAAATAGACTGCCCACAAAGCTAAAAGACCCTAGGAGTTTTACTATCCAGATTACTATTGGGCAGAGCGTCCGAGCTCGTGGATTGTGTGATTTGGGAGCGAGCATAAATTTGATGCCATCTTCGGTATTCAGAAAGTTGGGTCTAGGGAGTCCTAGACCCACAACGGTAATCTTGCAGTTGGCGGATCGATCCTTAGCCAGACCTGATGGCATTGTAGAGGACGTTCTGGTGCAAGTTGGTCTCCTAATTTTCCCGATAGATTTTGTCGTGCTGGATTTTGAACCAGACGCAGAAGTCCCATTTATTTTGGGACGTCCTTTCTTGGCAACCGGGAAAGCACTAATTGACGTAGTTGCGAGGCAGCTAACAATGCAAGCACACGACAAAATAGAGGTATTTGATGTGTTTAAAGCCATGAAGCTGCCATCTATACATGAGGAGCTTTCAGCAATCAAAGTGGTTGAACATGAAGAAATTCGTCAGATTGTTGAATCTCAAGACCCATTGGAAAAAGTGTTAACGCACTCCGATCATTTTGGAGATAGAGAGGCATATGGAATGGTCCAAATGTTGAATGAAGCACAAAATCATCCTAGGAGACAGAATTTCAATCATTGATGAGGTCTCTAGAACCTTTGCCGAAACCATCCGTTGAGGAGGCACCGAAGCTGGAGCTGAAAGAATTGCCTCCCCATTTAAAATATATCTTTTTAGGGGAGGGTGAGACGTTACCAGTCATCATCTCTGCAGACTTGCCGGAGGCACAGGAGAAGGCAGCATTGGGTGTCCTCAGAAAGAGGAAGAAAGCAATGGGTTGGCAAATGTCAGACATTAAGGGTATCAATCCAGCTTTCTGTACACACAGGATATTCATGGAGACAGGAGCCAAACCAACCGTTCAGCCGCAACGGAGACTAAATCCGGCAATGAAGGATGTGGTGAGGAAAGAAATAATCAAGTGGCTTGATGCAGGTGTCGTCTACCCGATTTCAGACAGTGAATGGGTCAGCCCCGTTCAGTGTGTTCCAAAGAAAGGGGGGATGACTGTGGTCACCAATGGGAAAAATGAGTTGATTCCTACCCGAACCGTCACAGGCTAGCGGATTTGCATGGATTACAGGAAGCTGAATGAAGCCACGAGGAAAGATCATTACCCCATCCCGTTTATTGATCAAATATTGGATAGGTTGGCGGGACAGGAATATTATTGCTTCCTTGATGGGTACTCTAGTTATAACCAAATAGCCATAGCTCCGGAGGATCAAGAGAAGACTAATTTTACCTGTCCTTATGGGACATATGCTTTCAGGCGAATGTCGTTTGGGTTATGCAATGCACCCGCCACATTCCAGAGATGCATGATGGCTATTTTCCATGACATGGTGGAGGATTTTGTTAAGGTATTTATGGATGATTTTTCTGTTTTTGGTAATTCGTTTGCTACTTGTTTGCAGAATCTTGACAGGGTGCTGGCTCGCTGTGAGGAATCCAACCTTGTATTAAACTGGGAGAAATGCCATTTCTTAGTGAAGGAGGGTATTGTCCTTGGCCACAAAGTGTCTCGAAATGGGTTGGAAGTCGATCATGCTAAGATCGAGGTTATTGAAAAGTTGCCACCACCTGTGTCAGTGAAAGGTGTGTGCAGTTTTCTTGGGCATGCAGGATTCTACAGACGATTCATCAAAAACTTTTCCAAAATTTCTAAACCACTATGCAGATTGCTAGAAAAAGAGGTGAAGTTTGAGTTGAATGATGAGTGTGTTAAAGCATTCGAAGAGTTGAAGCAGAAATTGATAGAAGCACCTATCCTCACTTCTCCGGACTGGGAACAACCATTTGAGCTGATGTGTGATGCCAGTGATGTGGCTATGGGAGCCGTATTGGGGCAAAGAAAAAATAGAATCTTTCATTCTATTAATTATACAAGCAAAACGCTGAATACGGCCCAAAGCAATTACACAGTCACAGAGAAGGAAATGCTAGCCTTGGTGTTTGCATTTGACAAATTCAAGTCCTATTTGGTGGGTTCGAAAGTTGTGGTGTACACAGACCATGCAGCGATTCGGTACCTATTCAACAAGAAGGATGCTAATCCTAGGTTGCTCAGATGGATCTTGTTGTTGCAGGAGTTCAACCTTGAGATCAAAGACAGAAAGGGGAGCGAGAATCAGGTAGCAGATCACCTATCACGATTGGAAAGTCGATCGCATGTGGTGGAAAGGATAACATAAATGAAGAGTTCCCAGATGAGCAACTCTTGGCAGTTGGGGAAGCAGAAGTTCCCTGGTACGCAGACATAGTCAACTTGCTAGTGAGCGGAGTCTACCCACCTGAGGCAACAGACCAGCAAAGAAGGAAATTGAGGCATGATTGCCGGCACTTTGTTTGGGATGAACCATACTTATTTAAACAAGGACCAGATCAGATAATGAGAAGATGCATCCCAGAGAGTCAGATTGCAGAGGTGTTGAGGGGCTGTCATTCTTCATTGTATGGGGGTCATCACGGAGGTGAGAGAACAGCACACAAGGTTCTACAGTCAGGTTTCTTTTGGCCGACATTGTTCAGAGACTCTATGGCGTATGTCAAAATGTGTGATAGATGTCAGCGTACAGGAGCAATTGGCAGAAGACAAGAGATGCCGCTGTAGAATATACTGGAAGTTGAGCCCTTTGATGTATGGGGCATTGATTTCATGGGCCCATTCCTACCGTCATTTGGTAATCGTTATATTTTGGTGGCCGTAGATTATGTATCAAAATGGGTGGAAGCAATAGCTTGTCCCGGGAATGACAACAAGGTAGTAACGAAGTTTGTGAAAAAACACATCCTCACCAGGTTCGGGACACCCCGAGCCATTATCAGCGATGGAGGGGCTCATTTTGTCAATGCAAGTTTCAAGAAATTACTAGCCAAGTATGGGGTGCGTCATAAAGTGGCGACAGCATACCACCCCCAAACTAGTGGGCAAGTAGAGGTGTCAAATAGAGAAGTGAAGCAGATTCTCCAGAAAACGGTAAATACACAACGGAATGATTGGTCAAGCAAACTTGATGATGCATTGTGGGCGTACAGAACTGCTTACAAGACACCGATTGGAACCTCACCATACCGACTAGTCTATGGCAAAGCATGTCATCTTCCGGTGGAATTAGAGCACCGAGCCTTCTGGGCTGTCAGGAAGCTAAATATGGACTTAGAGCTGGCGGGCAAAAAGAGACTAATGCAGCTCAGTGAACTTGACGAGTTCCGCTGGCATGCCTATGAGAGTGCCAAGTACTACAAGGAAAGAACTAAAATATGGCATGATAAGCATGTGGTGCATCGCATTTTCAAGCCGGGACAGAAAGTCTTGCTCTTCAATTCAAGATTGAAGTTGTTTCCAGGAAAGTTGAGGTCTAAATGGTCGGGACCATTTGTAGTGGTAAGAATGACCCCGCACGGGGCGGTAGAATTGTGGCAAGAAGATCGGAGTGCCACGTTCTTAGTAAATGGCCAAAGGTGTAAGCACTACTGGCGGGAGGACGGTGATCGAGAGAAATCGTCCATCACCCTAGAGGACAATTGAGCTTAACGACGTCGAGCCGTGATGGTAAACTAGGCGCTGCACGGGAGGCAACCCGTGAAAAATTTTTCTTTCTTTTTGTAAAGTGTAAATAGACTTTTCTTTTCTTTTTCTTTTTCTTGATTTACTACAAAAAAATTTCATTTTAGTTTTGGTTTTATTTGTATTTAGAGTGAAACCAATAATTCTAACCAATTTTGTATAGTGAGATGAATTTCAGGTCAAACGGAGAAAAATATGCACGGAATCGCGAAGGAAAAGTTGAGGTATGAAAAATAAAAAATGGCAACCAGTGAGCTGAGGCGACAGCTCCGTGTCACGGAGGTGGACCTCCGCGTTACCTCCGTGACACGTTGAGATATAATCCGAAAATTTTAAAAAAATTCCAGAACAGTCTCGCGATGGCTCCGTGTCACGGAGGCAGTGCACCGCGATGCACTCCGTGACACGTTGCCTTGTATATCGCGACGGGTCACACCGGGTCGCCGGGTGACCCACGTGATTTCCTTACTTTTTAACCCCGAAAACCCTCTCTTTTCCCTCATTTTTTAATCTTTCCGCTACCAAACCCCCCAAAACCCATCCCCCATCAATGTGACACGGAGTAAGGCAAGAAATTCAACAAGTTTTCTTCGATTCTTCAAAGTCAAGGTATGTTTTCCGATTTCCTCTCAAATTCTTGTCGATTTTCTTCGATATTGAGCATGGGAGGTGAACTAAATTGCCCTAAGTAGAAATTAAGCATGAATTCGAGTTAATTGTTGTTGATGAATGTTCGGAATGTCATTATGATTGCTTGAACTTGTCAATTGCATAAATTAATCGAATTTGCTTGAGAATATCAATTTTAGGGATTGTATGTTGAATTTGGAGTTGAAAATGTATTGAACTTGTGAATTTCATGCCGGGATGGATGTGTTGAATGAGATGAGTCAATGTACAAATTGTTAGGATGCTAATAGAACGACGGATTCTCGGGTGAAGGGAATGTTGAAATTTGTAAGAATTTGGTTAGTTGTATAGGTTTGTGTAGATAAATTTTTGTTGTTATTTTTGTTTCTTTGTTTTTCTGTGCTAAGTGTGATGGGTAAAATGTTAGCGATGGTAGTGATTGTGATTGGCTGTACGAAGTCTGAGTAGTACGCAGAAGATATACCGTCGAATTTTTTGAACGCACTAAGCATGATTGTATAGTTGATTATTGTGTGTAAATAAAGATAATCATGCCGTATTGTTGTAACTGTAGCTAAGGACTAAGTGTGGGGTAGCCTAGCTTAACCCGACCTTAGCCGAAGTTAATATTCGTTAGCTTAACATTGATCTTGTCTACTTAGGTTGACAGGCAAAATGGCAAGCAGGTAAGAGAAAGGGAAAGGCGCATCAACTTCGGGCGCTAGAAGGAAGCGAATCAGACTGGGCACAGCATTCCCAGCAGTTCCACGCGGCCAACGCCGCCAATATGGAACAAGATGGGTGACTGATGAGGGGAAAAAGTGATACGCAAAGCACAAAGAAAACAAATATTTCCCCGAGGAGCATATAGCATGGGAACCATTGGCACAGGAGTTCCCTAGGACGGTCCACCGGATCGAGGCAACTGGGCTCAATTTCATATTTGAGGAGCCCAAGGAATGTAATTTGCACCTGGTTTGGGAGTTCTATGCCAATTGGAACCCGACTATCAGAAGCCACACCATCAAGATCAGAGGGCAAATAGTCACCTTGGAGCCCCACCACCTCAATGCCATCATAGGAGCGCGGGACACAGACGCCCACGTACTCCGACAGCTGAACATTACCCCACCATATGCGGACATCAGACGCACATTGTGTGGGACCCGATCGATAGCTAGATAGAGCAGACACAAAGAGAGGGGCTACCACCAGACTCTGCCATATTCACAGATGAACAGGGAAGCCCGAATCTGGCTGAAGATAGTCTGCTCATGCCTAATCCCGGGGGTACATATGACAGATGTAACCGGGGATCGTGTATGCCTAGTGTACGCCCTGATGAAAGGGCTGGAGATCAACGTAGGGGCGGTAATTATCTCCGCCATGAAGAGAGCCCGGTTGCACCAGGGGCACAGGTATGGATTTGGTGGACTAATCACCACCTTTCTTAGGGGCCTATATGTCGAGGAGGAGGCCCTTGACTATATCCCGCAGATGGAGCGGCGGGCCTTAGATGTTACTAAAACTAAGGCTCCCGACACCACCCACGGGCCAGTGCTTACACTTGGCGAGCGACATGCTCGTGAAGACCAGTATATGGCTCAGATGTATGGGATGTAGATGCTCCAGCTGAGGATAGGTGGGAGGCCGGCGACAGAGGAGGAGCTATGGCAGCTCGAGCTAGACTACCCTTTCGGCGAAAACGCCAGGGCTCTATGTCGAGTGGAGCCAGCATTTGTAGAGCCCACAGATGATGATGTCCCCACAGACGAGGAGACACGTCGGGAGGACTCCGATGTAGAGTCCGATGATGACGACGGAGGCGACTCGGACATGGGAGATGAAGCAGCAGCACCCGACGAAGAAGTGGAATACTATGACTGATCAGGGAGTTCCACCACCCGATTTTGTGTTATTTTAATTTTTGTGAACACTGGGGACAGTGTTCGAGCTAAGTGTGGGGTGGGAGTAGTTAGGTGCTGGGCTGGGCTGTTTTGTATGTATGCTATATTCTGTTGTCGTGTATGTGAAAATTTGTTTGTCCCTGTGAGTGTGAATTGTTAAGTTGTTTTGTATTTGTAAATTTATGTGAAATTGATGTGTGTTGCTGAATGTTGCTAGCTGATTCTGATTCTGTACATATTTTTATTATCGAAATGATCGATAAATTTCAATATTTTTTTCTTGGGTTTCTCGGCGTTTGTTTTCGGTTCTTTTACCGAGAATAGTCCCATTGAACCAAAGTCATAGTAGTGACCGTTCCCTATGATGGATGGATGAGGACTGTCTTAAGGGAAATGTAGTCGTTAGGAGTAGATTTTTTTCAATTATTTTTCAGTTTTTTCTTTGGTGGGTTGCATCCCAAAACCTGTAGTTACTCTATGGTTGCGAAATTCTGGTTGCGTGTTGTACATGATATTTAAAATGCAAAGGTGATTCATATGAAAGCATGCAACTTTGTAAATATGTTGAGATACCTAGGCCATAGAGTTCGATTCAGTGTGATTGAGGCTTAATGTTTGAATTCCTGTAATTAGCTGATTGAAGAGTCTGTGAATACATCTTGAATTGAGCATGTGCAAAAAGTGTGAAGTGAGGTGTTGTTATTCCATGTTATTGTGAAGTGTCTAGAACTTGCCTGGTGTGTGTACAAAATGAAATAAAGGAGGTGTATTGTAGGAAAGGATGTAGGCATTTCTTTGTTTTAACCGAGAGTTTCTATTTTTCCTTGTCGTACACACCTTGATTGTATACCCTAGTCAGCCCGTTGAGCCTTTAGCCTATTATTTTTTTCTTTTGTCATAAAGTGTAAACCGAGCTTAATTCCTTCTTTTCATTAGCCGTAAAGTCTATACAAAACTCTTAAGCGCTTAAGAAGAGAAAATCATTTTCCCAAAGTGTCAAAGAGTGAGAATGGTGAAAAGAAAAAGAAAAGCAGAGTGAGGGGAGAAAAGAAAAGGTTGAAGGTGCACTTGCTATAAATAAACGATAATGAAGGTGCATGAATAATCTTTGTTGTTGGGTCAAGTATGCTTAATACAATGGGTCATACTAAAGAAAAGAATCAAGAATGGGATGATGAAAAAAAAAAGAAACAATGTCCATGAGTTGATGGGATGTGTTGAAAAGGTGCTTAAGGATGCTAGTGGCTATTATTGGCTAACCCAATATTTACTAGTTCCGTAGCTTCCATTACAACCCATTCAAGTCCTACGTGATCTTACATCGCACTTCTTTATATTAGTGGAGTAATACACTAAGGGCAAGCTTATGGGTCATGACATGATGCATGTGAATTCTTTTGGGAGAGAGAGCGAAATTGTGTTTACATGCCCCTGCTTGAATGTTTGTGAGTCATACGAGCAAAAAGGGGAAGATTCTCTTGTGTTTTGAGGGAACATGCTTGATGAAAGATTAATTTTCGTGTCGGATATCTTGATCAGCTGATTTGCATGAGTTTGCCAATATCGAGAGTCGATTCTTAAAGTCTAGGAGGTCTTAATGTATTGAAGGTCATTGCATTGATAAGACCATGTATGTTTTCTTGATAATTTGTTGTATTGAATAATCGGTATGACCGTAGCCTAAATTGTCGAACCAAAGTAGCGAGGTTGGGATGTAAATTGCATGAAGTGTAGGATTATTGTTCGAGGACGAACAAGGATTTAAGTGTGGGGTAAGTGATCTTGGGCAAATTTATATGCCCAAGTGATACTCAAAAGTATTATTTTCGCCTTGTTTATCTATTAATGTGTATACATTCTCATGTAATTGGTAATAAAATGTGAATTTATACTAACCAACATGATTAGCATTGTTTTGCAGGTAAAATGTGATTTTGGGAAGCTTAAATGCATGTTGGATGATATCGGGGTTGGACTTGGATGCGAGCAAGAAACAAGGCATTGGACAGCATGAAATAAAGGGGCTCCGCGATGGAGTCGTGTCACGCTGCCATCGCGGAGGCCTTCTGCCTGGACAGGGAAATTATGCCCAAATTCCAGAGAGGGTCTGCGTTCGTAGCGTGGCACGGTGGCTTGGCTCCGCGTTGCACGCCGTGCCACGTTGAGCTTTAATTCCTGGACCCCCAGTTCCAGTGAGGGTCCGCGTCCGTAGCGTGTCACGGAGGCAGTGCTCCGCGATGCACTCCGTGACACGTTGCTTGTTATTCCGGGAAAAATTTCCACTAGTATAAATAGAACACTTAGGTTCATTTTTCAATATTCTGACTTCATGGAGCAAGGACGTGGGTTACAGGAAGTTGAGGGACGAAAATATCAGGGTTTTTTCTCTCTTTCTTTCTTCTTTAATTCAATTGCTTGTATGATTAACACTCATTTTAAGATGTTTAATCCACAAATGAGTGGCTAATTCCTCTCCTTGCTGAGGTTATGAACAATTGTGATGAAATTTGATCATTGATTCTTTGGTTTTTCATCTTTTCTTCCATGTTGTTCTATTAATTCTTGTTCTTATTGCATTAATGTGTGGCCTACGTTAATGTACATCTAAAAAGTCCAGTTTCACTTGAGAGAGCAAGAAATTGGAAAGTTGTGAATTAATAGGATATGTTCTTTACTTGGTTTGGAAAAATTGAGTCTTGATTTGCTTTCAGGATAGAAATATACCTGAAAGTCGTATTAGTCAATTTAGGAACCGGAATTGTATGGCTAGAACATGAATTGCATTTAATCACAGAAATGTAGGTGGATGGTTCATGATTTTTAAGTGAGGTTAAATACGAGAGTTTTAATCTCTTGGCAATTGTTCTTGGCTAGCAACCGGAGGAAAAGATTAACCAAATTATAATGATAATTAATTTCATTACATGTTCGTTTAACCTCAACATGCTCTCATTCATAGTTCAGACTCAAATTAGATAATTGTTTTAGCTTTAGTATAAAAATTATAAAACAAACTATCAACTTTTTGGTTACACTGTTGTCTGCATTTTTAGAAGTAAAATATAGTACATTTGAGCAAATTGCACTTCACCCAAGTCTCTGTGGGATCGATACTTGGCTTACTAAAGCCACTTACTACTTGTTCGACCATGTGCACTTGCTTGTCGTTTTAGATACCCACAAATCACGCGAACACCTTGCATACTCGGTACATTCCATGTATTGACCGCATACTCTATGTTGTATCATTTTATGATACAAGCTCCCATCTTCAGACTCAACCCCATCATTAGCCAATTCTCCGGAGTTAGCATCCAGTTTCAGTGGGTTAGTCCGTATCTCCCGAGGACCACTTCTTATTAGTTATCTTTGTATTTTCAGTTTTCAGACTTGTCAGGTTAGTTGGGGGTGTTGTCCCATCAACCCATCAGATATATTAGAGGCTTTCAGACTTTGCGTAGTAATCAGCTTATCTTGTATGATGTAAATTATAGTTCTGATGTTATATTATATTTAGACTTCTATTATGTTTATTATGTTAAGTCTTCCGCTTTTATTGATTGAGTTAGATGTATATGACATGGGTCGACCTAGAGTCTCTCGGGGCTCCTTGTCCCATGTCTCGAATCGTGCCTATGTTCGGGTCATGACATTCTTATAGATTAGAAGGGTAGAAGTACTTACTATCACTTGTAGACGTACTAGACTTGAATAGAGATGATTTCTACGGCTTCTCTTCCGGAGGGCTCCATCAAACCGGGCCAATTTCAAAGATTCAACTCCGTAGATACGTTCTTCGCAGGCCCAAAAATTATTACCCAAGAAGAATTTGTATTTAGATGCGATTTAGCTATGTAATTTGACTCTACATTAAAGAAATTTTCGTGAGGAAATCACCTAGGCCGAGGGTTCTCTTTATGAAATGTTTTAATGAAAACTTATCTCACAACTTAAATATATATAGGGGGTGGTGGAGGGAGGTCCGTGACGCACCTCCCCTTGCGGAAGGAGCCAGGCGCAATGCGCCACCCCTTGTGGAGGAGGAAGGTGCGCGACGCACCACCCCTTGCCGGAGGAGGGAGGTGCATGATGTGGCGCCACATGCGGCTTGCCTCGCTCTCCTTCCACCCGCTCGCTCGATAACGTGCTCGAGCGTTCTCCCGCATGATCCGAACTCTAGAAACTCTCGACACGCACATACATACGTCAATTAAGCAATGAAAACTTACAGGGTGCAACATCATTAAATAAAATTTTTAGTTTCTTTTCTTAACATGCATTATTTTTAACTTTATACTATTGCTTATTAACATGTTTTTTGTGTGCGTAAAGAAACTATTTCATTTATGATGCTCATAATATTATGTTTGGATATTTAGAAAAAAGAGTTTTTCTAATATGCAAAAAATAATTATTTAAGGTGTATGAATTAGTAAGCAAAATATTTACTCCAATCATTATAATCAATGTGTCACTATGTTCTTATTAGTTTGTTTAGAATAAAAAAGCCTCCTTCTTTGACTAGTGCCGCCTCCGATGAAATAAATGAAGATCATGTATATAGTTAGGCGACCGGCTTAACTAATATTTTTATATTTTAAAATAATTTAATTTTAAAACTAAATTACTTTAACACTTATCGTTAATTTATTACTAAATAGCTCGTAATTTATAGAGTTTTTTCTTCATAGTTTATCATTAAATAGAATTAGCAATGACTATTTACTATTTCATGATAGAAGTTGTCACTATTTTTTTTTTTAATTTAAGTTTTCTTCTTTGAAAACACTTGTACTCAGACATGAGTCATTTAAGGGTAATAAACAATACTCCAAGAAAAAAAATCACCAATACAAAAGGAAAGAAAGATTAACTAGATATGAGATTCATTGTTAATTTATTGTTAAATAACTAATAATTAATAGACTCTTTTGATAATTAATCATTAAACGAGGTCCTACTTTCTATTATCAAAATTAGTCCTCTCGTTGAAAGTAAACAATGCAAAAATAAAATAATAGTAAGTGACCCTACATGCTATTTTCAAAGTTGACAAGTAAAAAAAAAAAAAAGGCTAAGTGCACTAAGGATCTTGCATTTATTTAGAATTAGAGAAAGGATCGTACCCCTAAAGGGCGTGATGATGTAGTTGATTCAACCCTCAATTCCGTAGTTTATAGGTCACGCAAAAATAAATTTAGCATGATTTAGCTCACTCTTTTATTATTTCACAAAATAACTATGACACTCATATAATAGTTTAATTTTAGTAGTTTCTCTACAAACTTGTCATTATCTATTCTAGATTGCTTTTGGAATTAATAATAAAAATAGGACATCCAATTTTGAAAAAAAAAATTACTAAGTACTATTTATTCTCCTAAAGAAAATCAACGAGAATCATTTTTTTTAAATAATATTAGTTTTCATCAAAAGAAACAATACTCATTATTCAAATGCAGATTCAAAATTTGAAATTTATGAAAATAATAATTTAAAATTAATATTATAATAATAAAATTTTTGGATATTTAGTGAAGTAACTGAAATTATGTGAATCTGTAATCAAGTCTCTAGCCTATTTGGCCAAACTTCTAAAATTAGCTTATTTTGATAAGTGTTTTTTTCAAAACTGCCTATCAAAAAAGTACTTTTAGTGAGGAGCAGTTTGTGTTTGACCAATAAATTTAAAAAATACTTTTGAGCAGCAATTCGTGTTTGACCAAATTTTTGCAAAGTACTTCTAAGTGTATTCACATAAGTGTTTTTCAAATAAGTATTTTTGGTGAGAAACTACTTTTTTTAGCTTTTGAAAATTGCTTCTGCTACCCCATAAAAATACGTATTTTCTCCCAAGAGTTTAGCCAAACACCTTCATTTTTAAAAAAAAAATATTTTTTTAAAAAAATAAGCACTTTTTACCTCTCAGAAGCTTGACCAAATAGGTTATTAGAAGCACTTTTCAAACGTTTGGCCAAACACTAATTGCTGCTAAAAAGTGCTTTTTAAATTTATTGGTTAAATACAAACTGCTCTCACCAAAAATACTTTTTTGATAAGCTCTTTTGAAAAAACACTTCTTAAAGTAAGCTGATTTTAGAAGATTGACCAAACAAGTTGTAAGTCTCCAACAAATTTACTATACAAAATAGAATAATTTTATACTGAAGGAAGGTGTTTTTTTGGTGAAACTTTAGACTAAGACCTCATTTGTTTTCATTAAGATTAAGACGTCTACATCTGAATGCACATCTGAATGATTAAGATGTTGTCTCTAGATCTGAACGTCGAATGATTAAGATCGTTTGTTTTTCAACATCTGAATGTGCATACTTTAATTATTTGTAAACAGATTAAATATACAATTCAAATAAAAAATAATTAAATATTAAAAAATATATTAATTTAATAAAATAAATATATTATTTGATTAAAAAATAAAATATTTATGTTTGCTAGTAATGATGGAGATAGTTTATAGTGGTGGTGGTAATAATTAGTGTTAGTGGCGATAGTTACTAGTAATGGTGGTGGTGATAGTTGTAATGATGAAGGTGGTTGGTGTGGTAGTGGCTGGCATGATGGTGGCGGTTGGTAGTGGTGGTTGTGATGGTGAAGTTGGTTGATGTTAGTACTTGGCGGTGTTAATGGTGATGACTGAAGAATGTTTGGTGGTTGACGAAGTATTGGCGATGATGCTAGTTGTGATGGTGGAGGTAGTTGGTAGTAAGGATTGGCCGCAATGGTGGTAGTGATGGATAGGTGTGGTAGAGACGACAGCGGAAACAACGGTGAATATAAGTATAATAATAGAGGTGGTATGTGCAGTAACGACTGCAATAGTGGTTAACACTAGTAGTAGTTGACAATGATAATGGTGGTTGACAATGGTGACAGAGGTGGTTGGTGGTGGTGGCTGGTGGTTGGCGATGGTAATTGTGGTGGTGATGGTTGTAATGACATAGGAGGTTAATGGTGATGACTGGTGGTTTTGGACATAATAGTGGTGAAAATTATCCACGCAAATATACCTCTTAATGATATTAAGACTCTATTCTAGATCTGAATGATAAAGACCTTTCAGACCAAATAAATGCTTAAATCTTAATGAAAACAAATGCACTTAATAGTCTAGGTCTGAACAATTCAGATTCAGACCTCCATTAAGTGCAAACAAATAACGCCTCAATATCTTATCAAAGTTTGTTGAGTTATACACATTGTCGGCTGTTGTATTTTGAAAGGAAGAAGTTAAGAGTATTACTATTAGATCAGTGAAAATTATATTGCAGTGAACTAATTTTCTTAAATAAAAATATTCATGCCTTAATCTAAATATTTATTTATTTTATTTTTTAATTATAATTTAAGATATACTGAGCAACACAATGTGCTAACAAGTAGAAAAAACAATTAAAACAAATTATCTATCCTTTCCACCCTCTCTAAGGAAGGCGGGAAATTTCGTCCATCCATGTGATTGGTCAGGCCCCATTCCATTACGGGCATCCGAACTTTGACCCGATTAGTACTCACTTTCTAACAAGGTCAGAAAAGGACTATCAATGGAGATTTGTATAACAGTGATGTATACAGTATACTTCCCAAATGAACACTGAATATAAGGCTTTCGAAACCCTAGCTGATTTGAAGTTTTAGTAAAACCCTAGTTCAAATTCTTTATAATCAGCTGGAATGGAGACTGGAGGAGCCAGTGAGAGTCCAGAAGTACCGAAGAAGGGCAAATCAAAAACCCCTCGAAAACCCAAAGATAGCATTCTCAAACAGAGTTTGTTCTTCCCCCTCCTTCCATGTGTGGTTGCATATTTCTATTTATTATTGATGTTCAGCTTCCTTGCACTTCAACTATTTCTATTGGTGCAAGTACAAGCGTCTGGGTCAGCCTGCCCACTAAAGCTGGAGCAGATGGACTCTTAATATCGGACGAAGTAGTTAGCTGGGATTATATTTTTCCAACATGAGATTTATATCTTTCTATCCATCTAATGCATAGGCTGAATTCATAGAGTTTATGGCTGAACAAAATTGTTAACCACAATTCTTTTAGCTATAGGTTGGGTCTAGGAGAAACTGCTGAGCTTAATGTTTTGTAGTCTTTTTTTGGTTTAATTTTCGTTTTGTGTTTTATATTTCTGCAGAGTCTCCCGCTGAGTTCTTTGCAGATAACAAGAACATTGCGGGTTTTGACAATGTGAGTTTCTTAAATGCTTAGGGTGTCTTTTAATTTTAACTTTTTCTAATGTTATAATCTCAAATTGTTTTGTGCAATCATGCATTGGTTTGATGATTAAGGATGTTAATGAAGTAATATTGTCTTGTTGGCATTTGAGTGATATATTATCTGTAATTGAAGTTGTCACTATCTAAGGTGCAGTATTAGCTGCAATGTGATGTATGTACTGCACTGAAGCAAGGTGCATACCATTTTACAAATGGAAACTTTGCCAAGTCTAAATGCTCAACAGTTGGGTTATTACTTATTAAAAACTTAAGTCAACCTTTGCTTACAGTGACTGTTAATCATATTAAGAGAATTCATGTTTTACTTTCGGAAAATATTGCATTCGTCAATGCGACAACTTAGATCAAATCTGAACTAAGAGAAATAATAGAGATGTTCCAGGAGAAATAGCTTGATAGAGAAGCAGAATTCAAAAAATGCATAAACACAAAAGGATTAGTGGAAAAGAAAAATGAATGCAAACGAACGGTAATTGCAAAAAAAGAGAAACAAATTTGCATGGTCTCCATAGACCTATAAATTGAATATTTAGTTTTTAAGAAAAATATTGCTTTGTTAAATGTTTTTGATAAAGTAAAGTTAATATTGCTCTTGTTTAATAACCGTTATGTTGGAGAGAAGAAGCCAATACCTTTAAGTAAAATTTAGGTACCTTTACTAAAGAAAAGGTTGAAAAATTAACCTCCATATCCCCTGTGGTTAGCATATAATCAGAGTGTTGATAACTCATCAAATAATCGTTATACCCCCTTTTCAAGAGATGTTCCCATATTTATAATGATGGTAAAGTAGGTGGAGATTTTTTTTGAAACTGCTAACTTGTAAACTGTAGATTAGGTAGAGGTTTAAGGTGACATATTGTTGCCATTAGCCAAAAGAAAAATTGACCACATTGAATGGCATGTTGAAGGCATAAGATTAAATAGGCTCTTCCTTTTTTAATAGCTCAAGATTTCCATGAGGCAGAACTTACTTCAACAATGATACACTAAATGGCGCTGTAAATCAAGTTATTCTTTCTTCAAATTTGCAGCCTGGGAAATGTCTTTACACTACTGTGAGAGAACTTGTTGAGAATGCACTTGATTCTGCTGAATCCATCTCTGAACTTCCAGTTGTAGAGATAACCATGTAAGTGATTATTTTGGTCTATTTTAATAACTACTTCAATAAGCTAACAGAGATTTATTAATGGGGAACCTCTCCTCAAAGCTTTGTTTTGGTTTTTGTTTTGCTCCTGTAGTGAAGAGATTGGCAGAAGTAAATTTAATTCCATGATTGGTCTGGCTGACCATGAACGAAGAGATGAAGCCCTATATGATGATTTTGAGACAGCAAAGGCTCGTGAGGTGTGTAAGCAGTGATTTACTCTCACTTATATGGCATTGTGATTTACATCTTATGCTGATTGTTTGACATTTAGCAAATTCACTAGTGAAATATTTTTCTAACTATTGTGCTCTAGAAAAGACTTGCCAAGGAAGCTCGGCTTCTAGAGATTCAAGCAAAGAATGCTGCTCTTGGGAAGAAAGTAAAAGACCCTGCAGCTACAAAGGCAGCTAAGGGTAGGGAGGCATCGTATTATAGGGTGACATGCAAGGTATCTGTTTCTCTTTGTTCTTATATATGCTGACCCTGTTCTCAGTATGCAAGACAACAAAAGTACATTGCTGAATTAAATCAATTTGGCAAGTTAGTGTGAGATAATTCTTCCTAAAAGACTTTAATTACTGTACTTTGTTTTTAATATAGGATAATGGAAGAGGAATGCCACATGATGATATCCCGAATATGTTTGGACGAGGTTCGATGTGATTGCCCTTTCTAGTTATTTTACCAGTGGAAACTTTTGCATGTTCCTGCTTTTTGTTATGTTCCAACTTCTTTCATTTTTTTCTTGACCTTCAATTGGGAGGAGCAAAGGTGTTTTAGACTGGCTTCTCTAGTTTGGTTATTAGGATATATTTCCTAAGATTGTCGTAGATCCAAGTGGAAACCTTTGATACTTGTAACTCTATATTGCTGCACATGATCCTTTTCCTAAGAAAGTGTGCTTCTGCAGTTTTGTCTGGAACAAAGTATGGATTGAAACAGACACGTGGGAAATTTGGTCTTGGTGCAAAGATGGTATGTTCAGCAATTGGCCTTGACCTGATTATCTTACGTTCTTCTGATTCTACATTTAGTGTCTTAGTTGTTTGCGGTATATTTCCTGCTGTGTTTCCGTTCTCTGTTTGAGGAGGTGGCTGTGAGGGTGGTGGATTATTTCTCTGAAATAAGAGAATATTTTCGTACTGTTAGAGTGGTCCTTCAAGTGAATTTAGCCTGTAATTCTTCTTTCCATTTTAGTTGTGCTCATCCAGATTTTAATGGATGTCAGCATGTACCATAATTTAAGGATTTATCTTTTTCTCTCATTTCTACAGGCATTGATTTGGTCCAAGATGAGTACAGGACTTCCCATCGAGATTACATCTTCCATGAAGAGCCAAAATTTTACCTCATTCTGTAGGCTGGATATTGATATTCACAAGTATGAGATGACTCAGAAATAGAAAGCTATATTTCAGAATGCATGGTAACACGGGATTATGTTTTATTTTTGTTTTCCAAGGTACATCACTGCATAACGCCTTCTTTTCAGGAATGTTCCTCACATTCATGTACATGAAAAACGGGAAAACAAAGAATGGTGGCATGGTGCTGAAATCCAGATTGTTATTGAAGGGAACTGGACAACGTACCGAGTATGTAGTTTTTGAATAGTTGTGACAGATGCTCTCTCAAGTTTCACCTCATCCATGAGTTGAAAGAAAACTTAATCAGATAATTCACCTTCCATATTTCTGAAAACTGATCTTTTCTTTCTGTGTTTACAGTCCAAAATATTGCATTATATGCGACAAATGGCTGTCATCACGCCCTATGCGCAATTCCTTTTCCAATTCGTATCAGATTCTCCTGAGTACTCTCTCTATCTCCTGTCCTCCCCTCCTCTCTCCCTTCTCTTTCCCCCTCCGTTTGAATTAATTTGTTTGTGCAAGCTACAAGAACATCCACTATTTTGAATTTGTAAAAAATATGTGCCTCATTCTTCTGTTTCACTTTAGTTTTGAATTGAACGTAGGAAAAACGTTATAATAAGGTTCACTAGAAGAACAGACATAATGCCTCCAGTTCCTCTTGAGACCAAGTACCATCCATCCGCTGTGGATATACTTCTGATCAAACGGCTTATGACAGAAACATCAAAACAGACTCTTTTGCAGTTCCTTCTTCATGAATTTGTAAACATTGGGAAGTCTCATGCAGAACGTCTAATCGGTGAGAACTTGAAACTGATTGCATTCATCTGTGTGAGATCTCTTGATAAAATAAAATTAGTTGGCAGTCAAGGGTGTCTTGTTAAGATTACATACATGCTCTATGGATTATTGACCATGGAAAACATTTATCTATTGCTTGCATTCTATTCAGTCACTATTAGACAACAGTTTGTTAATAGTGGTTACTGCTCACCAACTCAATGGAGTTGGAAAAGATATAAATTTGTCCTTAATGTCACCCCCCAATTTAGGGGTGCATGTGTTACTAACACCCAAAGCTTTAAACTAATATCGAGCAAACATTCATGAACAATGCAATACAATATTCTATAAAACATTTGATAATCCTTCAATTAAATAGATAATGTTTTCAAAGCATCAATACACTATCCAAAATCAAAGTAGATAGTACATATCGCTATCATGTCTTAGGCACGTAGCTAGACCTTCCATAGTACATGTCATAGGACCTCTGAAGTCGTACATAAGAATGATTGCACGGTGCAAATCCCCTAGCTCGTTCAAAAATAAATGTCTATGAACTAGCACCTCATGAAGAGGAGTAGGCTCTCCAACAAACGCAATGGAATGGATGGCAACAACCTAGCACATCTCGCCACCACTGTGTGCAATAGTATCTGCAATGTCAAACCAAAAATGCCTCTCAAGTTGAGTACAATTTCGTAAATTGTACCCCTTAGTATTATTAACTCCTTCTGATAAGGTTGGAGCGACACTTGGATATACATAAAACATGATATTTCAACAATGCGTTTGTAGAAAGCAATTAACATTGCAGATCATTTTATGAACTTTCTGAAGTGTTTTAAAGCCTTTGAAATTACAATAACAATAATACTTTAGTGGGAGTTCCATTAGATACTGTCAATGTCGATAATTGATATCTGTGGGTTGACATTCACTCAGTCAATAGGACCGTCTCACCTAATGCCGTAGGTTATTGGATATGGTGCTAGCATAATAAAATGTCTCTATCGATGGATAACATAACACCGACACATGTGGTTTATGGTCGACAATTACTACAGTTCTCTTAAACGTTTCTTTAAACCATATGACCTTTAGGTCCTTTGTACAATTCCAATGTTTAGCCCATATGACTAATAATTCAATTCTATTTGGCTTCAAACCATCACTTTGAAACCAATTTAGCCTATTTGGCTTCAATATAACAACACTACTTTGAAAATAATCCATTAAGTTGAAAATCAAATCATAGAAACATTTCAATGTTCAACAATGTTTTGTACACTTCAAATCAAATAAGACATATACAATCAAGTACTATCTTTCAATAAAAGTCATAACAATGTATGGTTCACTCGCTCCTACAAACACATACTAACTTTATAAACCATTTATATGCTATTTGGAATCATGATTTTTAAGAACTCTTTAATGGAAGGTATAATTTAACTTACCTTGTCCTTGCCTTCCAAACAACCCCACGATGCTCAAGACCAGTGTTTATCAAAAGCAAAAAGCGTGAATATGCTCTAAGGTCTATTGGGGGAAAAGGCTTTAAGTGCAAAGCATAAATAAAGTGCGGACTTTAATGAAAAAAACAGCAAGGAAAAAAAAGCCTTAGAACCTTGATGACGATACTGAAGTGAAATATATGAACGAAGAAATTGAAAAAACAAATTACGATAAAGTGAAATATTAATTGTTTATTGTCGCCTCTTGAAAAGAGGCTCATAGGCAAAGAAAAATAAGGCTTAGAACCTTGATGACGATAGTGAAGTGCACATTAAGCGAAGAAAAGCGCTCAACACGTTTTGAGCCTCGCTTCAGGGCTTAAGTGCACCTTTACAACACAGCTCAAGACATCCGAGTAAAGTCAATGTACATTGTTTAATAGCGAATGCTATCAATAAGTATTTGAACAACTTCAATATAACCTATTAGGGCTCACAATAGACTCAAAGCCAACCCGTTCCCTTTCTCCCTATTACTCCCATAGTTTAAGTCCATTTATTACCTATACATGGTACCTTCAATACATTAGGGCCATTAGAACAATTATCCAAGTCATTTTTACCTAGGTTAATATTCATCATCTCTTTCCCAAGACCACTTTTAGGGTTACTTTAATATCATGTTTAAATCACCATTTCCACTCAAACAATACCCTTCATAAGTGTATTTATACACAACAAATGAGATTTGGGTAGTGAGATTACCTCTTCTCCTCAAAGTGTTCTTGAATTTCTAAAGAGTTCAATGCGTTTTGGAGTTAATACATGAATCAAGTAGGTCGAATCTATCATAAATATCCATTAAATACTCACCTTGAAACGTATTTATGGTGGAGGCCATGTCTTTCTCCCTCTAGCACACTCTAGGCTCCAAAAATCCTTGTTCACTCTCTCCCCGACTTTGGGAGTATTTATAGTTGCTGGGACTTATGGCCATGTGTGCATTAAAGCCTGACCCTACCAGCATAATGCCTGAAGTTTTCAACACTTTTTAGTACAAAAATCCATGCGTGCGTTTAGGCCCTCCCTTGGCGCACGCATGACAGTATTTTTGAACCTGGTGGCGTGCCTTGATCCATGCGCACGCATGAAATATCTGAAGGACAACTTTAGTAAAATGCCCATTTCTTTTGGTAGGAATATTCAAAACCTTTGGAACTAGACTTCAACAATTCCATTTTTCATATCTTAACCATATCCAAATTCGTTATACATTGAGGGGTCGTTTGGTATGCTGGACAAGCATAGATAGTTTTGAGATAAACGTCTTATCCCTTGTTTGTTTACTAATCATGAGATAAATTATACCAGGATTAGTAATTCGTAATTGACCTAAATATATATCCGAGAGACCGAAACTTAAGGGGCCTTACACTACTAGACCAACATAAGGTACATTTTTTTTTTTTGATTGGCTTTTTATGCATGGAGATTTTGTTTTAAAAAATGGCTTTTTGTATGGAACTCCAATATTTCTGATAAACCTATTTTCCGTGGTTGACACTTCTAGTCCTAGTTTCATTATTTTTGGTCATTTCCTTAACCTTTCTTGTGGGGGGCCAAGATTCGTTCCCTTTGGTTGTAGCAAAAATTGAGAATCAGATCTTTGATATTCAACAATTCACATCCTAGGACAAAGACGACAATCAAATCCTTCAGTTCATTCTTTAAATCACAATGCAAATTTTCTCTTTTTAAAAACTTTTTAGATATCTATATCCTCCTTCCTTCAAGATTGACAGGACCTATATTTAATACTTTAAGTGATTTGTATATTTAAAGTTGTGGAAAAATATCATAAGATGGTTGCAGAGAGAGATTGAAAAGAAAGTATACTGTCAAAGTTAAATTGAATGGTTAAATGAAGCTGAATTCAAGAAATCTGAACATTGTATAGTCTAATATTATTATAGGGCTCAAGTATTTTGGTATATTTGAATTGTCTTACAGAATTCGTCTTACAGACATTGTGATGGCTGTAGGTGTTATAGTGTTTCTAGTATCTTTTGTAGCCAACACCATAGTATGGTGCTTCGTCTGGGAGGCAAGAGATATAGCCTATTTATTCTGGTGTTGTTAAGTTAAAATTTTGAATTTAAATCATACAGTGAAGTAAGCACATTAATCATGTACAACAAATTTTTTTTATAGATGCTCTTTCTATTTCATGACGTCCTAACATGTTTGACACTATTTCTTTAATAAAGGCAAGCGCAGGGCTAAGTGTGAATACCCTATCTAATAGCTTACTTCTGATCTCGCTGTTCTTTGGGCATCACTATTTATTATGTCAAGTAAGGGATTCTGAAATTACTGTAAAAATCTTTTAGAAACTGTTCCAATTTTAAATTTGATATAATGTCATATTTATTGCACTAACTTTCCAATCATTAGTTATTTACCTAATAAGAAGAGAAGATTTCCAAGCATTATTGTTTTGCTATCACTGACATGATGCAAAAGTCATTAATTTTTAAATTCCATATTCAGTCAAACATTATCATATAAAATAAAACTGAGGGAGGAACAAATTTCTCCTTAGTTCTCATTACAGAAATCTTATTTTGAATTATTTGAGTAGCAAGTCGTAGTTGAATAATGTTGAAATGTCTGACCACCCCATCTAAAAGGTTAAGCTGATATTGAATGCGTACTTAATAATTATGCCTTCAACACGCCCCTTCACGTGTGGACATGATTTTTTTCATGGCAAGCACATGTAGTTCTTTCTGATAATTGGTGGCGGTGAGACTTGAATGGAAGACTTTAGCCCGTTGGTAACATGTTGATTTGTGTGACACCTCATCTATTAGCTTAAGCTAATAGAGAGAGCACACTTTTATTGACTTAATATTATGTCTTCAACAAATAATTACGTAGAGAGGAAAAACTAATTGCATGGCTGGTGGGCCGTAAGAGTGCAGACCAAACAACAAAGTAAGAAAAAACCTTGCCGAGGTCAAATGTAGTCTTAATTTGAGCATTAAGTTCCTTGGTAGCCACTCTACTTTAATCTAACACAAGCGAAATTTTTGAAACATAAGTTGGGAATTTCACAAGAAAATGTGAGTTGCATGAATATTATGTTTTTGTTGATTCTGGCTCTGGAAATTCTTCTGACATGTGTAGCTAGGCATGTGAATTATGCAAGATGTTGAGAACTATGCTCCTACTGCTAGGTTGATTGACCTTGTAATATTTCAAGTCTGATTCTGGAACTGTAATGAGAATTCATGTGATATACTGAACACAACCTTGCTAGAGTTGCATTTTAGTTCTCTCTTGAAAACCTTATACTTATTATCATCACATCTACCATTTATACAGCAATCTTTTGTCATGGATATTGGAATTTCCAGTGTTAGAAACATCATAATGAACATTTCTATCCTTTGTGCTTATATGCATATGTCTATAGCTTACCACTCATTCACTTACATAACTAAAAGGCTGCCTTCAGCCATTGTATATTATATCTAAAATAGAATATTCTTTCACATTCTAGGGGAGATGGGTCCAGATTTTAGCCCAAAAATGTCAGTTAAATCTCTAACACCACAGCAAATAGTTCGCATCCATCAGTTATTTCGTCAAGCCAAATTTGATGATCCCAGTGGCGATGTAAGTTCCTTTTTGTGAAGTTCTTGCCTCTTTTCCAGTTGCCTTTAGCAACACCAAACCATAAATGTTTTGGTTCCCAGTTATCTCGTGCATATGATTTTTAAGCCGTATTGCAGATTTTAAGTCCTGCAGGAGAATATAATCTACGCCTTGGCATTATAAAGGAGCTGCACCCAGATATGGTTGCTACCTTTTCAGGAAGGTTGTGTCATATATGAAGTTCTTCATCTACTTAGTTTTTATGAATCCTTTGATTGGATAATACAAATCATAGAAGTGTTAAAAGCTACTATGTCTTTTGTCCAGCGCCCAAGTATTTGAAGGTCATCCATTCATCGTGGAAGCTGGAGTTAGTGTTGGTGGGAAAGATGTTAAACAAGTAAGAATCTCCCTTATGGTAAAATATATAAAACATGGAGAGCGTATTATGCTTAGTCCTGAAACTGATTGCATCTATACAATACTTGGATCTCCAATGTTAGAAGCAAAGGACCCATCAGAATGCATCTTTATCTGCATTTGGTAAGTAGTTAAAGATGATTTGATTTAGGTCTGCTTATCTGTCCAGTTGGGCCGGTATTTGTATATATCAGTTGGTCGAATTGGTCATCGGTTTGTAGATACACTCTCCTGAGAACTGAACCAATAAGATATCGGTTGGTTCGGTTTTGTGAGCAGTTCAGGTCGGTCACGAATCTCTGCTGCAAATATTCCCCATGGTCTTTGCCTTATTCCTCTGTAGTTCTTCTTTTCCAAGGTATCCTCCACTTTCTGAACAAAGTACTCTGTTTTCTACTACATTTTCTTGACAGGTGGTATTGCAATAGTCAAAAGTAGGTTTTCTTTCATTGAAGCTTTTTCGCTTCAGGGAAATTGAGCTTGTAAGAGGTCCAATCTGGTATTTTGCTTTGATTTCAATGAAATCAAATTCAGTTTTTGAATTCTTGAAGTAGCTAGAGAAGTTGTGGTTCAAACTTTTAGCCGTGTTTGTGTAATGAATGTGGAATCAAAAGAGAAAGTTTTGATATTAGAAGCAAAAGATTCCAAAGAAATGGACGCAAATCTCCAGTTCTGGTGTTCATGTTGCCAACAGGCCAGAGAGACAGCAACAGGAGAGACGAGAGAATTGAGAGGCGCGCGCTTAGGTGAAATGGTGAATGGCTCAACGTTATATGTCAATTTATATTAGTTTGTCTTTAGGTTTGTATCAGTTCTATTTAGGGGTAGTGGAGTCTTCTGTCAAAATAGATTAGGGATAATCAAGTTAATTTGTATTCTCTGCAGTTACTAGATGCAGTTACAGGGTTATATAACCAACTGGATATACTTATCTTTCATTGATTAAAAGTTTGAATGAATTTATTTTCGCTCTCTTACTTTCAGATACCCTTGCACATTTCTGTTCAGAGATTGTTCTTCATTCTCAATCTCTTAAGAGGTGAAAAGTCATTGAATCCGAGACATTGCACTCAACCTGAATCCCTAGCCCTTATCTGTATATTGGTGCAGTTCGGTTAAAAATAGGGATACTTGACCACCGAACTCATTGTCGATAAGTATATAAATTAGCTCAAGTATCCTGAAATGTTTTCCTGAATGCAAAGACTGTTTAACCAATATGAATTTTTTCAGTTTGGTTTTCGGGTACAACCAAGAATAGCCCTAAATTGATTTTATTGAAAGAATCTGATCAAATGACTGTGGAAGCACTATATAATGGTCAAACTCTTTTTCTTCGGTTTTGAGCTTGATGTTACCATATGGTGAGGCTTTTGAGGGAATCGCCTGGTGATAAGGATATATTTCCTAGGAGCTATAAGAAGAAACTTTTGGGCACATCCTGTGGTCTTCCATATTTGTGTAATGAATAGAGGTTGAACTTCTGTTTGTTGGATGATTAGTGTTTCCTTTCTGTTTCTTATAACCGATCAGTGGAAAAGAGAGAAGAAAAGAGAAGCAGCTGTCAGTGTTAGAAATTTCTAATCCATAAAACTTTTGTTGCTTCTCCTAGCTTATTGCTTGATGATGCACCAGTTGGTGTTAGCCCCATTATTAAATTTTTTTGTCTTCTGAACTTCTTGATCTCATATTGTTGCACTAACTATGCCTGACTAAATTTTAGGGGCTGAATATTTTCCGATTTGCTAATCGGATTCCACTTCTTTTTGAGCAAGGTGCTGATGTTGTTACCAGGACTGCTTTGAAGAGAATCAAGTAAGGCATTTAAAGCCTATGAATTTGCTCATAATTCTCACTCATAAAGAAACTAAGAAACTCGCTAAAGATGTTTTCTCCTTTTTCAAAGTTTTTTTGAATAAGTATTATAGAAGATGTAATCTTTTATGGACTCCAGTTTATGCCACACTGGAGGCGAAAAAAAGTTTTTCCTTTGAGGCTCCTTTTACATCTCATACTCTTTTGCCTTCCTCTTGTTGTTTGGTTTTCCCTTTTTGGGCAAGGGTGGCAAAATTGCTGCAAATTGAACTGCAGACAGTATAATAAGGTGTCACTTTTAGTTGGAACAGTTACAAGATCAACCAAACACAAGACAAAATTGGTGTCTTTGTGAGCATTGTTAGCACCAAAATCCCCTTTAAAGGGACTGGCAAGGAGTATATTGGAGATGACATAAGTGAGATAGCTTCTGGTGTCAAGGTAACTTCTATTGTCTGCAGTTAATAAGTCATTGAGCAATTTTCAGTACACTAATAGAATCAATGTTCCAGACAGCCATTCAGCAATGCTGCAATCAGCTCAAATCAAAAATTGTAAAAAGGATTCATGCTCGTGAGCAGCAGGAAAGGAAGCG
Source organism: Datura wrightii (assembly GCA_035772735.1). Lineage (NCBI taxonomy): Eukaryota > Viridiplantae > Streptophyta > Magnoliopsida > Solanales > Solanaceae > Datura > Datura wrightii. Next base: position 16,798,100 of record JASDFA010000019.1, on the reverse strand, counting down.
GAATTTGAGCAAGTAAGCTGGATCATTCGAAGCTCATAATAATAATTTGAGTTTCATAGGTCAAATTCGATACCATTTTTCTGCTGGATTCAGGTATATTCCTAGTGCTACTGCTGCTATATATGATCTCCTAAAACAGACTACAAATGCGCATGCATCAAAGAAGAGACGCTGCAGGGATGACGACGCTAACCTGTTAAAACAAGTTTCAGTTAATTCAGTAACAAAAGATACATTCAGAGAAAAGCTTGCTGAGCATGTCGAAAAGGTATGCATCCTTGTATAGATGTTATTCTAGAGCAGAGAAGTTTATATATGACATTATGGCCAAATGCTTCTGCCTTCAACTTGACTGGATATTGTTTTTGCCTCTTTTGAATTTGAAAAAAGTAGTGGTTCGATTAACCTGATTCCAGCTGTAAAATTGGAAATTGAGATGGTTCCCCAAAACCTGCTAATATTGCTATATTTCATCAAGAAGGATGTGGATCAACAAAGTACTATATGGTTCCATCGTTTTGTGTTGCAGGTGGACTACGAAATGGGTTTGGAATATGCCACACAGACCGGAGTGAACGAAGAACCACGAGAAGACATATACATACAGTCACTGGATGAAGATAAGAAGAACTTCATAGATTTCCAGAGCCCCATATTTGTCTTCAGACTCTATCACTAGTTATTCCCTAGCTGGCTTGTCATAGGAATGTGTTATTTCTATTATCATTTTTCATTTTGGGTTTTATCAATTGAATTATAGAAATTCTGGAGGTGCAGAGGTGGAAATGTATTATGATAGGAAGAGAAAGTGCAACTTATTGCAACCATGTTGCTCAATGTAAATTCGAGATCAAAGATTTAACTTTTTTTTTCCTATTTGGTGAGGATGTTAGTGACAACCTTTCTTGTTCTAAGTTTGAACTTTTTAACCTTCTGGCTGAAGTTAGCTCTTGCAAAGCCTATTTTTAGACCTAAATACCTTTCTGCTTTGATAGTTAAAAACTTCAGATCTCATAGTCTCAAGAGGAAGGAGCAGGGGCGTGTAATGTTCCGAAAACTCAAAGACTAGATCCGGGACTTAAATCAGAAAATTCAGAAATTTGCAGAAAATATCTCAGGACGACCCACCGAACGAGTCGTTGTGAGACCTATCGAGTCGTGGGAAGAAGGAATTAGAAGTGTGAAGTGAGAAGCAATGTAGTTGACGGATGGTGACCATGAGTTGTGGTCACCTGTAACGACTCATTGTGTCCCCTGTTATCAGCCCTAGTCAGTTGTTCAGCAGTGCACCTAACAAGTGTCACCACGAGTCGTCATCAGTGGCAACGACTCGTTAGGTGACTTGTGGTCAAAACTAGTATAGAACTTCAGAAGTGAGGCAGTGAGGTCCATGACTGGTGACCACGATCGTGATCAGTCGCCACGACTTGTTAGGTCCCTCTTGGCGACCTACAGGGGAATTCAGACAGTGTACTCAACGGTTGTGACCATGAGTCGTGGTCAGCCACCACGACTCGTTAGGGTCACCTAACGCTGACCACGACTCGTTAGGGTCACCTAACAGTTTTTCCCAGCATTTTTCTAAGGGTTATTTAGTAATTTTTTATTCTCCTAAGCTTTAAAACTACGTTGTTTTGGACCTAAATTCAGACTTATTAGAGGGTTTGGACGGTTCCTCCCCTCATTCTCACGTTTACTCTCAGAAACTTATCAAAAGTTCTTTCAAGAAGCTCGCTAGCAGGGTTAGGGCTCTTCCTTCATCGCAGTAGTTCAGGTCTTCTGCTTCAGGGAATTTTTAGTTAGGTATGTGGGAATTCAACAAGGGAATTGTCCTTCCTTGTGTCCCTCAGTATCCTCCCATAACTTCTCTACTAGTTTAGCCCTGAGATTTTCGAATATGAAGAGATTTTCATTTTGGTTTTCGTTAATTCCAATTGGGTTATTATCCTCGTTTATTATTCATATGATCTTCATCAATTCATAAGTAAATTGTTGTTGTTCTGGCCAAGATGATTTACAGCCCTAAATTTTCGAGTAAAGATTATTGCGTATTAAATTTCGTCTATTTTGCGAAGTATATTTTGGGGCTGAATTTCCTAGTAATTCTTATTATATATTTATGTGAGCAATTATTCCATTGAGGAGAATGATTTTACCCTTGTTGGATGAGATCCCTTTAAATTCTCGAAATTTCGCCATATTATGCAATTCCCGTGTTGTTGGAATGAGTTGAGTTCTCTTTTAGCTGCTTAGAAGTTTAGTTCAGATAGAGTAGAACCTCTTCAGAACTATACAGAAAGTGTCAACTGATCAGTTTGACTTTAGTCTTTTCTCGAGGTGTCAGTGGTGCCTCCCAGTTATCAGTATTAGACTCAGAATCCAGTTTATTGCTCCATTAGGCGGTCATGACATTTTAGATATATAACTCTGACCAGCCCAAGACCCCAGTTCAGTTTACAGTTTGTTCTTAGACGGTTATGACGCTTCCAGATAAGCAGCTCTGACCAGTCTAGAACCCAGTTTCAGAATCTGGTCCGATAAGACTCTCAGTGTACTTTCAGTTATATGTCCCTGACTAGTCTTGGACCCCAATTTCGAGCTATCAGCCTAGTGGTTCAGTTTAAGTTTTCCAGTGGGAGAAGGACTTAGCATCGAGTGGGTGGGGTTCCAGCGCACCCAGGTTCCTAGAACTACGTTGCCTGCATAGGTTACAGTATTACTTGGCTTGATTGGCCCAGACTTTTGTGATCACCCAGTTCATGCCTTTATACCCTGACAAGGTATATTGGGTCCTACCGATGGGGTGTATACATCGAACTCCACATCTAGCTCACGTGGTTATATGTCGGTTAGAGACTCTCCTACTAGTCAGTCCAGTTTAGTTCAGGATAAGTAGCTCAGTTCGGTTCCAGTTCTATCAGTTTAACTCAGTGCAGTACAGTATTCAGACTCAGAATCTCAGACTTAGGGCATGTCTTTGATCATCAGACAGGGTCATCTTGACCATTTTAGTTTACATCAGTAGTTCAGTTCAGCTTACCTGTTGGTCAGTACGTGTCAATTCAGTTCAGACTTTATATTCAGTTATGTTTTCTCTTACTTACTCAGTACATTCAAAGTATTGCCGCATACTTTTATGCTGTATCGTTTCATGATACAACTGCAGGTTCCCAGACTCAGCAGCGTTAGCCGCCACAATTTAGATCCTCAACCGCAGTTGAAGTGTGAGTCCTCATCATTCGAGGGCCTTATTTCATTTTCTTACAATTAGTTTACAATTTTTATTTAGACCTAGAGTTAGTTGGGGGCTTGTCCAAGTAACTCATCAGTTAGAAGGCTTTCAGACTACAAATGTTCAGATTTCATGTCTTAAGTTTCATCTTAAATTTCATTAAAAAAATGCTTTTATGCTATTACTTCAAAATTCCCATTGTGCATGTTTTACTCAGGTTACCAATGTACGATAGACCAAGGGTTGACTTGGGGTCACTTGTGACTTCAAGTATCGTGTTACGTCTTGGGTGTAGTCTCGAGGCGTGATAGGGCATCCTAACAACAACAACAAATTCAATATAGTCCCACAAAGTGGGGTTCGGAAAAGATAGAATGTATGCAAACCTTACTCCTATCTCACAGGTAGAGATTGTTTTTTGTAGACCTTCGGCTTCCAAAAAAAGAAGTAATGGGAGTATTAGAAACAACAGATACTAACAAAACAACTAGTAATATTGTAAAATTGCACAACACAATACAATAATCGAGATACAAAGAACAAAAGATAGTAGCAGAAATTTAAGAACAAAAAATTATAGGAGCAATAGTAGACTTACTAATGAGAACGGAAAAGCAAGACAACACATTACTATTTACTAACCCATTACTCTATTCTAATCAGTATACTCCACGCCTTCCCATTTAAGGTCAGACTTTAAATAGCTTTTAAATAATAGATTTGTTTTAGATGGTGCCCTTAAAATCAAGCCAATCCCACTGTTCTATTGGCTCGTCTTTGACTGTTTTTCATAAATATGTTGGTTGACAATTCCTATGCCTTCCGATGCCGTGAATGTTTGGTATTAAATAATTATTTTCTTTAGTTTTGATGTTTTAACTTTTAAAAAAGATAATGAATTTCCTTACTTTCGGACGGACATTATTTTCCTTCAGACATATCTGCTTTTATTAGCAAGAGTTGGGCATTATATCAATGTGCAATAAACAAAAAAAATTTATCAAACCACTATCCGGATTGCTCTTAGTAAGAGGCCATGTCTCTTTAGTGTACTAAAAAAATTAACAACTGATTCAAATAGGAAATATAATTATATTCTTGTATAGATAATTAATTTATGATGGCGTTAATGGTGATAATGAGTCACTCGTGGTGAAAGAAAAAAAGAAAGGGTAAAACTGTATCGGAATGGTGAGATGACATGTGGTATTTATATTAAGGTTGAAGATATTTTTATAATAATAATAATAATAATAATAAATTTAACTTTTTTCCAATTATTTTTTTTAATGGGAAATGGTAAAAACTCTCGGAGCTAAACAACCAAAGTAGAATGACTTCATTGACCTTCCTCTGCAAGTTGCAAAAGGTTATTTTGTGTCTCTCTTTTTTATTTGTCCCTTCAAAAGTATTTGTTTTTTTTTGGGATTTTAAACCAATTTTGCCTCTCTCCCCCAAGCCCCAACCCCCATTAGGTGTTTTTGTGACTCTTCTCTCTCTTCCTTATTCCTTATGCGATTCAGAGATACATTTCTGCATTTATATTTTCTTGATTTTTAAACCCCTTTTGCCCTTTAAATTTTCTTCCTTTTTTTTTTTCCGGTGGGAACCTTTTTCCTTTATGTTCCAGCAGGAAAGATATAGCTAGAAAAGCTGCTAATCTTTTTGGGTTTAATCTGTTGGAAAACTCTTGTTTACGCATGGCTGTGATGGATGAGATTGGAATTGATGTCAGGTTAGCCAGTTGAATTTTCCAGACCCGAAGAAATTTATATATGTATTTGGTTTCTCTCTCTGTTTGTAGGTTTTTTTTTCCCTTCTCCTCGTTGAAATTGAGTAAATTAATGTAAAATCTGGATGGATGTGAGCAAATCTGCCATAATATTGGCAAAAATTGTAGTTTTGACGATCTTTTAGCTCTGTATTGTTTTGGGTTTTGTGGGTTTTTTTTTTCGACCATTTCTATTTTGATGTAATTGGTTTATGGTATCTTTGAGTTGTTGGGTGTGTGTATGACAGTCTTTTTGGTTGAATTAGTGGAATTCCTGACGTGGGTCCTGCTTGAAAATTCTAGAAATGATCTTGGATATTGAGAAATGAGTATTTGGTAATTGCCGTGTGATTATTGGGCTTCTGTTCTTGAATTTTGTGACACTTTGAGGATTGCTGTTTTAATGAATTAAAGGGGTCAAGGGTTGCTGTATCTTCATTAGGTGTGTATATTTTCTTTCATTTGGTTTGAATGGATTACTGTATGATTGATGCTGATGGATTGGGCAACAGCTCCGACATTGACGTCGATGACATAAGGTGTGACAATATAGCGGAGAAGGATGTCAGTGATGAAGAGATTGATCCTGAGGAATTGGAGAGGCGAATGTGGAAGGACCGTGTCAAGCTCAAGAGGCTTAAGGAAAGGCAGAAACTTGCTGCACAACAAGCTGCAGAGAAGCAGAAGAACAAGCAAACCACCGATCAAGCTCGTCGGAAAAAGATGTCAAGAGCTCAGGATGGGATTTTGAAGTACATGTTGAAACTCATGGAGGTCTGCAAGGCTCGAGGATTTGTTTATGGTATTATACCTGAGAAGGGTAAACCAGTGAGTGGTGCATCTGATAACATAAGAGCTTGGTGGAAGGAAAAGGTGAAATTTGATAAGAATGGTCCTGCTGCAATAGCCAAGTATGAAGCAGAATGTCGTGCAAAAGGAGAGGGAATTGGCAACCAAAATGGGAACCCACAAAGTGTTCTACAGGACTTGCAAGATGCAACCTTGGGGTCCCTTTTGTCTTCCTTAATGCAACATTGTGATCCACCTCAGCGGAAGTACCCATTGGAGAAAGGTGTCTCACCACCCTGGTGGCCATCAGGGAACGAGGAGTGGTGGGTGAAAATGGGTCTTCCTAAGGGTCAGACACCACCGTACAAGAAGCCACATGATTTAAAGAAAATGTTTAAAGTTGGTGTTCTAACTGCTGTTATAAAGCATATGTCACCTGATATTGCAAAGATCAGGAGATTAGTCCGGCAGTCAAAGTGTTTACAGGATAAGATGACTGCCAAGGAGAGCTCAATATGGTTAGCTGTTTTAAGCAGAGAGGAATCCACTATTCAGCAACCAAGCAGTGACAATGGGTCATCTAGCATAAGCGAGGCACCTACTAGAGGTCATGGTGAAAAGAAGAAACCTTCTGTTGATAGTGACAGTGATTATGATGTTGATGGTGTTGATGATGTTAATGTCTCTGTTTCATCTAGAGATGAGAGGAGAAATGAAGATGCTCGTCCTGTGAATGCTGTTCCTCAATCTCACCAAGGTAAGGAGCAAGGAGATGGACAACGTCGAAGAAGAAAACGTGCTAGGTCAAACTTTCAACAGACTCAACTGGCTGCCAGTGAGCAGCGACCTGATGACGAGGCTAGAAACACCTTACCTGATATAAACAATTCCAATGTGCAGTTTTCTGGGTACAGTACAAATGAAAGCCAACCAGAGAACAATATGATGGGACCGAGGAAGCCTGTGGAGAAAAACTCTGATGGTCAATCTGAATTACCATTAAAAGACTCCAACCTTTCCATGGTTCCATCAGCTAATGCAGTCTCTACAGAGGATGCGTTTGTTGGCAATGGGCCATCAGTTTATCCAATGTTGGAAAACTCTGAGATTGTCCCATATGAATCAAGGTTTCATCTTGGAACTCAAGATTCCATTGTGCAGTGCCAGCTTCATGATACTCAGTTGCAGAGCAGACCTCAGTTTTCTGGGATGAATAATGAACCTCGAAGTTCCATATTTCATTATGGACCTCCAAGCAATGGGTTGCATAACGGACTTCAGAGTTCTGTCCTACAGCATGAACTACAGGATTCGAGCTTCACTCATGGATCTCAATATCCTAACTTGCATCAACCCCCTGTATATCAATATTATACACCATCGGCTGAATTTGGGTCAGCTCACGAAGAGCAGCAGTCTCACTTGGCATTCGGTCAACCTCAGATTAAGCCACGGGATTCTGGAGTTAGATCAGCAGTGCTTCATGGAGATGGAAATGATATTTCCAGAGAGGACCATCATTATGGAAAAGACACATTTCATAGTGATCATGATAGACCCGTTGAGATGCATTTTGCATCTCCAATCACTAGTGGCTCACCAGATTATGCTAGACTCGGCAGTCCGTTTAACTTTGAGCTTGATGTCCCAAGTACATTAGATACTGGTGATTTGGAACTATTCCTTGATGAAGATGTGATGACATTCTTTGCCTCATAGGCAGCTATGTGGAAAATACAACATTTAGAATGTGAGTTGCAGCGAAGCGAGCTTATTCTCTCCTCTTCTTTTTTGGTTATTAGTGAATTAATTGTATATTCTCACCTTTTTATGCAGGTACCTGAAAGCTGCGCCAACATATTGTGAACTGGAGTCAGGGAGTGAGTCCTCTCTCATAAAATGAGATCCCGGACTGTAAGTTATGGTAGCTGTCAAAATGTAAATTTAGTGTCAGAAAATCTTTTTGTTTTCTTAGCATATCTTTTACATATTGCAGCCTTGTGCTTCGCATAATTGAGATAGTTTCTGATTGACAAAGACAGGAAAGCTAGAGTTCCTTATCATTTTCTTTAATTATAACAAACTTTCTCGCCATGCTAAGTAGTATGCTTTCAAGTGCTACAAATGATAATGGTTTTTTCTATTTATTCTATTCTTGAGGAAAAGGCATTTGTATTTGTTCCAGTAGCTCATCTCGAGGTTCTCTTTCTCTATAATGTGGAGACCTCACCAGTAGCTTACTTGACATGCCAACTAGGCTTCACAAATTTGTTGAATGATTTGTGTAGCACCACCCGGGTTGATTTTTTGTCTCGCCAGAGAGGTGCAAAACATGTCGAGCGTTTTGCTTGGTTAACAAGTGCTTCAATGTCGTCATCAAGGCTTGATCAATTATTTTTCCTTGCCAATGAGCATAATCTTGAAAAAGTGATACTAAATAATTGATATTTCACTTTATCCTTATTTTTTCTATTTATTTGTCCATATGTTTGTTATTCATGCTTATAATTAATAGTCTTGGACTACACAAGCTTATTTGCATTTTTTCTCTCCATTTGCACCTCTTTGCCCTTAGTGACTGCTTGCACCAAATTTGTGCTGTTTGTTGTGGAAAATGATGAGGTAAGAGTGGAATTAAAGAGGAGGGGAAACAACAATATATGTTTTCTATTTGTAATAAAAGAGTGCAATTAAAAATGGGGGTCTTTACAGGTGATCCGACTCAGGCGCCAACTTTTCAACCCCTGCAGAGTTGAATGGGGTGGTGCAAAGGAGGTAGTAAATGTGCACAAGATGAAATTTAATTAAGTTTTGATGGGAAAAATATGTTAGCACTACTTCTCCTCCCCTTTCCAACTTTTTCAACCCATAAACAAAGTAACAAACCATTATCTAGAACTTGAGTGTGAATGTTCTCTTGGTGATGCCAAGGAGATTGACTTACTATGGTGTATTTTAAGCTAAAGTTCTGATGTTTTTCCTGTCACAAAGTCATAACTTGACAATATTTCATTCCGAATAGCATATATAGGTTTCTTCAACAAGGGTCTTTCATTTGTATTAAATTGCAATAGAAAAGGTGATTAGGGAATAGACTCCTGGGAGGATACTGTCTTAGTTACAGGAGCTAGGCATCATTTTGTCATAATCTTATTGATCATTGACAGTTGAACTTATGAATATCTATTCTCAAAAATAAAAATAAAAAGAGACAGTTGAACATATGAATAAGTTCATTTGAATGTTCCCTCTCAAAAATGCTTTATTGTTGTTTCTACATGTTGTGCTTTTGTTTTCACTCGTGAAAGTGAAGAGTCGAACTGAAAATATGACAAGAACAGGAAATCAGCAAGTGCCGGGAAATCCCAGTCCTACACAGTGTTTCCAAAGGGTTTTCGGGTGGGGGTACCAAAAACACTCTGGGGTGCAAATCAAAGGTGTAGATCCATAAAGCGTAAGCCTCAGAATTTGGGACATAAGTTTCGAGCGTAAAAACATAAGCACCGGGTATTCGTACACTCGGGGGGTTAAGTTTAGTTTTAAAAGTATTTTTTGCTATAAATCATATTTTTGTTGTTAGTATAATGACATTTATACTTTATACTATCATGTTTTCATATAGTAGTGATTTTTTTCTAAACTATATCAATAAAGAAAGCAACTCTCATAGAAAATGACGTAGTCAAAAATAGTTGTTTTGGATGATTATAACTAAAATTGATAGGATAGAGATTTCATACACTATTTTCTTGAGACAACTTTTCTATATTTTGGCATTGCTCTTACACTATTTGTCCTTCTCCTTCTTTGAAATATATAAACAATAACGAGCACAAATATTAGTTGAGGTTGGGAAGGACTAGTAGATGTTGAGGTCGATGATGAAGTGGATAATAATTTTATTTTAAAGATTATCTTGGTTATTACTTCGTCTGTTCCATTTTAATTGCTAGGATAAGATTTGCACACCCATTAAGAAAAAATTAATAAGGATGATAATTTGACTAATATAACCCTATTAATTTTTTTAGAAACATACGATAATAATTCTTTTCACATTTTAGAATGACTTTAAGTACTAAGAGTAGAATCGGAAAAAACATGACCAATTATCTCGAGTTTTGAAACTAACAAGAATTTTGAAATAGTTATTTTTAGTATACCTAACAATTAAAATGGAACGGATGGAGTATCATTTTGTGTTGTTACCTTTCTCAAATAATAATTATAATAATTTTTTCTATATTATTGGTGATTTATTTGAATTTATTTAGAATTATTTAAAATATTGCTTTTGCTTCTTAGTGATAAAATTATAAAATTGATACATGAGATATACGCTCTGTAGCTTTATGGGACTTACATCCCATGTTTCGGGGCTTATGGATCGCTCAGTACTGCGTAAAACGCTTCGTCTCACCCCCCCCCCCCCCCCCCTTTTTAAAACCCTGGTCCTAGATGATATGATTTTGAAAAAGTAACACACTAAAGATTTTCCTTATTTCTTTTATCCTTTTATGTCAAATACAAATGAATCTGTTGAGAATGACTAATTGTAGCAAGTAAGGAGGTTGCATTTTGATTATGTTTATGACGAACCCTAAGCTAGAAGTAGAGACTTCTCTATATTGATTTTCGAATATGGGTACATATTGCAAATTGCAAGAAAAGCTTGATAGCAATGCGCTACTTTGACGAACTAAAAAGATCTTGGTGTTATTTTCCATATTAACTTTAAGGGTGTGTTTGGTATGAAGGAAATTGTTTCAAGGGGAAATGTTTCTTTGGAAAACAAGTGAATTGTTTTACTTATTTTCTAGTTTCTGGTAAGTAAGCAAAAAATATTATTCAAAAGAGCGTTTATATGTAATCTAGCCAAAGATTATGTGAGATGGGATGGGGAGTGGGGGTTCAGGAATGGTGGGGTGGGAGGTAAGGTTAAAGGGTTGGGGACGTTTGGGTGGGTGGGTGGGGTGGGGGCAATGAACTTAGAATGTCATTTATGAAATTTGTTTATTAGGGAATTATTTTCCTCATTTATGAGGGACTTGCTTTTCTAGAGAAAATATTTTTTGAAATATTTTGACAAACCGAAAATGAAAAAAGAAAAAATATTTTTTGGTAAATATTTTTCTCCCTACCAAATGCACCTTAAGAGGGCAAGGTGATGAGAAAAGAAGAGAAATGGTATTAAAAAGATTCTCTTTGCTATATATTTTGGCTGTCACATGCATTCCTTTGTCGATATGTGTGTGTGTATATATATATATATATATAAAAGAAGTTCTGAAGCATATCTTCTTTTTTTCCAAATAGCACATACCGAACTTATGTTGTCTTGTCGAATAAGAATATCTTGTGATAGAACATAAATGGTATAATTCGATAGAAGGTGCACGTAGCACTCATAGATGATAAATTGAGAGGACGTTGCTTGCAATGATTTGGTCATTCCTAAGCAATTGCACTGTTTGAATCATGATGATTGAAGGTGTTAAAAGAGGATGGAGTTGAATTGAAATCACATGCAAGGAAGTTGTCTTAAAAACCTTACTCCCTTTGTCCATTTTATGTGATGGTGTTTGATTGTGCACAAAGTTTAAGAAAGAAAGAATTTTGGAACTTGTGGTTTAAAACAAACAATGGACATTTGTGTGGCTATAAATCTCATTAAGAGTAAGATGAAAAGTTTAAAGTTAAATTGTTTTTAAATATAGAAAAAAGACAAAAAGAAAAGAGTATCCCATAAAATGGGACAGGAGAGTACGATATTCAGAATCCATGCAAACTTAAGGACAATATAACCCAATAAAAGTAAAAAATCCATATGGGCGATGCCAACTTCTTGGGGTTGAGACTTGGAGCCTATTGGACCAATCTTTCTAAATATTCTTATTTAAAAAAGTGCTCTTTGTCATAAGTTCTTTCCGGAAAGTACTTTTGGAGAGTAGCAGCTCTTGTTTGACTAAACAATTTGAATAGCACTTTTATCAATATTATAACAGTAATTTGTGCTTGTATGAGGTTTTAAAAGTAGTGCTTTTGTGGAAAAGTTTTTTTTTTGAGCTTTTGAAAAACAACTGCTACTACTAAAAGCACTTATTTTTTCTGTAAAGCTTGGCCAAACACCTTAATTTTTTAAAATAAGCACTTTTTTAGAAAAAATAAAACACTTTTGGCTTCCCAAAAGTTTGGCCAAACAGGCTATTAGTCCATGCTTGAGATTGATACTTAGTTTCAAGCAATACAAGTTGGGTATAAGCTCTTTAAAAAAGGATATGTTTCAATCAGTGTAAGCACAACCTCAATACCAAACCAGCAATAATATGTTTCTACGTGCAAAAAGATTGAATCAAAGGCACAAAAGGAGAAAAAGGCATTTAGCTCTTCTGGGCCTTAAGCACAAACTGCAACAAGTGTGGACATTAATGAAGACATGCTCAAATGAAGGAAAAAAAATGAAAAACTAGAAATGTAACTCAAGAATAATAACTATAAACATAAACTAGAGGAAAAACTTCCTTTACCCCATTAATGAAGTTATAAAAATGGGTCGGTTGACTGCTGTTTTTAGGTGGGGAAGTGGGGTCTCTACCTACCATTTACCTGGGAATGCCTTTGAGTGCTAAATCAAAATCCATTGAGATATGGAATACAATTGTTGAGAAGTGTGAAAAAAAGCTAGCAAGATGGAAGACACAGTACTTGTCTATGGGTGGTGGGTGACTCATCCAATCAGTTCTTGATGCCCTCCAACATACATGATGTCCCTGTTTCCTATTCCATCAGGGGTCTTCAATAGGTTGGATAGCATCAGAAAAAATGTTTTGTGACATGGGGACAAAGAACAGAAAAGTTATAACTGGGTCAAGTGGAAATCTGTTATTTTAGGAAAGAGATATGGAGACCTGGGAATCAAAAACTTGAAGATACAAGCAAAGCTCTAAGAATGAAATGGTTGTACAAGTTTACCGGTGAACATCAATCCTTGTGGGGTAAAGTCATCAAAACCAAATATGAGCAAGAGGATACCTGTATGACTAAGAGGTTACTATACCATATAGAGGTTACTGCACCATATGGGGTTAGTTTGTGGAGGACCATAAGCCATGTGGAGTGAATTTGAAAGCTCAATCCAAGATCAAGGTAATGGATGGGAGCAGAACAAGTTTTTGGAAGGACAAATAACATGAGGCTGGAAGACTAGACTTGGTCTTTGTTTTTGTCCTTTGTCAGCAAAAGACTGTAAGAGATACATGGACACCTCAAGGCTTGACTATCGATTTTAGGAGGCAATCAATGATTGGAAAATTCAAGGTGTGGCTGATTTCTTTAGTACACTTGAACAATTCACTAGGTTACAAGTAGGTGAAGATGTGTTATGGTGGAAAGAAAGCAATAAGGGACTATTTAGGGTCAATGCAACTTATAATTTGATGAATCAAACCAACCAACAGGTATCTAATTGGCCATGGAAGCAAATATGGAAATCTAGAGTTCCTCATAAAATAGCCTATTTTAAGTGGCTGTTAGCAAAAGAGACTGCCCTTACCTTGGACAATCTGATGAGGAGGGGGCTCACTCTATGCCCAAGATGCTTCGTGTGTAAAGGAACCGCAGAAACAGTCAATCACCTTTTCCTACATTGTCAATTTACAGGCCATCTATGGAGCATCATCTTAAACCTCAAAGACATATCCTGAACTATGCCAAGAAAGATTCAGAAGCTCTTACAAGTTGGGAGGAGGTAGGAACACAGGCAAAGGACAAGAGAAGATGGAGAATTATCACAGTTTGCATTTGGTGGATAATCTGAAAGGAGAGAAACTCCAGACGTTTTGGAAGTATAGAAAAAGATGTATAGAAGCTCAAGCTGCACTTCATTTTACTGTTATTTTTTTGGTGTAATCAGGTTTACTCTAATGACGCTGTCTCTATCATAGAGGTAGACTCATTATAACTAGAGGTTAGTGGATTTTAGAGCTTCTTGTAAATATGGTTTCAGTACTATCTAAGTACTGTTTTGGGTTCATTGAATATAATACAATATACAGTTATCAACTTCAAAAAAAAACCATAAACATAAATATTAACTATATGGACAAATGAATAGGAAAAAGTAAAAATTAAGAGAAATAACTTTTGTTTAGCGCTGCCTGCCTCTCGGCAGAGCCAACTGGTGATGAGATGTATGCCTTAATGCTTTGGCATCTGAATTGAAGCATTTCCTAAGCGAGGGAAGCGCTTGGCTGGCTGAAACTTCCATTCTTGAGACGGATAACAGGATTTTCCATCTTGATTTTTCATCTTTGAGCAAATCTTGTAATATTAACGACACAGGTTGTCTAAAGCAAGTTCATTGAAGGCTGAAGTTCATATAAATTTGTAGAAAGTGTGAGGAAGTCAAAGAGTGACAATAAAACCTTCTTTATTCTATGTTTATTTCTTGCCAATTTATTTATTCTTTGTGCTCTTTCTGCACCTTAAGTTCTGGCTTAAGCCTTGTGTTTCTTTCAATTATTCAAAGAATTGATCAAGAAGGTATAGAAAAGAGGAAACTGTAAGCTTGTGCGCAAGATTCAGCTAGTAAGAATTTAGACTGCACTTGGCTTTATTAAGTAAAGATCTTCCGTCTTTGACTTGTGGCGTAATCTCTAGACCCTTGTACTGTTTGTAGATAGTAGGCTATCACTTTAAGATCAGGAGGTTGCTTTCAAGCATGATTGTTTGTTTTCTGGTTTTCGTATATGAGGTTAGAGAAATTCTACACTGATTCTTGTTTGATGGGTCAAAAAAGTTTTGTGCGGGACTATTGTTAGTTAACAATTAAAAATGAAGAAGAGACAAGAAATTGGGAAGATAAAGGGCCTCTGTGGTTGTGCTGTGTGCTTATTGGAATCATGGAACTTATTTGTTAAAACTTTAAGAGAACCACTGTGTTTCAACTCCAAGCATACAATACTTGAATGCCTAGCTTGCTTGTCTACATTAGTCTTCTCCTCAATTGCAGGATGCACCAAAAGAATAAAATAAAAAGAAAGAAAAAATCCTAGAAAAAATAAAGGAAATTCATCAGAAACCAGGTCAGTGGATGTGAAGTCTTTCCATTTATCGTTTACTGCTCTAGTCTAATTGCTTCTGCGAGTTATAAAACATGTTCAAGACTCCTAGCAACAGTTTGCAGGAACCTTTTTTTGAGTGTAACAAAAATAAAAAGATGGGAGGTAGAACGAAAAAAGAGCATTGAGCTCTTATGGATTTAAGCACAAAATGCAAACAAGTGTGGACATTGATGAAGACATGCACAAATGAAGAAAAAAATCAAACACTAGAAATGTAACTCAAGAAGAATAACTATAAACATAAACATCAACTATATGGACAAATGACTAGGAAAAAGTTAAAATTAAAAGATATAACTTTTGTTTAGTGCTTTCCTCTTCTCGGCAAAGTCAACTGGTGATGAGATGCATGCTTTAATGCTTTGGCACCTGAATGGAAGCATTGCCTAAGCGAGGGAAGCGTTTGGTCTGGCTGAAACTTTTGTTTTTGGGACGGATAGCGTAGAAAGTAGGCTATCACTTTAAGATCATGAGGTTGCTTTCAAGCAAGATTATTTGTTTTCTGGTTTTTGTATATAAGGTATTAAGGTTACAGGAATTCTACGCCAATTCTTGTTTGATGGGTCCGAGAAGTATTGTGCAGGAGTATTGTTAGTTAACATACAATGAAGAAGAGCCTAGAAGTTAGGAAGATAAAGGGCCCCTGTGGTTATGCTGTGTGCTTATTGGAATCATGAAATTTATTTGTTAAAATTTTAAGAGAACCACTGTGTTAACTCCGAGCATACAGTACCTGACTGTTTGGCTTGCTTGTCTACACTGGTCTTCTCCTCGATGGCAGTATGCACCCAAAGAATAAAATAAATAAAAAGAAAAATCTTAGAAAAATAAAGGAAATTCATTAGCAACCAGGTCGGTGGATATGAAGTCTTTCCATTTATTGTTTACTGCTCTAGTCTGATTGCTTCTGCGAGTTATAAAACATGGTAAAGACTCCTAGCAACAGTTTGTAGGAACCTTTTTTGAGGGTAACAAAAATAAGAATATGGAAGGTAGGAGGATCATTTCTGGTTGTCGCATGGGACTTTATAAATTACGGGGGATGTTCTTCAGATTGGAGGTATTTTACTTGTGTCCTCATGCAGCTCAAGTAGCAGGTAAAAAAGTGAGGGAAAAGCAGAGAGAGAGAGAGAGAGATCAGTTTGAAGAAAGTAGCCTTTAGAGATTGTTACCTTCCTCTAATTCCTTTATTGAGAATATATCTGCGGCAAAGCATCCGATCTTCCTTTGTCAGGGTGGATGAAATAGAGTCACTTAATTTGACATCCTTTTAGTGGATTACCGAGACTGTTCATGTACTTAAGTCGTCTGCTTTGAATTTATCGTGCTTTAACTAGTTGATCAAGAAAGCCCCATAAAGTTCGTCTTTATTGTTTTGTTGTCGTAAAGTTATGTTCTTAATTCCGTCGTTTCTATTTCTTGCTTCTTCTTTTTTTTTTTCCGGTGTGCTGTATGCAGTTTAGTATTTATTTGACTCGTATCTAAGAAGATTTGTCATTATAAATGGTATTTAGACGAATGTGGACATAGTCAGTTAATATGCCAATTTCTAGCAAGTTAAACCTGTTAACTTCAGTGAGACATGGGACCTGTTTTGCATCAGAAAGAATTAACAGCCAGGTTTGGTTTGGTGCTTTATCTTTTTCTAAAGAAAAAGGTTTAGCTCGTGTACATGATCTTTTGCATTTGAAAGAACTAAAAAACAGATGCATTGGATGTCTGAACGTGTTTCTAGGAGCCTGGCCTTTTCTCTGGTAAAAGAATCAGGATTATTTTGTGGAATGACTCACTTCCTTTCTTTTCGTGGAAAGAAATTATGTTCAAGTAAACAAATACGTAATGGTTCCAGGAGTCTATCTATCGCGCATAGACTTTTTAACCTCAGGTTGCAATATCCTGCTTTCCTACTTTTCCTTTATGTTCTTTTCTTTTTGCAGCACAAATGATATTATCCTTCTGGAGGTAAACAGAGAATAAATAATACCCAACACACAGCGATAATTTTCATTAATTTGATTTCTCTGCCATCCTTTGAAAAGGGAAAGTTTCACTAGTTTTGTGATTGATTACAAGCGGAATGTATGTTTTAATTGTTTCATCCTGGTGTACATATCATGGATCGTCTTTGCCTCTTTGGTGGGAAAAAATATATAAAGGATTCAAGTAATTTGCATGGGTATGGTAGTTTGTTGTCTTTGCTTTTCGTTTCTTAGTTCTGAGTATGCCCACTTCAGGATATATTTACGATTGGGATATGTACCTTGAATGCTGTAATGTTAGGATATCTAAAGATGTTTTTGGTTGCCCAACCATTGTTATTAATTTGTACAACTAAGGTCGCACTACCAAGGATTATAGTCTAGTGGTGGAAGTCTATGGTATAGATAAGCTATTAAGCCAGTAGCATCTGAAGTAATTTGCAGACAGTTCCTCCTGAAGGTTCTATTACTTCTCAAGAGAGTATTTGGAGTTCTAGCGAAAAGCTACTGTGTTTCATGCTCTGTGTAAAGAAGCTCCGAGCGTCTTGAAGCTTGTCTGTCTTTCTCATGCGCATCCATCTGCTAATCTCTGTCAACTTTTGGACAGGGTGATGATCTTTACTTCTCATGTTGCGATCAAGATGTCTTATACACAAATGATTTTTGTTTTTTTTTGTTCCAATAACATGATGTGATACCCGAAAAATGGTCTTCTTATACGGGTGTATCAGTGTTGTCAGAGCGTAGGTGGTTTGTTTTGTGTCACTTAATTGATGCTTTATATAGGCGTCAAGATGCTAAGGCGTGCGCCTCTTCCTTGGGAGCTCGGTCTTTAACATCATAAATATAACTGCAAAGTCATACCATCAATTTGATAAAGAAAATCTTTATGACTGAACTTTTAGTTATTAGGAAAAAGAAGTTAAGAGATTTAGTATAATAACAAATTATCCACGGCAAGTATAGAATTACCTTTTTTTCATGTAAATCTACACTATTTTCACTTTTGAAATGATCTTTTTCTTTTCGAGGAAATGAGATTTCGTCTTTTCACAATTTGAATAGAAGAAAGTGGTCTTTTCAGATTTATTATATGTAAAAATGAATATATTTTGTAAAAAGATTGTAAAACTAAAAAAATGAGAAATGATTTTTTAGCTCTTTACAAATTTGATTTATATCTTAAATCACATTTCTTTTTCTTTCCAAAATTTTGTCTATAGCTGCACTATTTTTTTTCTTTGTTGGTGCTTTGAAAGCCTACTGTGAGGACTTTCCATGTCATCATGCCACGTAGGAGCCATTTGGCATATACCTTTGTCATGTGGAGGCTTACATAAGCAAAAGTCCTACACTTGGTGGAGTGTTATAGAAAACTATAGAATTTCCCTGGAAGACCTTGGAGTCTTATGGAATATCTAGGAAAATTCTTGGAAAACTCTAGACATACAGAGAATTCTAGAAAGGGACATATTTGTAAATATGTAGGGACTTGTACAATAATTATTATTTGCATATTAGTCCTTAAGTGAGTAGTATAAATAGGAGGTTATTTATTTGTATAATCATCAAGAAAAATTAATCAAGTTTTCTATATCACTAAAAGCTTCTCTTAGCAAATTTCTCTTATCTTCCTTATCCAACATTCTCTTAGCGATCTAGAGTTGAAAGAGCTTACTTGAGCTTGCAAGATCGTGAAAGATTCGTGAGCGAGTTGTCAAGTGCCGCACGGTGTGCTTAGTCGAAGTCTAAGTCCGTGACAACGTGGTATCAAAGCCAAGGTTAATACTGAGGGAATGACAAATGAGGGAGACATCAACGCTGCTAGCACCACCAACGTCCGATAGAATGCTGGAAAAAGGCACCGAAAGGGGAGAAATATTCATAAGACGAATGAGGAACTGCTGTCCGACCATATATCAAGAGAAATGCTGACATCTCACTCACTTTTGACCACTGAGGCGAGTGATGACGAACATAATGGGTTTTCCACAAACGTCACGCCTGGATTAGAGTGGATCGCAATGGTTGACACGACAAGGGAGGCTGTGGAGATATTCGGCAAACGTTTGAACGAGGGTTGATGACAAGTTCAAGACTCTTGAAGACTTCATCCTTGAGGAGAATGATGTCATCCAAAAGGAGTTGGAGGGGCGCAAGCATGCGGAATTGGAGATGAGAGAAACTATCACTTTCTTGGAGTACAGGCTCATGGAAGTGTTAAGCACGATTGAGACCATGAAGGCCAAGATAGAGACACTCGAAGGAGAGATTGAAGCTGGAGGGTCTGTGGCATCCGGCAAAGAGGGGGAGGCCAAGGTTGAGGCCCCTAAACCACCAATGTTCAAAGGTGCTCGTGATGCACAAGAGGTGGAGAATTTCCTTTGGCATTTGGAAAATTATTTCAAATGCAACAAGGTAAAGAGCGACGAGAGCAAGATTAACACCGCTGTATTGTACCTTTTGGAGATGGCCATTCTATGGTGGAAACAGAAGGAGTCCGAGATGGAGAAGGGGCTTTGAGCAATCGACAAATGGGAGAAGTTTCGAGCCGAGTTCAAGAGGGCTTTCTTCCCCAATAACGTCATCTATGAGGCAAAACGCAAGTTTGGGGAGTTGAAGCAAACGGGAAGTATACGTGCATACGTGAAGGAGTTCACCACTCTTACACTTCTAATTCCCAACCTCACAGATGAAGATATGTTATTCCACTTCATCGACGGACGGCAAAATTGGGTCAAGATGGAGCTGGAACGCCGACAGGTTAGTACTATTGATGAAGCTATCGTACAGGCCGAAGCTTTGACTGACTTTAGGCATGACAAAGGCAAGGATACAAGAAGTAGTCATGCCAAAGGTAGGGGAGATCGCGGCAAAAGCAAGGAGCAGCAGCTGCATCCTAAGTATCATGACACCCATAAGTCCGATGGCAGAAAGCTTGGACGTCAAGGTTATGTTGAGAGGAAGGCGCAAGCCACGAAAGGAGACGGTTGCTACATATGCGAAGGACTACATGGCTTCAAAAATTGTCCCGATTTAAAGAGTCTTAGTGCCATGGTACATGAACAGAAAGAGCATCCCCAAGGAGAGAGTTCGAGCGCAGCACAATCGGGTATGATAGAATTATGTAGTGCTGTTAAGAAATAACCTATCCAACTCGATGAAAATAACAATCAGAACGTAGACCTCACCATCAATAACAAGCGTGCTCGTGCATTGGTGGACACAGGAGCAACCCACAATTTTGTCACTGAGGCCGCAGCAAAAAGACTAGAGCTGAAGCTCGCTCCAACTAACTCTCGTGTCAAGACCGTAAATGCTGAAGTTCAAAATGCTCATGGTATAGCCAATGGCGTTGGTGTCAAATTGGGAAATTAGGAAGGTACGACAAACTTTACAGCCACAACGATGGATATCTTCGATATTGTTTTAGGGCAAGAGTTCTTTAGACAGTTTCATACGTTGATCAATCCATACCTCCAATGTCTCGTGGTCATGGAGCGAGAAGGAGTTTGCATGGTTCCCACGATAACAATACCACAAGGATATAGCCAAACATAAATATCGGTTATGCAGTTCGTAAAGGGGCTCAAGAAGGGGGAGCCCACATTCATGGCAACTATTGCAAGTTTGGAGGAAAATAAGGGTTCCTAAGAGACGCTACCGCCTTACATAGAAAAGCTACTCGAAGAGAACAAAGATATTATGCCCGACGAGCTGCCAAGGCACTTGCCTCCTAGGCGTGAGGTGGATCATAAGATCGAGTTAGAGCCTAAAACCAAACTACCCACATACTCCCCATACCGCATGGCTCCGCCCAAATTGGAAGAGCCAAGGAAGCAATTGAAGGAGTTGCTCGAAGCCGGTCATATATGCCAGTCCAAAGCACCCTATGGAGCGCCAGTCTTGTTTCAAAAGAAGAAAGATGGATCATTATGCTTATATATAGACTACCGAATGATAAAGAACAAATATCCTATCCCGCTTATTGTTGACTTGTTCGATAAACTTGGACAAGCCAAGTTCTTCACTAAGATGGACCTTCGAAAGGGTTACTACCAAGTGCGTATAGCAGAAGGGGATGAACCAAAGACGACGTGCGTGACGAGATATGGAGCCTATGAGTGGTTGGTGATGCCCTTCGGCTTGACCAATGCACCCGCTACATTTTGCACACTGATGAATAAGATTTTTCATCCCTACCTTGATCAGTTCGTGGTAGTCTACTTGGACGAAATAGTCATCTATAGCAACACCTTGGAGGAGCATGTAGAGAACTTAAGGAAGGTTTTCCAAGTCTTGCAGGAGAATGAGCTTTACATCAAACAGGAGAAGGCGAGTTTGCCCAGCCTAAAGTACATTTCTTGGGACATGTCATTAGCAAGGGCCAATTGTGCATGGACGAGGCCAAAGTGCGAGCTATCAAAGAGTGGGAGGCGCCCACAAAGGTGACCGAACTTAGATCATTCCTTGGACTCACCAACTATTATCGCAGGTTCACTAGCAGCTATTCAACCAAGGCAGCACCTTTGACCGAGTTGCTAAAGAAGAACAAGTTGTGGGTTTGGACGGAAAATTGTCAAAAGGCGTTTCAAGGCCTTAAGGCAGCTGGGATAGAGGAGCTAGCCTTGTCATTACCCGACTTTATCAAGACATTCGAGGTGCATACAGATGCATATGATCTTGCCATTGGCGGTGTCCTAATGCAAGATAATCATCCCATAGCATTCGAGAGTCGCAAGTTGAATGAGACAGAACGACGTTACACAGTGCAAGAGAAAGAGATGACTTCCACTGTTTATTGCCTTCGCACATGGAGACATTACCTACTCGGGTCAAAATTCGTGGTCAAAACTGACAATATGGCCACTAGCTACTTTCAAACGCAGAAGAAACTTACACCAAACAGGGTAGGTGGTAAGATTTCTTAGCCGAGTTTGATTACGAGTTAGAGTACAAGCCAGGAAAGGGTAACGTTGTAGCCGATGCCTTGAGACGAAAGGCCGAACTAGCTGCCATCACTTCAGCAAGTTGTGATATTCGTGAAGCCATAAAAGAGGGCATGCAACACAACCCAGAAGCAAATCAGCTTATGGAGTTAGTCACCTAAGGCAAGAGAAGATGTTTTTGGGTGGAAGACGGACTATTGCTCACCACAGGACAGAGGGTCTACGTGCCCAAGTTTGAAAACATCAGGCAGCAGATTATGAAAGAAAGCCATGACACATTATGGGCTGATCACCCGAGCCAGCGTCGCACAAGAGCCTTGATCGAGTCAATCTACTATTGGTCGCGCATGCGTGATGATTTTGAATGTTATGTGCAGACCTGTCTAGTGTGCCAACAGGATAAAGTGGGGCAACAACAACCCGGAGGACTTTTGGAACCATTACCAGTTGCAGAGTGTCCATGGGAGAGCGTAACTATGGACTTCATCACTTTCTTACCAAAGTCTGAAGGATATGGGACGATTATGGTCGTGGTGGATAGGTTTTCGAAGTATGCTAGCTTCATGCCAGCCACAACAGGTTGCATCGCTAAAGAGGCTGCCAAATTATTCTTCAAGAATGTGGTGAAGTATTGGGGTCTGCCAAGGCACATCATTAGTGATCGAGACCCACATTTTACCGGAAACTTTTGGAGAGAATTGTTCGATATGCTTGGCATGGAGCTACATTTCTCCACTAGTTTTCACCCACAAACTGATGGACAGATGGAACGGGTCAATGCCTTGTTGGAGTGCTACTTGAGGCACTTTATGAGTTCACATCAGAAGGATTGGGCAAGGCTCCTAGACATAGCCTAATTCTCCTATAACTTACAACGGAGCAAGTCTACCGGATGAACACCATTTGAGTTAGCCACAAACTCAACATTAACTACCAGTCGTGTTCGAAGGCAAAAGTCTGGGGGCTTACCATATGCTAAAGGATTCGAGGGGCAGCTTGACACTGCTAAATCCTACTTGGACAAGGCAGCAAAGAAGATGAAGAAGTTTGATGACCGCAAGCTCGTCCCACGGATTATAAAGTTAGGGATATGGTTTTGGTGAAGTTTAACCCAAGGCAGTTTAAGACACTACGAGGCATACACCAGAACTTGGTGCGGAAGTATGAAGGACCATTTAGGATTGTTGCCAAGGTGGACAAGATCTCATATAAGTTGGAGTTACCAGGTCATCTCAAGGTTCATCCCGTCTTCCATGCCAGCATGCTCAAGCCATACCATGAAGACCAGAATGACCCTAATCGAGGTCAGTCAAGTAGGTCACCGATTACCATCATCGCTTCGCATGATCTAGAGATTGAGGCTATCATTGACTATCAAGCCAGGCAAAACCAAGGGCAAAAGGCTACTGCCATGTTCCTCATCCACTGGAAAGGGCAATCATCGGAGGAAGCCACGTGGGAACGATATGAAGACTTATGGCAATTCAAGAACAAGATTCGAGAGTTTATGCAACAGCACTGTGTCGCGGTCGTCGCAACACCAGGTGGGGGAGAGTGTGAGGACTTTCCTTGTCATCATGCCACGTAGGAGCCATTTGGCATATATCTTTGTCATGTGGAGGCTTACATAAGCAAAAATCCTACACTTGGTGGAGTATTCTAGAAAACTACAGAGATTTTCCTTGGAAGACCTTGGAGTCTTATGAAATTTCTAGAAAAGTCCTTGGAAAACTCTAGACATGTAGAGAATTCTAGAAAGGGATTTATTTCTAAATATGTAGGGACTTGTACAATAATTATTATTTGCATATTAGTCTCTAAGTGAGTAGTATAAATAGGAGGCTATTCATTTGTATAATCATCAAGAAAAATTAATCAAGTTCTCTATAGTACTAAAAGCTTCTCTTAGTAAATTTCTCTTATCTTCCTTATCCAATATTCTCTTAGCGATCTAGAGTTGAAAGGGCTTACTTGAGCTTGCAAGATCATGAAATATTCGTGAACGAGTTGTCAGGTGCCGTACGGTGTGCTTAGTCGAAGTCTAAGTCCGTGACACTACGCTTTAATTACATTTGCACTGAAGATGAAAAGATAAAAAGTATAGTAAATTGTCGTTAACAATTATTCTCTCTCTACCATTTTATTGCTTTAATATTCTTTTGCAATTTAGAGCATGGAGTCTACTCTCTTTGCTCTGCGTCTTCTTAGGCAGTCAGCCTATTTGATTTTTGGAAAAAGTAAATAAAATATTCATATGAGTAGAGAAACTTCATATCTATAATTTGAAACTATTGGTTGAGAATTTAGCTACAATTTTACGAAGAAGATGACTACCCACAAATCCTTAATATATATATAGAGAGAGAATTGGAGAGTAGTGTTTTAAAGGGATGAATCTGCTCAAGATCAGAAAAATTTCTCTGTAGTATCTTCAATAGTTGGGTTCGACGCCTAAAGACTCATCTGTTTCAATTCAAGAGCAATATAATGAATTTGAACTATCCTCAAAGATAGATTTTGGACTAGTCTCTTTGGATTTCCTTCACAAAGAAATTTCTTTGTAAATTAAAATCTTAAAATTCATTATTAAAGAGGTTTTGAAGTTTCAGCGTTGAAAATTGGGTTTGAAAATTATAATAATTTCCAAGTGGATGTGGTTTTCAAAAGTTTAAGAACATCTTAGAAATTTTTTATCTCAAATTTGGAATGATTTGTTGTAGATATAATGTGGTTTTAAATAAAAATTTAGTTTCAATCTCTAATTTTACTATTGATGAAGTTTTGAAGCTTTAAGATTGAAATTGACATTGAAAAATTAAATAATTTCGGACTGAGTGTGGTTTCAAAAGTTTGAGAACATTTTGGAGAGTTTATATCTCAATTTAGAATGATTTAATATAATTTTGAATAAAATTTCATAATGAAATTCGAGTATAGTACAAAGTATAATTAAAATGTGTATATTTCTTGTGATACACTTTACATATACACCAATATATATTTTGCATATAATATTTGTATGTATGTGTATTGTATCAGTACCGTTAAATTCGATTATTGCACAATGCAAATTCAAATCAAAGAAAAATTAGCGGATTTGATGAAAGTTGAGATTGTACGGTTTTAATTTTGTTTTTTCAAATTATTATTATATAGAAGAGATGAGAAGGAGATGAAAATAGGAAAATTAGTGCCTAAACAAGATTAGAAGCCCTTTTTTTAAAAAAAAAATTGAAGTGAGATTTAAATTATATTAAAGGTGTATGACAATTATATGCTGAGTTTGCATGAATTTTATATTTTATGTTTTGTATGTTATTGTAGTTGTATTAAATTTTAAAAACATAACATGAACTTTATACAAAATTTGTATAGTTCTATATACATTTTATTCAATTTTCATTTACAGAATTTTGAGCGAATTTTTTAATCATTGAGAGAAGATATAACATTTCATACTGATTTTATACATAAAATTTGGGCGAAATTTTTAAGTTTTTAATGAGATAAATGTTTTATATTGATTTCATACAATTTTCATACACCGAATTTTGAGCAAATTTTTTAATCCAAGTAATTTTTTTCTTGAAAAATAATTCTGCTATATTTATTTTAAATAAATTCTTGATATATTTTGTAAATCAAAAACTCTTATCACTTTTTGCAAATATTTTTTTTATTATGTATTTATGTGTATATGCGTGTGTGATTTCTCCCTTTTTCTATCTATTACATATCCATACTTTGACCCATTGAAACATTTTGGGCTTTAGGAACGTTAAATGCTTAAAGAAAAAAGAAAAGAAAAGAATACATAAATTATTTACTTGTGTTATGAAATAATAAAGAAAGAACAAGAATATTATAAAGAAAGAGAGAAGGAGAGAAGTTCTTATTTTTCTTGATGGGATGAAATACAATGAAGGAGAACCCCTCTATTTATAGGGATAATTTCTTCTAACTTTTCTCCAAAAGATAGACTTTCACTATAATATAAACACATGTATCTACTACAATACAAATACCTTTATAGACATTCACTATAATACAAATATGTTTATAACACTCCCCCTTGAATGTCTACTCGATAGATAATGTGTCTCGTTAAAACCTTACTAGAAAAAACTCAGTGGAAAAAAATCTAGTGAAGGAAAAAGAGTACATATATCTAATATACGCATTTTGGCTGCCTCATTAAAAACCTTACAAGAAAAACCCAGTGGGACAAAACCTCGCAAGGGAAAAAGAGTACAACGCGTATTAACTCCCCCTAATGAGAACATTCTTGAATCTTTGCATCCCGATCTTCTGCACCATCTTCTTGAAAGTTGCAGTTGGTAGAGATTTGGTGAATAAATCAGTCACATGTCACTTGAACGAATCTGTTGCACATTGATATCACCATTCTTTTGGAGCTCATGTGTGTAGAAAAACTTTGGCGAGATGTGCTTCGTTCTATCTCCTTTTATGAATCCTCCCTTTAGTTATGTTATGCAAGCAACATTATCTTCATACAAAATTGTGGTACTTTGTCACAGTTCAAACCACATTTTTCTCTAATGAGATGTATCATAGAGCTTAACCACACACATTCTCGGCTTGCTTCATGAATAGCTATTATGTCAGCATGATTTGATGAAATAGCTACGAGAGACTGTTTTGTAGATCTCCAAGATATGGCAGTACCTCCACATATGAACACGTAGCCAGTTTGAGATCGAGTTTTGTGTGGGTCAGATAAATACCCAGCATCAGCATAACCAACAAGATCAGGACTTGCTAACAAATTAACCGAATGTTATGTCTTGTAGTATTAGCAAGATATATTAGTGCATCAATCACACTAAGATATGGTACTTCAGGACCAAGGATTTCCTCATTCTTTTCTTGAGGTCGCAATGGATCCTTATTCACATCTAGTGATCGAACAACCATCGGAGTACTTAATGGATGTGTGCCATCCATATAAAATCTTTTCAACACTTTTTCTGTATAGACAAATTGATGTATATTGATATTGTCTGCTAAATGTTCAATTTGCAGATCAAGACAAAATTTTGTCTTTCCCATATCTTTCATCTCAAATTCTTTCTTTGGATAACCAATTATCTTTTGAAGCTCTGGCGGAGTTCATATAAGGTTTATATCAACATAAATAACAAGTACAACAAACTCCGATGTTGTTTTCTTATTTGATTTTCCTCATATGAGGATTATGTGCTTCAGGCATTTTGAATCCTTCAAGATTTTCATACAAATTTTGTCAAGTGATAACATTCATTAGTATTTAAATGCGTGACATCTTCTAGTGTCTGGACTACAGGTCTAATAAGTTTTACACTTATCAATACGCATCATTTCACTTGATGATTATTTCTACATCAACATGGTTTAATAGACGTAGAATTCAGATCCTCACAATCTTTTACAATATTGCGCGCTATATTGTACCAAAGATATTGACGACGGTATCTCATTTGTATCGGTTTTCAATTGGACATAACTCATTGAGATCTCATCACTTTCAATGTTTTGTTAGGTACCTAAACCTCTCATAAGGTTTCATGAAATGTTATGTCGTAGGCTCTTCAAGAGCACATTGCCTCCTTATTATGATTATTTGCTCCATTCTTTTTTTCAAAAGATTATTGCAAAAGAAACCAATTGATCTATAATGCTTCATGCATATTGTAGACTCTTTCCTTCAGGGACATAAATTTAATAAGAGCTTTTGCAGCTGAAGTATGAAACTAGTTTTAGGTCAATAAATGCTTCAGGCATTTGGCTTGAATTATTTTGAATGAGAATCATACTAATGATAATTCACAATATATTTCTTAGCTGCTTATTTTCTCCCCCTCATGTTAGAAAAACTAACATGCATCCCCGATCTTCTTTGGGGAATTCATCTATGTGTATCATGATAGATTCATTAATCATATATTACACATCAAAAGTTATTAGATGAAAATATTTGGTTCTTGACCTAGAACCAATTGAGTGGAAGGAGGATTAATCATAATTTATTGGTCAGCATACAAGTGTTATTGTATGTAATATATCATATGATAGACCAACTCACTAAGTTTTGTTCTCATAAGCAATGGTTTAACTATTTATCGGAGACATTTAATGTCAAACCACCTTAGATATAAACCAACATTATCAAGATGAATTGTCTTGATTACACAGTCTGAAAATTATACTTTTAACTCAATTAATATTGAGTAAGTATCTTTGTGAATGTCAAACTACAGGTTGACAATAAACGCACATGTGACCATCTTATAGATGCATCAATTTAAGACATCACATGGCAGGTGAATGGGCCCATATTCACCATTTACACTTTTCAGAATTTAGGGATTCAGTCCCATCATTAGCTGGTATAATCAACTTGTCACGAGAACAAACAATATAAAAGATTTCTTGAAGAATCTTCTAGTTCTTCAATATATATATATTGCAATACTCAATTAACACATTATATCAGGATGATCAAAAAAGTCATGTCAACTGATAATAATCCATACTAGTAAACTTCAGGTTTACCATGACATGTATTATTTATTTAAGTAAATTTCAGATTTACTATGTCATGAATTTCACATCAATAAACTTCTGGTTTACTATAGCATGTAATTTCATCATGCTTATATTTGTAGTACAAATCGGATAACCTTCCCATGGTACTTTAGAAATATTTAATCTTCCAATCATTTGTAGTCTCAATATGATAACCATTTTTATTGTTGGTAAACTTCAGGTTTACTACAATTTGTGTTTTAATCATAACAACTTTGTACTATAATATGGGATGAATGACATAATAATAAATAAATTCTTCAGGAGCTTTCAATTTATTTTTCATAATATTATTTGGACACTACTGGTGTCATGATTCTTGTTGAGAAACAATCAGGTTCTTTTGCAGACCTTGATCATTAATTTATACTATCTAATATTGCTTAAATACTTCTGGTATCATGAAAGCAAATTCAGACACTGCAAGTGTCAAGAAATAAATAGTAATTATTGAGTTCTAAACTTCATTATTTCAAACTTTTACTGCTTCGAGAGTAGATTCTAGGTTTTACTACTTCAGGAGTAAATTGTAAGACAGGAGTAAATTGCAAGATTTACTTTTGAAGAGTCTTACTACTTCAAGAATAGTTGTTTAATTCTTACTACTTTAGGAGTAAATTTCATATTTACTACTTTGGAAGTAAATTTCAGATTTACTACTTCGGGAGTAAATTTCAAGATTTTATTAAGAATTGTCACATTCACTTCAGGGACTAGATCTGTATTAGATCTATATTTGTAACATTTATCAAAAGTTCTCAATTTCTCATTCTTCAGGAATGAAACATGATCATCTAAATATGCCCTAACCACATAAGGTATGATAGCTTAAAACCTCTTTTAAGATATTGCTACTTCGAGAGCAAATTGAGACATGCATATATCGTAGATGATTTCTCTTACATATTTTCAACTTAGAAACAATTTTGAATGTTGATGAGCTATACTCATGAACAGACTTATAGTCTTGATGGATCCAATCATATCGTGTCATTGGGTGTATGACCATCTTCAGGTGGTCATACCTTTCTTTTAAGCTATTCCACAAAACAAGTGGATCCTTAATCGTGAGATATTCAATTTTAAGAATTTCATCAAGATGATGACGCAAGAATATCATAGCCTTAGCACGATCTTGATTTGATGCTTTGTTTTCACTTTTAGTGGTGTCTCCAAGACCCATTGCATCCATATTTTCATAAGATTATTATAATTACATGTGAAAATATTATCACTTCTAGTGATCATATATATATATATATATATATATATATATATATATTTATTCTACTGGAACAAATATATTTTCACAATGTTTGTTCTTCTGGAACAATTATGAGGCATGAATTGCCAAGTGAATCAATAAGTCGTTCTCAGATCCATAAACAAAATCAATATTCTTATTAGTAAAAACATAAATATCAAGAAATACTAACCTTCATCTTTTCAAAGAAACTTTGATTTTCTTACCTCAGATCTTTCAAAGTGAGTGCTCAAGGCAGAGACTCGTGCTGATAACGTGTTATGAAATAATAAAGAAAGAACAAGAATATTATAGAGAAAGAGAGAAGGAGAGAAGTTCTTATTTCTCTTGATGGGATGAAATACAATGAAGAAGAACCCCTCTATTTATAGGGATAATTTCTCCTAACTTTTCTCCAAAAGATAGACTTTCACTATAATATAAACACATGTATCTACTACAATACAAATACCTTTATAGATATTCACTGTAATACAAATATGTTTATAACAACTTGAACCTATTTAGTGATCCTTTTTTTTTGGTTATTCGCATAAATGTCTTGATTTTGGAGTGATTTTTAATTTTTGATCCTCAAATTAATGGTCTTTAATTTTTTTCCTTCAACATTTTAAGTAATAAAAAAAATACCCTTATCAGCAAATAAATAAATAAATAAATAAAATCGCAAGGCATAAGTTTTTTTTACTCAATTTATGTTTTAAGACAAAAATTCACAAATTTAATAGACAGAAATCCAGTAGCATAGACTCCTGTCTTATACGGCTAACTTATACCTTGCGTTTTTTTTAATAGCGAATTTTATTTGTTTTGTGATTTATTTTAAAAAAATATTAGGGTATTCTTATCCCACTTTTATTACTTAATATATTGAATGGAAAAAAAAAATAAAAACCACCAATTTGAGGGGCAAAAATTAAAAACAACCTAAAATAGGGGTAGTAGGTGCAAAAATTTATTTTTTTAATTGAGAAATTTACATAAATGGCCACAATTTGACTGAAAATAGGCTTACATAGCAACATTATCATTATTTACAATTTATATATTTAATTTGCCATCCGTTGTATTCTTAGTTTTTCAAGTTATCGAATATGAATACAACATTAATTCTATTGAGAGATTTAAATGGATTTTGATAAAAAGGAATTTACCTTTATTCAAGCTATTATTAGAACACAATCTTTAATACTGATTTGGACTCTGAAAAATAGCTGAAATTAATATTCAATATTTGTACTTATTCTTAAATCAAGTTGTCATTAATTATCAATATTTCATATATAATTGGACTCTGAAAAATAGCTGTGATTCATATTTATATTTTCGTACTAGTATATATAAATTTTTTTTAAAAATAATTATTTTACGAATGTTTTTTATTGAAATTAAAATTTGATACATCTTATGCATTGATTCAATATATACACTACTACACATTACTGGTATTTGTATCAGTTACTTTATGACATGTTATTTTGACTCTATCAGTGATATTTATATATACATATATATGTATTTCTATTATGTGTATACGTGCATTTAGGTTGTATCTATTCCCTCTATCCTCAGAGGTCACAGATAAATCTAAGGGCCCTTTCCTATTCTTTATCTTGATATGTTTGTCAGATAGAATCAAAATCTATCCTAAGGTCCCAAATTAGACCAATGGAATTCTATCTGCTATATTTAAAACTAATAAATAAGTGCTTCTGAATTGATCTCATCTTTTAAGAATTTTAATTTTTCTTTGTTGATTAATAAGCTTATCATTAAATAAACTGCTCTCAATGAAAGATTCGAGAATAAATACAAGGTCACTTAGACATTCACAAATTGGATTATGAAATTGCGAAACATAATTTTTGAATTGGATCAATACTTCCAATTGGATAAATATGAATAAAGGGTCCATGGATGAAGACAGAAAGTTGATTTCTAATCGTAACTGAATCTTCAATTTCTTATTTGTAAAAAAAAAAGTGAAGCAAAATAGCTATTAAACGATGACTTTAGTTTACTAGAGACATCAACATATTATATTGTTTTAGCTCGGTGGAAACAAAATCCTTTTCCTCAGGATTTAGCTTGTATTCATTCGCTTTTGTATTGATTCTATCATTCGTATTCGTGATACAGAAAATATTAAAAAATATAAAAAATAGAGAGGAGAGAGAGAAAGAAAAAAAATGGTGTTTGGTCTGTCATGGAAGAATACGACTGTATTTGTTGTATCATTACATATGTAATTTAATTGCTAACTAGGGAAAAAAATAGAGAGGTTGCAGAGAAGAGAGAGAGGATTGGCTGTGGTGGTTGCCATGGAGATAGAAGAAAAAGAGATGATAGAACTTGAAAATTTATCAAATGATATAGTGGAATCAATTTTCTCTAGAATTCCCTTGAAATCTCTTATCTGATTGAAGGTTGTCTCTAAAATATGACGAAATTGAATCAATAACATCTGCCGTTGTTATCCTCCCACAACTTCTACTGATCTCGTCCTCTTCCTCAAGCACAAAACTTGTCAAGAATCGATCTGTATGAAGTTACATGTCCAAATTCAGATTTGATTTGGTTTTTGAAACCTCTTGAATCGTGTAGAATGGGGGTTGCAGATGATTTTCACAAGATCTGTGTAATTTGAGAGAAATAGGATTAGACGGAGTTGATAGATTGATTGTTGGTGTATAATATGACGTATTCATGGTGGGTGATGGTAAAAGGGATCAAATACACGGTTAAAATAGATAAATGACCAATAAATTAAAATATTACTAGATATTGTAATTATTTGAAATTGTGGTCATATTTTGTAATTATTTTCATAATGTACTATATTGTGTAATTTTTTCTTTTTTATCCATATGCCTATAAATAACTATAGAGATAGTTTGGGCGTTGCTCGGGCCCAACATGAACAAAGTTACATTATAGTGAAGTAGAGAAATTTGTTCATTATTTGATTTTTAAATTTCAGGTTCTAATAATAAATAAGTGCAGAAAGTATTGATTGGGCTGAACGCCTCTTGATTAATTTGCACAGGGTGGAAGACAGAGCTATAAGGAGTGTCGATGAGAAAGAGAAAGATCAGTTTTCATCAAAAAATTGCCTAATGAGTATTTCCTCCGTTTATCTTTACTTGTCCACGATACTAAAAATAGATATCCACTTTTACTTGTCCAGTTTGAAAATCAAGACATAATTTATCACTTAGTTCCTAATTTATTCTTATAGTTATTTTCTAATATATTTTCAAAGCGTTGAATTTATTATATTCAATGAGTGATATAATAAAATTATCATTCTATTTATTATTTTTTAAGAAGTATGCCAAATTAATACTGAACAAGTAAAGATGGACGGAGAAAGTACTAACTACGGTATAAGAGAAATGCTTAGAATATTTAAGAAGAAAACTGGGAGAGCATAAAGTGCTCTATGTAAACAAAAGATTGAGATGCATGAAATGATCAATTTGCCCCGTCAACAAACAGACATGTTGACGGAGAGGTGTTTGCTTTCACTTTTATTAGATAGTAATAAAAATTACCTACACGTCGTGTATGTCCATTGAATGATTAGTCGTGTCTTGCTTTATTTTGGCCAAACACATATACAACTCCTTAAACTCGCCTTCATTTTTTATTTTGGTACTCCATCTCAGCCTTGTTACATTTTGACCCTCCAACTCTATTTTTCGTGTTTCAATTAAACACACAATATTAATTTTTATGTTTTTATTAGTTTTGTTTATACTTTTCAACAACAATTTTACACTTTAAAATTAATATTCATCTATTAGTTTTCGTAAATAAAAATAGAATAATTGATGAATATCCTTCGATTTTCTTTAAAAATAATAATTTTATTTTTATAGTTTCTTCCAATTTTTGCGGATTAAGTAACCGACGAGAATACGTCGATTTTCTTAAAGTCTGTCAAATTTTTTTTAAAAAAAAATCACGGAGCCCATTGAATCTTAGTATTTTTTTAGTAGTGTTCTATTATTAGCAATGCCTCAGAGTCTTTTTTAACCCGTGTTGAAGATGAGTTCTTTTTATCTATATTGGAGTGAGTTAAAAATTAAAAAGAAGGTATTTGAGTTAAACCCAGATGATCTAGATGATATGAAAAATAAATAAATATTTAGCGTTATTTAATTGAATATTTCGTATCTTTTTAAAAATATTTTATTAAAATTTGTTGAATAATTTATATTGAATAATATTTTATATCTTTAAAAGGAATACCAAAAATAAAATTAGAAGGTCAAAATGAACTAAGATTAAAAGGAGGTGCTAAAATAAAAATGAGGACAAATTTAAGAGGTGGGGTATGTTGTCTTCGGAGCCTGCGTGTATGTGAGAGTTTTTTTTTTTTTTAATTTCCTTTTTTCAATATATTAGGTAATTATTTTTAAATTAATAAAAAAGAAAAAAACTAACTAATTAGACTATAACAAAAAGTAATTAAGAAAATCACTAACTTTTATAAGTTTTTTTCTTTTGCAAATAAAAATAGAACTTATATCTAAATATAATTTTATTTTAACTTTTTTTTCACAAGTAAAATTTGTTAAAATTAATATAAAAATTAAAATATCAAAATTAAGCTTACACTTTATTTTTTTAATAATTTTTTTCTTTTGAAGAAATGAATATTTCCTCTATGATATCCGATCAGTATGTGACATACTATGTGAATATCATGTAAGACTGAATATTATTTTTTTAAGAAATAAATTTGTCATTAGTGATACCCTATTAATATATGATATATACCAGACTGAGGAATGCTTTTTTAAGAAATAAGTTGGTCCTTTATGACACTCCATCAGTATATGATATATATCAAGTTGGCATCATAGAAGAATGGTGTCTTTTTTGAAGGAATAAATCAATCTTTTATAATACTCTATATGATTTATACATGTGGGTATATAATATATATTACTTTTTAAAAAGTAATGAACCAATCATCTATGATATCTTTATTAGTATATGGTGTAACATGTGGGTATCAGAATATATTCTAGTATATAACTTTGTAATAGAGAAAAAAGAAAAAAAAATATTAATTTAAAAAAACAAAAATGAAGGAGCCAAAAAAAGGAATATAATTAGATTATGAGATCGGAAATAAAGAAAAAACTTATTTGAAAAAAAAAAGGAATTAGAAAAGAATTTAAAAAAACATTACAAATAGAAAAAAAAAAAAAGAAGAAGAAGAGAAAGCAGGTATAATAGATATGTTATTCTGATATCTGATTTAGAAAAAAAAAGAAGATAAATGGTATATTATATCAGTTATATAAAAAAAAAGTGAATGAATGTTTATTATATCAACTATCTTTTTTTATTGTATAGAAAAAGATATAAAGAAAGGAAGTTAAACAAAAAGAGTGAATAAAATTAGATTATAAAAAAAAGTAAAGATTTTTCAAAAATGAAACTAGAAAAGCAAAAAATAAAGAAAATAAGAAAAAGGAAAGAAAAAAGAGAATAAAAAAAGAATAAAAATGTGAATGCTATTAGATTATGATTAAAAAAACTAAATAAAGAATAATATGATCTGAGAAGAAATAAATGAACATAAAAGAAAGAAAAAAGAAAAGGATAAAAGAAAGAGAAAAAAAGTAAAAAATTAGAGGGAAAAAAAGAATAAAAGAAAAAAAAAGGCAATTAATTACAAAACTAGTATCTTAGGCACAATAAATACATTTTATAATTAGCTTAATAAGGAGTAATGTAAATGGGGGTTGTGCAAATTAATGGTTAAATCAATAATTTGAATCGATAATTGAGTTATTGGATTAATTGATTTAGATTATCGGTTTAACGGTCTGATTATTGATTTACTGTCCCAAGTAATTGAATTATTGATTCGGTTATCAATTTGACCAATTTGTTTCATGGTTAAATCGATAACTTGATAATAATTTATTAAATTATAATTTTGGCGGTTAATATATAAAGTAGGAAAAGGGCCAAATTTACCCCTCTACTTTTGAAAATTAGCTAGATTTAACCTTCGTCATACTATTGGATCATCTTTACCCCGCCGTTATGAAAGTTTTTATCATACCCTTCATTTTTACAGAAAAGCCCAAATCAACCTAAATGACCCATTTTTCAAAATAAAACTTATATCCTAATCTAACCCGCCCCAATCCGAGCCGTCTTTAACATAATAAGATCTACACAAACAAATATCCCTCGTACACATTTTTGGTCAGTTGGTTAATTTGGAGCAACTGAATGTGGCACGCAATTTGCTTTCTAGGTCAATTCCAAAGAATATTTGTCAGCTTCCTAAGCTTGAGAATTTTATGTAGTCTTATAATTTCTTCATTGGTGAACCATCCGTTTGCTTGGGCTTACTGGAGATCCACGATGAATGCCGATTCAACGGTCTCCTGCTCAATGCAAGGCGTTTTTGTCTAAGAGAATTCATTGTAGTGTTTTCAGGTGTCATAAGTTTATTCCTGTTCTGCTACATCTTTCGTCACTTTCATCACTGTTGCCCGCCTGTTGTGGTGCCTATTTATCCTCCTCCGCCACCCGTTTCTTCTCCCCACCACCACCAGTTTATACTCTTCCTCCACCTTCACCGCCACTAGCACCACCCTCTCCATCTCCTCTATAACCTCCTCTGCCTCCACTGCCAGTTTATTCACCGCCACCCTCTCCACCCCCTCCATCTCCTCCCTTGCCTCCACCCCCTATTTATTCACCGCTCCATACCCATTTAACATCTATCCAAACTCAAAGAAACTGATGTATGAGTACCATTGCAACCCATGACCCTCTGCCTTTGTTTATATTTATCCAAAATTGAGAAATTATCGTTGCTGAGGGACGACCAAACCAGTCCTTTTCAAATTGGAATTACTTTCCATTTGTTTGTTTGGATAGATGTTATTAGGTTCATGAGAACAAGCAACACAAGAGAATTCTTGAAGAATCTTTTATTTCTTCAACATATAGCCACGTGAATTCTCAATTATTTTTGCATCATATTTGAACCGGGATGGCCAACCAGTTATGCCAACTTATCTTTATTTCAGTAAACTCCTAGTTTACTATCGTATGTGATTTTTTCATCATACTCATATTTATGTACTACAAATAAAAAAAAATGATGGATAATCTTTTACATAAATATTTATAACCCGCTTCAATTATAGTAATATGAAGATATTAGATCTTCCCATAATTTTATAGTCTCAATCTTTTTTTTTTCAATATTTTTGAAACTTATAAGTTTCCTTTTAAGACTTACTACAATAGTAACACATTAGCTCTTCTGGAGCTCGCAATTAATTTTGTGTACTACCACATATTCCATCATATCAACATCATTAATAGTCTTTCCACGTAGTTTCAACTTAGAAATAATTTTGAACATTGATGAGCTATACTCATGAACAGATTTATAGTCTTGATGGATCCAATCATATCGTGCCTTTGAGTGGATGATCATCTTCAGGTGGTCATACCTTTCTTTTAGGATATTACACAGAATAAGTGGATCCTTAATCATGAGATATTCAATTTTCAGAATTTCGTCAATATGATGACGCAAGAATATCATAGTCTTAAAACGATTTTGGTTTGATGCTTTATTTTCACTTTTAATAGTGTCTCCAAGACCCATTGCATCCATATGAATTTCAGCATCCAACATCCATGAAAGGTAGTTCTTGTCGGAACTTTAAAGGACAACAAAATCAAGTTTCGTAAGGTTAGCCATATTAAAAAAAGAGAGAAATAATACCTTGGCTTTCAAATTTTGAGATGGTAGAGTCGTAGAGCAATAATATCACCAACGGAATATCATTCCTGTGGTTAAGTAATACATCTTTTGAAAAATAAATTTTAATTTTTCTTACCTCAGATCTTTCAAGGTAAGTGCTCAAGGCAGAGACTCGTGCTGATAACGTGTTATGAAATAATAAAGGAAGAACAAGAATATTGTAGAGAAAGAGAGGAGAGAATTTCTTATTTCTCTTGATGTGATGAAATACAATAAAGGAGAACCCCTCTATTTATAGGAATAATTCCTCCTAACTTTTCTTCAAAAGGTATACCTTTACTATAATATAAACACATGTATCCACTACAATACAAATATCTTTATAGACATTCACTATAATACAAATATATTTATAACATACCCCCTTTAATATATTTATTGCAATGCTTGAAAATCTAAGAAGAAACGAAAAAAAAAAAAATTAGTTCACTTTGTTCAACACTTTTAGACTATTAATTTTTATTTTTGACAGAGTACTACTCTAACTTTCAGAGAATTGAAGAAAGATATAAAAGAAGTTGAAGAGAATAAAATAATATGAGTATTAGCAGACAAAATAATATTATCTTGATTTTTTCTATCTGTAAAAGTTTTTAAAAAAATATATAAAATTTATAAAAATAATATATTGCTTTTTAAAGAAAAATCATAAATAATCAATTTTTTTTAAAAAAAATTTAATATATAATTTATTATCAATAAAATTTGAGGCTCCACAAAGCTGGGAACTAAGACATGTGCCTTGCTGGTGTAGCCATAGAACCAGCTCTGATAAATAATGTCCATAAGAAAAACAAATAAGAGAAAATTAGAGAACTCATGAAACCCTTCAGAAAAGAAAAAGAAAAAAGGTGTCAAGCAATTTTATCCAGATGTGAATTTAATGGTACTTTTATAAATATGTTGTTTCGTTTGAGGGGTCAGCATAATTTATATAGTATGCACAAACATGACTTATTTCATATGGTATTGTTCAGTCACCATACGTGCTTAGTTATACTTTTTTGATTTAATTTACTAAATTATTCTTATTTAATAAAAGTAGATTAATTTTTTTTTCTTAAA
Organism: Datura wrightii; assembly: GCA_035772735.1. Lineage (NCBI taxonomy): Eukaryota > Viridiplantae > Streptophyta > Magnoliopsida > Solanales > Solanaceae > Datura > Datura wrightii. The sequence goes on along the minus strand of JASDFA010000019.1, from coordinate 16,759,525 downwards.
TATTATGCATATTTTTTTAATATTAAAAGTATAGTTGGAAATTGTTAAGTTTCACATCGGTGGAATGAAAAAATTATGAACTCTTCGTGTGGATTTGGACAATTCTCTTTTCAAAAATCAGCTTTTAGAATTGAATTAGATTCAAGATCAACTTCTTTACAGAAATAATTATAAATTTAAATCTTAAATTTTTAAAGTAATAATTATTTTAAAATAAAACGAAAGGGAGGAAGAATTTGATGATTGATAAATATTGGACTTTTAATTAAGCATGAGTTTGGAAATAGATGTAAATCATGCATATTATTTGGTCTTGTGTGCCTTTAAAAAGAAAAAAAGATTAATGTTGTCAGTCAGACGTGAGCCTTCAAATGATTGGCCAGTGGGTCTTCCGTACTAATGAACCAATCATTCACCTCCACTTCTGTACCATAACCCTTGTTGCAGAATGTTTTTTTGTTTTCCCTCTCCTAATGTATAAACAGACAAAAAATTTGTTAGTACTCTCATTATTCTCTACATAATATTGAAACGACAAATTTACCCCCAACCCCACCCCTTTTGTGTTTAAATATTATCCACTCCAGAGGGATTTTGCTCCTCTATTGAAAACACAAACAGGGGATTTCTTTTGTTAAAAATGGCGACTTTGAGAACTTTTACTATGTCAGCATTGATTTTCATGTTGGTTTTTGCACCCTTTGTTCTTAGCTTTCGTCCATGTAAGTGCCCCCCCTCTCTCTCTTTCTTTGTCTCATGTATAAACACACACACACACAAACACATAATGGAATCTAAACATGTTATTTTCAGTTCCTCCTCAACAAGTAAAAGGGGGTTTTCCAGATGAAGAGAACCAGGTATTTATTACCCTCAAAAGGGTTTTGTTTGTTTTGAAAAGATGAAAAGATTACACAAAGTTTGATTCATTTTTATTTTTTTATTTGAACAGCAAGAAAGGAAGGGAGGTAATGCAGATGCAGAGGAAGATTATGCAAGACAAATTCCAACAGGACCTGACCCTCTTCATCACAACCGTCGCCATCCATCAACCCCATAATCATATTATTAAACTCAACTCACATGCACTGCCTGCTAGCTCTCTATTTCTGTCAAATCTTTTTAATTTGTAGTATGTTTTTATCTTATATCTTCTTCTTCACTAATGTTCTCTAGTTGCTCCTTTTAATAGCTTTTTTATTTTCTTTCTTTTGTAAGTTTTAAGTTGTGGAATGGAATGAAAAAGATAGCCTTCATATTATGTTCCTTTAAAATCAAAAAAATAAAAGAATTAAATTTCATAGAGTGATATGGAGTGCAAACCTTCTATTCCTAACTAGAAAAATAAAAATAAAAATAAAGAAGAGACAAATTTTATAGTGTGATATGGAGTGCAAACCTTCTATTCAAATGGTCCCCTTTTTGTCGGGTAGAGTATATCTTTTGGAAAAATCACCTGTTTTACTTTTTGGGTAAATGAAAAATATTTACTTTTTCAGTGTTTATATTATATTCAATAAATATAGTATATCACATGTGTCATTGTATAACAATTACAATTTAACCATACATAGTTTGATACTATAAAATTGGATGTTTTGTAAGTGTTTCTCCTATTTAAAAGGCTGCCGGTTGAAGACTGATCCAAAATATGGACAGCTGACAGAAGATGTGCTTTGAACAGGAAATTTGAATGCTCATGCAGTTCCTTTTCTGTCAATTTCTGTAATTATGAAAAATCACATGTTGGTTGTTCATCAATCAAAAATGTGAATTTGGAATCAAATCGACATTCCCTTTTTTGTTTTACACATAAAAGTTGTTTATAATGCATCCCAAAAGTGTGGAAAGCTGACAGAAGATATGCTGTTGGTCTGCGATCGAGCCTCAGGGCTCAGGCCAATGTATCCTTCTTGACCCTGCTATTTCAGATACTAAGGGGATACGAAATTATCCATCCAAAGTTATAAAGCAAAAAGATATGAAATGTATCACTAATTTTGTTTTCTTTTTCGGATCCATCCGCGCATGTTCTTTTTTATAACTGTATTGTCTGGGTCAGTTTGCACTTCTACCTTTTATCAGTATAGGTATCGGATAACTCTATCTACCAACACTTGTACAGATCTAAAGAAAATACCAAACATTTCTTGCCTCTGCTGGAATTAAACTTGAGACCTCATGGTTCTTAATCCACTTCATTAACCAATAGGCCACACCCTTGATCGCTTATCCATCCATGTATGTTTAACTTGGTTTTTAACTCCATCCAACTTGATTCAAAACAAGTTTGATTCAAAATTTTCCAGACTAAGTTCGATTAAAGCTCGAACTCAGCTAAGCTTACACACACACTAATCGAGTCAAATCAAGTATTACATACATACAAGATTTACAGTATAACGTGTGTGTGAGAGAGAGAGCGCGCGCGAAAGGTGTTTCAATATGAGCTTTCTCAATACTCAAATTAGAAATTACAGGTCCCCTCTGAAGTGGTCACTTTATTTTCATTTTTATCTCAAAATTAATCTCTTTTTTCTACTAAGGAAAGTTAAGCCCGACCAAATACTTTCACAAAACCTTACATAATCACATATCGGCTAATGTTGATCCTGGGAATCTGCATGTAACCAATTAGAATCCTGAACTCTCTAAACATTGGAAGCTCTGGGGTATCCATCATACTCCAACTTAACATTCAACGTCGCCCCACCTCACGCCCGTCATCCCTACCAGAGACTAGGCCATTGGAATAGCCTTCCTTGAAGTAAGTGTCCTCTAAATTCAGTGATGAGTTGAAAATGTCTTCAATTGAATTAGGCTGGTGAGAACTCATGGATTCTTTACAAATGGAAAAATACCTTAGACTGCTGTGGAAGAACAAATTGAAACCTGAAATTGTCAAAATTTAGTTGTTATGTACCACTCAATATAAGGTATTTGAATCAAAACTAGAAAATTTTGACTCAGATTATCCACTTTTATCTCCATATATATATATATATTTGTAAGAATTGAAAATTTTCAAGACTACTAAAAAATTGGTCTGGCCAGTGGTTATTACCATTCAACAGCATAATGCTACCTGATAAGCGAATATATTTTGATTCTGATGACCAAATATTTTGCATTTGATTTTCGATTTGGACCAAACTAAAGGCTTGGAAGGGAAGGGGAAGAGGTAAGAGGCTATCATTTTAGCATATGAATTTGAATTATCGCAACAAAATCGAGAAACAGATGTGCACAATGACTTTCAAATCCTTACCAAATTTGGATACTTCAATACAATAAAGCATATGAAAAATTAGGACATGGCAAAAAACTTAACAACACTTCAATTGTTAATGGCGTAAAAGACTTCTGCTGAATTCAATAGGAATTATTAGCAGTTGTTCAAACATGCAATTGTCAATAATTTATTTTCACCAACCCAGTTACTAATTCAATTGAATGTCCAGTTCAAAGCAGGGCGAGAATGGAGCATTGCCTTCTTGCATGATCCTTGAAGCATACTACTTTGTACCAAATAATAGCACACAAATAAAACATTTGAAGTCGTAACCATCAAACATACACTAGTGATTAGAAAGTTATTTATTGATTGAAATACAAACTCGGTTGGAGCTTGGATACAGATAATCTTAAAATAAATACAAAGTGTACTTCCTCAATCAAAAGAAATTACTCATTCATTCCAACTTTCAAGTAAATGTTGTGTTAGAATATATAACGACAAGAATACAAGAAAATGTCACACTTCAGAAGTAAACCAGTTTATCTCTGTTTCTTCAATTGCCAAATCTTCCTCCATCAAATAAAATGACAATATATTGTCATCAAGTCGATCATTTTCTTTTACAAAGTCTTGAATTTAAATTCCTCTTGATGCCATCTATCATGCTACTATCTAAAAATACAATACAGAGCATATATAATAACAACTAAATCAAAAGTCTGCTTTTCTTTTTTCTTATTCATTTTTCTTAATTTGACCTTCGACCTGAAGAGTTTGTTTAACACTAGTCCAACAGAATTGAGGCATTAAGTTGTTGAGGGAAGGTAAGATGTTGTGAGTAGTTGTTGTTGATTACAAGTTTGAGTTGATATATTGGTATTCCTTTTGTAGCCTTCCCACTATCTTTTTATCTTATCTTTCTATCGTCTTGCATACTCAGTACATTCTTCGTATTGATGATCCGAGCCTAGGAGCACTGCATACATGCCTATAGGTTCTAATTGGTAAGTAGATCAGGATCCTCGTAGTTGAGTGGAGTTCTAGTTATGGGTAGGCTCCATATTGTATGGAGTTACTTGTTGTTTTGTTTTGTGTACATATGACTATTTTGGGTAGGTCAAGCCCCTGTTTCGATCATATATCATTTGTTGAACTCTTAGAGGCTCGTGGACTTATGTTTTGAATTATTATATTGTTGTAGGCCTGATTAACCCTAATGTACATTCGTTATTATCATATTTAGCCTTGTCGGCCTATTGTATATATGTTTAGCTTGAGGTCTAGCTTCCGTTATAGAATTGAGTAGACTGTAATGATTATTTATTGTCTTTATTGTTGTAATATTACATTGTGGTGCTAATGTCACGCCTCGCCTTGGGAGGCATGACTGGCACCTGGTGCCCTACTAGGACCTGGACTGCTGGACTACTGAGCCTAAGCACTTTTGGTGCCAGGCTAGCTCTAATTCTGGATTTACGAAAACAACTGGCTATATAACAGCTGTAAATACAGCCTCCGGCCGACAAGGCCTATAGCCACCTGTAGGAATCTAACAGCTAACCAGAACAACTGAACATAAGGAAACCTATGCGGGCCGACAAGGCCACCATGCTGACTAGTTATCACTGAAAAGTAAAATCAAGTGCTAAACTGATCTGTGACCGACAAGGTCACCAACTAACAACTGAACAAGGCCCCACACGGCCATCACATGCAAACTAAAAACATACACACGGCCCCACACGATCGGTACAACTAACCACAGGGAATATACAATCCGCAAGCCTCTAAGAATAATAAGATGGTCGGGACAGGGCCCCGGCCTACCCATACTATACAAACAAAAAGGGAAGTAAACCTTTAGCTGTCAAGCTCCGGATGATAGGAGCTGAAGACTCTGTACGCTGGCTGGAACTACGAGGGATCTACTCCTCGTCTATGAGTACCTGCAGGCAAGTAATGCAGCTCCCCAAAACGGGGCGTCAGTACCACTGGTACTGAGTATGCAAAGCAATAACTGAAAATAACTGAAAGCAAACAATAATACTGATAGATACTGAAGTAATAGGAGACGGGCTGAGACTAACTGAAAAGAGCGTAACTTTACTGAAGAAAGTAAGAGTCATACCTGATAACATAGCGGTCTACTTTCTATCTATTAATAACTAACACAACGTAGTATACAAGAACCTTACCAGCCCCCATAAGTCGTAAGGTACCAACCAGCACACAATCTATATACCCCTACCCAGGTCATACCATCCACCTAGTAACTATGAGGATCCTGCCGGCCCCTTGTGTATGTAACTTGGGCTCGCTGGGCCCCTGACTATAGCTGTATCTGAGTCCGTAGGACTCTTGAAATCTGAAATCTGAAATCTGAAATCTGAAATCTGAAATCTGCACCCCGAGCGCAAGCGCTCGACAAGGGGTGTGGTATAATGCTGATCAGCCTGCTCTGGGGAATCTGCATCCCATCTTCGTCCGCTGGCGGACGACATGCTACTCCGTAGAGTGACGTATCCTCATCCTCTGGTGGGCGAGTCGACACAGCTATTAACCCTGGGGCAGTCAAGAAAGCTCTAAGGGTGCCCAACACAGAACAATCATGTCTCTACAGATAGCAATAGACACATGTAATATATATACTGGATCTGATAATAATAATTATGTTCTGGTATTCTGTTCTGAATTTCATATTGAAATGTACTGAATTTGATACTGATATATACTGAATTTGTAATAAGATTTCTGGAATATTCTGTTGGGACTTATACTGTTTTACTGAATTTCATGCTGAACATTGTATTATATTTCTAATATGCTTACTAAATTTCATACTGAACATAATATACGACTTCTGAAACCCTCTACTAAAATTCGTACTATTTTGCTATACTAGAACTACTAGCTTGCCGAAAGAAACTGGCTTTACATACCTCAACTGTCGACTTTCTGATTAACTGGCGTAGCTCGGCTACTATTCAGCTATTTCTCCCAACTGTATTTATATTCACAAAAGAATAGAATTAATTCTACTATTATTTTGGAAAGATACCATATTATGGCTATGCCTAACTGCCTATTCTTCAACTTATCAAAGAACGGCCGAAAACTCGCTATTTCTTGGGGGTCTAGGAGGGAGAAATACTCACTTTAATACTGGGAGTATATTAACACTAGTTTGGAGCAATTCCACTTACCTTAGCTCAGCGTGAAGACAATTCGCTGGCCGAATTTCGCGAAACTAACTCCGCAGGAATACTCCCAGCAGCTTTATACTTCGCTACCCGAAGTTAATTCGAGTTTGGACTGTGTTTGGCGGTGTAAACGGAAGGAAATTTAATCAAACCCTTCGTTCCCCTCTATTTCTGTTCGTTTACTGGAAATTATATGAAGGGAAAATGATTTAAAACGAAGTGGGAGCCTTATATACTTGGGGCTTTTAAGTCGCATTTGTCGAATGCGATTTATAAGTCGCATTTGCCTTGCGACGCTCCGAGTTGGCGCTTGTCCGGTCTCTCCCCGGGCCCTTTTCTCGCATCCATGGCATTCTAAAACTCTTAACCAACATGCGAATAGGCCAACTAAGTGTCAAGAACTTACAGGGTGTAACATCCTTCCCCCCTTAAGAACATTCGTCCTCGAATGTTAACTTTCGTTACATAAATTTTAACTTGCTCTACCTTTTCTGGAAAAATTTTGACAGAGTTTCCCCTGTAATATGGACTATCTCAAAAATCCTGAAACGCAGAAAAGTCCAATACAGGTACTCCATATAATACTATAGCATCCATTACATAATAAACTGAAGTCAACATCTCACTCATACACATGAATATAAAGCAACTCATAAAACAGCAATATCGACATACCTCTGACTAACTAAGTCTGAAATAACTGAGGGTATCAGGATTTCATATCTTCTTCTGCTTCCCAAGTCATTTCCTCTCGGTTCCTGTTACGCCATAATACTTTGACAGAAGCAACATCTTTAGTTCTTAATCTGCGGATCTGCCGGTCTAGTATGTCTACTGGAACTTCTTCATAGGCCAACTCCTCTGTAACCTGAACATCTTGGACTGGGACAATTCTAGAGGGATCTCCTATGCACTTTCTCAGCATTGATACATGGAAAACTGGGTGGACAGATTCTAACTCTGGAGGTAAGTCTAACTCATATGCCACTTGGCCTATTCTTCGGCGAATCTGATAAGGCCCAACAAACCTCGGCTGAGCTTGCCTTTCTTGCCAAATCTCATTACACCCTTCATCGGCGAAACTTTCAGAAACACCCAATCACCCATATTAAATTTCAAGTTTCTACGCCGCACGTCAGCATAAGATTTCTAGCGGCTCTGAGCAGTCAGTAAACGTTCTCTGAAAAGCTTTACTTTTTCATCTGACTGATGAATGATATCTGGCCCAATCAATGCTGATTCTCCTACCTCAAACCAACCCACTGGAGATCTGCATTTTCGCCCATATAATGCCTCATAAGGCACCATCTGAATAGTTGAATGGTAATTGTTATTATAGGCGAACTCAATGAGTGGTAAATGTTCATCCCAGCTACCTCCGAAATCCAACACACATGCTCGCAACATATCCTCGAGCGTTTGAATGGTGCGTTCGGCTTGCCCATCTGTCTAAGGATGAAAAGCTGTGCTCAGGTTAACCTGTGTCCCCAAGCCTCTCTGAAATGATTGCCAGAATTTAGCTGTAAATTGCGCCCCTCTGTCAGAGATAATGGACATTGGAACACCATGCAACCTGACTATTTCTCTAATATACAACTCAGCATAATCCTCGGTGGAAAAGGTAGCCCTTACTGGCAGAAAATGAGCTGATTTTGTTAGTCTGTCAACAATCACCCAGATCGAATCATATCTACGCCTGGTGTGGGGTAATCCTGCTATAAAATCCATATTTACTGCTTCCCATTTCCATAGAGGTACAGCTATATCCTGAGTCAGTCCGCCTGATTTATGATGTTCAGCTTTTACCTGCTGGCAGTTGGGACATTGAGCTACGAATTCTGCTATCCCCTTCTTCATTCCTGGCCACCAGTAGATTTTCTTTTATATCGTGGTACATTTTCGTCAAACCTAGGTGGAGAGAATAACGGGCATAATGTACCTCGCCCATAATCTGCTGGCGAAGCCCTGCAACGTCTGGAACACAAAGGCGATCTTTATATGGCAATACCCCATCCTCGGTTGTCTGAAAATCTGTCACCTCTCCTTGCTGAACTCTGTTTCTAAGCTGAACCAGGCTAGGATCTTCACACTGTCGTTCCTTTACTTCCACGACTAAAGAAGAAACTGTAGTGTTTTGGATTACCGCTTTGTTTTCCTCTATTTCTGCTACACGAACGGCCAAATTGGCTAACTGATGCAATTCCCGGGCTAATTCCCGCTGCTCAAGCTGTAAGTGTGCCAGACTTCCCATAGATTTACAGCTAAGGGCATCTTCCACCACATTAGCTCTCCCTGGGTGATACAGAATATTCACATCATAGTCTTTCAACAGCTCTAACCAGTGATACTGCTGCAAATTCAACTCTTTCTGGGTGAAGATATATTGTAGGCTCTTATGATCAGTAAAAATATCCACGTGAACATCATACAAGTAATGTCTCCATATCTTTAAGGCGTGAATCACTGCGGCCAATTCCAGGTCATGGGTAGGATAGTTCTTTTCATGTTTCCTCAGCTGTCTGGAAGAATAAGCAATTACTTTACCATACTGCATCAACACACATCCTAACCCAAGACCCGAAGCGTCATAATAAACTGCATAACCTTCTGTACCTTCTGGCAATGCTAACACTGGAGCTGATGTTAACCTGTCTTTCAATTCCTGGAAGCTCTGCTCACATGCCTCAGTTTACTAAAATTTTGCTGCCTTCTGCGTTAGTTTAGTCAGAGGTGCTGCTAAGGTGGAAAATCCTTCAACAAACCTTCTATAGTACCCTACTAACCCTAGGAAACTGCGTACCTCGATCGCAGTGGTAGGTCTAGGCCATGCTTTTACTGCTTCTATCTTCTGTGTATCTACCTGTATGCCAGCATCTGATATGATATGACCCAAAAAGGCTACTGAATTCAGCCAAAATTCACATTTAGAGAACTTGGCATACAGCTGACGGTCTCTGAGAATTTGGAGCATTGTCCGCAAATGATCCTGGTGGTATGCCTCTGAGCGAGAATACACCAGAATATCGTCAATAAACACTATCACGAACAAGTCCAGGTATGTTCTGAAAATACTGTTTATCAGGTTCATAAACACGGCTGAAGCATTCGTCAGCCCAAAGGACATGACTAAGAATTCAAAATGGTCGTATCTAGTCTGAAGGCAGTCTTTGGAATGTCCCTTTCACGAACCCGAAACTGATGATATCCGGACCTTAAGTCAATTTTGGAGAAATATCTGGCTCCCTGTAACTAATCAAATAAATCATCTATTCTGGGAAGCGGATACTTATTCTTGACTGTGACTTTATTCAGTTGTCGATAGTCTATACACGTGTGGAGGGAACCATCCTTCTTTCTCACAAACAAAACTGGCGCACCCCAAGGTGAAGTACTCAGCCTAATAAAGCCCTTGTCTAACAAATCCTTCAACTGCTCCTTTAGTTCTCTGAGTTCAGCAGGAGCCATACGATAAGGGGGAATTTATATGGGCTGAGTGCCCGGCAATAAATCAATTACAAAGTCTATTTCCCTTTCTGGGGGAATACCAGGTAACTCATCTGGAAATATATCGGGGAATTCATTCACCACTGGAATAGACTGGAGAGTCGGAGGCACTACCCGAACATCCTGAACTCTGAAAATGTGGTAAATGCACCCCTTGGCTATCAACTTTCTCGCCCGAAGATAAGAAATAAACCTACCTTTTGGCGTAGCGGTACTTCCCTTCCACTCTCGTACTGCCTCCCCTAGAAAGTGGAATCGGACTATCTTGGTCCAGCATTCTACATTGGCATAGCATGGAGCTAACCAATCCATACCCATAATGGCGTCAAAATCAACCATTTCTAAGTCTACCAAATTTGATGTGGTCTGACGACTAGCAACCTCTACTGTACACCCTCGATAAACCCTTCTGGCTATGATAGAGTCACCGACGGGTGTAGATACTGAAAAGGGTTGCCGAAGCAATTCTAGTACAATACTGAACTTTTGAGCTACTAATGGGGTAACATAGGACAAGGTAGATCCCGGATCGATTAATACATAAGCAGGGTGAGAGCAAATAGTCATCATACTTGTCACAACATTTGGAGACGCCTCTGAATCCTGTCTCCCTAATAATGCATAGGTACGGCTTGGGCCCATACCTAAACTCGAGGCCCCTGATCTGCCTCGGCCTCTGCCTGCTGAAACTGAGGGCCTGCGCTCTGCCGGGGCTGCTGGAGCTCGCGACCCTGCTGATGCCCTGTCCTGTCTATCCCGGTCACCCTGACCCCTGGCTGGACAATCTCTCATCACATGACCCTCTTGTCCACATATATAACACCCTGTGGAGCCATATCTGCAAGCTCCAGAGTGGCGTCGCTGCAAATAGGGCAAAGTGGTGGTGTATACCTGTTCTACTATGCTCTCCTCTGCTGGTGTGAATCTAGTGTTCGAGAACTTCCGCCGGACTCTGACTGTCCTCGGTGACTGAATCTACCCCTCTACTATTGTGATGGAGGCGGGGGGTCTAGGTGGCCTATCTGACAACCGTGGCCTAGGCCCTCTTCGAATCTCCCCCTATAAATCATCTAACCTGATCTAACCTGTCCCTGCGGTGCTGTTCCTGACTTGTTCGTCTGCTATCCTGTCGCCGCTGTCTGAGGCCCTCAATAGTCTGAGCAAAAGCATGCACTCGAGCAATATCCATATCTTCCCACAAAGTAGCCGTCATACAGGCCTCAATATACTCTGGGTTCAGCCCCATAATAAACCGGTGGACTCTAGATGGCATGGTGTCTACAAAGGCCGGAGCATAGCGGGCCAAAGAATCGAACTGCAGGGCGTATTCTCGAACACTCATCTCCCCCCGCTCCAGGTGTAAAAACTGGTCCATCCGGGCTTGTTGGATCTCTGGTGGTAGGTAACGGTCCAGGAAAGCCTCTGAAAAGCTGGACCAGGTCGGAGGGGCAATATCTCTCCCTCGAGACCTTTCCGAACTCTCATACCACAACACAACAATATCCCGCAAACGGAATACCGCTAATTCAACTGACTCTGTAGATGTAACATGCATTACCCGAAAAATCCTCTGCATCTGATCCAGGAAGTCCTGGGGGTCCTCTATCCGATCTGACCCTGTGAACTGCGGGGGACCTAGTGCCAGGAATTCTCGGACCCTCGAACTACCAGGCTCACCTGATAACTCTGCAGCTGTAGGTGGCATTGACTGGTGCTGAGTATCCATCATTTGCGCTAACATAACTACGGCACTCCTGACCTCCTGGTCAGATGGTGTAGGTATAGGAACTTTCGGAGGTGGTGTCGTCCTGAGTGACTCCTGATGGGGTGGAGACTGCTGAGAAGGTCGGGATGATGCCTCTGTATCGCCCTCAGATCGGGCTGATTCTAATTGAGACTGGGGCATCCTGCTGGTGTCCTCTCCTGCTGCTGTATCCAATCTTCTGCCTATGATAGGATGTCGCTGATCTGACATTTTATCTGTAACCAAATAGTATAATAAGCTTTAGGGACTCAACCCTATACTATACTGCTCTATGGCACGACTGAATATGAAGAAAGAGTAACCACCCTATCATGCGTTGCAGCCTCCTACCTATGGTATGTGGTGCACAACACATCCATAGACAAGACTCTACTTAGCACGGCTTGCAGACTCCTTGGGATATGTGTCACACCCCGCCTTGGGAGGCATGACTGGCACCTGGTGCCCTACTAGGACCTGGATTGCTGGACTACTGAGCCTAAGCACTTTTGGTGCCAGGCTGACTCTAATTCTGGATTTATGAAAACAACGGGCTATATAACAGCTGTAAATACAGCCTCCGACCGACAAGGCCTATAGCCACCTGTAGGAATATAACAGCTACCCAAAACAACTGAACATAAGGAAACCTATGCACGCCGACAAGGCCACCATGCTAACTAGTTATCACTGAAAAGTAGAATCAAGTGCTAAGCTGATTTGTGACCGACAAGGTCACTAACTGAAAACTGAACAAGGCCTCACGCGTCCATCACATGCAAACTAAAAACATACACATGGCCCCACACGACCGGTACAACTAACCACAGGTAATATACAATCCACAAGCCTCTAAGAATAATGAGAGGATCGGGACAGGGCCCCGGCCTACCTATACTGTACAAACAAAAAGGGAAGTAAACCTTTAGCTGTCAAGCTCCGGATGACAGGAGCTGAAGACTCTGTACGCTGGCTGGAACTACGAGGGATCTGCTCCTCGTCTATGAGTACCTACAGGCAAGTAATGTAGCACCCCAAAACGGGTATCAATACCACTAGTACTGAGTATGCAAAGCAATAACTGAAAATAACTGAAAGTAAATAATAATACTGATAGATACTGAAGTAATAGGAGACGGGATGAGACTAACTGAAAAGAGCGTAACTTTACTAAAGAGAGTAAGAGTCATACCTGATAACATGGCGGTCTACTTTCTATCTATTAATAACTAACACAACATAGCATACAAGAACCTTACCAGCCCCCATAAGCCGTAAGGTACCAACCAGCACACAATCTATATACCTCTACCCAGGTCATACCATCCACCTAGTAACTATGAGCATCTCGCCGGCCCCTTGGGTATGCAACTTGGGCCCGCCGGCCCCTTTACTATAGCTGGATATGAGTCTGAAGGTCTCCTAAAATCTGAAATCTGAAATCTGTAATATGAAAATTGTAATCTGCACCCCGGGCGCAAGCGCTCGACAGGGGGTTTGGTATAGTGTTGATCAGCCTGCTATGGGGAATCTGCATCCCATCTTCGTCCGCTAGCGGACGACATGCCACTCTGTAGAGCGACGTATCCTCACCCTCTGGCGGGCGAATCGACACAACTATTAACCCTGGGGTGATCAAGGAAGCTCTAAGGGTGCCCAACACAGAACAATCATGTCTCCACAGATAGCAATAACCGCATGTAATATATATACTGAATCTGATAATAATATTTATATTCTGGTATTTTGTTCTGAATTTCATACTTAAATATACTAAATCTGATACTGAAATATGCTGAATCTGATATTGAAATATACTGAATCTAATACTGAGATATACTGAGTCTGAAATAATATTTCTGGAATATTCTGCTGGGAATTATACTGTTTTACTGAGTTTCATGTTGAACACTGTATAATAATTCTAACATGCTTACTGAACTCATACTGAATATAATATAAGGCTTCTGAAACATTCTACTGGAATTTGTACTATTTTGTTGTAGTGGAACTACTAGCTTGCCGAAAGAAACTGGCTTTACATGCCTCGCCTGGCGACTTTCTAATTAACTGGCGCAGCTCAGCTAATGTTCAGCTATTTCTCCCAACTGTATTCATATTCACGAAAGAATAAAGTTAATTCTACTATTATTTTTGAAAGAAACCATACTTATGGATATACCTACTGCCTATTCTTCGACTTATCGAAGAACGGCCGAAAACTCGTAATTTCTCGGAAGTCTAGAAGGGAGAAATACTCACTTTAATGCTGGAAGTATATTAACACTAGTTTGGAGCAATTTTACTTACCTTGGCTCGGTGAGATGACGATTCATCGGGCGGATTTCACGAAACTAACTTCGTAGGAATTCTCCCTGCAACTTTATACTTCGCTACCCGAAGTTAATTTGAGTTGGACTACGTTTGACGGTGTAAACGGAAGGAAATTTATGTTGAATCTTCGTCCCTCCCCTGTTTCTGTTTGTTCTCTGGAAATGAAAAATCAAAATGACCAAAAATAAACCGAAGTGGGGCTTTATATACTTGGACCTGAACCCTTTTTAAGTCACATTTGTCGAATGCGATTTATAAGTCGCATTTGCCTTGCGACGCTCTGACTTGGCGCTTGTCCGGTCTCTCCCCGGGACCTTTTCTCGCACGTATGGCATTCTAAAACTCTTAACCAACATGCGAATAGTCCAACTAAGTGTCAAGAACTTACGGGGTGTAACAGCTAAGTCCCGTCGACTCAGGCTTGTTGGTTAGTTGTATTGTTGGTTAGCTGCAGGGTTCACTAGCTCAAGTGTGGCACCGGGTGTCGTTCACACTTTTTGGGGTTTGAGGTGTGACAAACATCACCCTTGTCAGCCTTTGGTTGATCTTTTTCCAATGAGACTACAATCATTTTTCTCATCACGAGCAGGTCCCCTTTAATTTTCTTAATCCCTTCAAGAGTTGAAAATTTTAATCACTTGGTGATATGTGGAGTGTACCGCCTTCATAGAGTGAACTCATGGCCTTCTAAGGATAATATTATATCCCATATCTCCGTCATCACCTTGAATTGGATGTGCTTCATTACTCTTTATGCATTTGTTGGTAGCACAATCTCACTTCGGGTCATTTTGCTAGACATATTAAAACTAGCCAAAAGATTTATCGCTAGAATTATTTTATCGACCAACTTCATTTGCTCAAAGATCTATATATGAATGATATTAGTTGAGCTAACTGGATCAATGAGCACATGTTTAACTATAAAATTAACTATATTTAAAGAAATTACTAAAGTGTTATTGTGTGGAAGTTCCAAACCATACGAATTTTTGTTACTGAAGGAAATTATTTTTGGGTCAGGAATCTCGAGATGTCTCATTTTATAACTAACCAAAATCTTAGTCTTTTTATGTCAAAAATGTTACCCCATTAACCTCTAACACACACACACACCCCCCGCGATTATCATGTTAGTCATATTTTGAGGTGGATCAGGTTTGGTATTGGCTGCCTCCATGTCCTTCTCATATTTTGCCTTAGGCAATACGACACCTTCTTCTCAGAAGTTCTTGTAGTTCCTAGTCTTATGTCCATGTGTCCTATGGAATTCACATAGTAGGTTTTGGTCCCTAGAGTCGAGGTTGAAGTATATTTGTTCTGTGAATCAAGCTTATTTTATGATCGTTATAGACGAGACTAGCTGCACAGAGTTGATGAGGAATTTGTACTCCGAGAGCCTTGGGACTTCTTCAGTTATGTAGACTGAGTTAAAAGCCCTTCCAACTTCTTTTCTCTGCAATCCTCTATGACCCCAGTCCCACCACTCTTTTTATCAAAGTGAGGTCTTTCTACTGCTGGAAACTCCGATCACGCTAACTCAGCTTGGCTTTATTATGAATGGATAGGGAGAGAAACGACTCTTCACAGATTTTGAATATGATCCCTATACCTTTACTGTATTCTCATGGGATTGACAGTAATGATCCTCTACCTAGATCTTTGATTCATACTGAATTTGTACATCGACCCAAGTAGTAGCCTCAAATGTTGTCAAACTTTTCTTCAACTTTCGAGAAACAACTAAACTTTGGGGGTTTAAACCCTTTGTGAAAGCTTCCGTATTCCAGTCATTTGGCTCCAAAGGAAAAATCCTTTCTTTCTGGAATCTGGTCACGAAATTCCAAAGTAGTTTGAAATTGCCCTATTCAATCAGATGTTAGCTCTTCTCGCATGCACATTCCTGACTTCGGTATGTTCTTTGATAGAGTTATCTGCAAGCATAACAAAATAACCAATAGAATTTTCAGGTAATAATGAATACCATGACAGAGCTCCTCTAGACATATTCTCTTTGAACTACTTGACTAGGACCGACTCAATTTTTATCCTCATCCAGGTCGTTGCCTTTTACTATTGTAGTAAAATCCAAAATATGCTCTTGAGAATCCATATGTCGATCGTACATAGCATAGGGGTATTCAATATTGTGAACCTTTTTGGGATCGAATTTGGTGTCGCACTGGTTTGTATGGTAACTAGACGTATTTCTTCAAAATTAGTCCTTTCAAGAGTGGAGGTGCCCCCAAGATTTGGTCCATATGGGAATGCAACTCCTTCAATATCTTCATAAAATCCTCCCTGAAAGATCCCTCTACCGGTATCTCCACTCCAGAGCAGCTTCCCGATCCTTCGACTTTATATTCTTCTGATCGGGTTTTTGTAACGAGACTAGGTATCAAACTTCTCCATAGTTGACAACACCCAATGGCCTATGTTAGTCTGTTCCGATATTATTGGAAGCCATCTTGGTCAATGCCTTCTACAACTCTGACACTCCTCGATACTGATAGTATAAGTGGTTTTATCATGAATCTGTGTTGAGCAGCGAAATTTTCATAATTTTCTTGATGGTTTCATATCTGAACGGTCAACATTCTAATGATGAGGTACTTCCTCACTATATAAGTCATTGGGGGTCCTTTTTCTTGGATCCCTGTACACATTTCCATTTGTCAGATCTACAATTTCATGATCGAACCCTACTACAGAAGGGGCGGTGGAGTGTTCTGTTATACCCCGTAAGATTTCCGACACTTAGATTGCCTATTCGCATGGTGATCGAGCATATTTGAAAGTCATACGTGCTAGAGAAAGGCCCGGGAAAAGATCGGACGAGAAACATGTCGAACCATCGCGGAAGGAGCCGAGGCAGAGCCCCTCCGCGATGGCAGCGTGTCACGGAGGTGAGGCCTCCGCGTTGGCTCCTTGACACGTTGGCCTTGTCCAGGCCCAAGTATATAAAGCCCCACTTCGGTTTTAATCATTTTTAAACTTATATTTCCAGTGAAACAGAGGAGAGAAAGCAGAGGGAGAAAAGGAACGAAGGGGGTAATATAATTTTCATCCGATTACGCTGCTAAACATTGTCCAAACTCAAATTAACCTCAGATACTAAGGTATTTAGCAGCAGAGAGCATTCCTACAAACTTAGTTTCGTGAAATACGGCCGACGAATCGTCGAGCTACCGAGCTAAGGTAAGTGGAATTGCTCTAAACTAGTGTCTATGTGTTCCTAGCTGTGAAGTGAATATTTCTCCCTTCTGGACCTCTGAAAAATAGCGAGTTTTCGATCATCTTTTGATAAGCCTAAGTTTAGGCTATAAACTATATCAAAAGTGACGTTGCTCTTTAAAATAAAGTTGTATTTGGTATTAATTGATATATATATGAATGCAGTTGGGAGGAATAGCTGAAATACCGACCAAGCTACGCCAGTTAGTCTGGAAATCAGAAACGAAGGTATGTGAAGCTAGTTTCCTCAGCAAGTTAGTATTCGTGGTATAGTAAAGTAATTTAACGGCCAGTAGAATGTTCAGAAATCATGTGTTCTGTTTATTACGAATGTTGGTACGATATTAGAAGCATCATGTTATGATTAGCACGAGACTTGCCAGCACGATATGGATTCTAATATAAGTGTTAGGAACTGCACAGCATGCTCAGTAGGTGACGTAGTACAAAATGTTAGGATATCATTGTATTCAGTTGAAACTCAATAAAGCAATGTAATATCTGTAAGACATTTCAGAAGTAGAATGATAGGTTAAAATGATGTTTAGAAAACATATTAGAAATAGCAAATCGTGTTACTATAGAAACTCAGCATACAGCATGGTTTTCAGCCGAAAGACTATATCTTGTCTAGCATTAGGCTCAGTACGGTATGGCAGAAGATCATATATTATACATGCATACTATTGCCAGTCTCAGCATGTGTTAAGTATATACATATTACTATTACCAACTCATCATATAGTATGTACAATTACTTTACTACTATCAGCTTCAGTATGTGGGACATGCAGATAGTATTACTAGTTGAGACCGTTGTATTGTTTGGGGTTGGACTACCTAGCATCCATGACCGCCCCAGGATTGATAGCTGTATCGACTCGTCCGCCAGAGGACGAGGATACGTCGCTCTACGGAGTGGCATGCCGTCCCACAGGGGACGAAGATTGGATGCCAGTTTTCCCCATATTGTGCCTTGATCGGCCCTTACACACCCTTGTCGAGCGAATACGCCCGGGTGTTGATTCAGGAGTCCTCTGGACTCAGATGCAGTTATAGTCAGGGGCTCAGCGAGCCCAAGTGTATACCCAGGGGACCGGCAGGATGCTTATTGCTATTATAGGGAGATGGGATGACCCGGGTAGGGGTATAGATTCTGTGCTGGTTGTACCCCCCGACTTATGGGGGCCGGGTAAGGTTTGTGTGTGATATATTATGTTATGTTATGTTATGCCATGTTACATTAGACACGAGTAGATCGGCAGTAGAACGATACATCTCCAGGTATGACTCCTACACCTTCCAATATAATTAAAAGAAGGTATGATTTACATTATCAGACAGTTAATCTATTCCTTTCTACTTCAGTTTCATCAGTTGTATTGTTGTTTTCAGATATTTCTTTCAGTTCTTGCTTTACATACTCAGTACCAGCGGTATTGACGCCCGGTGGGGCACTGCATTACTTGCCTGCAGGTACTCATAGACGAGAAGGCGATCCCTCGTGATTCCTGTCAGCGATCGAGTATTCAGCTCCTGTCATCCGGAGACTGAATTCCAGAGGTGTATTTCGTTTTCTTTTGTTGTTCAGTACGGGTAGGTCGAGGCCCTATCCCGATCATTTCTATTGCTATTCCTAGAGGCTTGCAGTCTGTATATATATTCCCTGTTGTCAGTTGAGCCGGTCGTGTGAGGCCATGCAGTTGTATAGCTGTTAGTACTTTTATCTCTTTTATGTTGGCCGTGTGGGGCCATAGTTTACAGTAGTGGTGACCTTGCTGGTCACGTAGCTTTCCAGTACTTCATTATTGAGGTACAGATAACTAGACAGCATGGTGGCCTTGTCGGCCCGCATAGGTTTCCCTATATTGATATGTTTCTGGTCAGCTGTTAGTACAGGTACAGGAGGCTATAGGCCAATGGGTCGGGGGCTGTGTTTACAGCCGTCATATAGCCCATTGTTTCCCTGAATTTGACTTAGAGCCAGCCAGGCACCAGATGTGCTCAGGCTCAGCAGTCTAGCAGTTCAGGTCCTAGTAGGGCACCATGTGCCAGTCATACCCCCCAAGGCGGGGTGTGACAAACTTGGTATCAGAGCAGGTCGTGTCCCAGGGAGTCTGCAAGCCGTGCTAAGTAGAGTCTTGTCTATGGATGTGTTGTGCACCACATACTATAGACAGGAGGCTGCGAGGCATGATAGGATGGTTACCCTTCCTTCTCAGTCAGTCGTGCTTTAGAACGGTACAGTATAGGGTTGAGTCCCTAAAAACTTACCGTATTCTTTGATTACAGATACAAAGGCAGATCAGCATTACCCTACTACAGGAAGAAGGTCAGGTATAACAACAGAAGAGGGCATCAGCCAGTTACGTGATAACTACAGCAGCAGGAGGAGGTACCCGAGACCTCCCAGCATGATACCTTTGTCGGTACTATTCCCAGTATACGTTGATAACGTCAGAATAGGAAGTCAGAAGTATAATGTATATATGAGTTGATTTATTTATTAGCTATATGAGATCTGATTAAGATTACAGATAAGGTCAGACCACCAGGTAAGTATAAGAAAGAGAGGGAAATGCAGGAACCCCAAATACATCTTTTTGGATATGGTACAGTTAAATGCTTTTATTTGTTGCAATAATAAAAGGGCTATTCCTACCTCTTGATTTTGATGCCAATATAGTAAAGGGGCATAAGACTTGAGATGGGGTTGCCAAATCAAGCAGTAAGTAAAGATGGGCTGATTGATCCTAGTAAGTATTAAAAAGTATAAAGAGCCCCTATGATTACGTAAGCTGTGCAGACCCTTATGATAACAAGCCAGTAAAGAAAGTAAGACTATTTAGCTTACCCGAAGCAGGGGTAAAAGACCTGTTAGTAATGAATGCTTAGTAATAGTCAATTTCGAGTCAGAAAAAGGCCAAGTCCGTCACATATGCTAACAGATAGCAAGACATACCTGTAAGATTGTAGTTATGATCCAGTTGTGATATCGAAAGGGTGAGGGGTCATGTGAATCAGATAGGTCTGACTGCAAGTCAGGGGAAGTATGAACTGATACTGGACCAGCAATCCTGTTAACAATGAAGAGCAGGTACCTTGAACCCCAGAGTTCAGCTTAAGTGAGATGAGGGAAAGAAGAAGGAATGTCAGATCTTGTGGGGAAATTAGAATTACCCCCGGACTGATAAAATATCGTATTAAGGATTAAGCCTCGGGCTGACAGTAAGATTGCGGTTCAGAATACCGCAGTATGTCCGCTATGGAGAAGTTAAGAAGTTACCGATACAGCAATTCTAATCTAGTGTGGCCTAGAGATAAGGCCTAGCAGACAGACATGGGCTCTCAATATATGCCTAGTAAGGCCACAAGATTTGAACGTTGACCCCACATCGCAAGAGTGACGGAATTTCAAACAGCAGACAATAACTAAAGTGTTTATGTTTGTTACTTTCAGAATGGGGTGACAATATAATGAAATGATAAGTCAGGGCAGGAGATATTATTAGGCCGTAGAAGCGGTGTATCATGTACGGTATGAGACTTAGCAGAGTATGTTAGAGATTATGTATTACCGCAGAATTCAGTACATATTGTACGTAGCTATCGATATATACAAATACAGATAATAGATATGATGTGAGTAGCTGCCTATAAGGGGTACAATCACATATGCTGATTAGTAATAGAAAGCATGTACAAATTGCAATGCAGGACCCCCCCCCTGCCAAAAAAGGGGAGAAGAAAGAAAGTGATCTTGGGCAGATTTATATGCCCAAGTGATACTCAAACGTATCATTTTCGCCTTGTTTGTTGTGCAATGTGTATACATTTTCATGTAATTGGTAATAAAATGTGAATTTATACTAACCAACATGATTAGCATTTGTTTGCAGGTAAAATATGATTTTTAGGAGCTAAAATGCATGTTGGGACAATATCGGAGTTGGACTTGGATGCGAGCACGGAAAAGACATTGGAATGCGCAATGTAAAGGGGCTCCGCGATGGAGCCGTGCCACGCTACCATCGCGTAGGTACACTGCCTGGAGGGTGATTTAATTGGCAATTTCCAGTGAAGCCTCGCGACAGCTCCGTGGCACAGAGATAAGCCTCCGCGTTGGCCTCCGTGCCACGTTGAGGCTATATTCCCGGACCCTGGATTTCCAGTAAGGGTCCGCGTCCACGCTGTGTCACAGAGGTAGTGCTCCGCGTTGGCCTCCGTGACACGTTGCTTGTTATTCCGGGCAAAATTCCCAATAGTATAAATAGAACACTTAGGCTTATTTTTAAAAAAGTCAGACTTGGTGGAGCAAGTGGGTTAGAGGCAGTTGAGGAACGAAAAAGCTAAGGGTTTTTCTCTCTTTCTTTCTTCTTTCAATCAATTGTTTGTATGATTAACACTTGTTTTAGGATGATTAATCCACAAATGAGTGGCTAATTCTCTTCCTTGATGAGGTTGTGAACAATGGTGATGAATTTTGATTGTTAATTGTATGGTTTTTCATCTTCTTCTTCCATGTTGTTCTATTAATTCTTGTTTCTACTGCATTAGTGTGTGGCCGACATTAATGTACATCTAAAAAGTCCAATTTCACTCGAGAGAGCAAGAAATTGGAAAGTTGTGAATTAATAGGGTATTGTTCTTAACTTGATTTGGGAAAATTGGGTTTTGATGTGCTTTCCTGATAGAAATATACTTGAAAGCCGTATTAGTCAATTTAGGAACTGGAATTGTATTGCTAGGTCATAAATTGCATTTGATCACAGAAATGTAGACGAATGGTTTATGATTCTAAAGTGAGATTAAATACGAGAGTTTTAATCTCTAGGCTAATGTTCTTGGCTAGCAACATGAAGAGAAGAATAACCAAATTATGATTATAATCAAATTCATTACTTGTTCTTAACCTTGGCATGCTCATATCCATAGTTTCAATTCAAAGTAAATATTTGTTAATAGTTTTAGTATATAAGTTATAAACAAAATTATTTAACTTTTGGTTACGTTGTTGTCAGCATAATTAGAAGTAAAGCTAGAATATAGTATAGTTAAGCAATTTCACTTATCCAGAGTCTCCTTGGTTCGATACTTGGCTTACTTAGCCACTTTATTACTTGTTTAACCACGTGCACTTGCGTGTCAGTTTTTACCTATAACCAAAGCATCGAACAAGTTTTTGGCGCCGTTGCCGGGGAGACTAGGCAATTGGTGAAATTGTGTTAAGTGTAAATTTACTGTATTTTTGTTTTATTTTCTTAAGTGTTGACAACTTGGTCTTAGCCTGTATTTTGCAGACTTGATTTCTGTGAACACTGGCAAAGGACAAGGAGCTAGTGGAATCTTATACAAAGCCGGAACGTGAATTTCATAGTAAACGCAAAGAAGCTCTACAAAAGAAGCTGCAGTTGCTCAGACAATCTATTATGGAGCAACAAAATCCACCGGTTGTGAGGGCAGTGTTAGTGCCTGACGAAGCAGCAGCAAGGCCGGTTCGCGACGTGGCAATCCCACATGCCAACAATGTACATTCTAGTATCCGCAAATCAGAGCCTGGAGGGAGGTTTGAATTAAAGCAGAACATAGTGCAACTTTTGCACACGAGCGGGCAATTTACCGGTCTCCCTCATGAAGACCCACAACAACATCTCCAGAATTTTTTGGAGATAAGTGACACTTATATACCCGCTGGAGTGTCACCTGATTATGTTCGGCTCACCCTATTTCCGTTTTCCTTACTTGGTGAAGCCAAGAGGTGGTTAAAAGCTGAACCACCAAATTCTATATCAACGTGGGATGATCTAGCACGGAAGTTTTTGATAAAAATTTTTCCCTCTGGTAAAACAGCCAGACTTAGAAGTCAAATTCTAAGTTTCAAACAGAGGGAGGGAGAAAATTTGTATCAAGCCTGGGAAAGATTTAAATCCATGTTGCGGGACTGTCCTCATCATCATCAGTCCAATTAGGTGTTGGTACACACATTTATTGAGGGTTTGGAACCCCATACTAAAATTTTGTTAGACTCAGCAGCTGGAGGGCAAGCGCTGGAAAAGACTTATGAGGAGCTGTACACTTTGCTCAACCGAATTTCACAGGGCAATCCAGAATGGAATGCAGATTCATCTCGAGGTGGAGCAAGGAAGGCAGCAGGAGTGCTTGAAGTGGATGGATTTACAGCTATCGCTGCACAAATAGCTGCCTTGCAGAATCAGTTAAACAACCACTTCAGCAATATGAACTTGAACCAGCCTTCAGCTTCAGTCAATGCGGTCCAGCAAATGTGGTGTGAAGTGTGTGGTAGCAGTGAGCACTCAGCTGAGTGCTGTGGAGCAAACCCAGATTCGGTTAACTTTGTGGGCAATGCACAAAGAAATCCGCAGCAGTTTGGTAGTGGCTACAACTCAAATTGGAGGAACCATCCAAATTTTTCGTGGGGTAGCAACAACCAACAAGGCCAAAGTTCGGGTCAGGGTATGCACAGGAATCAAGGAGGGCAACAGAACTACCAATCTCAATTCAGAAATCACAATGCCCCTCCTCCACCACCATCACCTACCATTGAAGAAATGTTCAAGACCATGATCGCTAATCAGGCGCTATTGCAGGATGACTATGTTAAATTGGCAGCCGAAGTGAAAAACAATCAATTAGCGACCAAGGCTCTTGAGTATCAATTCGGGCAATTTGCTAGTGCCCAAAACACAAGACCCAGAGGAGGATTTCCTAGCGACACGGATCCTAATCCGAAGCAGGTGAATGCAGTGACCACGAGGAGTGGTTTGCAGTGGAAGGAGGTGGAGCCGCAAAGACCACCTCAAAAGTCAGGAGCAGCAGATGTTGAGGAGGAACAAAGTTCTGATAGGGGGAAGACCAAAGAAGTAGAAGCAGAAAGACCTCCACCCCCGTTCCCTCAACAACTCAAGAAACACAAAGAGGAGGCGTGTTTCAAGAAATTTATGGAGGTGCTTAAACAGGTACATGTTAATTTACCTCTTGTTGATGTCTTGCAGGGAGTGCCAAAATATGCCAAATATATTAAAGACATCGTGGCCAACAAAAGTCGTCTGACTGAGTATGCCACGGTAGCTTTGATAGAGGAATGCACTTCCTAAATTCAAAATAGACTGCCCACGAAGCTGAAAGATCCTGGAAGTTTTACTATCCAGCTGACTATTGGGCAGAGTATCCGAGCTCGTGGATTATGTGACTTGGGGGCGAGCATAAATCTGATGCCATCTTCGGTATTCAGAAAGTTAGGTCTGGGGAGTCCTAGACCTACAACCGTAATCTTGCAGCTAGCAGACAGATCATTAGCTAGGCCGGATGGCATTGTTGAGGATGTGCTTGTGCAAGTGGGATCCCTCATTTTTCCGGTCGATTTTATTGTTCTGGATTTTGAACCAGACGCTGAAGTCCCATTTATTTTGGGACGACCCTTCTTGGCAATCGAAAAAGCATTAATCGACGTGGCTGCGGGTCAACTTACAATGCGAGCACATGACAAGGTAGAGGTATTTGATGTGCTAAAAGCCATGAAGCTGCCAGCTATAAATGAGGAGCTTTCGGAAATTAGTGTGGTTGAACATGAAGAAATTAGACAGGTTGTTGAATCTCAAGACCCATTGGAAAGAGCGTTGACGCATTCTGATCATTTTGGGGATAGAGAAGCTTGTGGATTGGTACAATTGTTGAATGGAGCACCTAATCATCCGAGGGGACAGGAATTTCAGTCATTGATGAGATCTCTAGAGCCTTTGCCGAAACCATCCGTTGAGGAGGCACCAAAATTGGAGCTGAAAGAATTGCCTCCCCATCTAAAATATATCTTTTTGGGGGAGGGGGAGACGTTACCAGTTATCATCTCTGCAGACTTAACGGAGGCACAGGAAAAGGCAACATTGGGTGTCCTCAGAAAGAGGAAGAAAGCCATGGGTTGGCAAATGACTGACATTCAGGGTATTAATCCAGCTTTCTGCACACACAGGATATTCATGGAACAAGGAGCCAAACCAACTGTTCAGCCGCAACGGAGACTTAATCCAGCAATGAAGGAGGTGGTAAGGAAAGAAATAATCAAGTGGCTTGATGCAGCGGTGGTCTACCCAATTTCAGACAGTGAGTGGGTAAGCCCCGTTCAATGTGTTCCTAAGAAAGGGGGTATGACTGTAGTCACCAATGAGAAAAATGAGTTGATCCCTACTCGAACCGTCACAGGCTGGCGGATTTGTATGGACTACAGAAAGTTAAATGAAGCCACGAGGAAAGATCATTACCCCATCCCTTTTATTGATCAAATACTTGATAGGTTGGCAGGACAGGAGTATTATTGCTTCCTTGATGGATACTCTGGTTATAACCAAATAGCCATAGCTCCGGAGGATCAAGAGAAGACTACTTTCACCTGTCCTTAAGGGACATATGCTTTCAGGCGGATGCCATTTGGGTTATGCAACGCACCCGCCACATTCCAGAGATGCATGATGGCTATTTTCCATGACATGGTTGAGGATTTTGTTGAGGTATTTATGGATGATTTTTCTATTTTCGGTAATTCGTTTGCTACTTGTTTGTAGAATCTTGACAGGGTGCTGGCTCGATGTGAAGAATCCAACCTTGTGTTAAACTGGGAGAAATGCCACTTCCTAGTGAAGGAGGGGATTGTCCTGGGCCACAAAGTATCTAAAAAGGGGTTGGAAGTCGATCGTGCTAAGATCGAGGTTATTGAAAAATTGCCACCACCAGTGTCAGTGAAAGGTGTACGCAGTTTTCTGGGGCATGCAGGATTGTATAGACGGTTCATCAAAAACTTTTCCAACATTTCTAGACCACTATGCAGACTGCTAGAAAAGGAGGTAAAGTTTGAGTTGAACGATGAGTGTGTTACAGCATTTGAAAAGTTGAAGCAGAAATTGATAGAAGCACCTATACTTACTTCTCCTGATTGGGAACAACCATTTGAGCTGATGTGTGATGCCAGTGATGTGGCTGTGGGAGCCGTATTGGGACAAAGGAAAAATAGAGTTTTTCATTCTATTTATTATGCAAGCAAAATGCTGAATACGGATCAGAGCAATTACACGATCACAGAAAAGGAAATGCTAGCTCTGGTATTTGCATTTGATAAATTCAGGTCCTATTTGGTGGGTTCGAAAGTGGTGGTGTACACCGATCATGCAGCTATTCGATACCTATTCAACAAGAAGGATGCTAAGCCCAGATTGATTAGATGGATCTTATTGTTACAGGAGTTCGACCTTGAGATTAGAGACAGAAAGGGGAGTGAGAACCAAGTAGCAGATCACCTATCACGACTGGAAAGTCGGTCGCATGTGATGGAAAGTGATGACATAAATGAAGACTTCCCAGATGAGCAACTCTTGGAAGTGGGAGAAGCTGAATTTCCCTGGTATGCGGACATAGTCAACTTGCTAGTGAGCGGAGTTTACCCACCTGAAACAATAGACCAGCAAAGAAGGAAATTGAGGCATGACAGCCGACATTATGTGTGGGATGAGCCATATTTGTTCAAGCAGGGACCAGACCAGGTAATGAGAAGATGCATCCCAGAGAGTCAGATAGCAGAAGTGTTGAGGGGCTGCCATTCTTCGTTGTATGGAGGGCATCACGGAGGTGAGAGAACAGCGCACAAAGTTCTACAGTCGGGTTTCTTTTGGCCAACACTGTTCAGAGACTCTATGGCGTATGTCAAAATGTGTGATAGATATCAGCGTACAGGATCAATTGGCAGAAGACAAGAGATGCCTTTGCAGAATATACTGGAAGTTGAGCCCTTTGATGTATGGGGCATTGACTTCATGGGTCCATTCCCACCGTCATTTGGTAATCGTTACATCTTAGTGGCAGTAGATTATGTATCAAAATGGGTGGAAGCAATAGCTTGCCCCAGAAATGACAACAAGGTAGTAACGAAGTTTGTGAAAAAACACATCCTCACAAGGTTTGGGACACCCCGAGCAATTATCAGTGACGGAGGGGCTCATTTTGTCAATGCAAGTTTCAAGAAATTACTAGCCAAGTATGGGGTGCGCCATAAAGTGGCAACAGCATACCACCCCCAAACTAGTGGGCAAGTAGAGGTGTCAAATAGGGAAGTGAAGCAGATTCTTTAGAAAACGGTGAATACACAACGGAATGATTGGTCAAGCAAACTCGATGATGCGTTGTGGGCCTACCGAACTGCTTATAAGACACCGATTGGAACCTCACCATACCGATTGGTCTACGGCAAAGCATGTCATCTCCCGGTGGAATTAGAGCACCAAGCTTTCTGGGCCGTCAGAAAACTAAATATGGACTCAGAGCTGGCGGGCAAAAAGAGACTAATGCAGCTCAGTGAACTTGATGAGTTCAGATGGCATGCCTATGAGAGTGCTAAGTACTACAAGGAAAGAACCAAAAGATGGCATGATAAGCATGTGGTGCATCGCATTTTCGAGCCGAGACAGAAAGTTTTGCTCTTTAATTCGAGGTTGAAGTTGTTTCCTGGTAAGCTGAGGTCTAAATGGTCGGGACCATTTGAAGTGGTAAGAATGACCCCTCACGGGGCGGTAGAACTGTGGTAAGAAGATAAGAGTGCTACGTTCTTGGTAAATGGGCAGAGATGTAAGCACTACTGGGGGGAGGACAATGATCGTGAAAAATCATCCATCACCCTAGTAGATAAGTGAGCATAAAGGACGTCGAGCCGCGACGGTAAACCAGGCGCTGCACGGGAGGCAACCCATGAAAAAAATATTTTTTTTCTTTTGTTTAGTAAAGTGTAAATAGTTTTATTTTAATTTTCTCTTTCTTGACTTAGTATAAATTTTTTTGTTTTAGTTAGTATTTTTCATTTTAGTTAGGGAAATTTATTAATCTAACCAATTTTGTTAGTGAGGTGATTTTCAGGTCAACCGAAGAAAAATATGCATGGAATCGGGAAGGGAAAGGCAAGGTATGAAAAAATGAATAAAATGAAGAGACAGTGCACTAGGGCGTTGGCTCCGTGTCACGGAGGAGGGGCTTCGCGTTACCCTCCGTGACACGTTGACGGTTTAACCTGAAATTTTAAAAAAATTCCAGTGAGCCATCGCGTTAGCTCAGTGTCACGGAGGAGGGGCTCCGCGTTACCCTCCATGACACGTTGCCCTATATTTAGTGCCGGGTCACACCGGGTTGCCGGGTGACTCACGTGTTTTTCTTCTTTTTAACCCCGATTTTTGCCCTTTTTTCCTTCATTTTCTCTCTTCTCCACGACCAAACACCTAGATTCCCTCTCCCAACCAACGTGCCACATTACTAAGCAACCAATTTGTCAAGTTTCTTCGGTTATTCAACGTAAAGGTATGTTTCCCTCGTTTCTCTCAAGTTTTTATCGATTTTAGTCGAAATTGAGCATGGGAGGTGAGATAAATCACCCTAAGTAGCAATTTAGCATGATATTGAATTATTCTTTGATTGATAGATGTTTGGAATGTTGTAATTAGCGTTTGACTTTGTCGATTGCGTGAATGATTCGAATTTGATTGTAAAATTGATTTCTAGGGCTTGGGTTATTAAAATCGAATCGGGTAACTTGGTAGATTGGTGAATTATATGTCGGGGTGTGTTTGTGAATTGAGATAAGTCGTTTTAAATATTGTTTGAAGGTAATAGACAACGAATTCTCTGTTTTTGGGAAAAGGTGAAAATTGTTCAAATTGGTTTGGTTATTTGGATTCGTCTGTATATAGAATTTTTGTTGTTGTTTTTGTTTGTTGTTTTCGTTGCTAAGTGCGATGGTTGAATTGCTAGCGATAGTAGGATTGGGATTAGCCGTATGAAGTCTGAGTAGTACGCTAAAAGTTATGCTGTCGAAAATTTTTGTGAACGCACTAAGCAATGAATTGTATAGTTGTTTGTTTTGGTGTAAAATAAAGTAATCCTTGCCGTAGTATCGTAAAGGTAGCTAAGGACTAAGTGTGGGGTAAACTAAGTTTAACCCGACCTTAGCCGAAGTTAACATGTATTTAGCTATACATTGTGCTTGTTTATTTATGTTGACAGGTACAATGGCGAGTAGGCAGGATAAGGGTAAAGGTGCTTCTACTTCAGGCACCGGGAGAAAACGAATGAGATTGGGCACTGCAGTCCCAGCTGCACTAGCTGTTCCGCGCGGCCAGCGCCGCCAATACGGAATGAGGTGGGTGACCGATGAAGGGAAGAAGTGGTACGCTAAACATAAAGAAAATAAGTACTTCCCTGAGGAGCATATTGCACGGGAACCACTAGCACAGGAGTTCCCCCGTATTGTGCAAAGGATCAAGGCAGTTAGGCTCAGCTTTATATTTCAGGAGCCCAAGGAGTGCAACCTACATTTAGTCTGGGAGTTCTATGCAAATTGGAACCCGGCCATCAGAATCCACACAATAAAAATCAGAGGGCAGATTGTCACTCTGGAACCCCAGAAATTAAATGCCATCATTGGAGCGCGGGACACAGACGCCCACGTTCTCCGCCAGCTGAACATCACCCCACCATATGCCGACATCAGACGTACCTTGTGTGGGGCTCGATCCACAGCCCGATGGAGCAGACATAAGGAGAGGGGTTACCACCAGACCCTGCCTTATTCGCAGATGAACAGGGAGGCCAGAATATGGCTGAAAATAGTGTGTTCGTGCTTAATCCCGGGGGTTCACATGACGGATGTGACCCGGGACCGTGTCTGCCTGGTGTATGCCCTTATGAAAGGGCTGGAGATCAATGTTGGGGCGGTCATCATATCTGCCATGAAGAGAGCCCGACTACACCAGGGCCACAGATATGGGTTCGGCGGACTCATCACCACCTTTCTCCGGGGCCTCGACGTCGAGGAAGAGGCTTTGGATTACATCCCGCAGTTGGAGCGGAGGGCCCTTGATGTGACAAAAACTAAGGCCCCCGACACCACACACGGGCCTGTGCTGACACTAGGCGAGCGACATGCTCGTGACGATCAGTACATAGCTCGAATGTTTGGTATGCAGATGCTTCAGCTCCGGATTGGTGGGAGACCAGCCACGGAGGATGAGTTATGGCAGTTGGAGCTGGATTACCCATTTGGCGAGAACGCCAGAGCTTTGTGCCGAGTGGGACCAGCCTTCATTGAGCCCACTGACGATGATGTCCCCACGGACGAGGAGACACGTCGGGAGGACTCCGATGTGGAGTCCGATGACGACGAGGGAGGAGACTCGGACATGGGCGACGAGGCAGCAGCACCAGATGAAGAAGTGGAATATTTCGACTGATCAGGGAGTTCCACCACCCAAAATTTTTGTGATTTTTAATTTTTGTGAACACTGGGGACAGTGTTCGATTTAAGTGTGGGGTGGGGAGTAGTTAGGTGCTGGGACCTGGGCTAATCTGTTGTATGTTCTTCCTTTGTTTTGCATGTATGTTTTTTATGTTTCCCTGTGGTTGTGAACTGATTTGTGTTGTATCTGTATATATTTTTGTGGTAAATGATGT
Source organism: Datura wrightii (assembly GCA_035772735.1). NCBI lineage: Eukaryota > Viridiplantae > Streptophyta > Magnoliopsida > Solanales > Solanaceae > Datura > Datura wrightii. The sequence goes on along the minus strand of JASDFA010000019.1, from coordinate 16,728,777 downwards.
GTGTTTTGAAAGGTTGTGGTTGCCAGTGTAAATTTTGTAAATTTTGTAAATATTTTTTTTTCTTTATCGAAATGATCGATAATTTTCAAAATTTTGTGAAAGTATTTTGTACATATTAAAATATTTTGTAAATACTTTTCCATCGAAATGATCGATGTGTTGCAAAAATTTTCGATTTTTATTTTTGGGTTTCTCAGAGTTTATTTTCGGTTCTTTTACCGAGAATAGTCCCATTGAACCGATGTCATAGTTAGTGACCGTTCCCTATGATGGATGGATGACGACCGTCTTAAGGGAAATGTAGTCGGTAGGAGTAGTGATTTTAATTTATTTTAAGTTTTTTTTCTTTGGTGGATTGTATCACTGAACCTGTAGTTACTATCTGGTTGTGAAATTTTGGTTGCGTGTTGTAACTGATATTCAAAATGTAAAAGTGATTCGTTTGAAAGGATGCAATTTTGTAAATATGTTGAGCTACCTAGGCTGTAGAATTTGATTCGATGTGATTGAGGCTTAATTTTTGAATTCATGTAATTGGTTAATTAAAGAGTCTGTGAATGCATCTTGAATCGAGCATGTGCATGAAGTATGAAGTGAGGTATTATTATTCCATGCTATTGTGAAGTGTCTAGAACTCGCCTGGTGTGTGTACAAAACGAAATGAAGGAGGTGTAGTGTTAGAAAGGATGTAGGCATTTCTTTGTTTTTAACCGAGAATTTCTATTTTTTTCTTGTCATACTCTCATTTTTTTGTGACTGTATACCCTAGTCAGCCCGTTGAGCCTTTAGCCAATTCTTTCTTTCTTTTGTCCAAAATTGTATAAACTAAGCTTTATTCTTTCTTTTCATTAGCCGTAAAGTCTATACAAAACTCTTAAGCGCTTAAGAAGAAAAGAAAATTTTTTTTCCCCAAAGTATCAAAGAGTGAGAAGGGTGAAAAGAAAAAGAAAAGCAGAGTGAGGAAAGAAAAGAAAAAGGTGGAGGGTGCACTCATCATAATTAAATGATATTGAGGGTACATGAAAACCCTTTGTATTGTGTCAAGTGTGTTGGATGAAACGGGCAGTATGAAAGTAAACAAGCATGAATGGGATGATGAAAAAAGAAAAGAGAGAAACAATGTCATGAGTTGATGGGAATGTGTTGAAAAGGCACTTAAGGATGCTAGTGACTATTATTGGCTAATCCAATATATACTAGTTCCATAGCTTCCATTACAACCCATTAAAGTCCTACTTGATCTTACATCGCATTTCCTTATATTAGTGGAGTAATACACTAAGGGCAAGCCTATGGGTCATTACATGATGCATGTGAATTCTTTTGGGATAGAGAGTGAAATTAATTTCTACATGCCCCTACTTGAATGTTTGTGTGCTGCATGAACATAAAGGGGAAGATTCTCTTGAGTTGTGAGGGCACATGCTTGATGAAAGATTGATTTTCGTGTCGGATATCTTGATTAGCTGATTTGCATGAGTTTGCCAATATCGAGGGTCGATTCTTAAAGTCTAGGATGTCTTGATGTATTAAAGGTCACTGCATTGTTAATACCATGCATGTTTTCTTGATGATTTACAAAAATTGAATAATCGGTATGACCGTAGCGTAAATTATCGCACCATAGTGGCGAAGGTTGGGATGTAATTTGCATGAGTTGTGTATGTGTTGTTCGAGGACGAACAAGGATTTAAGTGTGGGGTAAGTGATCTTGGGCAGATTTATATGCCCAAGTGATACTCAAACGTATCATTTTCGCCTTGTTTGTTGTGCAATGTGTATACATTTTCATGTAATTGGTAATAAAATGTGAATTTATACTAACCAACATGATTAGCATTTGTTTGCAGGTAAAATATGATTTTTAGGAGCTAAAATGCATGTTGGGACAATATCGGAGTTGGACTTGGATGCGAGCACGGAAAAGACATTGGAATGCGCAATGTAAAGGGGCTCCGCGATGGAGCCGTGCCACGCTACCATCGTGGAGGTACACTACCTGGAGGGTGATTTAATTGGCAATTTCCAGTGAAGCCTCGCGACAGCTCCGTGGCACGGAGATAAGCCTCCGCGTTGGCCTCCGTGCCACGTTGAGGCTATATTCCCGGACCCTGGATTTCCAGTAAGGGTCCGCGTCCACGCTGTGTCACAGAGTTAGTGCTCCGCATTGGCCTCCGTGACACGTTGCTTGTTATTCCGGGAAAAATTCCCTATAGTATAAATAGAACACTTAGGCTTATTTTTAATAAAGTCAGACTTGGTGGAGCAAGGACGTGGGTTAGAGGCAGTTGAGGAACGAAAAAGCTAAGGGTTTTTCTCTCTTTCTTTCTTCTTTCAATCAATTGTTTGTATGATTAACACTTGTTTTAGGATGATTAATCCACAAATGAATGGCTAATTCTCTTCCTTGCTGAGGTTGTGAACAATGGTGATGAATTTTGATTGTTAATTGTATGGTTTTTCATCTTCTTCTTCCATGTTGTTCTATTAATTCTTGTTTCTACTGCATTAGTGTGTGGCCGACATTAATGTACATCTAAAAAGTCCAATTTCACTCGAGAGAGCAAGAAATTGGAAAGTTGTGAATTAATAGGGTATTGTTCTTAACTTGATTTGGGAAAATTGGATTTTGATATGCTTTCCTGATAGAAATATACTTGAAAGCCGTATTAGTCAATTTAGGAACCGGAATTGTATTGCTAGGTCATAAATTGCATTTGATCACAGAAATGTAGACGAATGGTTTATGATTCTAAAGTGAGATTAAATACGAGAGTTTTAATCTCTAGGCTAATGTTCTTGGCTAGCAACATGAAGAGAAGAATAACCAAATTATGATTATATTCAAATTCATTACTTGTTCTTAACCTTGGCATGCTCATATCCATAGTTTCAATTCAAAGTAAATATTTGTTAATAGTTTTAGTATATAAGTTATAAACAAAATTATTTAACTTTTGGTTACGTTGTTGTCAGCATAATTAGAAGTAAAGCTAGAATATAATATAGTTAAGCAATTTCACTTATCCAGAGTCTCCTTGGTTCGACACTTGGCTTACTTAGCCACTTTATTACTTGTTTGACCACGTGCACTTGCGTGTCGGTTTTTACCTATAACCAAAGCACCGAACAGAAAGGAAAGGAGAGAAAAAAAGGAGAAAGGGAAAGGAGAAGAGAAAGGGCAGATTAAGTGTGAATTACGTATGAAGTCATAGAGACTATCTCAGTTGTCAGTTATTAAGTTAATAGACTTAGGTGTTGTTGCCAGATCTAGGCTCTAGGAGCTTACCGGAGTTAATGGCCTGAACCAGATGGCTAGATGATAAGGGCACAGTTAGACGGTCTACCGACCAGCTGGCGCCTGCATTAGCAGGGAAGCATCCTTGAAGATCGGTAACGTTAGTGCATGTGCTAGAACCAGGATTATAGGACGAATAGGCACATTTCAGAGATTAGCAATACCAGAATTGTTCTAGTATGTTAAGTGGTCGTACGTCATTTTTCCAGCCTTGCAGGTGAGAGTCGGCCTTAGTTAACCTAGCAGTTATTGTGTGGAACACCCCATAAGTCAGCCGGCCATCCCAGTCAGAATACCCGTGGGTACCCCAAGGAAGGGTCCACATCAGTAGTCAGTGACAGACTAGTACTTCAGTTGGTTCTCGTAAGATATTCAAATACAGAGCCCTAGCAGAAGGCTACTATTTACAGAATAGCTCATAAGCCCGAGAACTCCCCAGAATAGCAGTATAAATCCAAGTGGATACACACAAGGCGTAAGAAATTGATAGTACCCTGCTAGCACAGTGTTTATTAAGACCAAGGGATCAGTAGACTCCCCGTGAAGATCCAGAGATTGATCGCCTGGGAGTAAGTTTGATTAAGCCCAGCCTTACAGTGGTTCAAGCAAATAACAGAGCAATTAGATGCCCACAAGTCTGCGGTTATGCACGAACTATAAGCACTCAAGTAGAACAGTTAGAGCATTGTTAGAGTACTGCCACATTCGGGTCATTCAACCCGACTATTCAGTTATTTAAGGTTATGCAGCCAGATCATTAGAGGTCATGGTCAATATCAGGACCCTCTGATCAGATAAAGGCACAAGGTGCGCGGACGGTCGTTCAGGTTATTCCAGCAACAAGTAGCCTTAGCATGTGGCCGGAGGGCCAGATAAGCTCTAGCTACGCCTGTAAACTACCTGTCGATCTTTTCGGCAAGACAAGTCAGTATGAACGTCAATTATATGCCGAGCTCTCTAAGTATGAAAATGTTATATCAGTCAAGAAGAGGTAATGGAGCAACAACCGCTCTTAGCTATAGATTTATTAGGAGTGTGGTGTATGTGCAACCCGAGCAACGGGGGTTGGTCAGAGAGATACATCAATTGGTCAATTTAGCCATTCGTGTAGTAGAAATGAAGGACAACAGAGCGGTAATCTAGAACACCGCCGTGTCGTCATCAGTTGTGGAAATAAAAGAACGGTAGTATAAGAATCCTGACCTGGTTAGCAGGGAAAAACGCCAGATTTCCAGGTAACAGAGGATGGAGTGCTGCATTGTAAAGGCCGTCTATATGTTCCAGATGTTTCAGGGCTCCACCAGCAGATTCTGAACGAGGTATATTACGCCCGTTATTCTCTTCACCCCGGTACGACAAAAATGTACCATGACATCAAAGAGAACTACTAGTGGCCAGGTATGAAAAGAGAAATTGCTGAACTTATAGCCCAGTGTCCTAACTGCCAACAGGTGAAAGCAGAACATCAGAAACCAGGCGGGTTAACTCAGGACATAGCTGTGCCCCTCTGGAAATGGGAAGTAGTGAATATGGATTTTGTGGCAGGATTACCCCGTACCAGACACAGACATGACCCTATGTGGACTAAATCAGCTCATTTCCTGCCAGTTAGAACTACTTTCTCGGCTGAAGATTATGCGGAGTTGTATATCCGAGAGATAGTCAGATTGCATGGAGTGCCAGTATTCGTTATTTCAGACAGAGGAGTGCAGTTCACGGCTAGGTCTTGGAAATCGTTCCAGAAAGGGCTGGGGACACAGATTAATCTAAGCACAGCTTCCCACCCTCAGACAGATGGACAGGCTGAGCGCACTATCCAAACGCTCGAGGATATGCTGCGAGCGTGTGTGCTAGATTATGGTGGTAGCTGGGGCGAGCATTTGACGCTGATAGAATTTGCTTATAGTAATAGCTATCACTCGGCTATTCAGATGGCACCTTTTGAGGCTTTATACGGGCGAAAGTGCAGATCGTCGGTTGGCTGGTTTGAAGTAGGAGAATCAGCGATGATTAGGCCAGACCTTGTTCAGCAGTCAGGAGGGAAAGTAGAGCTTATCATAGGATGCCTATTGACTGTACAGAGTCGTCAGAAATCATATGCAGATGTACGGCGCAGAGATCTGGAGTTTAATGTGAATGACTGGATATTTCTGAAAGTATCTCTGATGAAAGGGGTGATGAGATTCGGCAAGAAGGGTAAGCTCAGTCCAAGATATGTTGGACCCTATCAGATTCGTCGAAGGATAGGCCGAGCAGCATATGAGTTGAACTTGTCTCCAGAGCTAGAATCCGTTCATCCTATCTTTCATGTGTCCATGCTGATGAAATGCATGGGAGACCCATCCAGAGCAGTTCCAGTCCAGGATATCTAGGTTACCGAAGAGCTGGCCTATGAAGAGATTCCAGTAACTATTCTACACAGACAGATTCATAGATTGCGAACTAAGGATATTGCATCTGTCAAGGTACTGTGACAAACTTGCTATGCATCTGTCAAGGTACTGTGACGTAACAGGAACTGAGAGGAGATGATGTGGGAGGCTGAAGAAGATATGAAAGCTAGATATCCTCACCTATTTCAGGCCTAGTCAGGCGACAGGTATGTCTGTATTGGTACTTATGCAGTACCTTATAGTTGTATGTGTGTGAATGAGAAAGATTGATACTTAGTTATCCATTGGATCTTAAAATATTGCGTGCAGTACCTGTGTTGGACTTTTCTGCATTTCAGGTTTTTGCTATAGTCCATATTACAGGGGAAACTCTGCCGAAAGTTTTCTAGAAAGTAAATTGAGAAGTCCTCTAGATAACAGCTTCCATTCGAGGACGAATGTTCTTAAGGGGGGAGAATGTTATACCCCGTAAGATTTCCGACACTTAGATGGCCTATTCGCACGGTGATCGAGCATATTTAAAAGTCATACGTGCTAGAGAAAGGCCTCGGAAAAGATCAGACGAGAAACCTATCGAACCATCGCGGAAGGAGCCGAGGCAGAGCCCCTCCGCGATGGCAGCGTGTCACGGAGGTGAGGCCTCCGCGTTGGCTCCGTGACACGTTGGCCTTGTCCAGGCCCAAGTATATAAAGCCCCACTTCGGTTTTAATCATTTTTAAACTTATATTTCCAGTGAAACAGAGGAGAGAAAGCAGAGGGAGAAAAGGAACGAAGGGGGTAATATAATTTTCATCCGATTACGCTGCTAAACGTTGTCCAAACTCAAATTAACCTCAGATACTGAGGTATTTAGCAGCAGAGAGCATTCCTACGGATTTAGTTTCGTGAAATACGGCCGACGAATCGTCGAGCTACCGAGCTAAGGTAAGTGGAATTGTTCTAAACTAGTGTCTATGTGTTCCTAGCTGTGAAGTGAATATTTCTCCCTTCTGGACCTCTAAAAATAGCGAGTTTTCGACCGTCTTTCGATAAGCCTAAGTTTAGGCTATAAACTATATCAAAAGTGACATTGCTCTTTAAAATAAAGTTGTATTTGGTATTAATTGATATATATATGAATGCAGTTAGGAGGAATAGGTAAAATACCGACCAAGCTACGCCAATTAGTCGGGAAATCAGAAACGAAGGTATGTGAAGCTAGTTTCCTTGGCAAGTTAGTATTCGTGGTATAGTAAAGTAATTTAACGGCCAGTAGAATGTTCAGAAATCATGTGTTCTGTTTATTACGAATGTTGGTACGATATTAGAAGCATCATGTTATGATTAGCACGAGACTTGCCAGCACGATATGGATTCTAATATAAGTGTTAGGAACTGCACAGCATGCTCAGTAGGTGACGTAGTACAAAATGTTAGGATATCATTGTATTCAGTTGAAACTCAGTAAAGCAATGTAATATCTGTAAGATATTTCAGAAGTAGAATGATAGGTTAAAATGAAGTTTAGAAAACATATTAGAAATAGCAAATCGTGTTACTATAGAAACTCAGCATACAGCATGGTTTTCAGTCGAAAGACTATATCTTGTCTAGCATTAGGCTCAGTACGGTATGGCAGAAGATCATATATTATACATGCATACTATTGCCAGTCTCAGCATGTGTTAAGTATATACATATTACTATTACCAACTCATCATATAGTATGTACAATTACTTTACTACTATCAGCTTCAGTATGTGGGACATGCAGATAGTATTACTAGTTGAGACCGTTGTATTGTTCGGGGTTGGACTACCTAGCATCCATGACCGCCCCAGGGTTGATAGCTGTATCGATTCATCCGCCAGAGGACGAGGATACGTCGCTCTACGGAGTGGCATGCCGTCCCACAGGGGATGAAGATGGGATGCCAGTTTTCCCCATATTGTGCCTTGATCGGCCCTTACACACCTTTGTCGAGTGGATACGCCCGGGCGTTGATTCAGGAGTCCTCCGGACTCAGATGCAGTTATAGTCAGGGGCTCAGCGAACCCAAGTGCATACCCAGGGGACCGACAGGATGCTTATTGCTATTATAGGGAGATGGGATGACCCGGGTAGGGGTATAGATTCTGTGCTGGTTGTACCCCCCGACTTATGGGGGCCGGGTAAGGTTTGTGTGTGATATATTATGTTATGTTATGTTATGCCATGTTACATTAGACACGAGTAGATCGGCAGTAGAACGATACATCTCCAGGTATGACTCCTACACCTTCCAATATAATTAAAAGAAGGTATGATTTACATTATCAGACAGTTAATCTATTCCTTTCTACTTCAGTTTCATCAGTTGTATTGTTGTTTTCAGATATTTCTTTCAGTTCTTGCTTTACATACTTAGTACCAGCGGTACTGACGCCCGGTGGGGCGCTGCATTACTTGCCAGCAGGTACTCATAGACGAGGAGGCGATCCCTCGTGATTCCTGTCAACGATCGAGTATTCAGCTCCTGTCATCCGGAGACTGAATTCCAGAGGTGTATTTCATTTTCTTTTGTTGTTCAGTACGGGTAGGTCGGGGCCCTGTCCCGATCATTTCTATTGCTATTCCTAGAGGCTTGCAGTCTGTATATATATTCCTGTTGTCGGTTGAGCCGGTCGTGTGAGGCCGTGCAGTTGTATAGTTGTTAGTACTTTTATCTCTTTTATGTTGGCCGTGTGGGGCCATAGTTTGACAGTAGTGGTGACCTTGTCGGTCACGTAGCTTTCCAGTACTTCATTGTTGAGGTACAGATAACTAGACAGCATGGTGGCCTTGTCGGCCCGCATAGGTTTCCCTATATTGATATGTTTCTGGTCAGCTGTTAGTACAGGTACAGGAGGCTATAGGCCAATGGGCCGGGGGCTGTGTTTACAGCCGTCATATAGCCCGTTGTTTCCCTGAATCTGACTTAGAGCCAGCCAGGCACCAGATGTACTCAGGCTCAGCAGTCTAGCAGTTCAGGTCCTAGTAGGGCACCAGGTGCCAGTCATACCCCCCAAGGCGGGGTGTGACATGTTCCTCATTGTAATCTTCTTAGTTCCCTTCGTTGTTGGAAAGGAGTGGTCCCTTCGCTGTGTTGTCATTGTTATCATTGTTGTTCAAAACTTTCATAGATTACTTCTATAAATCAAGTGAACCTAAGAAACTAAGTACATAGAATAATGGGTCAAATCAACACATCAACTGCCCTAGCTACATGGTGAACCACAAACTATTTACTTGAAAATGGTACAGTTCAATTTGTTACATGGTTAAGGACACACAAATTCATTCGACTTATAAAATGATGATTTAATAAGTAAATACGTTGCTTACAAAATGAATTAAGAACAATAATGTAACTAAACACAAAAAGATCAATAAAATCGGAGTGTTGCAACTTCGATCGTAGTTTCGATAATAGCTTCTAGAGTTGGCTCCGGAATGATTATTCCTTATAGATATACTTTGAACAAGAGAATAATAAAAGAAAATTCAAAGAGAACGTCAACATAATACTTTATATTGATGAAATTCCAACCCTTTACAAGTGAACAATTCAACTATTTATAGGCAACAAGTAGAATACATCAGCCAATTAAATCGCGTTGTTTGGACCTTAAAGTACATCATCCAATGGTACTCCAGTACTGAAAAATTGTTACGTGTATCGACTATAAACCTGCCGCGATTTGTGGAATTTCATACGAACTTGCTGACGAGCATTTGTCTTTTCTTTCTTCTAACAAGTTTTTGGGCTATATAAATGACTTCGGGCCATGAATTCCTCTCTTTATGATTGGAAGCTTGGTGCGACATTATGACAGAAGTGTCTAATTTCAGATATGCAATGATTCCAGATGTCATCCCCGAAGACTCTTTATCTTACCTTTAAATACTTCTTTTCAGCTCCTCTTTTAACACCCATTTTGTTTCCTCGTGTCCCCCGTCTTATGTAGACACGTATTCAAGGAAATTTTCCCTATACATTTATAAGATTATTAGGGGAAAATATTTTATGATACTTATAAATTGGTAATACGATAAATGATGTAATTAATTTTGTCATGCTCCAACTTAGTAGGAACATGCATAGACATACATTTTCATAAAACACACCTTAAACTTATAAAAGTTTTAAATCAAAACATTAGATTGAGTAGCCTCATCATAAGTAAAAGGTGAAGTAGACTACATAGCCAATATCATAATTCATAACATAAAACTGTAGCATAATATATGAACATGAGAAAAATAAATAATCTAATATAAGACATCTAAACCTCCCAGAGTAGTATGATGGAACCTTTACTAATACACATGAGAAATGTAGCACGAAACATACTCGAACTCAACAAAATGAATGAAGTAGAACTACACTAGCTCCCACAGGTGGTAGAAGTAGGGCTCCGGAGAATAACAAGCTGGCAAAAAGAGGAGATAAGAAGCTCGAATCATCAATTCCAAATGCAACAGACACTTTGGGCTCGTTTGATTCGTGGACAAAGTTATCCTGAATTATGATTCTGAAACTAATAATTCTTGGATATTAATTCTTTATTTGATTCATTGAATTTAAGATGGGATATACTATATATAATTCAAAGTATGTGTTTGGTTTGAAGTCGAATAAATTTTTCGTCTTTAATTTTGATCTTGATATTCAATGGCTCAGATATAAATGAATGATATATTAAAATGTAGTGTTTAATTACTATTATGTATACTCAAGCATGAGAATTAAACTACCATTTAAATTCCTAAAATGAAAAATTTCTCATATTTTTAAATATTCTTTAGTCAAATGGTTACTTTACACATGAGCCGATTCAAGAATTTTTGACCTAAATAAGTTATTATTTAAATCAATTTACAAGAATAATATATTTTTAAAAAAAGCTTCAAAACTAGAATAAGCGTATTTCACAGTAACGTATTAGGTATTATTTTATTCAAAGAAAATCAACGGGAGAAAAAATTGATGGTTGACGATGTTAAATAGAAATATGTTACTGTGAGTAACGTTTTATGCTTAATACGTTACTCACAGTAACGACTCTCTGTCAAACTGTACTCATATACGGAATTTGACTGAAATACTCATATTGTGACTTTAAAAAAAATATTTTTATCCTGATTAGATTGATTAGTATTCCACATTTTTATATTTTAAAGATAAGTATCTATTGACTAATATCACTTACTGAACACATAAAGAACCACTACTGATTTGTTTGTTTTTCAAGCCTTTGAAGATGGTGAATATCAATAAAAAATTAAAGTTAGATGATTTGCAGATAATCTAATTATTTAGAAGAGAAAACTATACAAATTATTTTACAACGCTTTCCAGTTGTTAGAATGGCTTTTTAAACTTAAATTTATAAAGAACTTGATAAGATTGGATTTTTCATATTTTAAACTTGAAACTTTACGCAAAGCATTTACAATCGCTAAAAATACTTACATTTATAAATATATATATCGTCCGTGACGGGGTTCATTAAAGTCATTACTATCAGTAACGTTTTAATCTTAAGTCGTAATTTCAAATTACGACTATATAAAATGCTCAGTCAGATTCCGTATATGGGCAAAGTTTGACAGAGAATCGTTACTGTGAGTAACGTATTAAGCATGAAACGTTACTCACAGTAACATATTTTTATTTAACACCATCAACCACCAATTTTTTCTTCCTTTGATTTTTTTGAATAAAATAATACCTAATACGTTACTGTGAAATACGTTTATTCTAGTTTTGAAACTTTTTTTAAAAATGTGTTATTCTTGTAAATTGATTTAAATAATAGCTTATTTTGGTCAAAAATTTTCAATTCACTCCTGCATAAGAAGTGCAAAAATAATGCGAAAAACGCAAAAAACATTCAAAAATTGTGCCCAAAAAGAAACAAAAAAAGAGTACAGAGAATACAGAAGCCGTACAGAAATGCAAAGTTTCAAAAGGGCTCAAGGTAAGATGGTCGTTAATAACAGAGAAAAGGGTCAAAAATATCTCTTTACTTTCATTTATTAGTTAATTTTACCCCTAGTTATACTATAGGGTCAAATATACCTCAACCATTATTAAAGTATGCAAAATTGCCCCTCCATAGATGGAAATACCCAAATTAAATTAGAATACCCAATTTTCTAAATATAATCAGTCCCTCATATAACCCGACCCAAAACCTACCTAACTCTATATTCCAGGTTATGAAATTGTCAAAAGCTTTGTTGTTGATAGCCTTCTATATGAAATTAATGTTAATACTGGTAATTATACTGAAGATCTTTCTAATAAGTTTGTTCCACAGGTTAAGCTGCATTAGGACATTCGAAGAAGATGTGATGGACAGTTTCTTTAGTGGAAAGTAGGGGTAGGTATAGTTTGGGCTAATCCGAAATTCAAATTGAAATTCGAATTTTTTGGATATTTGGGTTGGATTTTTGGATTATGGATTGGATTTCGTATTTCATTTTTAAAATTCTTAGATATTGGATTGGATATTGGATTTAGTATTATAGATTTTTGGATATCCGAAAATTTAAAATTTTTATACCTTATATTTAATCCTACTCAATTACTCATATCATATATATCCAATACTAATAAGTCCAATTTTCAAGATCCTATAGATTAATACCTACGGCCTATCACAATATTAAATCAATATGAAATTTTCTACTAATCAAATATAAAAATGTAAAATGTTTCATAAGTAAGTAAAGTTTAATACATGACATGGGCAGTAGAGTCACCTCAATTTTTGTTAATTGTAGAAAGTTATAAATTTCAAGAAGCGAACTATTAGGTGGATTGAGGTTGCTAATTGTTATAGTTTACCTAAAAAGCTCAAAAGTCAAAACCGAAAATTTAAAAAATCCAAACCGATTAATCCGAAACCAAACTTTAAAAATCCAATCCAATCCGAATTTATTTGGATTGAATTTGAATTGTACTTTTTTTAATTTGAAAATTAAAAATTCAAACCGAAATTCTCATATCCAATCCGATGGCTCGAACGCCCACCTCGAGTGGAAAGAGAACAGAAGAAAGAAGGGACTGTGGTCTTCTATATGTATTATAACTGGTTTGTGTAATTGGAGTGTGAACAATTGAAATGGCTTTCACTAACAAGCCATACCTTTCTTTGGTGATAGTATTACTATTGTGCATCTCCGGCCTCTACCCAACAACGCAAGCACAATCCTTTAGGGTTTATGTGTTTGGGTAAGAGAATAGAAGAAAGAAGGGTTTGTGTGTTTGGGTAAGGAGGTTAGAGTTAGGTGAATTTTGGGTCGGATTATATTTAAAAAATTGGGTATTCTAATTTAATTTGGGGGTTTCCATTCATGGAGGGGCATTTTTGCATACTCTAATAACGGTAAGGATATTTTTGGCTCTATAGTATAACTAGGGGTAAAATTAACTAATAAATGAAAGTAGGGAGGTATTTTAGAACATTTTTTCTTAATAATATTATTCCATTTAGGAGATGGAATAATTTAATCTGAGTGTTGTATAATTTTATACTGAGTTGAGTTAATACCTCAAATCAAATATGAAATAAATTTAACTCAAAATTTTAATTCTGAAATATCTCATCTTACCTCACACACCAAACGACCCCTTAAAATACTTGATAAGAGGTATTATTTCTTAAAATAAACTGATTTTGACAACTTCCCCAAATGAACTGTTAAAATAAATTTACTTTTATAAGCAAAATAACATATATATATTTCCACTTTGTTTTTTACTTTATTCCAAAAATAAAATGAATTTCTATGGTAGAACTAACCAGCATTCCCGTCCTCAACTGGCTTCCCAAATAGTAAGTTAAAAAGTTGAAATTACAAGAATTATGTGGAAGTAAAATTGTTTTGGTTTGCTTTACCATTGAGATTCAATTACATTGTGGCTTATTCAACCCCTGATTTCAGGGTTGTTACAAAACTCGTTTAACTTCCAATCATCAAATTTACCATAATTTTCCTAATTTGTTTGCTACAACTTTGTTAATTTTTATGGATTCTAAGGTCTGGATGAAAATAATAAATAACTTTGTGAATGTATTGTTGTTTGCTTAAACTCGGCTATTGATGGGGAAAAATAAACATACCTCTGTGGTTCAATGGAAAAAGTTTTAAGTAAAATAATATGACATAAAATCCATCTTAAGTAATTGGTTTCATAATCACATTAGAGAATCCGTTCAGCCAAATGATTAGCTTGGGATCAACATTACTAAGTTAGATAAAAATCCTAATTAAACAATTAGGCTGCAGATTTATACCTGCAAATTACCTTACACCTATGTACTCTATCACGCACATAGAAACCAGGCACTACCATGATCTTAACCTTGCTTGTTGAACCTTGTGATTTCTGCCTATCTGCAAGAATGTCCTCCATGTAATTCTTATCAAAAGTTGTGTTCTCCTCAACCCTGAGAATCCCAAGTGGAGGATTGAATGAAAAGGCGAGCAAATGCAGCAACCAAATGCACTTAGCAGCTACAAAGAATGCCTGCAGGAGTTGCTCTGGCCATTGCCTTCTCCAGTTAAGTTCTGTGATGATGCAACACATCTTCTGATCACAAAATTTACTGAAATCTTCACCATAGTACTTGGTCCCCTTTCTTAACACTTCATTCCAGCTTAGGTTCCTCAACGAGACAAAGGACGAGAACTGATCGTGGCAATCTTGTTGAGGGTCCAAGTGCTTTGGAGCCCCATTCTTTTGGAACACAACATTCTCGAAATCTTGGAAGAGTGACTGGTTTATGATGGCTTCCACATGGTATAGGACTGCCTTTGAGTGCTTTGAGTTGAGGGAAAGCTTGTAAGGTTGAAGAAGTAGGTTTAAGTTATCGGTTAAAGAGTTATCTGTCTCTTCAACCTGTGCAATTAGAGTCTTACAGAATTGCTTCACTGATAGTCTTGATTCTGATACTATCTGCAAAAAACCTTCAACCATTACCTCTTCACTAACAGGAATCGTGTTTTCTCCACCCCTTCTCGAAATATCTATAAGCATGTTGGATACCTGGGAACCTTTTGCTTGTCTCAAGGCTTTCTTGAGCTCCTCACAGTAAGTTTCTAAGTACTCCAATTTTTGCTTTAGCTCTCCTAAACAAGACTTCATTTCCGCGACTTCCATCAGGGCTGCCTCTCTGCTCTCATTTGCTTCCGCAAGCTCTTTCTTCAATGTTTCAACAGAAACCAATCCTACATCCTTACAAATCTGAGAGACCTCCTCGGACTCTCTCCAGTTTGGTGAATTATCATTCTTGTTTTTCTTCTTCATCTTAGGGAACAACCATGACAAGTTCAGCCCTTTACCTCTTGGCTCCAATTGATTTAAAGAGTGTGAATCTGTCAATGGCACGACTACATTAGAGCTCTTCCCGCTCTTGCTAGCTCCATCTGTCTCAGTAGTAGTTACTATAGTAGGTTTACATCTATTGTAAGATGAAAGTGATCTCAAGTCTCCCAAAGAGCTTCTTCTAGAGTTAGAGTAATCACCACCAGGAGAGGTTCTAAGCAGAGTGATTTGACCAGCACAAGAGCCGGTGACCGATCTTTGATCATCAGCTGGACAGATATTAGGTTCTGAATTGATGAAATTGGGTGAAATTCCTTTCCTTAAGGAGGAATTTGCCTTTCTGTAATTCGACAGGCTGGCTTCATGACAATTTCCTACTCCTCCAAGGCCATAATCATCCCAAAGGTCAGCATAGCATGGAGTGTCCAGAAGTAGTTGTTTGGATCCAGGTAATGGAGTATCTTCATAACTCTGCATACATACAAACTCGGAGAATAGTCATATATGTAGAGAGTAAAATTAATTAGGACAAGAGTAGTTTTTTTTGTTCAAGATTTGGTCAAGCAGAGGTGTAGAGGAGGCTAAACAATGTTAAAATCAAACTGAAATTCAAGTAAAATGCAAGAGAAATTCGATGAAACAAAAAGCGTAACAATCAGAGCAGTCACAAAAAGGTAGTTTCATAATACAAACAGATGCAGTAGGAATGAGTATCAGAAAATTTGGACCAAAGAAATGAATCAATGAGAAACCAGTGTTGTTCCCCAATATCTTTTTATGTGAAAAATCACTAAATTTCAACTACTGAACCTATAATTACAAAAATACAGTGATTAACACATAAGTATAATTCATATTATGAAAATTTTGTATGACATTGTTATAATTTCAGAGTCAAAGACTTTAGGATAATCTGGGAACAAAGGAAACTTACTGGTGTGAAAATAGGATAATCTTGGGCAGAGAGGAGGTTAGCAGGGGAAGAAGAAGGAGGAGGAGGAAACTTGGTGAGATTAGCAGGGCTATTATTAATACCCTGTAATAAAGAAGCATGAATAGCTCTGAGCTCTACAGCTTTAGCAATGGCAGCTTCAACCTCTTCTCTGCTAATTTCTCCATTATATTTGTTCATACTGCTAACTTCATCATTTTCTTGAAATATTTGTTTTTCCGCAGCCATTTAATGGATTGAACAAGAAATATAATAAAAAGCACATTAACAAGTTAACTTGTTTATGTGCATATTTTTGGTCCAATGCTTACATTTTGTATTTGGAGACAAATATATCATATCATATAAAACATCCAGCAAAAGAATTCTGGAGGACCAGAAAAAATAAAATAAAGCAGAGATAGAGACAGAAGAGAAGAGAGGATGGTGGGGTGTCTTAAATCTAACTGATCTCTTCCCTTTGAATCTGCTTTATGAAAAGATTCCAGCTCGTCTCGGTAAACATATGGGTTAATTATGAAAAAAATTATATATATTTTTTTTAATATAGAAGTTAATTATGTATGATTTAGTGATTTATATATTATTTATTTCACTTTTTATTTTATATAAAATAATATATAGATTTTCTCGTAACTTATACATGCATTAATTATGCAGATTTTTAAATTGTAAATCAAGCAAATATATTAATTTTTATACATCAATAATTTACCTCCTAAATCACCTACCAAACATGATATTGTTTAATTCGTGTATAACTCATATACATACTAATTTTATAAAAAAAATTTAAACCAGCACGCTAGATATTTATAATTATAATTTAAAATAAAGGACGAATAAAAAATCTTATCAAATAAAACAAATTATACCATCAATATTATATTAGTTAAGCTCAAAATTTTAATATAATAAAAGTGCACATGAAACAAGGAGGGAGAAAAAAATGTTAGAAGAGAAGAGTGAGGAGGGAGTAATATGATAAATTTACAATTGAGGGAATTAGAAGAAGGTGAAATTACCCAATAGGGTATGTTCTTAATTTTGTTTTGGCTAATATGAGAATTCATTGTAATAAAATTCACACTTATAGTGATATAAAGGTGGGATAATATTGATGAAGTTAAGCCAATGCGTTACTCTTCTCCTTTTTTCCAATCAAGTTTTTGTGGTGCAAATTTCATAAAGAAACCTACAAAACAAGAAAAAAAACAAGAAATATTCCCCTCCCCACAAGCATACTTTTTAAAATTTAATGAAATTGATGATAATACTGGAGAATGATTGATGTTGACATCAAACTTTGATAGGAAGTAGAGAAAAAAAAAACACAAAACTTATGAAAACTAACTTTTGAAAAATAAATAGGAAATAACCAACTTGGGTGTTATAAGAAAACTGATCAATTCAGTTAATTTAACTCGACTCGACTCGACTCGATGTGAACTTGTACTTCTTTATTAGAAGACTAGATTCTATTTTCGTTTGATGTACAAGTCCAATTATTATTATTTTTTATTGACGAAAAGGTGCCTGCTTCCGAGCCTCGCAGAAGAACCAAGAACAGATATGTCACTCTCAACAAAGGGGGAGTGTCATTTCTTAACCATTTGTTTTGGTCAGTGTGCTATTAAAGTAAAAGCCAAGTGGAATTACAGGTAGGATCATGGAATATTTTATATAAAAGTTCTCAAGTTTCCAATAGCAACTTTTTCCAAATAGAATATGCATGCTTTTACTGAAAATTACTACTCTACTTCTTTTAAACTGACCACTTCACCCCAAAAGGTTGTGAGCTTGTCAACCTCCACTTGCTAAAACTTCTAAACTCCCTTTTACTCCCCCTTCTCTTATAAATGTTACAGTTACCGTAATAAAAATTGTCACTACTAAAAATAAGCGAAAAATAGACGAATGAAAATCAAAGGACACAATTGGATAGCCAATAATTTTATATTTTGCGAAAATTAATAGATAAATATGGTTGATCTTGATTCTCGTATAAATTTTTAAAACCTGAGAGCATCATCCTTTAGAAAAGAAAATGTTGAATGAATTGATCGTAAATTATGAGATTAGAAAATCTTATTGCCTTCGAAAGAAAATAAAGAAAGGTACTTTTCACCTAAAAATGTGCGAAAACTATAAATTCTTTAAGGAAAAAAATCGACGCGTTCATACATTGTTTTGTGCAAAATTATGTTATTATTTTTTTTTTAAATCGAGGGAGTATGTCAAAAAAAATTAATGATAATTGACAAGTGGACGCCAATTTTTAAAGTGCAAAACTATAGTTGAAGAATATAAATAAAAACAATGAAAGTATTTCTTTTTATGTTAATTTATTCAAAAAAAAAGTGAGATTAATGTATTTTACCTAGTCGATGGACCCTCGATTTCTATGTTTCGAGGCACTATTTATCGACATTATGAAGTCCGACAGTTTTTTCTCAGTTTTACCATATAATCAACAAATGTCTATTAGTTTTACCTCTCTGTACTTGACTTTTCTAATAGTATGTACCTCTAAATGTGAGTTCTCGTTAATATTTTTTTTTCAAAGTTTTCATTAAATTTAACAAACTTAAAAAATCAAAATTATTAACTGCATACTTAAGTGACCATTTTTGGTTAACTTATAACAAACTTAAGAGATCAAAAGTGCCAAGTGTATTATTTTAAACCTATTCTCAAATATATGGAACCATTTTTGTCATTTTCTCTTAATTTGACAATGACTTTACAGGGAAGATATGACGTTTTCCCATTTGGATTTGTTTTTTAAAAAAAAAAAAAACTTTTAGTCTATAGATTCAAAATAAAGCAAGCTTTACCCTGATATTTTTGTGAAAAGTTGCAAAACCACCAATCCAAGATTCCCATAATATAAACTCTTGCTAGTGGGCATTCTAGCATTAGCAATGGTGATTAGTATAATTAATACAACCTAACACTTTGGATAAAATTTGGGCGACATAGATCTACGTTATTTAAGAATGTGTCTTGCCAATAAGAGCAACAAGTAACGGATTATGTTGCATCAAAATAGTGGCTATCAAATTAAAACTTTCAAAGGTCCGCTAAAAGAAGCAAATATTCCTCATTAAAAAAATATATTTTTAAAAATTTTAATAATCTTCAACATCATGCCTTTTAAAAGTCTATATTGGTCTTTTTTTAAGAAAAAATTATTGGTACATTAAGATTATTTTTCTGGAGGTGTTATGATTATTGCGTTTATTTATTGATGTTTGCGTCTTTTTTCAAATAAAAATAAGGGGGGGGGGGGGGGGGGAGGTCGAAAAATTTTCACCTAAGAAAAAGTGCTGGCGATTAAAAACTTAGTCGTAATCTAAAATTGTATATCAATATTTTGTGTAGTTAATTTGAAATCTTCAACACAGGGGAGGAGTTGAAAAATATTCACCTAAGAAAAAGTGTTGGTAATTGAAAGCTTAGTCGTAATGTAAAATTGTGTATCAATATTTTGTGTAGTTAATTTGAAATCTTCAGCATATTTAAAAGACTAGTCTGCTTGCAATTTTGAGGAGGACTAAGCATATCGCAACCGTCCCAACATACTAAGTTTGGTAATTAGCACTTAATTCACTCAATTCATTTATTTCTTCAATAATTGATGCTATCTCACGTTGAAATTCACAAAAAATTTTCCCTTTTTATACAATCCTCCAAACTTAGAATTTTCACTCATTTCTTCCATATCTCTTTCAATTACAAAAAGAGATTGATGAAAATTAAAAATTTATTTTTTTTATATACTTGATTTCAATATTGTGATAAAATTTGTTCTCTACGTACACAAAAAAAATGGTTCAACCTAGTTTATTAAAATTTATTGGTAAGCTAAGTAGACATCTTCTTATATAAAAGTTTTATTTAAATTCTTATTGATGGAAGTCTAAAATCTCTTTTTGATCAAGTTAACCCAATACTAAAAAGAGGTTAAAATTATCCAAAACTAATTGCAATCATGTATAGATTTTGCTGATAAGAAAAATCAATCAACATATTATGTTAGAGTTTGATAGTTTTATAATAATAGGTTGAATAGACATATGGAGTTTCTATTTAGAATAAAAAATAAAAATATAGAAGAAATTTACAAAATTAGGATTAGTCATAATCAAGAAAGAAAGTGATAGTTCAATTTTTCTTTGTCTTCTAAAGCTAAAAATAAAATAAGCAGTTTATCTCAATTTTATATCTCTTTCAATTTATCCTATTCAAAACATTGCTACTTGATGATTTGTTATCTTAAAAGTCAAGAGCTTCAGGTCACTTTTTTTTTGTAGCTAATAATTATATTGATACCAAAGTGGAGAAATACAAACCATCTAGACTATAACTCAGCCCGCCTCATCTCAATGCAAACATCTATGGTCCTAATCAGCCAGAGAAACAAAAGAAAAACTCCTAAGGAAATCTCAGATGATGGATTAGCAAGATAGGAATCTATCAGCTCTAATATGACATGTATATACTACTACCTTAGCTATATCTATATAAGATCTCTGTTGGGAAATAAATATTCTAGCATTTCTCTCAATCCACACTACATGAATATATTCAACATACATCATCTTCATGACTTGAGCCAGTTGTGGCTTCCCTTAGTACGCTTGAGCAAAGCTGCAAGAACCTGCTCCTATGTTAAAGAAATAGGACAATCTAAATCTAGCCAAGTGATCAATTTCCCCAAAGTGACCTCGCAAAACTACATTCAGCAGATGGTTCCTAGTATCCATATCAGTTGAGCATAATACACATTCTGTCTCCCTTACCAACCCCCAACTGCTTAATCTATCCCTTGTCAATAATTTGTTTTGAAGCTGCAGCCACATTATAAACACTGCTTTTGGTCTTGCTTGATTCATAAACATCAAGCTCTTTCAAGGAACTCTAGGCATATCCCCCTGTAGCATTGTATAAATTATGCTTATAAGGCTTCTAGCATGCTGACTTTGCCCTTGTACATTCCTCAAGTAAGGTATGGAGTTCAATATTTTCCTAACCATTCAGCTAGCTTGAGCAAGCACTGGAATAGCTAGAAAATTCTGGTTCTTCACATAGTATAAATGTATCTATTTGATCCAGAATAAATCCTTCTTATTTGCTAGATCCCAACATGTCTTAAGAAAAAAATTGCTGCTTTATTCCAAATCTTCATATTGATGATGTTTAGGCCACAACTGACTTAAGCAAGCAAATTCTACTCCAAGAAACCATGGCCTTCCTTGTAATGATATTAGTGCCAGACCATAGGAAACTTCTGCAGTAGCCCTCAATAGTTTTCATTATCTTCACAGGGAGAACAAATAATTGTGCTCAATAAGATTTAATATCAAACAAAATTGATTTCACCAATTGCAATCTTCCAGCATAGGATAGCTTTTTTTATTGTCCAAGAGGAGACTTTGGTTGTTATTTTGTTGATTAGAGGCTGCCACTCTAGAATTTTTAAATTTCTAGATGCTAGAGGTACTCCAAGTATTTAAAAGGTAGATCACCTTTGACATAGCTCAGCACTTCAAGAATGTGATGTTGATCTATTTCTTCCACTCCACCAAAATATACAGCACTCTTACTAAGATTTGCAGCCAATTCAGAACCAACTGTGAAAATACCAAACTTTTCATTAATCAAAGAGATGGATACTACATCACCCCTAGCAAATAGGAGAAGGTCATCTGCAAAACAAAGGTGAGTAATGTTAATTTTGGAACATCTAGGTTGGTATTTGAACAGCCTCAAATCCTTGAGTGTATTGAGCAGCCTACTCAGATACTCCATAACTATTACAAATAGGAAAGGAGATATTGGGTATCCTTGTCTCAAGCCTCTAGCAGCACCAAGAAGTGGTGATGGTTCTCCATTAATAACAATAGATTAATTGACTGTAGTAACACATTCCATTACCCATGACATGAAATGCTGTGGAAAACCAAGACCTTCCAGACTTTGCTTCAAATAATTCCGGTCTACGGTATCATATGCTTTTTGAATATCCACTATAATCATGCACCTAGGTGAGATATGCCTTCTTGTATAAGATTTAGCTAGCTCATTGCTAGAATGATGTTGTCAGCCACTCTTCTGCCTGGAATAAATTCTGCCTAAGCATTATTAATTAATGAGGCCATTACTCCTTGGAACCTTCCTGCTAGTATTTTCTCTATGATCTTATATAAAATTGTGCAGCAAGCAATGGGTCTATATTCCTTAATTGTAGCCGGATTAGCTACTTTAGGAACAAGAGTAAGTTTTGTACAATTTACAGCTTTGTAGAGTCTCCCTGTGGCAAAGAAAAGTTGAACTGCATCAATTATTTCATGTTGAACTATGGGCCAAACCTTCTTAAAGAACATAGCATTATATCCATCAATACCTGGGACCTTGTCATCACCAATAGAGAATAGGGTATCTTTGATTTCTTTAGCTTCAATAGGGGAACATAATTGGATTTGTTGATCATGTGTTAGAAAAGGACCTCTTCTCATCACCTCTTTATTCGCTGCAGTAACTGCATTCACAGCTTTCCCCATCAGTCCTTTTAATCTCCTCCCGTATACCTTCTGGAGTAGAAATTCTGCCTCCTGACAAAGCCTCCAACTCCAGAATCTTTCTCTGCTTCCTTTCTTTCATGACTGCTGAAAAATATTTGTTATTATCATCACCTAATTTTATCCAATTTGCTCTAGATTTTTGTTGAAAGATGTTTTCCTCAATCAGAAACCACTTCTCCAGTTGATGAATGGCATGTTTTTCCTGACTAGCCAGATCATTAGAAAAATGTTATGTAACTGTTGTTGTACTTCATTGAGCTCCTTCCTTTCCTGCTCAATTCTAGCTGCTACACCTTTAAACTCATTCTCATTCAACTTTCTAAGTTACTTTCTGAGTTACTTCAATTTCATCCATACATCTTTCATCTTATTAGAATGATTCACCTGTTTCCAGCATTCAACAATTATTGGTAAGATATGATCATGGCTGGTCCACACATTGAAGAATTTGAATGTTGTTTTTGGCTTTATATCATCTCTTGAAATTGTTAGGTGCATAGGAGCATGATCTGAAAAATGAGGGAGCTTGTATACAATATTCATGTGCCCATGTTGCATCATCCAGTCTGAATTGCCCATAACTCTATCTATTCTGCTCAAAACTCTATCATCCAGTGTGAACTGCCCATAGCTCTATCTATTCTACTCAGAACTCTATCTCCATATTGTTGTTTTCTTGACCAGGTATAGTATTCTCCTTGCCATGGAAGTTAATGATAATTGCAGGTCCTATACACATTTTGAAAAATCCTTGATTTTCAGTGTTGTAACTACTGGCCCCTTGCTTCTATCTTGAGTGGTTAATATTGTATTGAAATCTCTCCAAAGGATCCAAGGTTTCAAATTGGTCGGGATGATACCTCTAAGTTGTTACCATAGTTCTCTTCTTTGTTCCATTGTATTATAACCATATATAATGGTCATATCACAATCCATTTGCAAATTTCTATTTGCCACATTACATTGAATAAGCTGAGCTTCCGTCTGAAGAGTTTGAGCAGTAAATTTATTATCATCCCACAACAACCAAATTCTATCATTAACTTCCTTCTCATAATTTGTTATTGTACTCCACCCCGGTGCTATTTTATTCAGAATATAACTAGCATTATGCTCCTTAACTCTTGTTTCAAGTATACCAGCTAACTTGACTTTATTGGTTCTAAAGTAGGTAGTAATCTCCTTAATGCTTATATTTCTTCTTTAGGCCCCTTACATTCCAGACCAGCCACTGCATTATGAGTTAATAGAACCCCTCTTTAGCATAGAGGGTGGATTAAAATCATCTTCACTTGATTGTAAGATATCAAAAGAATTTTTTATGCTAATGCTTTTCTCAGTAAGTCCAATTAACCTATTCTTTTCTGGAGTCAAAGCTCTAGGCACCTCCTGTGGAGATAGTTGTTGCTTCTACTGCTCAGGCTGAATTTGTTCCTTTGGAATTACTTGAGCATCAGCAGTCACCTAAGTAGGCTTAGGAGGCTTAGGCACCCACGTAGTAAGCACTTTCTTCTTTTGGGCTGGCTTCTCCTGTATCTTATGAGCATTGAGATTTTGATTAGCACAATTATGCCCAATCTAGAGGCATTTCCCACAATATTGTGGCTTCCATTCAAACTCCACAGCTTGTTGAAAAACATTCCCTGAAGGATCCATCACAGCCACCTTTTCTGGTAGAGGCTTGGTTATGTTAACATCTATAAGTATTCTAGCATACGATATTCTGGTATGTTTAGTAGTACATTCATCTGCATATTTTGGTATCCCAATTACACTTGTAATACGACTCAATGAATCACAACTCCAACAACTCACGAGTAATTTTGGGAACTTAACCCATAGTGGGACACTTGTCAAGAATTCTTTACTAAAATCAAAATCAGCTGACCACTGCTTCAATATCATTGGCCTATGATTCATTGTATATGGACCAACATACAACACTTCATGGAGATCAGAAATAGTGAAAAATATAATAACATAATATCCATCTTCATGATAAAAAATAGTTAGATCTGCAACCCTTTTCTAGGCCTAAGCTACATACCTCTTCATCGGATTATAGCCTGGGGTCTCTCCAACCACATACACAATTCGGGCATTTTTCCACTTAGCAATTTCAGCATCTGTCTCTTTCTTCTCCAATTTTACAGTAATATTACCCTCTATTACCTCAGGAGGAATGTAGTTAAGAGACATCCCACTACTAGAAACTCGGTTGTAGGCAAAAAGCCCAGTCCAGCCTCTCTGTTGTTGTTCCGATACCAACTCTTCTTCCTTATCATTCTCAAGTATTGTTTCATTGCTTACTTCCTTCAGAGTTGAGCTGATCCTGCTCTCCTCATCCTCCCCTTCCAGTTGCATATCAGTAGTATTGCGGAGATTCATCCTTTTACTCATCCGAGAAGATGAGTGAAGAGCAGAACCCATGTCCAGGTCCTACGGGAATAAATTATTCAAGAATTATTTATTTTTCTTAGATGAGATGAAATATTTTAAATTAAATATGTTTAATATGGTGAAAATTAATTTTTCGATATCAGTAATTATATTTGAGATCTCACTAAAGTAAAATATCATTGTTGCGGTTAGAATCCTAAATTCAAAGTAAAAAAAAATTATTCACAAAAGTTACTGCAACACTATTTCAGGATTAATAGAAATTTCATAGTAACATTTATCTTTAAATTAGTATTAAGGTATTCATACAAAATCAAAATACATTTTTTTGGATAAAAGTTATAGTTATTTTACCTAGTTCAAATAAAAAAGATACAAATTTAGTTACATTTACAGTTCTAAATATTAGGATGCCCTATATAATTTAAACAAAGAAAAAATTAATAATTAAAATTTAGCTGATTTCAAATTTTTAATTATTAAAAAAATAAATAATTTATAATTTTGGACAATATAAAAACATTGATCACTATTTAGAACAGTGCTTCATTTTAGGACACCAAGAATTTGTTCATATCTCAAATAAATAAGACAAAATTAAAAAAATTAAAATTAATTTCATACTTCTATATTAAGAAAAATAATATAAAAGATATTATAGTTATGATACAGAGTTCAAATATTTATTTTTATAAAAAATAAAATATTAATTAATTTTAAAATTTTAAATATTAAGACCTCCTACATAGAATTTTAAATAAATTTTTTAAAATTAATTTCGATGTTCTAAATACTAATAATTAATTAAAAATTACATAACACATATTTTAAGTGAATTTATTTAAGTAAAATAAATATGAATATTAAAGTTTGAAAAAGTGTAATTTTAGACATTATGATAGTTGTGCTTTATTTATTTGATTTGTTTCAATATGCCAGTTTAGAACGATGCCCTACAAATGAATATGAATTTGAAATGAGTTAAAAAATATATAATTTTCTACACATATCGCATGTTGAATTTAGAATATATGATTTTTTTATCATATAATTTTTGTAGACGTATAAATTTTATTGGATTGAATTCATACAATATTTAAATTTATATCATGTTCATTTGGGATGAATAATCAATTTGGGTTGTACAAATAATTAAGTCTGTTTTTATTAAATTCAAGTCCAAGGTCTATTACACCTTGAAGCTAAATCCATGCCACATGTCAGGGTAACTTGACATCCCAATCAAATTCAAGACCATCACAGCAACACCACCTGCTTAAATGATGTGGCAATCCCAATCAAATTCAAGAACCAGTCAAAAGCCCGTCAAGTGTTTTGGCCAATCACAAGCAACCTTACGTACCCCTACAAGTATATATGGGTGAGTAACATAATATTCTAAAGACATTTAGCAAGCATTGGAGCAACATTGACATTGACTTCTAAGTTCTTCCAAGGAGTGATCAACGGAGCTCTTTCCAGAGATTTTTTCAAAGCGACGGAACACTTCCCAATATTTCTAGTGATTGAGATACATTTTTAGGAGGTCCAATCATCTAGCAATTTGAGAATATATGCTACTGAAGGCCTTCGAATTACAGAGAAATTTAGTAGATAAGAATCAAGAGAGTAATGAAATTGTACCCACGTGATTTATCAAAAAAATTACTTTTTTTTTAATTTATTTTTTATTACAGTTAAATTTTTTACACTTTAAAAATTTGTTGTGAACAATATTTTTAGAAAAAATAACATGAAATGTTTGTTATTATATACATACAAGAAAAAAATTTAAAGGTAAAATTATATTTGAATTTAAAGTTGTTAATATTATAATTTCATACATAGTTCAAATGAGAAAAAAATTAACAAACTAAATTTTAATTGATTTCAAATTTCTTAGAAAATAATCAAATGACAATTATGCATAGTAATAACTTAAGTAGAGGACACAAGAACACAAGCCCCACCATTGACACGGTTGAATACATATATTTCTCTTTGATGTGATTTTATAATCATCCAACTTTTGTTTTTCCTTCACATTAGCCAATGTGGACATCTTAAATATTTAAGAAATTAGTTAAATGACAATTTTGTCTACTATAAAATCTTTAATGAAGGGCAACAAAGTTCAATCAATATTTTTAAGGGTCTTCACGCTTTTAATATAGTACTAGATTAGTGTACATGCATTGCATGTGTATCTCATATTAATATCTTAAATTTAACATATACAAGAAAAGTAAAATCATTAAAAAATAATAATTGATGTAAAAAAATGTGATATTTGTTTAGATAATATAAATAACTATTGTATCTCCAATATGTTATTGTTTATTGTATCTCGCCAGATAATTCTTTACAAGATATTTATGATAGTTATGTTTTTTTTTTTAATATACTATTTTAGACCGGTGCCTACGACTGAATATTTGTTTGAGTTAGAAAATATATGTTGTCCTCATAATTTTATGCACATATCGTATGTTGAATTTGAAATGCTTTTGTATAATTTTTTTTCATATAATTTTGTTTGAAAAAGTAACATGAAATATTTATTATTATGTACATATAAAAAAGAAATTTATGAAAGATAAAATTCTAATTGAATTTATAGTTCTTAATATTAGAATTTTCTTCCTAATTCAAATAGGAAAAGTTTAATGTTGCACCGTAAGGATAAAAAACTTTTAACTTAATTCTTTTATATTGTATTCTCATCATGAGGTACACCAGTCATATTTATACATGTACCTACTGACTCAAACTTTTAGTTATTATAGGAAATAAGTATATATATACAAAGTAGCAAGAGATATTCCTTAATTATGAAATTTCTTATAATCATAATCCACTTTTATTATATTGATACTCCTACAATCATCTAACATTCCCCCTCAAGTTGGTGCACAGATATCTCTAATGCATAACTTGTCAATAGCTCCATGAAGTATCCTTCCTAAGACCTCCTTTGTAAGAATGTCTGCAAGTTGGCTTTCTGACTTGACAAATGGAAACTGAATAATCTTTTGGTCCAACTTCTCTTTGATAAAATGACTATCAATTTCAATGTGTTTAGTGTGATCATGTTGTACCAATTTTTGAGCAATTTGGATAGTAGCTTTGTTATGACAAAATAAATCAATAGGCCTTGAACATTCAATTCCAAGATCCTGTAGCATTCCTTTAATCCATAACAGTTCGCATAAGTCATGTGCCATACCTCGAAACTCTTCTTCCACACTTGACCGCGAGCAACAACCTTCTGTTTCTTGCTTCTCCAAGTGACAAGATTTCCTTCCACGAATATAAAAAATTCTGAAGTAGATTTTTGATTGACAGATCTCCTATCCAGTTAGCATCAGTGTGACCTTCAATAGCGGAGGCTTCATTCTTTGAGTACAATAACCCTTTTCCAGGTGCACCTTTAAGATATCTCAAGATTCTATAGAGTGCTCTCATGTATTCCTTATTTGGAGCATGCATAAATTGACTTACGATGCTCACAGTATATGCAATATCTGGCATCGTGTATTTTAGATAAATCAACTTCCCCACTAGCCACTGATAACGACTTTTTTCTGCCATAATTTTGCTAGAAGAAAGTTCAAGTGAATGATTCATATCATTGGTGTTTCAACCGGTTTGCATGTTAACATCTCTGTTTCAGCTGACAAATCCAACACATACTTTTATTGGCACAGAGAAATTCCCAGATTTGATCGGGATACTTCAATACCCAAAAACTATTGTAGTTTTTCAAGATCTTTCATTTTGAACATGATGGCCAAATACTTTTGTAGTCTCTCCATTTCTTTTGCATCATTACCAATCAAGACCATATCATCTACATGCACTATTAGTGCTGTGATTTTTTCTCCTTCATGTTTTATTAATAAAGTATGGTCAAAATTACTTTGTCTGTAACCAACCAACTTCATTGTTGAGGTAAACCTTACAAACCAGGCTCTGAGTGATTGTTTAAGCCCATACAACAATTTTCTTAATTTACATACTTTACCTTCGTATAAAGATTCATATTTAACACCATGTGGAATCTCCAAATATACTTCTTCCTTCAGGTCACAATTCAAAAAAGCTTTCTTTACATCAAATTGTCGCAATGGCCAATTTCGATTCACTACAACTAATATGAGGATGCAAATAGTATTAAGCTTAGCAACTGGTGTGAAAGTATCTTGATAATCAACTCCATGCTTTTTGCTAACAACCCCGCTTTATACCTGTCGATGCTTCCATCAGCTTTAATTTTTACGGTGTATGCTATTTGCGTCCAACAGGTTTATTCCCTTCCGGCAACGAAACTAGTTCCCAATTTGAGTTCTTTTTTAGAGTCTCTATCTAGAGTTGTCAAAACGGGCTGACCCAACCCAACCCCAGCAGGCCAACGAGTTAAACGGGTTAGGATGGGTTGGTCTTTTTAACAAAAGGTCCTTAAAAATGGTAGCCCAACCCAACCCTAAGCGGGCCATAGGTTAGGACAGGTTGACCCTTTAATAAAATTTAAACGTAATCTAAAACATGATAAATAAAAAATTATGATTACTTAAAAATCACCAACTATTATAAGTCTTCATTATAACAACAAGTGCATAAGATAATAATTAAGATGAACCAAAAGAAGAACAAATATAATTAATTAGTCACTCACTAAAAATGAAGAGATCAAAAATTCACAGAGGCTGTGACTGCTTAAGAAGAAAAGTTGTGCAGGAGCCAAAACAACGAGAAGAAAAAGCGTAGAATTTAGAAGATTTAAACCTAATTTTATTTGTTGAAAGTCTTTATCTTATTATTAATTTATTATATAAAATATAATCCTATTAAATATTAATAGTTCTAGGCTTCTAGTAGTCTAGTTGTAGTACGTATGTACTGCTACTGTACAAATGTACAATGTACATCTTTTCTTTCTTTTTATTTTATCTTATATTATTATTTTATTTTCTTAATTAGTTAATATATTATATATCTAACAATTAGTTATTTTTTAAGTTTTGTGGGTTGGCTTGGCCTCTGAGGCTCATGGGCTAGGCCTCTGAGGCAGACGGGTTAAATGAGGTTGGGCTTTTAAGGCTGATTTCTAAACGGACTGTAAAAAATTGTCCCAACCTCACTTAATTAAAGGGTTGGGTTGGGTTGGCCTCACGAGCCAAACTCATTTTGACAGCTCTACCTCTATCTCTTCATTCATTGCTTTCATCCACCTTGGATCTGCTAATGCTTCCTGTACACTATTAGGAATAGACACTTTGGACAATTGATCAACATTTAGGGCATGTGAATCCAAAAGTCTATGACTAAATGTATAATTATTGATGGGATATTGGACATTTACTCTAGCATCAGGTTCATATTATTTCTTTGGGACACCCCTATTTGATCTTAGTGATAATCGGGAGAGTAAAAGATAATTTGAGAGGGAATCATTTGTTACCTGAGGACCAATATTAGCTTGATCATTTTGAGAAGGAGGCTCCTCGGTTAATGGTGTCAACACAAGCTCTTCTAATTGATTTTCATTATTATTATCCACAGATACATTCTGCAAACTTGGAGTCTGCAAACTTGGAGCATCTACAATGGGCAGATCAATGGTGACTTGAGGTGCATTTAATTCTTTTTCAATGGCCTCTAATTCTGAAAAAATAATTTCACCATGAGAATTTTTATTGTTTCTTCCGTGTTGCTCAGTCTCATCACTCGAGTTCTCCCCCTAAGGAGATGAGTCCAAAACTCACCCTGTGAAGTATGGTTATGTTTCATGGAAGGATACATCCAAGGAGACTTGCAAATTTTTAGTGCATAGATCATAACATCGGTAGCCCTTTTGAAAATATGAATATCCAACAAAAACACATCATGTGGCACAAGGATTCAATTTGCTTCATAAGAGTTTGGGAATCTGAATATATATGGTACACCCAAAAAAAATTTGGTTCGATATTTGGATGATGCGGAATAGAGCGAAAAGATTTTAATTTTTCTTATGGAGTTTGAAAGTTAATAACTCGGAAAGGAACCGCATTGGTAAGATACATAGCAGATTTGACTGCCTCCCTCCAATAAGGCCGCCGACATGTTCATCCCAAAAAGAGATGTACATACCACCTCCATAATTTCCCTATTCTTTCTTTATTCCAACCCATTATTGGGTTGTATACATACAAGAAGTATGATGTCGTATTCCTAACTGGCTTAAATATTCATCAAATGAAGCATCAACAAATATCATGGCATTATCAGATTGTCAAATTCGAATTTATTGTTGATATTGGATATGAAACATATTGTAGAACTCCTTAGCCATAAATGTATCACTCCTCTTGTGAAACAAAGATACCTATGTAAACCTAGTGCATTCATCTATAAAAGTAATAAAATAACGAGCATTTGAGAGGGATGGATACTTTGCAGGTCCTCAAATATCATAGTGTATAATAACAAAATGTTGAGGGAATTTATTTAAACTGGGTGAATAAGGAACACGGTGATTTTTAGTTAGTTCGCATACATCACATTTAAAATCTGAAATATCTAAACCAGAAAATAACTTGGGCCTAAGTTTCTTAAGGTACCCAAAGGAAATATGACCGAGTCACCTATTCCATATCGAAATACTATCATGAGTCTTATTAAGCCCACTTGTGTGAAATGTATGATGAAATTATTTTTTTCATCTTCAGTCAACTCCATAAAATACAACCGTTTAACACCATAATCAAGAGTCCTCCGAGTCAGATTGTCCCGAAATTTAAAAAATAAAAGGCCAAAATATTATGGTGCAATTGAGCGATGAGGTAACTTTTCCAACTGATAAAAGATTATAAGAAGTATGGAACCACTAGGACAGTATCAAGCGTCAAAGTATTAGAAACAACAATTGATCCCTCTCTTGTAATAGGAGAACTGCTACCATTTGCAGTAGAGATATCAGATTGATATGATGGTTTAAAAGTATGTAATTTGGTGGAATCATTCGTCATATGATCGGCTGCTCCTGTATCAATAATCCAAGCACTATTCTTAGTAGTGACTGAAAATACATCCATCTTACTAGAAATACCTGGCTGAGCAATATTTGCAATAGGCTTAGTTTTTTCTTCTTGGGTGGTGGATCTGTGATGTCCTTGCATAGCCATTGCTATTCTTTCTAGGCTTTTTTGAGAAATTCCACCAGTCCGAGTAGCCGATAATCTCATAAAAATATTTTTAATGTCCTTTCTCACCACAATAATTACAAATGAAATCATTAGATTTTTTCAATGATGGGTTACTGTGCCCTTTGTTTCGATGAACTGTCATGACTGAGCTTTCGGGAATTGAGCGAGGACCCATGGTCTTCCTCTGTTGAAATTTCTGTCTAACATATGTATATGTACTTTCCAGATCTAGCTTTGGATCCTTTCGTAGAATCTTACCACGAACTTGATCAAATTCTGCATCAAGTCAGCTAAGGAATATATGAACTTGCAGCCTAGACATTATGGAATGCATACGCACGACTCCAACAACTGCTTTTTCCTTTGCGGTTATTCGATGATCAATTTCCTGAAAGATTTCCACCAGTTCATTATAGAAAGTAGACAAAGGTCAATCATTCTATTTGGTGGTGAAAGACTTTTATTTAACTCAAACAAAGATGTTTCCTTAGATCCATCATAGAAGATTTTTGCAACAGCTTCCCATATCTCTTTGGTTGTGGCCAGCTAGATAAATCATTGTATGAGATGAGGGCTCATTGAATCAATCAACCAACTCTTAACTCTGTTGTCTCAGTAATCCATGTTGCAAGCTCGGATCATTCGTTGTTGGTTTTGCCTTTTCTCCTGTCAAATACTCAATTTTATTTTGTGGGCCAATACGTATCTCCATCAATTGTATATAGAGGGAAAAATTTATTTTATCAAGAATAATACTGGTAGGGAAAACTGAATTATCTTGATGGACTATGACAAATGGTGGAAGAGAGGTGGTGGGAATGGTAGAATTTGTCTGGTCTCCCATTGTGAAGGAATTAAAAAAAGTTCGGGTTTCGTTTTGATATCAATCAAAAACGCTCTGATACCATGTTGCACTGTAAGGATACAAAACTTTTAACATAATTCTTTCGTATTGTATTCTCATCAAGAGGTACACCGGTCATATTTAAACATGTATTTACTGACTCGGACTTCTAGCTATTCTAGGAAACAAATATATATATAAGGTAAACAAGAGATATTCCCTAATTATGAAATTCCTATAATTATTTTGAATCCCTATAATCATGATTTAGTATAATTATATTGATACTCTTATAATCATACTAACATTTAACAAGCTAAATTATAATTATTTCAAGTTTTGAAATATTAGAAAATAATAAATTGGCAATTATGTCATAGTATTAACTTGGGTAAGGGTTGCGAGAATGCACGCCTCGCCCATCATGTCACTGTTGAATACATGTATTTCTCTTTGAGTGATTTTATAGTCATTCAACTTTTGATTTTCTTTTGCATTAACTGATATGAGACTCATTAAATATTTAAGAAAATAATTAAATGATAATTTTATCTATTATAAAGTATTTTAATAAAAAGTAAAAAATTAAATCTATATTTTTAAGAGCTTTTGTATTTTTAATATAGTACAAATAGATAGATTATTAATGACAATTTCGATAATTCACTTTGGGTTCATAATCAACTTACACTAGGCTGTGTGCTTACACGATTGAAATGTTTTGGTGATTAAGTGTGCTAGATTTCAAATCAAACAAGAATTCTTGATTTAATTCCCATCTTGGAAAAGAGTTTGATTTCTACTAAAATTTAATATCAAATAATCATGTATACATTATATTTTTGGTAAGTTGAAGGTGTTACGTTAGGTCTTTATTGTTAAAAAGATGTTTTTGAAGATTGTTTCTTTGTTGGTTTTGAACTGCTCATGCTATTAATGTAATCTACCTATAAATACGAAAAAATTTATTTAGTGAATCATATAACCAACACTATTTATGTGAAATTATTTTATTTTTTAACAAGTAGACATTTGCTTATTTTAAGTTTAAAATAAAAAAGGTATTAAAGTTAATAGTATTCCATAAATAAATAGTTTAGCTAGCAATAAAAAGGAAAAATTTATATATATATCCCAAATCAACGATTAGGAGAATGGTAACAATGATATTAATTTTTTAATTATTATTTTAGTATGTAACCATTAATCTTTGTAACATAACAGAGGAACAAATTTTTCTACATAATTTGTTTATTTTCAAAACTTTGATGATGATATTGGTCTTATACCTTCTTTTTTTTAAAAAAAATTATTATTCAGACATAGTGTTGTATATGTGAAGTTCTATTATTAAATTAAAATCTAGTTGCTTTAGTATTTTTTTATGATAAATATTAAAAGTATATATTAAATGAATAAAATTATAAATACGAATATTTACATAATCACGAACCAACACAATTTATAAATATATAAATAGATTTAATTCTCTATAGTGATTGTTAATATTTTGCAATTGCATATTTAATCAAACAATAAAAATTTCGAAAAATAGTCTATTTTAGATCTACGATAAAAATAAAAAAACAGAAAGAAAGAAAGTGAAAGAAAGATTTTTTAAAACATTGCAATGAAAATTCTTTCTAATGCCAATTTTGATAACATTATCTAATCACATATTTTGAATACATTTTCCTTTTTTTTTCCTAGCTAAGCATTTTAATTAGGAAGAGAAATACTGAATTTAATATTACATTTTTTATTTTAAACTTAAATAAGTAAATGTCCACTTGTCAAGAAATAAAATAATCTCACATAAATAGTGTTGGTCAATGTGACTCACAAAATAAAATTTCTCCTAGCTTGTTATTTTTATAAAGGCAGTTTACACACTTTCTGGGGGAGTCTTCAAAGCAAAACAGATTAGCGTTAATCTTTTAGATTACTAAATTGTCACTTGAATTTAGATTATAATTGTTTAGTGAAATTTAGTTAAATCCTATTGAGTTAGATCATGATTTTTACACTTTTTCAACTGAATGATGTTTAACCAAAAAATTTGTGTATTCATTTACTTATTTAATTGTATTTTCTTTGCATTAATTAATCTGAACGTAAAAAGAACCTATTTCATTGATTTTATTTTTTTATATTAAATCTCCGCAGGTGAATCGGGAATTAATGTTGTATTTCATTTGATAAAGTTTGATCACGACACAAGGATAGAACCTATCCTTCAAAAGAGTAATGAGCATCAACAAAAAATATATTTCATTGATTAGTTTATTTAAGTTAAATAAAATTAAAGTTGAGACAAACTTTTGTAACTTAGAGTCCGACATTAAACGGACAAAAATTTTTTATAAAATTTTAAAACGGGTAAGTGATATTTGGTGTTATTAAAACGGAGGCAACGAAGTTCTATTAATATTTTTTTTTAAAAAACATTATTGAATCTCATTGGACAGCCAACGAGGTTCCATTATTTTTTTTACACTTTTTACATATCAAAAAATAATGTATATATATATATATATATGATGGAACCTCATTGAACAACTAATAAGGTTCGATTAATTTTTTTTTTTTTTTTACTTTTTACATGTCAAATAAAATTTTAGAAAATAACAAATTTTGGAGAACCTCATTGACTACCAACGAAGTTTCTTTAATATATTTAAGCACCATTAAATATATATTGCATTGAGCTCACAGTGATGCACAAATATGAAGAACTGTTGTCATGAACACCCAGATATTCTTCACACCATTAAATCCATGATGCCAATTTAGTACTCCCTGCATTTCAAAATAAGTGGTGCTTTCAGTTTAGTTTGATCACTATTCATTCCTAGACAGAAAAATATAATTTTATTCATTTACTTCTAATAAATATCTTGAAAAAGATGTAACTCTTTAATACTTTCTTGATTACGTAACACTCTCTCCACTTAAATAAGGGTAAAATTGGAAAAATATTATTAATATTTTCTTAATTATATAAAATAATATTTATTTAAAATAAAATTAAAAGATCAAAACACCACTTATTTTAAAACGAAAGAATTAAAATTTTATAAGTAATTGACAATCTTGAGACTTCTAGTTTCTGGTACATGACACAATATATGGTTAACATCATAAAGAGTTTTATTCTGGAAAAGCAAGTCTAAAACAACTTTATACCATAATGGAATCACAAGAAAATATTATTTTAAGTGAAGTGTGATTTTCTTTATAAGCGAAGACTATTATTATAAAGGCATAAGAAAGACGTAAGTCGTTCTGTTATCGTATTCTGAGGAAGGACCAGATTATATATTCAGCTTTACATGTCGAGAAGGCAGGATAAATCTCATAAACAACACTCCTGGATAATATTAGCCACCTAATCAAAGGCAAATTTTAAGGAATAGTTTTATTTCAATCACCAGAAAAAGTTTGAGATAAATATATACACAACTGTCAGACAAGGATAAGGTCATTTTGGTAATATAATAAATATACATCATACACATAATTTTTTATTTTTATTTTTCTTAAATCCTAAAAAGTAAAAATAAAAAGAAAAAGAAAAAAATTAAGAAACTTTGTTGGCTGTCCAACAAAATTCTTTAAATCTTTTTTTTTTAAGAAATTCCGTGTGATATGTAAGAAGTAAAAAAAAAATTAAAGAAATTTTATTGGACAACCAACGAAGTTCTCCAAAAATTATTTCTTTAAAAAAATTTCGTTTGATATATATATATAAGGCCGTGCTGAGCAAAATTTTTGTTAGTTGCAACAGCCAAAAAAAAAAAAAAAGAATTTGGATCCAAAGAAATTTGAAGAAAAAAAGAAATGAAGAGGATGTGAGGAAAAGTTTTTTGATCTTTAAAAAGTTTAGCATTAAATCGAAGTATTAGGAATGAGGAAAAAGGTATAAAAAAATGGTGGTGGGTTAGGGCTCAAGCTGGATGTCATATTAGTGGAAAAAGAACTTCTACGCATTTTGAATAGGTGAAAAACACGCGCAACATATCAACTGTATAAGTGTTAAAATAACATAGCGGGATTCTATATGAGGTGTTTAAAATAAATAAGGCTCAGTTGAAATGTCTATTTAAACTAAAGAATAAATCAAGTAACATACATACAGGGGCCAGATTTACCTTGATCCTGGGGGTATTACATGACACTGTTTCAATAAAATTATTTTCTTCTAAACAAAGATAGATATTAGCTTGGTGGTCAAGCGCTTGCATTTCTCTCAAGAGGTCATGTGTTTGAACCCGCCCAACCTCAAATTTTTTAAAAATCTGTCATTCATTTAATAGCTCTAAAAAAACTGTCACTTAAATAAAACTCTAGTTAACACTATTGGCTGCCCACTTTTCAAAAGTATTTGTGCCGCATTAAGTTAATACTTTATTTTTTACGACAATTATGTATTTGATTGAGTTTTATATATTGATATGATTTGAGTTTTATTTTTATGATATAATATTATTATACTAATTTATTCATTTTTTTACTTTTTTAAATTGCGACACCGCTCATAAAAAATTTTGCGTACCCCCATAGGCGAATTCAGAATTTGAAAACTATAGGTGCCATACCATTTTAAATATAGACTTGTTGATTAAATCGATCAAATAACCTATTTTCGATCTTATAAATAGAAACTTGGGTGCAACTTCAGTTCGATTGTTCGTCTTTTCGATTTATAAAGACAAATCGATCGAACAAAAAAAATAATGATAACTCGGTGAAAAGGAAAAAAATACTTCCAACAATATTAGTATTTACATAAATATATATATATACACACACACACACACACACGTCATTCATTTGAAAATGCACTCGACGAGTTTTTATATTCCTAAACACTCAATAATGACATAATTATTTATATTTATAAACACTTCACGCTCTATGAAACAAATTAAATATAAAGAGGTTGAAGAATTTTACATACATAATTCTCATGTCGTCCTTTATTGCAACATGTATTTTATTTGTGTAAATTAAAAATTTCGATAAGATTTAATTGTTATAGCTTAAACTATTTTTTATGCATTTTATCCAACTGCTTTAGATAATAAAACAAAAGTAAGAGAAAGTTACTGTCGAGTTTCTGAAATTTTGACAAAAAGAGAGGAGAAAGGATTTGTTGGAAGAAGAAAATTATTACTCCTTCTGTCCCAATTTATATGACATCATTACACCAGATTAAAACTTTAACAAAGAAAAAAAAAGACATTTGAAGTTTGACATTTATGTGGCTATAAAATATTTCAATAAGAATAAAAAGAGAATTTTAAATTAAAGTTGTTTCTAATTATAAAAAAATAATCTTTTTTTTTTTGGAATAGACTAAAAAAAAAGTGCATCACATAAATTGAGACGAAAAAAGATAATATTTTGTGCTTAAAATAAAAAAGGTGAAAAAGAAAATTAACAAAAATTAAAATGAAAAACTCTCAGCAAAAATGAAGTTATGAATTTTGACAATATAGGTATACAGATAAATTTTAATGTAAGTTGGTTCGAATCTGACATTAATTTTTTGGGCAAAATAAAACAAAAAATGCCACATAAAATGTGGACATCAAATTGTGCCAGTT
Source organism: Datura wrightii (assembly GCA_035772735.1). Taxonomy (NCBI): domain Eukaryota; kingdom Viridiplantae; phylum Streptophyta; class Magnoliopsida; order Solanales; family Solanaceae; genus Datura; species Datura wrightii. The sequence continues at coordinate 16,690,168 of JASDFA010000019.1, read as the reverse complement.
GAGATTAGAACCCGCAACTAAGAGGCAATAAACTTGACCCGTAACCACTGGTAGGGGTGGGCATTCGGTGTTTCGGTTCATTTTTTAAAATTTTGGTTCGATTTTTTCAGTTTTGATTTTTCATTTAGTGTACCGAAAATCTAACCAAATTAATTCGGTTCGGTTTGATTTTTTCAAATTCGGTTCGATTTTTCTAATTCGGTTTTTTCAGTTATGGGCCTAATTAATGGGCTATTTTTTTACTTACAAAATGAGCTACTTTTTTTAATTAAAAAATGAGTTGTTTTATCTTTTTAAATTCAAAATAAATTATTTTAAGTTTGAATTCTAAAGTTTAATTCAACTAAGCTTAATTTTAACTTTTTAAGTAAAGAAAATAGCGGGATCAATTGATTTACATTTAGTAGTACGTACATAATATTTGATAATAAATTTTCTCATATGCTTAATATCCTTATAACAAACCCAACAAAAAGTTAAGGGTCTTTTAAGATTTCAATAATCTATGGTCCCTAATTTCTTGTTAAATAAATATTATATTGCATCTTTCTTTCAAAGCATATTAGTAATCATAACAATTTTCTTAACATGCTAAAACTATTATAAAATTTGTTATTGGTAAAAAAAAAAACTTAAGCAATTGTGTCAATTATATAAATAATTCTCTAAATAGGCTTTGAGATTTGAGTTGGGTGTAGTATTTTTATTTTTTTGAAATTAAGTTATAATTTTATTTTTAATTTTTTATTTTTACAAAATATACATATAAAATTTCGGTTAAACCGAAATATCGAAATTTCAAAATTCTAAAATCAAAAACCGAACCAAAAAATCAAAATTTTAAGAAAAAAGAACCGAAATCGAACCGAAAAATTAAAAAATCGAAATCGAAAAACTAAATTAATTTGGTTCGATCCGATTTTTCGGTATTTATACCCACCCTTAACCACTGGCACTAGGCACACACTTGTTACTATGGGTGCCAAGTTTAATATTTATCATATATATATATATATATCAGCTGAAGCCTCTGAATGCCGTGACACCTTTATCCTTATACATAAATCCGCTCCTGCGTACGCCACTACATGCATATGATAACTAACTTGAACAATATGAAAATACACTATATATACCTATATTTTATAATTAAAAATAATAAAAATAAATTAAAAATTATAAGTTAGAAATTCTAACTTTAGTCACAGGTCCTCCGGTGGCTAACTTAGACAGCATGGAATTACACTATTTATATTTATAATCTATAGAGAAACAAATTACATAATAAATAATATATTTCGTTTGTAGCAAAAAAAGAAAAAGGGTAGTGAAGTATAGCCACATGCTTTGGAATCATGGGGATTGATGGAAAAGCAATATTTGGTTGACGTGGAAAACATTGTTAGAACACTCTTTTTATTCCTTTCACCTAAAATATTCCGTCCTTACATATATAATACATTTTTATATATTTAAATATTTTATTTTTCCTGTTGCAATCACGTGATTGTCACGTGGACCCACCACGATGTTTTCTAATCATCACGGGACTTTTAGCACTTTACTAAAGAATTCTCTTTTTGGTCCAAACTCTCTTTGTTGTTTTATATTTTATTGTGTTCAGGAAAAATAAGTTACTCTGCCCTTTAACTTTATGATTTAAAGTGAATATATTTAAAAAATATTACATAATTTTATAAAATTACGTTAATTAATTTTTTTATTTCTTTAGATCTGACTCAAATAAAAAAATGCCTTAATTTTTCTTCTACTCAATCATAAAATAGTTGGGATGAATCTGAATAAAAGAGGAACTGAATTATTTTTAATTGGGCCGGTTTTGACAGGGTAAAAAAGGGAAAAATTATATAATATAGCACAATTATGAAACTATTTACATATAATAACTACAATTTTAAAAAATTACATAATGACTTTATTTCATTTAATGTGTCATTTTTTCCTTTTTTACTGTGCCTAGGGGTGGGCAAAAAAACCGAAAACCGAAAATTGAAAAATCGAACCGAACGGAATTAATTCGGTTTTTCGGTTTCGGTTTTTTCGGTTTTTCGGTTCGGTTTCGGTTTTTTTTTTTTTTAAATTTTGATTTTTCAGTTCGGTTTTCAGTTTTCATATTTCGGTTTTTCGGTTTAACCGAAATTTTACATATTTTTTTTTTAAAAAAAATTATAACTTAATTTCAAAAAAATAAAAATACTACACCCAACCCAAATCTCAAAGCACATTTACATTTAGAGAATTATTTATATAATTGATACAATTGCTTAAGTTTTTTTTTACAAATAACAAGTTTTATAATAGTTTTAGCATGTTAAGAAAATTCTTACTATTATTAAATTGCTTTGAAAGAAAAATGAAATATATAATATTTATTTAACAAGAAATTAGGGACCATAGATTATTAAAATCTTAAAAGACCCTTAACTTTTTATTGGTTTTGTTATAAGGATATTAAGCATATGAGAAAATTTATTATCAAAAATTCAAATGTTATGTATGTACTACTAAATGTAAATCAATTGATCCCACTATTTTCTTTATTTAAAAAGTTAAAATTAAGCTTAGTTGAATTAAACTTTAGAATTCAAACTTAAAATAATTTATTTTGAATTTAAAAAGATAAAACAACTCATTTTTAATTTAAAAAGTAGTTCATTTTATAAGTTAAAAAATAGCCCATTAATTAGGCCCATAACCGAAAAAACCGAACCGAATTTGAAAAAAACCGAACCGAACCGAACTAGTTTGGTTCGGTGTTCAGTACACTACATGAAAAATCAAAAATCGAAAAAACCGAACCGAAAAACCGAATGCCCACCCCTAACTGTGCCCATATTCAATACCTAAATATCCTCAAATGAATGTCCAACCCTCCCCTCCCCCCTTCCATCTTCTCTCTCTCCCTAGTTCTTCATCATCAACCCGATTTCTCCTCCTGTCAAACCCACGATTCTCGCCATTCTCTCTTTTCTGTCTCTAGAATCCATTCAAATCAAGTAAGTTTCATTCATAATTTTTATTTATTTTTCAATTTAAAATATATATTTTTTATATTGTAGATAAAATTCTTTAACCGTATAAAATCATTGTTCTTCTGTAATCAAATCTTTATGATATTTTGAAATCTCAAATAAATTTTAGAAAAATTCTGTTAATTGGGGTAAGTTATTTTCTGATTTTGAAAATCATATTCGTGTATGTTTATAGTTTATGCATTATATTTATTTGATACATTCAAATACATAATCCTTTATGTCATTTTCAAAATTTTACATATGCAGATACATATAAATACAAATAATGTTTTTGGTTTGAATGGTTATGTGTTCACCGGTAGACCACATTTTTTTTAGTACTTATATATGTGTTTTGTTGAATAATTATGTATTTATCAGTGGAAACTATTTATTTTAAAAAACATACATTTTAGTACTTTTTGATACATTCAAATACATAATCCTTTATGTTATTTTTTAGAATTTTACATATACAGATATATATAAATACATATATAAGTATTTTGTCTGTATTTTATGATACGAACTATTCATTTATTATTTCTTTATTCTAATTTACCATTATGTAATAGGAAATAAATATTTTCGTAACTTTTTTCTGTTTTTGTTTTACAAGTTGTTATCGTAGATAAGAATTCTATCTGTTATTAGAATCCTTTAATTTAAGGAATGCAATAATTATCAGTTGAGTAAAAAAAGGTAACTGATTATTTATGTGAAACATAATCCCTAAAATCACTCACCTAACCAACCAGAGTTTGTATTTGTATTTTGATACGTTTTACCAATGGTAAATACAACACATGTCACATAAAATATTGCTATTTTATGTAAATAAGTAAATGTTGTTACTTAAGCCTATTTTCTTTCAAATTATTGCCATTTCTGAAATTTTCTCGTGAAAAAATGAGTGTGGTAGCTTTTAAAAGTCATGTGACATTTTTAAAATTAAAAATTAGTTTTAAATTTTTTTAAATTCAGTCTGTTAATAAAAAATAGTAAATATGCATCATTTGGTAGACGACGATATATATATATACATTATTTATTAAACGATAATAATATATATACATCACTATTTTAATAAAAAATATATCCGCTTTAAATCGCTAAGTTAAAAAATATATTTACCCTGTCCAGATAGTTGTAACAATATTCCAGGATATTCATGACTTGCACGTGTCTTTCGGGTTTTATGAGTTTTGTATTGGTTTGTGTTTTTGTTCTTCTTCTGCATTAATATAGTGAGATATTGTCTTATTTGTTGAGGGTCCTTAGGGGCATAGTTAAGAACCTGGCAAAGAATATTTTAATTTATAAAGTAAATAATTTTTATATAATTGAATATATTTAGTATTTTAAAAATTAAATTACATAATATTTAATTTTATAATAAATTTTTTTATAATTTGTCCTCAAATTATTTTATATATATATATATATATATTATACTTGAGATGTATTTTAAAAGTATTTACGATAGATTTTAACTGAGCAAAGAAAATCACTCAAGGGAGTTAAACAAAAAACACCAAGCAATATTAAAGAAAAAAACTGAAAGGTAACAAATTAATAATATGAACAAATAAATAAATAAATAAAAATGAATCAAGAAATTAACTTCGCCAACCTCCAACAAGCGGAGATGATTAGTCAATGAGGTTTTAAATAAATTTCTTAAAGTAATTAAAAAAAGTTAAAATAAAATTTATTCTTTTAAAAAAATTAGTAAAATTGTTCGCCCTTCATGCAGTAACTAAAAACATCAAAAAATTTTAAAATATTATTTTTATAAATTTAATTAAAATATTTTTTAATATAAGTATAAAATTAGTAATATATTAATAAAACCAAGCATATAAACATTTTTTTTAGAATTAAAACTTATATTTAACTGCATCTTTTCATTATCAATATTTTTTATAAAAAGGGAAACAGGCTTACAGATATTCTTTTTTTACTTTATATAATATTTTTTTTATTTATTTTAATTATTACGATAAGATTTGTACATCCATTAATAACAAATTAATAGAATTGATAATTTGACTAATATAATTTTATTAATTTTTTTAAAAATATACAATAATAATTCTTTTCACATTTTAGAATAATTTTAAGCATTAAAGGTAGAATTGAAAAAAATATGATTAATTATCTTTAAAATTTTAAAACTAGTAAATATTTTAAAATAATTATTTTTAATATACTTAACAATTAAAATAAAACACAAAGAAAGTATCTATTTAAGGGTTTTAATACATAATTGTATTAATTTAATAATAGAAATAGATTTTTTTCTTTCATAAGATAGTAAGTATTTAGACTATGCTATATTTGAAATTATAAAAAAAATAAAATACAAGTGAAACATTTTTTTATTTAATATTTAGAAAGAATATTTTAGAAAATAGAAAAATAAAAGAGGGTATTGTCGCGAAGTTCTAGGTTTGTCAAAGAATCATTACTTTTACTTAAAACTTAAATATCTAAAATATTATTCTTACACGGAACGGAACCCACAATGAGTAATTCGACCCTTTGCCACTAAGCTATAATGATTACTTATGGCTAAAGTGTTTAATATTTAATATATATTTAAAATTTATATATTCTTTATTTTTAATATATTTAGAATATTAGATTGATCACACTAAATATAATATAGTTCTGCCCGTGATTGTTCTGTCGTGGTCTAAAGGTCAATTTGGATCGTAACATCTAATAGATTTTGCCTCCTTCCGCATTCTGGTGCGAGGTGAGGCAGTTTGCCATACAGGATCAATGTTTTTTTAATAAAATAATTATAAATTTATGTATAAAAATTTAATTGCCAAATGGTCTGAATCGTTGGTAATTCGACTTCAAAGATTTTGATTTGACCTTTTATTTAATTAATTCAAATTCCCAGATTATACCTTTGGACAGTTGGAAGATTTGACATGAACCCAACCATGTAGACTAGTCAAGGAAAAATTAATACAGAAAATGAAGAAGGAAATAATGCCCAACCTTCATAATTCTAAGGAGGCTAGGAGACCGCTAAAAACCAGGTCAAGGACCTGCTATTCTATGGAAACAAAACCTATCTAAGTCAGATGTTATAGAATTTATGTTCGAAAAAATAAATCACAGATAAAAGTGCACGACGGTAGCAACAAAAGAATAGTCAAGTTTAAATTCTTCGAATTTATTTGAACCAAGAGGAGACCTCAAATACAGTTTTATATAGGTTTAAGCAGCATCTAATTATCAACAAATATAAATATCACAAGACAAATAAATCAACCACATAAGACACCAAATTTATGTAGAAAACCTCTTTAGTGTGAAGAGTAAAAGTCACAGGACATAAACTACACTATAATTAACAAGAATTACACGAAACGAATGTTCTCCAAAATGGCCACCAAATAACTATCAGCGAGCAACAATATATAAGAGATAACACCAAAAGCTAGAGAAGAAAAGGAGCAAAATCATTCAAAAAGCGCAGATACTGTTCACGGACAAAAATATGGAGCTACAAGACTCCAAATTCACTTCTGCCAGTTTGAAATCAAAGATTAAGATTATAGAAACAATTTGAACCAGGTTGTTAGGGCTGAAATTTTTTGTGCGAAAATATGCATTTTTCTTTATTTTGGCTGTTGTAATTTTTATTTTGTGTCCTCAAAATAAAACCTAAAGAGGCCGTACATATACACCATGATAGTGGGATTATGGGCAAAAGTGGACTGGTCCAAATTGGGGTTTTATTTATCCACATAGGAAGAAAAAAAGACCTAAAATTCAACAATTCTCCCTCTCCCGACTATGTGGGGGAGACTGCCATTCCAGCGATCATGCAACACTCTTCAAACTTTCCCCTTGGCAAAGCTTTAGTCATCAATGTTGGAGTCATTATCATCCATATGAAGATTCTCAAATTCAAGAAACTTAGAATCCAACACACCTCGAATCTAATGGTATCTCACATCAATGTGTTTAGACCGGCCATAAAATATAAAATTCTTTCCAAGATGAATAGCACTTTTATTATCGCAGTAAAGCACATATCTATCTTGAGCACGACCAAGTTCCCTCAAGAATCTCTTCATCCAGAGAAACTCTTTACAAACTTCAAAAGCAACAATAAGCTTGTCTTCTGTATTAGATAGAGCAACATATTTTTGCATTTAGATTGCCAAGATACAACTGCCCCTGCAATAGTAACTAAATAGCCTGAAGTAGATTTGTGAGTATCAACATTACCTGCCATATCTGAATCGATGTAACCACAAAGAATAGATTTTCCTGTCCCAAAATACAAACTCAAACTAGAAGTGCTACAAAGGTATCTCATTATTCACTTCACTGCATTCCAATACTCTCTTCCTGACTAGAAAGAAAACAGCTAACAATACCAACAACATGAGCAATATCTGATCTTGTACAAATCATTGCATACATCAAACTACTAATAACTGAAGTATAAGGAACTTTCTTCATATCTTCCTTCTCATCATCACCGGAAGGACACTTCTTCATGCTCAATTTGAAGTGCATAACTAAAGGTGTACTGACAATTTTAGCTCTATCCACGTTGAACATGTGAAGTACTTTCTGAATATACTTCTCTTGTGATAACCACAACTTCTTGGTCTCTTTGTCATGGACAATCTGCATGTCGGGAATCTGCTTTGCTGATCCTAAGTCTTTCATAGCAAAAGACTTATTTAACTCTTGCTTCAACTTCTGAATCCTACAAGCATTATGACCAACGAGCATGTCATCAACATAAAGTAATAAAATAATAAAGTCATTAGAAAATTTTGCTCAAACAAACAATGGACTAAAGAAGTCTTCTTGAAGCCCTGTTGACTCATAAAAGAACCAAACTTCCTGTATCATTGTCTGGGAGCTTGTTTCAAACTATACAAACTCTTCTTTAATTTGCAAACATAATTCTCTTTTCCCTTGACTATAAAACCTTTTGGCTGCTTCATATAAATTTCTGCATCTAAGTCACTATGGAGAAAAATAGTTTTAACATCCATTTGCTCAACCTCTAAATTCAGACTTGCAACTAAGTCTAGAACCACGAGAATGGATGACATCTTCATAACTGGAGAGAATATCTCATCAAAATCAACTCTCTTTTTCTGGTTAAATCTCTTTACAACTAACTTAGCCTTGTAACGTGGAACAGGGTTTCCATCTTCATGTTTCACCCTAAAAACCCACCTGTTTTTCAAAGGTTTTCTACCTTTAGGTTACTTAACCAAATCAAAAGTATGATTATCCTGTAAGGATTTAAACTCATCTTCTATAACATCAAATCATCTTTATGTTTCTTCACTATTCATGGTCTCGACAAGACTCTCAGGTTCTCACTTGCCAGTCAAGAGTACATACTCATTGGGAGAATAACGAGATGAAGGAATTTTCTCTCTAGTTGATCTTTTAAGAGAACTCTCTGTAGCATCAATAGCAGTTGGTTACTGCCCAATGATGACACTCAAACTCACACTCCTGATAAAGTATGATGCGGACGTTGTCAATAAAGAACCCAACAAAGGTTAGAGTCGAACCCACAAGGAATATGGTAAGATATAGACTAACACAAGTATTTAAGCTTTTAGGTATGTTATCTCCAAAAAGAGGAGTTTATAGAAAGCAACTATAAAAAAAGATTGAAAATCGGTTATTGTTTATCAAGATTTGTAATTAACTAGGGTAAGTATTCACCATGGATTCATAACTACTTTGGGCTTACACTCGTGATTTATCCCAATGCTTACTTGTAGAACTGATAACTATGGTTCATCCAAGCGACTGGTTCGTCCCTACTGGATGGCTATACTCAATCACCGGTTTAGGTCTCATGAGCGATTTTTCAATTCAACCATTATCAATTTGTTTCAAATTAACTATCTTGTGTCCGTAGCTCAATTTATACAATGACCTATAAAGATCAAGGCTTTATTGTTATTCTCTTTTAATCTCTACTTCTCTAAGTTCAAGAAAGTAAAAAATTCGGGCAAGTCTTAACGTTGCACTTCGTTAAGAAACATTAAAGATGAAGAGAATACAATACAAGTGTTTAGCATTGGTTTCGAATCACTTTGTGCAACCCTTGTTTGTTAATCCGCCATGGTTCCCACAACCCTAGTTGTGGAGGTTTTAGCCTCTTATGATTGCAAGATTGTTATTAGCATTCATAGACAAACACATAATTGAATACTTACGACGATGATTGAAAGAAAACCTGCTTTGAATATTGCAAGAATTGATGTTGAATAATCTAAAAACAAAGAAGAAATTCAAAACAAGAAATCTCCAAGACATGAATTAAGATTCACAACAACTTGTCTCTCTAATTGCGTCTCTTTGCTTCTTCCTGCTGAAAATAACCTACAGAGTATTTGTACAAATAATTGAAACCTTCTCCTAAGTAAGCAGGGAAACTACCAAAAACTGTTGCTGCCTTCACCTACGACCCGTAATAGGATTGTACGAGTCATTCCTTGACTCATACGTTGGTTGGCTTCTGCTGAATCTAGCTAAGTATTGTCTTCTGGTAAGACTCGTACCAAGAACCTACAAGTCGTACAATCTTCCCGTGGCTTGATCTTGCAATTGCTGGCATCTTCTGTTAACTTCCACGGATGATATGGTACGACTCATACCTTTATACCACGATCCTTGAGTCCTTCTCGTACATTGAGTTCTTCTAGTCTTCTATTCTTCTACTCTTTTTCACGGTTCCTTGATACGGGTCTTTGGTAGGTCTCACGACTCGTGATTGCCACTCGTACCAAGATACTTGGTCGGTGCAATTTTCTCATGGAACTTCTCACAACTGCCATGATATGACTCATACCATGAGCCGTAACTTGCCTTTTCTTCACAATTTTCTCTTGAAACTTTCCACGACTCTTAGTACAACTCATACCAGGATGGGCGACTCGTACTGAGATCCGCACTAAGCCACTTTTTTGCATTTTCTCACTCTTTTGCATAATTCAGCTCCAACATCTATTTTTCTTGAAAACAAAAGTAAAAGTACCTCATATCCATATAAACACACCTAAGTCCATGCTATTTTTCTAGTTTTAAACGCCGAAAGTGCTGTAAACTCATAACACATCAACACTTAACTTAAAATTTTTGCATTTCCTCAGAAAAAGAAAATAAAAACTAAAAACTATGCTTAACTAGAAAGTAAACCTAGAATACCTACAACCAACACATGAACAAAATTTACACTATGAACCATAATCAGCTAATGACTCTTTTTTCTGTACAAACTAAGTCAGCTATGCACACATTTAACCATAATCAAATACATACAGGGATCAAGATATGCAACCAACTATCAACAGAGAATTGAGTTGTCACTAATGCTATTCACATAGATAATTGATAAAATACAACACGAACCAGGTACCCTCACAACAAATGAAGTCCCCAACACTCACTAATATATAACATGATGAACTTGGAACTAAACAAATGAGACTCTCACTCTCCCAAAGAAGTTTCAAATACTGCACATCAGATACCATAGGCTTGTCCTTTTTTTCTCTATTTCAGCTCTTCAGACAGCTAAACCAGGATCACTATAGGACTTTGTTCGATTTGTAATGTAGGCTTATGGCTGGGTATGGTAAATATGGGATAGGTGACTAAATCCTCCTTGGTACTACATACTCATGGCTCCACTTTACACTTTTTACCTTATTTTTTACCTTTTCAACTTTTCCTCCCTTTTCTTTAGTTTCACGCAATATATGAGTGTGGTGTTTTTTTCTCATCTTTTTTATTCCTTTTTCTCTTGTATTTTCCTTTTGCAGCTATTTTTTCTGTTTTTTTTGTCACAGCACACCTTATTTTAAACCTTTTTCTTTTTTTTCCTTTTTCACCTCCCCACAATCTATGCACCCCTACTATAGCCACCCTCAACTTAGCGATTTTTTCTGGCTTGAGGTTCATAATGTCCAAGAAGGGACCAGGGACAAAACAGGTTCATTATAAAAAATGGGTAAGGTTAAAGGTTAATCAAAGAAAAATGGTCAATATAAGGCTCAAAATCGGGATCAAGGGATTTGTCATCATTTGGTAGGGTCATTTAGGCTAAAGTGGCTAATCAATCAATAACAACCTTTAATCATCTCCTAACCAACTATCCTAAAGCATATGCAAAGACCAATCGAGCAAGTTCTAGATTGTTAATGCAGTATAGAACTAAGTATACAACCTCACTCACTCATGGTACCAGTTTGCATTGAATCTACCTATCCAGTTCATGCATGGCTAAACTACAACTACTCATGCTCATAATTTAAATTCCATATAAAGATCCACAAAAGTCATGCAATTGCAATTAACCTACGCAGCTAACAACAAAAATTTTCAACAGCGTCAATTTTTTCAAAAACATCAAACTAGTGCATTTATTGGTTGCAAAGTAATTTGAAGCTACTTATAATTAAACAAAAACAACATAAACATGTTGGTTCTAGTAGATAGCATACTCGAAGAAAAATAAACATGACAAGAAAAACCCTAGGATGAATCAAAAATCCCAAAAATACAAATACATCCCCCTTTGGAAAACATGCTTCGTCCTGAAGAAAAAAATATATAAGCACAAGAGAAAGGGACGTACCTATGGCACACTAAGTGCTCCTTTCATCCTGCAGAGGTGGTACCTCCGCTGCATTTGTGGCATTAGCTGTGGCCGGCGCACTCAACTGTACATCTATTGGGGGATTGGTTACACCCGCATCACGCTCGGTCACTTTCACGACCTCAGGATCAATTCTGGATATTCTGGCTCCCCCGAAGGGTCCTCGTCATCCACGATCACTCTCTGGGTAGTAGTGGTGCTCCCTGATCCTCTGGATCATTCCTGCAACTCTGACATATATGCATCGTGAGCTTGCAGGCTCTCTACTCTCGCCCGCTTTCTTTCTCTCTTTTCCTTATTTTTTTTCTTCTTTGAGGGCTCGTTTTCATCTTCCTATAAGACCCTCTTCTTACCTTTTCCTCCACTTGTACCGGAGGGGACCCAATATACCTCTAAGTCTAGATCCTCATCAAGCTCAGCATCTAAGTTCGGAAGAGTGGGAGCTGCTATGATGGCCGGTTGTCTGGATGACAGCTCGGTCACTTAGCTCTGAAGAACCACCAACCCCTCCCGGAGGCTACTAGTGTTTGGCTGCTCCGCCAAACACTCATTGAATCGGTGCTCGAGTCCGTCTATCCACCCACGCAGCCCTCTCACGGCCTCCTCAATCTCTGCCTTTACTCAAGGCTTGACAAACTCCATAATTGATTATACTTTCCTTTCGGCCACCTCATCCTCTCCGCAAACTTTTGGAAGAATTTATAAGGGATCAAAACATATCCAACTGGTGTGTAGCTCAGGAGACCCACTGGAGGTGCAGCAGAAGTGTTGGGAGTTGCCTCTGTATGACCGACCTCTGTAGATGGTGTCTCATCTTGTTCCAATAAGGTGGGGGCACTAACTTGCTCGCCCCTAGCTGCCCGTGGTACGGGGATTTCTGTTGAAAGTCTAGACCAACTCACCGGTTTTATTTCATTCTGGATTAGCCCTATATCTGTCGTCCTCTAGCCTCCGATCTCAACATTAACATCTTTTAGCTATCATAAACCAGTGTCTCTGCATATCCGATAGATAAGGCTCGAAAATGGCATGGTGGTGCTCAACCCAAGAGCACGATTCCAGATCTCATTTTCTATCACCCTTGGGACATTGATCTCATATCGAGACATGATGCATGCTACCAAAGCTGCTTTATCTTCACTGAGTGAATTTTCATTTACAGTTGGCACTAATCTGTGGCGGATTAGTGTCCAGCAGGCCCTCTCTATGAAGTTTAAAGAAGATTTGGTGACCTACTTTCCACCAGACACCCACTCAACTTCCTCCTTGTCCTCTGCTATAACTACGACTAACCACTTGAGCTGGCTTTGTCTCTCCTCAGTACCCAACTTCTTTATCCATTTAGCATCCCTCCGGTGGTTGAACTCCGCTATGGATGATGGAGCAATGAACTGCGGCCCATAGAGCATCCGACAATGGTTTTCTAAAAAATATTGACTTTTTGCCCCTGGACCAATACTTTGTCAAGTTTGGGCTGCTCCTTCTATCGCTTTCTAGTCTGTGCATTCTACTCTAACATCGCATAGTAATTGACATAAAACTCCCTGACCATCTCTGGACTGTATCAGTCAGGGATCCTACCACTCGAATCCATAGAAGCTAAAGATTCGCTTAATCTCCTCCACCCCATTCAAGGCACTGGTAAGGATTTGCAGTTCTTCCTGGATACTGCATCTGGGGGTGTCACTTGGATGTGAGCACCAAGCCCTGCTCATAAATTTCCTGATCCTCGGGCACCTGCCACCTTATAATATGCCTTCCTGAAGGCGGGGTCTGCTCAATTTCCTCAGCATAATCTCCTTTTTCGGACCCTGCCTCATCCATTCCATCTTCGGATTGGGCCTCCTCGAACTCCTCATCATCATTAGAGTCACTCTCGGACTCTTGAACCTGTTCCTCTGCTCCCTCTTCAAACTAGGGAGCAGTGACCGGAGCGGCAGAAGTGGCTTCGGCTTGTGCCTTTGCCTGAGACCTAGTGGTCCATGGCTCATTAGTGTCTGATGTCTCAACTCTGTACTCCTTCACCAAACCACTAGGGAAGCTGCCTTCTTGATCAGAGTTAGAGGGCTCATCTGTCAATGCCCTCTGAGCAACTATCTCCGCTTTAGCTCTTTTGTCCTAGGCAGATTTGGTTGCTCTTTTCTCCATTGCCATTGTACCTATGGAGAAAAAGAAATCAAGAAAAATACCTTATGAAGTTTTTCACGAGTCTATAGTACGGGTCTTACAATGGTGGTATTGATGAGACTGCGCAATAGCGCACACGCAAGTGTAAGTGGTCTTACAAGTAATACAGAGGCCCTTTTTAAGAGTCGGATGTCGAACCCACAGGGACTGGACCAATTCAGCTAATTATCAATTTCAAGTGTGATATTTACTTTCGCAAGTGTTGATTATAGACTTTTTTGATAAAATTTAATTAAGTCTAGGGCTGGTCACAAAAATACTCTGAAAACATTCAAGAAGCAACTAGGGCTAACGCCGGATAATCATGCGATACTATGCTTTGTAATGGTTTAAGTATAGAATTATCAATTGTCGTCTCACATAATTACAATTGCATGTTCATGGTCTTTCGAGCCTCTAAACACGACAAACTAGCCTCACAACTACATCGTTGAGCGGGCATGTGACATTCTAGTTCGTGGGCAATTCAATTACGTGGATGTGGTTTTCGGGGTTTATGCTCTTGATTAGGGACTTTCGTACCTCTAATCATTTAACCGAACTTAGCTTCACAACTACTTCTTCGAGTGGTGATGTAATAATTCTAAGTTGGTGTCTAGCTCATCCCGTTTTAACAACCAAGCAAGGCAAATTAGGTATAATTTCTTATCCTAACTGCGAATTATATCATAAGATACAAACTTGCTCCCTACATTCTTTGTTCTTGCCTAGGTTTACTTTCTCAAGCTTTAATCTAGGTGTAACGTGTGTGTTTTCATGGTGATCAATCATAAAAACAACCATAATTAAGAATTCAAGACAAAACAACAATTAATAACTTAAAACCAAAACAAAATCATGTAGTCACAATCATATCTTGTGGCTTCAACCCTAGAGGGAAGGGTTCTAGCCACTCAAGTTCGTATAATTACAAGAAAACATAACTAAAGTAACATACTTACAAGAATTGGTAGAAGAGAAGATGAAATTTAAGAACCCTAGGTGAATTCTCCCACTTCTCCCTTCACTCCTTGGCAGTTTTTCAGAATAATTTCGTGACAAAATGATTTTAGGAGCTAATGGACCTATTTATAGTAAATGAGAATTGTACAAAATTATGCCCGACATGGAATAGCTCCGTTTCACGGAGGTTATCGCGTGAATTTGCCTCCGTAACACGGAGGCATCGCGTAGACAATCTGGAAAACACATAAAATCGTCGCCAGGCAGAAGCTGACCGCGTTGGCAGCATGTCACGCTGCTTGTGCAACGCGTTTGATGGCATGTCACGGCCCTTGTCGTGCAGCCTGCCTGCCGTGGCACGTTGCCAACGCGCAGGTGGGCTGTTTCGTGCATCCTCCTTGCCGACTTCCGCGTTTTACTTCCAATTCCATGCCTCCACTTCACCAAATCATAGATTAGTTCCTCAAATTCATTTTAAACCTACAAAAACAAGAACTAATCATGTTGGTTAGTATATATATATATATTCACATTTACATAAAATTACATGAGAATGTATATAAATAAGTCGGTAAACAAGACAAAAGCTAAGTTATAACGTATCACTTGGGCATGCCATTTTTCCCAAGATCACCTACCCTACACTTAAAGCCTTGTTCGTCCTCGAACAACCCTTTTACATCTCATGTAGACTCACACATAGTTAATTTAACAAGATAATTCAAGCTACGACTATAATGATTATTTAAGATAACAAGTTAAAAATAGAGCATGCGCGATTTAATCAATGAAATGATATACAACTACGTTAAGATTTCCTAACCTGAAGAATCGACTCTCAATCTTAGCAAACTCATGCAAATCAACCGATTAGAAAATCCGACATGAATGTTATCTCTCATTAAACATGTGCCCTCACAACAAGAGAGTTACCCATTTTTACTCACAAATTTTCAAATCACAACGTATATGGGTATATGACTAGAATTACGCTCGCTCTCTCAAGGAATTCACATGCATCAAGTAGTGAACCATAAGCTTGCCCTTAGTGTTTTACTCCACTAATTTAAGGATGTTTGAACGTAAGATCAAGTAGGACTTAATGAGTTGTAATGTAAGACAAGGGACAGGTAGGTAATATTGTGGATAATAACAGTGGCTATCTTCCCCAAGCGCTTTTAATAAATTCAACCTTCATTAAGGACATCTCTTCTCTTACTTCACCCTCATTCTTTTCAATCTTGAATTTTCTCTCCTTGTTCCCATTTCTTTAAGCGCACTCAGCTTATTCGTAAGGGGTACTTAAGCAACTTTTTCATTCATTTATTTCTTACTCCCTACCAATACTCAAGCATTTTCAAACAAGTGCACCCTAGAACTTTCTCAACTTTTACAACTGCTACTTTTCCTTCTTTTTCCTGCTTCTTACTCCTTCACTCTTTCAGATTTTTTCCTTAAGCGCTTAGGAGTTTTGGATCAAATTCAAGGCTTATGAAAGAAAAAGGATTAAGCTTATGTTGTAGCTATCAAAGAATAGGCTTAAGGCTCAATGGGGCTCACTAGGATTCAACATTCAAGGTAGGTAAAGTGAGGGATAAAAATTAGGTTCATTCAAAGAAATGCCTAAATCATCTCCTACAGTCCACATCCTTCATTTCGTTTTATATACACACTAGGAAAGTTCTAGACATTCCACAAAGCACGGAATATTCGAAAAACTTACACTCACAACACATGCTCAATTCAAGACACATTCTGCAGACTCTTACTCAGCTAATTACAAGAATTCAAAATTAAGCTTCAATCACATTGAGTCAAATTCAAGAGCCTAAGTGTCTCAACTAAAGTTATCCACTTCTTACATACTTCAATATTAACCACACTTATATCTTACAATCATTCATAACACATAACAAGAACATCAAGCCATCAATTAGCTACGGGTTCAAAAACCAAAGCCTATTGACTAATTTTCCCTCAAGACGGTTGTCATCCATCCATCATCGTAAATAGTCTCTA
This sequence comes from Datura wrightii, assembly GCA_035772735.1. Taxonomy (NCBI): domain Eukaryota; kingdom Viridiplantae; phylum Streptophyta; class Magnoliopsida; order Solanales; family Solanaceae; genus Datura; species Datura wrightii. The sequence goes on along the minus strand of JASDFA010000019.1, from coordinate 16,673,308 downwards.
ACTATGACTAAAAACATTATATACAGACAAAGAAAAATTTTATTCTTCGGTTCAAAGACCCCACGTCGGAAAAGAACCGAAAAAAACCAACAGGTGGTGAAGTCATGCTTAATTCAAAAGTTTTTTCAATATGTATCAAGCACTACATTCATCAAAATCATTAAGCACAAAATTTTTGAAATTTCCCTCACCCTACACTTGAATCATGCTATGTCCCCATAGCATCAAATTAAAATTTAATAGGATGAGAAATACTCCCTGAGCCTCTATGCCTAGCTAATAACATGCTTTTCTTCAAATTTGCACAAGTGCGTATTCGACCCCGCACTTTTTATCTTCCATACTTATTAGCTTCCTCCTCCATGGGTACTCAGACTTCCCCTTCAACTGTGCTTAACTTTCCACCCAAAACAACACAAGATGAAAAATAAATGAAATCAACACAAATGCAAGAAATTAAAATGGTACCCATGGTACCCTTGGGTTGCCTCCCAAGCAGTGCCTAATTTTACGTCGCAGCACGACGTGGACTATCCTTTTCAGGACATCCTCATACCTGGGTTCCCTTTCAAGAACCATCTAGTTTTCTTTTGATTTTTAGAGGAAACAGCCTCCACTCTGTTCCTCTCTTCCTCCAACTTCTTCACAATCTGAAGCCCTTTATCAGATTCGGGCTGAACACTTATCATTACCTTTGGCTGTGGACCTGTGGAATCACTCACCCCACACTTAACCTCTGACAACACACTAACCTTACAAAGGTTTCTATAATGTGTGGGTGGGTTCATTTCTTGGTATACTCGGAAGATTTCTTCTTCATCCTCGACCCTCATTTTCAGGGTCCCTGCTCTTAAGTCAATTATCGCTCCTCCGGTGGCCAAGAATGACCGTCCCAAGATTAAGGGTACCTGGTCATCAACATGAAAATCTAAGATAATAAAATCAGCAGGTATAATAAACTTACCCATTTTGATGAGAAGGTCCTCTATTATTCCATCAGGTGCCACTCGCGACTTATCCGCCAGCTGCATCATCAATCTTGTTGGCCTCGATTTTTCCAACCCCAGGGTTTTAAATAAAGATAGGGGCATTAGATTAACTGCTTCCCCTAGATCACATAAAGCTCGTAGCACTTCAACTTTACCAATTTGTATGGGGAGTGTAAAACTCCCTGGGTCTTGAGCTTCTTAGGAATCTTGCTCAATACCTTGTGACTGTACTCCTCAGTCAGTGCTACCGTCTGGACATCCACCAATCTAACTTTGTTCACCATCACATCTTTCAAGTATTTAGCATACTTGGGCATTCCCTGCAAAACATCAATAAGAGGCAAATTTATGTGAAGTTCTTTGAAAATCTTAAAGAACTTTTTGAAGCATTCCTCCTCCTTGCTCTTTTTGAATCTCTGAGGGAATGGTGGTGGTGGTCTCTGTGCTGGATGCAATGAAGATTGTGCATTTTGTTGCACAACACTATGATTCTCTCCCTTTTCAGTGGATGATCCTTGTCTAGCCAACTCTGGCTGCACCTCATTTCTTTTCTCTTTTGGCACTGCATTAGCTAATTGCTTGCCGCTCCTCAGACTGATGGCATTGACCTGGCGGGGGTTAGGATCTGTGTCACTTGGTAGTCCTCCCTGCGGTCTTATGTTTTGAGAAGCTGCTATCTGACCCATCTGCTTTTCTAGATTGCGGGTGGCCAATTATTGATTCTTCAAGTCTGATGCCATCCTCGCCTGATTTTATGCTAATTGAGTCTGGGTCTCCATGATTTTCTGCAACTTTTCCTCAATGTTGCTGCTCAATTGGCCATCATTCTGCCTATTCTGCTGATACTGCTGCTGTTGAGGTTGTTGATAACTCTGCCTTTGATTTCCACCCGAAGAAAAATTTGGGTGGCTTTGCCAATTCTTGTTGTAATTGTTCCCAAAATTCTGATTGTTCCTTTGAACATTCCCAATAAAATTGACTGATTTCGGATTGGCTCCATAAATTTCTGCATTGTGCCCATTGTTTCCGCAAATTTCACACCAACTCGGAGCTTGTTGAACTGCATTAACCTGACCCTACTGTTGGTTCATACTTAATTTATTGAATTGAGTCATAATCTGATGCTGGAATGAAGCTAGCTATGCCGCTAAGGCATTCATACCATCTACTTCTATCAGCCCTGCTCTTTTTCCTGCCCCTCTCGATGACTCGCTGTGCCACTCTAGTTTTCTCTATGCAATTCTATTCAACAGCGTGGACAACTCATCATAAGTCTTCTCCAAAGCTTGCCCACCCGATGAAGAGTCTAGAAATATTTTTGTATGTGGGTCTAGACTTTCTATAAAGGTATGGGCCAGCACTTCATTGGATTGCTGGTGATGGGGACAGTCTCTCAGTAATGACTTGAATCTCTCCCAAGCCAAATATAAGTTCTCATCAGGCCTCTGCTTGAAACTCAGTATTTCACTTCTCAATTTTGCAGTATTGCCTGAAGAAAAGAATCTGATCAAGAACTTCTTCGCCAAATCATCCCAAGAAGTTATGGAGTCCGGTGGTTCAGCTTTCAACCACATCTTTGCCTCTCCCAACAGTGAAAATGGAAAGAGGGTAAGTCGGACATAGTCTGTGGACACTCCGGTGGAATGGAAAGTGTCACTAATCTCAAGAAAGTTTTGTAAGTGCTGCTGCGGGTCCTCGTGTGCCATCCTAGTGAATTGACCACTAGAATGTAACAGATGCACCATGTTCTGTTTCAATTCAAAGTTCCCTCTAGGTTCCGATTTACGGATACTAGAGTTCACATTCGTCGCTTGTGGGATTTTCACTTCGCGAACTAGTCTGGCTGCCATTGCTTTCGGTGACAATTATGCTTGTCCTGCGGGTGGTTGTTATTGTACCTTTTCTTGAAGTCTTTTCAGCTTTTGCTCAAGAGCTACTCTCCTTCGCAAATGAATTTGAAGTTCTGGTTTAAGCAACGGTTCCACAAGCTCCCTATTCCTAGCCAGCTCGGCAAGACAACCTGTCACCTGCAATAAGTCAAACTAAGACCAACTTTCTCAACACTTAAGGAAATTTAAAAATCACACAAAAACAGACAAATTCACTAAACTTCACCGAGTCCCCGGCAACGATGCCAAAAACTTGATGAGACTGCGCAATAGCGCACACGCAAGTGTAAGTGGTCTTACAAGTAATACAGCGGCCTTTTTTAAGAGCCGAATGTCGAACCCACAGGGACTGGACCAATTCAGCTAAGTATGAAGTTCAAGTATGATATTTACTTTCGCAAGTGTTGATTATAGACTTTTTCGATAAAATTTAATTAAGTCTAGGGGTGGTCACAGAAATACTCTGAAAACATTCAAGAAGCAACTAGGGCTAACGCCGGATAATCATGCGATACTATGCTTTATAATGGTTTAAGTATGGAATTATCAATTGTTGTCTCACATAATTACAATTGTGTGTTCATGGTTTTTCGAGCCTCTAAACACGACAAACTAGCCTCACAACTACATCGTTGAGCGGGGATGTGACATTCTTGTTCGTGGGCAATTCAATTATGTGGATGTAGTTTCCGGGGTTTATTCTCTTGATTAGGAACTTTCGTACCTCTAATCATTTAACCGAACTTAGCTTCACAACTACTTCTTCGAGTGGTGATGTAATAATTCTAAGTTGGTGTCTAGCTCATCCCGTTTTAACAACCAAGCAAGGCAAATTAGGTATAATTTCTTATCCTAACCGCGAGTTATATTGTAAGATACAACCTTGATCCCTACATTCTTTGTTCTTGCCTAGGTTTACTTTCTCAAGTTTTAATCTAGGTGGAACGTGTGTGTTTTCATGGTGATCAATCATAAAAACAACCATAATTAAGAATGCAAGACAAAACAACAATTAATAACTTAAAACCAAAACAAAATCATGTAGTCACAATCATATCTTGTGGCTTCAACCCTAGAGGGAAGGGTTCTAGCCACTCAAGTTCATATAATTACAAGAAAACAACTAAAGTAACATACTTACAAGAATTGGTAGAAGAGAAGATGAAATTTAAGAACCCTAGGTGAGTTCTCCCACTTCTTCCTTCACTCCTTGGTAGCTTTTCAGAATAATTTCGTGACAAAATGATTTTAGGAGCTAAGGGACCTATTTATAGTAAATGAGAATTGTACAAAATTATGCCCGGCATGGAATAGCTCCGTGTCACGGAGGTTATCGCGCCAATTTGCCTCCGTGACACAGAGGCATCACATAGACAATCTGGAAAACACATAAAACCGTCGCCAGGCAGAAGCTGACCGCGTTGGCAGCGTGTCACGCTGCTTGTGCAGCGCGTTTGATGGCGTGTCACGGCCCTTGTCGCGCAGCCTGCCTGCCGTGGCACGTTGCCAACGTGCAGGTGGGCTGTTTCGCGCATCCTCCTTGCCGACTTTCAGGTTTTACTTCCGATTCCATGCCTCCACTTCACCAAATCATAGATTAGTTCCTCAAATTCATTTTAAACCTACAAAAATAAGAACTAATCATGTTGTTTAGTATATATATTCACATTTACATAAAATTACATGAGAATGTATATAAATAAGTCGATAAACAAGATAAAAACTAAGTTATAAAGTATCACTTGGGCATGCCATTTTGCCCAAAATCAGGTATGACTCGTACTAAACTCGTGGTTTATGGCAGTTTTGTTATGATTCCTAGGTACGGCTCATACCATGATGGTACGATTTGTACTAAGAGTCATACTGAGGGGTTCCCTAAATTGTGTTCTTCTATATTTTTCTATGACTCGTGTTACGCATCGTACTTTGTTTTCACGAGTCGTAGTTAGGGTTGTACAATCTCCTTTGGATTTTGACCCTTACTGCCTTATGGTATGATCACCAGGTACGACTCGTAGTGGGGTCCGATGAATCATACCAAGATTCATACCAACACTAATATTTTTATTCACATAGGACAATCCCAACGAGTCATCATACGGGTCGTGGCATGAAACCATGAGTCGTAGAAAGACTCGTGAACTCTGTGTTGACACCCAATTTTACCTCCCTACGCCCGTATATGCTGCTTACGTACATATATTTTTTTATTTACCTTTCTATATAAATATTCGACTTTCATTTATATTTATAAAATAATTAATTATCGTAATATTGCGAAAAATATTTCAAATTACATATATGTACATATAATTTTTATTAATTTTAATTTTTAATATTAAATAATTATTTTGTATATAATATATTTCGTATTAAATATACACCCTTAGTTTTTGAAATATATATTTATTTTTATCTTTATAAACTATTTACATAATTTTACTAAATTTCAAATTTATTTGCGTAATAATATTACTCAAAATTTATAAGCTATTTATGTTAGTAATATAATTTTTATAATATTTGATAACTTAATTTTATTTTGTAGTCATAAAATTATTTATAAATATAATAATTTAATTACCTAATTTACATAAGTCTACTAAGATTTAGGATTTATTTATTAATAATAATATTAATATGATTTTTCTATGATTTTAATCTATTTTATTATCTATTTATTAAATTATCTACAAGTGTAGTATATTTATTAATTTAATAGCAGCTAAATCCAATTTCACCCAGTGTATTTAAATTATAGCCATTTTCTATTCAATTTCATTCAATTTATTTAAAGTTTAGCCACTTTCTACTTAAATTATGTCAATTTTAGCCTATTTTTACCATTCTGGCTACTATTTAAATTCAATTTCAGCCATAAATTAAATTCAACCCATATACCCAATTCGTGACCCATGGATACTATCCATAACCCGACCCAAAATCTAAAGACTAATCCTATCCATTCATCTAAGTTTAATCTAACGATTGAGAGTTAAACTCTACCTTTTTTCCTTTAATATCCCTTTACCCCCAAAACCCTACGTTCATTTTCATTTTCCTCCTCCCACTAACCCTAGCGCCGCAACCCCTCTCCCCTTCCTTCCCTCCCTCATCCTCTCTGGAGAGCACACACGCCAGCCCTCCTCTCTATCTCCCATCTCCGGAAAACCACGCCGCCACCACTTTTTCTCCCCCTCACCCGAACAACACCAAACCCATGCCGTCTCTTCTCTTTTCTTTTCCTCCTCACGATTCCGATGAAAGCACCAGCACTTCGCCACCATCACCGGAAAAATCCGGCCAGCACTTTGCCATAACCACCCAAACCCGCCGGAAACCGGCGCCGCACCAAGTGCCCAGCACCATTTCCCCCGTTTCCGACATCGACCAACATCGTCCCTCCCCTAGTCTTTCCTCTTCATCACTCTCCGACCACCTCCCAACCGACTGGATCCGGACAGATCTACGAAGATCTGTCCGTAAATTTTATTTTATTTTATTTTATCTTATTTTTTATTTTTCTCTTTGTTTTGTTTATATATATGTAATAAATATAATATATATATATATATAAAATAAATATATATTGTCACACCCCGCCTTGGGGGTATGACTGGCACCTGGTGCCCTACTGGGACCTGAACTGCTGGACTGCTAAGCCTGGGCACATCTGGTGCCTGGCTGGCTCTAACTCATATTTCTGGAAACAAAGGGCTATATAACGGCTGTAAACACAGCCCCCGGCCTATTGGCCTATAACCTCCTGTACCTGTACTAACAGCTGACCAGAAACATATCAATTCAGGGAAACCTATGCGGGCCGACAAGGCCACTATGCTGTCTAGTTATCTGTAACTTAATCATAGAATATTAGGAAGCGATGTGACCGGCAAGGTCACCACTACTGTCAAGCTATGGCCCCACACGGCCAATATAAAAGAAACAGAAGTACCAACAACTAAACAACTGCACGGCCTCATACAACCGGCTCATCTGACCACAGGGAAACATACACAGACTGCAAGCCTCTAGGAATAGCAATAGAAATGATCGGGACAGGGCCCCGACCTACCCGTACTATACAGCAAAAAGGAAATGAAATACACCTCTGGAATTCAGTCTCCGGATGACAGGAGCTGAATACTCGATCGCTGACAGGAATCACGTAGTATCGCCTGCTCGTTTATGAGTACTTGCAGGCAAGTAATGCAGCGCCCCACCGGGCGTCAGTACCGCTGGTACTGAGTATGTAAAGCAATAACTGAAAGCAAAATCTGAAGACAACAATGTAACTGATGAAACTGAAGTAAGAAGAATTAGATTAACTGTCTGATAATGTAAGTCATACCTTCTCTCATTTATACTGAAAGGAAATAGGGGTCGTACCTAGAGACGTATCACTCAACTGCTGATTTACTCGTACCTAACGTGACGTGACATAACATAACATAACATAGTATAGCACACACAAACCTTACCCGGCCCCCATAAGCCGGGAGGTACAACCAACACGAAATCTACACCCCTACCCCGGTCATCCCATCTCCTATAATGGCTATAAGCATCCCGCCGATCCCCTGGGTATGCACTTGGGCTCGCTGAGCCCCTGACTATAACTGTACTTGAGTCCGAAGGACTCCTGAATCAACACCCGGGCGTATCCGCTCGACAGGGGTGTGTAAAAGCCGACCAAGGCATAATATGGGGAAAACTGGCATCCCATCTTCATCCCCTGTGGGACGGCATGCCACTCCGTAGAGCGACGTATCCTCGTCCTGTGGCAGACGAGTCGATACAGCTATCAACCCTGGGGCGGTCATGGATGCTAGGTAGTCCAACCCCAAACAATACAACGGTCTCAACTAGTAATACTATCTGCATGTCTCACATACTGAGGCTAATAGTGGTAAAGTATTGTATATATCACATGTTGAACTAGTAATAGTAGTATGTACGTATTCAATACATGCTGAGGCTGGTAAATATATATATGTATAAATATAGTCTTCTGCCAGACTACACTGGGTCTGATGCTGGATATGATATAGTCTTTCTGCTGAAACTATGTTGTATACTGAGTTTCTATAGTAACATGATTTACTAGTTCTAATATGCTTTCTAGCTTCACTTTAACTTATCGTTCTATTTCTGAGATGTCTTACAGATATTACATTGCTTTACTGGGTTTCAACTGAATACAACGATATCCTAACATTCTGTGTCACATCACATACTGAGCATACTGCGCAGATTCTAACACTTGTATTAGGATCTATATCGGGCTAGCAAGTTTTGCGCAAATTATAACTCGATACTTTTAATACCGTACCAACATTCATAATAAGCATAACACATGACTTCTGAACATTCTACTGGCCTTTAAATTACTGTACTGTACCAAGATTACTAACTTGCCGAGGAAACTAGCTTTACATACCTTATCCTTGAACTATTCATCTGTCGAACGAGACTCGGATGGTACTTCAGCTATTTTCTCCCAACTGCATTCATAAATATGTCAATTAATATTAAATACAACTTTACTTTAAAAGGCAACGTCACTTTCGATATAGTTTATAGCCTAAACTTAGGCTTATCGAAAGACGGTAGAAAACTCGCTATTTTTCAGCGGTCCAGAAGGGAGAAATATTCACTTCACAGCTAGGAACACATAAACACTAATTTAGAGCAATTCCACTTACCTTAGCTCAGTGGCTCGACGATTCGTCGGCCGTATTTCACGAAACTGAATCCGTAGGAATGCTCTCTGCTGCTAAATACATCAGTATCTGGAGTTAATTTGAGTTTGGACAACGTTTAGCAGCGTAATCGGTCGAAAATTATAATCCCTCCTTCGTTCTTACCTTCTCTCTGCTGCTTACTCTCTGTTTTCTGGAAATTAATAAGTGTTTAAATGATTTAAACCCAAAGTGGGCTTTATATACTTGGGCCTGGACAAGGCCAACGTGTCACGGAGCCAACGCGGAGGCCTCTCCTCTGTGACACGCTGCCATCGCGGAGGGGCTCTGCCTCGGCTCCTTCCACGATGGTTCGACAGGTTTCTCATCCGATCTTTTCCCGGGCCTTTCTCCAGCACGTATGGCCTTCAAATATGCTTAACCAACGTGCGAATAGGTCGTCTAGGTGCCGGAAATTCTACGGGGTATAACATTCTCCCCCCTTAAGAACATTCGTCCTCGAATGTACACTGTTATCTAGAGGACTACTTACTTACTTTCTAGAAAAATTTCGGCAGAGTTTCCCCTGTAATATGGACTATAGCAAAAACCTGAAATGCAGAAAAGTCCAACACAGGCACTGCACGTAATACTTTAGGATCCCCTGGATTACTAAGTATCAATCTTTCTCATTCACACACATACAACTATAAGGTACTGCATAAGTAATAATACGGACATACCTGTTGCCTGACTAGGCCTGAAAATAGGTGAGGGTATCTGGCTTTCATATCTTCTTCAGCTTCCCACGTCATTTCCTCACGGTTCCTGTTACGCCACAATACTTTGACAGATGCAACATCTTTAGTCCTCAACCTGCGAATCTGTCTGTCTAAGATAGCTACGGGAACCTCTTCATATGCTAACTCTTCTGTGACCTGGACATCCTGAACTGGAACTACTGTAGAAGGGTCCCCTATGAACTTTCTCAACATAGAGACATGGAATACTGGGTGAACAGGTGCTAACTCCGGAGGCAAGTTCAATTCGTATGCAACTTGGCCTATTCTTCGCCGAATCTGATATGGCCCAATGAACCTCGGGCTAAGCTTGCCTTTCTTGCCGAATCTCATTACCCCTTTCATCGGAGATACTTTCAGATATACCCAGTCATTTACCGCAAATTCTAAATTTCTGCGCCGCATATCTGCATAAGACTTCTGGCGGCTCTGAGCAGTTAGTAAACATTCTCGGATAAGCTTTATCTTTTCCTCTGACTGCCGAACAATGTCTGGGCCAACCAATGCTGATTCCCCCACTTCAAACCAGCCCACCGGCGACCTACATTTTCGCCCGTATAATGCCTCGAAAGGCGCCATCTGAATAGCTGAATGGTAGCTGTTATTATAAGCAAATTCAATCAACGAAAGGTGCTCATCCCAGTTACCCCCAAAATCTAATACACACGCTCGCAACATATCTTTGAGCGTTTGGATAGTCCGCTCAGCCTGCCCATCTGTCTGAGGGTGGAATGCTGTGCTCAAATTGATCTGCGTTCCCAAACCTTTCTGAAACGACTGCCAGAATCTAGCTGTGAACTGTGCTCCCCTATCTGAAATAATGGATACTGGCACTCCGTGTAATCTAACTATTTCTCTGATATATAATTCGGCATAATCCTCAGCTGAGAAGGTAGCCTTCACTGGCAAGAAATGAGCTGATTTTTGTCAGCCTGTCAACTATTACCCAAATGGAATCATTTCTGCGTCTAGTACGGGGTAACCCTGTTACAAAATCCATGTTTATCACTTCCCATTTCCACATAGGCACCGTTATATCTTGCGTCAAACCGCCTGGTTTTTGGTGCTCTGCTTTCACCTGCTGACAGTTGGAACATCTAGATATAAATTCAGCTATCTCAGCTTTCATACCTGGCCACCAGTAGATGTCTCTGATGTCGTGGTACATTTTCATCGCTCCTGGATGGAGGGAATAGCGAGCGTAATGTACCTCATGCATAATCCGCCCGCGAAGCCCTGAAACATTCGGGACACAGAGGCGGCCCTTACAGCTTAGCACATTATCCTCCGTCATTTGGAAATATGACTCCTTACCTTCCTGAATTCTATCTCTGAGCTGGACTAAATCAGGATCCTCGTACTGTTGTTCTTTTACCTCTGTAACTAATGATGACATAGCAGAATTCTGAATTACTGCTCTATTATTTTCTGTTTCCATTACTCGAACGGCTAAACCAGCTAACTGATGAATTTCTTTGGCTAACTTCTGCTTCTCAGGTCGTAAATACGTCAGACTTTCCATTGACTTACGGCTCAGGGCATCTGCTACAACATTAGCTTTTCCGGGGTGGTATAGAATATTCACATCATAATCTTTTAACAGTTCCAACCAGCGGCGTTGCCGTAGATTCAACTCCCTCTCAGTAAAAATGTACTGTAAGCTCTTATGATCTGTGTAAATATCAACATGGATGCCGTACAGGTAATGCCTCCACATCTTTAAGGGGTGGATTACTGCGGCCAATTCCAGGTCGTGGGTAGGGTAATTCCTTTCGTGTTTCCTCAGCTGTCTGGAAGCATATGCAATTACTCTACCATGCTGCATCAACACACAACCTAACCCGACGCCTGACGCGTCGCAATAGACTGAATAACCTTCGGTGCCTTCCGGCAATGCCAGTACTGGGGCAGAGGTTAATCTGTCTTTCAGTTCCTAGAAGCTCTGCTCACATGCCTCTGTCCATTGAAACTTTGCTGCTTTCTGTGTCAATTTGGTTAGAGGTGCCGCAATGGTCGAGAACCCTTCAACGAACCTCCTGTAATATCCTGCCAACCCCAGAAAGCTACGAACTTCAGTCGGAGTGGTAGGCCTAGGCCATGACTTAACTGCTTCTATTTTCTGCTTGTCTACCTGTATACCAGCATCCGACACGATATGCCCTAAAAAGGCCACTGAGTTAAGCCAAAATTCACACTTAGAAAATTTAGCATACAACTGGCGGTCCCTGAGGATCTGGAGCACTGTCCGCAAATGAGTCCGGTGATCTGCTTCAGAGCGAGAATACACCAGAATGTCATCAATGAATACTATCACGAACAAGTCTAGGAAAGGTCTGAAAATACTGTTCATCAGGTCCATGAAGACTGCCGGGGCATTCGTTAACCCGAAGGATATAACTAGAAATTCAAAATGCCCATATCGGGTCCTAAACGCTGTTTTAGGAATATCTCTCTCACGTACTCGGACCTGGTGATATCCGGACCGCAAGTCAATCTTAGAAAAGTATCTGGCTCCCTGCAACTGATCAAATAAGTCATCAATTCTGGGGAGCGGGTACTTGTTCTTTACTGTAACTTTGTTTAGTTGCCGGTAATCTATACACATTCGGAGCGAGCCATCTTTCTTTCTCACGAATAAAACTGGCGCACCCCACGGTGAAGTACTCGGCCTGATGAAATCTTTATCCAACAAATCTTTCAACTGCTCCTTTAATTCTCTGAGTTCTGTAGGAGCCATACGATAGGGAGGAATTGATATCGGCTGAGTGCCTGGTAACAAGTCAATAGCAAAATCTATCTCCCTTTCTGGGGGAATACCAGGTAACTCATCAGGAAACACATCAAGGAATTCATTCACCACTTGAACAGACTGGATTGTCGGAGATTCTGCTTGGACATCCTGGACTCTGACCAGGTGGTAAATACATCCCTTAGATATCAACTTTCTCGCCTGAAGGTAGGAAATAAACCTACCTTTTGGCGTAGCGGTGCTGCCCTTCCACTCTCGCACTGCTTCTCCCGGGAAGTGAAATCGGATCGTCTTGGTCCAATATTCAACGTTGGCAAAACACGGTACTAACCAATCCATACCCATTATGGCATCGAAGTCTATCATTTCTAACTCGACCAGATCTACTGTGGTCTGACGGTCAGCAACCTCTACTGTACACCCGCGGTAGATTCGGCTAGCCGTGATAGAGTCACCGACGGGCGTGGATACTAAGAAGGGCTGCTGCAATGATTCTGGTACAATACTAAACTTTCGTGCCACAAATGGAGTAATGTAGGATAAAGTAGACCCTAGATCAATTAACACATAAGCAGGGTGTGAGCAGATAGTTAACATACCTGTCACAACATCAGGCGACGCTTCTGAATCTTGCCTCCCTGGTAAGGCATATGTGCGGCTTGGACCCGCACCTGCACTGGAGGCCCCTGATCTGCCCCGACCCCTGCCTGCTGAAACTGAGGGCCTGCGCCCAGTCGAGGATGCTATGGCTCGTGACCCTGCAGATGCCCTATCCTGTCTATCTCGGTCCTCTCGGCCTCTGGCTGGGCAATCTTTCATCAAATGGCCTTCTTGGCCACAAATATAACATGCGGTGGAACCATATCTGCATGCTCCAGGATGGCGTCGACTACATATAGGGAAAAGTGGTAGGGTATACCTACTCTGCTCCGCCCTCCTCTGTAATGGTGAATCTGCCATCTGCGAGCCTCTACCAGTCTCTGACTGCCCCCTGCGGCTGAATCTACCCCCCTGCGACTATGGCGGAGGCGGGGGCCTGGGCGGCCTGTCTAACAATCGTGGCCTGGGTCCTCCCCGGGCCTCCCTCTGTAACTTAACTGGCCTGTCCCGGCGACGCTGTTCCTGACTGACCCTTCTGATCTCCCGTTGTCGCTGTCTGATGCCCTCAATATTCTGGGTAAATGCCTGAACTCGAGCAATGTCCATGTCCTCTCGCAGTGTGGCTGTAATACAAGTCTCAACATATTCTGGGTTCAACCCCATGATAAAGAGGTGTACTCTGGATGCCATGGTATCAACAAAGGCCGGTGCATACCGGGCCAAAGAATCAAACCGCAAGGAATATTCCCGGACACTCATGGCCCCCTACTCCAGATGTAGGAACTGGTCTACCCAGGCCTGTCGAATCTCCCATGGCAAATAGTGATCCAGAAAAGCTCCTGAAAAGCTGGACCAGGTGGGAGGGGACACATCTCTCCCTCGGGACCTTTCCCAGCTTTCATACCATAACACAGCGATATCCCGTAACCGGAATGCTGCCAACTCAACTGATTCGGTAGGCGTGGCATGCATAACCCTGAAGATTCTCTGCATTTGATCCAGAAAATCCTGAGGGTCCTCTGTCCGTTCCGTACCTGTAAACTGTGGGGGATTCAAAGCTAAGAACTCTCGGACCCTCGAACTACCGGGCCCTCCTGATAACTCCGCAACCGTAGACGGCATTGGCTGATGCTGAGCAGCCATCATCTGTGCTAACATGACTACAGCACTCCTAACCTCCTGGTCGGAAGGTATCGGTATAGGGACTGCTGAAGGTAGTGTCGCCCCAAGCGGCTCCTGATGTGGTGGAGACTGCTGAGAGGGCTGGGACGGTGCGTCTGTAGTTCCCTCTGATCGGGCTGTTTCTAAACGAGGGTGAGGCATCCTACTGGTGCCTTCCCCTGCTGCAACATCTAAGCTCCGACCTGTGACAGGATGTTGCTGGTCTGACATTATATGTAACTAAAGAATATAGTAAGCTTTTAGGGACTCAACCCTATATTGTACCGCTCTACAGCACGACTGAATAAGAATAAAAGACAACCATCCTATCATGCCTTGCAGCCTCCTACCCATAATATGTGGTGCACAACACATCCATGGATAGGACTCTACTTAGCATGGCTTGCTGACTCCCTGGGATACGACCGGCTCTGATACCAAGTTTGTCACACCCCGCCTTGGAGGGTATGACTGGCACCTGGTGCCCTACTGGGACCTGAACTGCTGGATTGCTAAGCCTGGGCACATCTGGTGCCTGGCTGGCTCTAACTCATATTTCTGGAAACAAAGGGCTATATAATGGCTGTAAACACAGCCCCTGGCCTATTGGCCTATAGCCTCCTGTACCTGTACTAACAGCTGACCAGAAACATATCAATTCAGGGAAACCTATGCGGGCCGACAAGGCCACCATGCTGTCTAGTTATCTGTAACTTAATCATAGAATATTAGGAAGCTATGTGACCGGCAAGGTCACCACTTCTGTCAAGCTATGGCCCCACATGGCCAACATGAAAGAAACAGAAGTACCAACAACTAAACAACTGCACGGCCTCACACGACCGGCTCATCTGACCACAGGGAAACATACACAGACTGCAAGCCTCTAGGAATAGCAATAGAAATGATCGGGACAGGGCCCCGACCTACCCGTACTATACAGCAAAAGGGAAATGAAATACACCTCTGGAATTCAGTCTCCGGATGACAGGAGCTGAATACTCGATCGCTGACAGGAATCACGTAGTATCGCCTGCTGGTTTATGAGTACTTGCAGGCAAGTAATGCATCGCCCCATCGGGCGTCAGTTCCGCTGGTACTGAGTATGTAAAGCAATAACTGAAAGCAAAATCTGAAGACAACAATGTAACTGATGAAACTGAAGTAAGAAGAATTAGATTAACTGTCTGATAATGTAAGTCATACCTTCTCTCATTTATACTGAAAGGAAATAGGGGTCGTACCTAGAGACGTATCACTCAACTGCTGATTTACTCGTATCTAACGTGATGTGACATAACATAACATAACATAGTATAGCACACACAAACCTTACCCGACCCCCATAAGCCGGGAGGTACAACCAGCACGGAATCTACACCCCTACCCCGGTCATCCCATCTCCTATAATGGCTATAAGCATCCCGCCGATCCCCTGGGTATGCACTTGGGCTCGCTGAGCCCCTGACTATAACTGTACCTGAGTCCGAAGGACTCATGAATCAACACCCGGGCGTATCCGCTCGACAAGGGTGTGTAAAAGCCGACCAAGGCATAATATGGGGAAAACTGGCATCCCATCTTCGTCCCCTGTGGGACAGCATGCCACTCCGTAGAGCGACGTATCCTCGTCCTCTGGCGGATGAGTCGATACAACTATCAACCCTGGAGCGGTCATGGATGCTAGGTAGTCCAACCCCAAACAATACAACGGTCTCAACTAGTAATACTATCTGCATGTCTCACATACTGAGGCTAATAGTGGTAAAGTATTGTATATATCACATGCTGAACTAGTAATAGTAGTATGTACGTATTCAATACATGCTGAGGCTGGTAAATATATATATGTATAAATATAGTCTTCTGCCAGACTACATTGGTTCTGATGCTGGACATGATATAGTCTTTCTGCTGAAATTATGCTGTATACTGAGTTTCTATAGTAACATGATTTACTAGTTCTAATATGCTTTCTAGCTTCACTTTAACTTATCGTTCTATTTCTGAGATGTCTTACAGATATTACATTGCTTTACTGGGTTTCAACTGAATACAATGATATCCTAACATTCTGTGTCACATCACATACTGAGCATACTGCGCAGATTCTAACACTTGTATTAGGATCTATATCGGGCTAGCAAGTTTTGCGCAAATTATAACTCGATACTTTTAATACCGTACCAACATTCATAATAAGCATAACACATGACTTCTGAACATTCTACTGGCCTTTAAATTACTGTACTGTACCAAGATTACTAACTTGCCGAGGAAACTAGCTTTACATACCTTATCCTTGAACTATTCGTCTGTTGAACGAGACTCGGACGGTACTTCAGCTATTTTCTCCCAACTGCATTCATAAATATGTCAATTAATATTAAATACAGCTTTACTTTAAAAGGCAACATCACTTTCGATATAGTTTATAGCCTAAACTTAGGCTTATCGAAAGACGGTCGAAAACTCGCTATTTTTCAGCGGTCCAGAAGGGAGAAATATTCACTTCACAGCTAGGAACACATAGACACTAATTTAGAGCAATTCCACTTACCTTAGCTCGGTGG
The DNA here is from genome assembly GCA_035772735.1 of Datura wrightii. NCBI lineage: Eukaryota > Viridiplantae > Streptophyta > Magnoliopsida > Solanales > Solanaceae > Datura > Datura wrightii. The sequence continues at coordinate 16,656,863 of JASDFA010000019.1, read as the reverse complement.
ATCGATGATTCGTCGGCCGTATTTCACGAAACTGAATCCGTAGGAATGCTCTCTGCTGCTAAATACATCAGTATCTGGAGTTAATTTGAGTTTGGACAACGTTTAGCAGCGTAATCGGTCGAAAATTATAATCCCTCCTTCGTTCTTACCTTCTCTCTGCTGCTTACTCTCTGTTTTCTGGAAATTAATAAGTGTTTAAATGATTTAAACCCAAAGTGGGCTTTATATACTTGGGCCTGGACAAGGCCAACGTGTCACGGAGCCAACGCGGAGGCCTCTCCTCCGTGACACGCTGCCATCGCGGAGGGGCTCTGCCTCGGCTCCTTCCACGATGGTTCGACAGGTTTCTCGTTCGATCTTTTCCCGGGCCTTTCTCCAGCACGTATGGCCTTCAAATATGCTTAACCAACGTGCGAATAGGTCGTCTAGGTGCCGAGAATTCTACGGGGTATAACATATATATATAAATAATATATATAATAAATATGTATATATATATAAATAATATATATAATAAATATATATATATAAGTAATATATATTGTTTTTCCCTTCTGTTTCATTTATATATAATAATATATAATAAATAAATAAATATATATATATATATATATATATAATATATTATTTTTCCTTTTGTTTCATTTATATATATATATATATATATATAATAAATATCTATTAATTAATTAATCATGCCCGTCTGATTAGTATGTTTGTTCATGAGTTTTGTTCCTGTCACACCTTAATCTGGCCGAATACGCTTGAAAAAAATTAGTATTTTTAGAATATATGTGTATCACAGCTCGTGTTGATATTTTGGAGTAAGTCATTCGATATTTGATTTTTCGGTAGGCATGTGTGTGCGTACATATCCACATGAAGTCACTATTTTTTTTATCTTGTATTATTTAATATGTACAAATACATGTGTATATGTATATGTACATCACTGTTGGTTGTTAGTTTTGCCCGCCATTAAAACTCTAATATATATGTATTTGTTTGCTTAGTTGGCATTTTTCTGTCAAAGCGTGCAAAATAAGTTGTTGCTGTTATGGTATTTAATTTAATTAAGTTAAATATATTCATATCACAATTCTATGCCTGGTAAAATTCCGTAATTAATTAATAACTTTGTTGTTTGATTACCTTGTCAGATTTTAATTAAGAAACAAATATGGTAATTTTTAATTAATTTACATATTAAGAATAATTTTATATTCAACAAACTATGGCAAGTTTTCATACTTGATTTATTTCTTTACTTGTTTAAAAATTGTTGTTCGGATATTATGCTTGCAATGTATACTATTTGAACCGACATGACATCTATTTGTTTAATTATTTATTTATTTATTTTATTATCATTATTATTATTATTATTATTATTATTATTATTATTATTATTTTCTTCATCTATGCATGCATGTATATATTTTATTTCTTATAATAGTTGTATAATAATTCTTGGTAAACTCTCTCCATATGACATGCCTTATTTAAAGAGAAGATTTTTTTTAATGGCTAAGTTTTGAATATGTTAATTATGGTAAATAGAGATTTATTGGTAGGTTTTTGTTTCTGATTTTCTTCAATTAAGGAAAAATAATTTCCTAACTTATTCTTACGGATTGTTTTCCTCCCTTAATTAAAATTTTGATTTTATTTGCCCATTATTTGATTATTTATTTATAGTAAATATAGTTTCAGCTTTAATTAATTAAAGGAAGATAGTTGATTGATGATTCCTCTCCTTAATTGATTCAATATTTGTCTGTTTATGGGAATGCTTTTGTCTATTGGATAAAGGAAAAGATCCTTTAAATTAATTAGGCCGACTGTTTATTTCCTTTAATTCCTCTTTTTAAATTAATTAGACCGACTGTTTATTTCCTTTAATTCCTCTTTCTCCAACTATTTAAGCAACCCTCCACTTCTTTTAGAGGGCAGTCAAGCACTGTGAAAATATTACTGACTATTGCTTCGCTCCTTCTAAGTTCATATTCTTTTCCTGCCCCGCCTCAACACGAGCACTTCTCGGGATCCACAAGATCCTTGTGATCTTGACGTGTTGAGTTCGGGTTTCAATTACTGAAAAAGCTATTTTGAAATCTCTGGGTTGTCATTTTATTCTTATTAATTAACCGGTTAGTCCACTTCTCTATTTTAATCTCGATATTGCATTACTTGAACTTATTGTTTGCATCATGTCATAATAATACGAGTTTTATGTGCCTTAATATATGTGTCTGCATATTCAGAATAAAATATGTGTGTAAATTTGGTTCTATAAGCTTGATTAACAGGTTACCCTTTCGATTTGGAAGGAAGAGTTCGCCGGGATTGGAGGGATTGCAGTTTAGTCAGTTTAAATTTGTACTTTGTGATGTATTTATTTCGGTTATTTTATTTTGTTGCTATGTAATAATGTAAGTGAATGTTGATAATAGTAAAAGGGGTTTTATGGGGGGCGAGGTTTCTATTTCGTTACTGTTCTCTTTGCAATTGCCAAATTCACCTAGAAAGAATGTTCATAGGTTTCTAATAATACATGCAGCATTAGAAAGCATGCCTATAGGGTATAAAATGATTTAGTTTAAACCTATGAAACTTTAGTAATCTCTATAAGAATACCGCGGACTTGCTTGTTTAGTTAGAAATTATGCATATAGGAAATTAATTTATATGTATGTTCAAATTTATTTATGTTTTTGCCTGCTAATTATCATTCATTGAACAGTTCACTTTAGTTTTCATAAGAATAGGTTTAATTATAAAATTGGTAAATTTATATTTGCAAATGTCGTGCCTATAGCGTTAATGTAAGTATAATTGGTCATGTTAAAAAATTATTAAATTAGTTAAACATTACATGTTACTGTTTGGTCTTAGATACTATCTAGCATTTTAGGTAATAAACCTTAGAATAGTCTGTTCTCACATGAACTGTCTGTATTTGAAATTCGCCTTCCTAGCCACTGTTTGTAATTAAAATTATGCCAGACGATTAACACTACTCTCATACAATAATCTGGTTAAATCTGAGGTGCATTTTGTCAACGTGATTTATTAATTAAAGTTTTCTTTAGGAATTTCATTGATTCAAGCCTTAGTTTATATTACCAAAATGCTGAATAACTGTCATGTACAATCATATATGAATATATTCTGGCTGATATATATTGTATTACTGCATTAAATGTGTGAATATAATATCTGTGCATTATAGAACATGCTTGTAGGATTTATCCGTACGTTTAGAAATTATTCCTTAATATCCGTCCCTACGTCTCCAAAAAATCATGCTTCTTTCAAAAATTATTAAAAGAGGCCTATGTGGAACCTTAAGTGTTTTTTTTAATTATTTGTTTGTATTCGGTTATATCGCCTTAAAAGCCCTAAGAATTTTAGACCGCAAATCCAAATAGTCGTCCAACGCCTCTTAGACATTAGGTTTGGGACGGGTAGGCAAATACTAGGACATTAGTTTTGTCACTTAGAACGCTTTAAGTTAATAACTAATCAATTAGGTGGGTAGACGGGATATAATAGTTTGCGCTCGCTGAATAATACGAGCAATCCAAATGGTTGCGAAGTATTATTTAAGTTGCACGTGGTGATCCCATTAGGTTAAAATAACCCCCCTTTTATTAGTAGAACTACGTTTGACCTGATTTCCTTAAGGGATACGTAGGCGCCTCACCGAGGTTCGGCCCCATAATTAAATAAATGTTTGTTTGATTGTATTTCGTGTACAAATTTTTGCTTTGTCCTTTATTGTGTTATACTATTTTTGTTTATTTTATTTGCAACATTCATTGTACGTATTATTGACAGAAAAAAAGAAATAAATTACTTTTTTCAAAATTCATTTTGTTCAAATTCTTTCTTCTCGCTTGTCTATAAGTCTAATTCTTCATTTATTTTTTTATTTTTATCAATCCGCTTTAAATACAAATAATATAGGTTAAAATCAACTTTATTTGTTCGCATAAGTTAATTCCCCACATTAATGAATCCGGTTAGGAACTACATTTGTGGACCTCGAAAGGTGCCTAACACCTTCCTTTCGAGGTATTAAGCCCTTGCCCGACTCTGGTGAAGTTAATCAAATAGACCTTTGGCTTAGACGGCGCCCTAACGCACCTCAATTCGTTAGGTGGTGACTTTTCTTTTCAATAATCCCAAAAGAGTTGTCACATGTTGTTTCCCGCTTTTCGCGAGAAAAATGGGGCGCGACAGTCTGCTTACCTCTTTCTTTTTTCTTAGTTGTTCAGGTAAACTCTTAATTTATTTAGGGTACTCAGACTTCCCTATTTTATGCAATTAATGACCATTTTAGGTTTACCCAGTTCATTCCCAACATTCATCACACCCTGTAACTCAGTATTTAACAATTTTAGTTCAGTTGTTTGAGCATGCGAATTCCTATCCATTCAATCAGAATAACACAAGCTACTGATCATCTTCCTCAGCCTATTGACAGTGAGTTCAAGGAGTCACAACACTCAAATGGCAGTTCATACAAGTCAAGCCTTTTTGCAATATATAACAATTTTACTTACTTGATTTTCAAGTGTAATCTGGACTTTCTGCTTGATTCCATGATTAGGGTAAAAATTACGAGTGTGTAGATGAAATTTTTCACAACTTCAAGCTCGAATCGATTGAGATTTTTATTTACCGGTGTGTGGATATTGGGTGAGAGTCATGGGTTCGATATTGATGTTTGCATGGGATTGAAAGATTGAGAATTTCAATTTTAAATTGGTTAGGGCAGATCTTTGGACATCCAGGTCGAGTCGGGTCGAAATACTTAATTAGCCTTTCATGACTTGTACCACGAGTCGCAGGTTGGACCTACGGCTCGTCCCTTGGACTCATAGTAGAAGACTGTGAAAATTCACCTGGGGACCTACGAGTACGAGGTACGACCTGTACCATGATGGCACGGTTCGTATAATGACTCATAAGTCACTTTCGCTGAAGTTCCAAACAATTCATCATTACAATGAGTGCTTCTCCCCGTACAAACTTGGTATGAGTCGTAATGACCAACTGTAGCATGAATCTTTGCTTCTACTTTTTACCACAACTAGTGCTACAACCCGTACAATCCTTTTACGAGTCGTATTGAGGCTCGTAGTACTAGTCTGGTCTGAAATTTTTCCCACCTGCTTTGTTTTGCTTGTACACTGAGCAAACAAAAGTTAATTTATTTGGGTTGCCTCCCAAGAAGCGCTTGATTTAAGATCGTAGCACGACGCGGGTGGTCTGGTTACTCAGATTTCACCAAACCACCACATGGGTTGCCTCCCAAGAAGCGCCTAATTTAATGTCGCTGCGCAACGCAAGTCTCTTGACTGCCAAAAACTCATCAAGAAACTCAGAATCATCATCAATTGTTGAGACAACCTTGAACTCATTCGACTGCTTCATTGACCGGCAGACATTGAAAGTGACCTCCTCTTTGTTTAGCCTGGACTTTAATTCGCTAGCTTTCACATCTACCAAGGTTCTCCTAGTGGCCATGAATGGTCTCCCTAAGATAACGGGGACCTCAAAATCAACCTTGCAATCAAGAATTACAAAGTCCGCTGGGAAGATGAAATGGTCTACCTTGACAAGAACATCAACTAAGATCCCCACTAGTCTTGTCACTGTATGATCTTCCATTAATAGATGCATTGATGTTGGTGTGGGGGCTCCCAAGCCCAGCTATTTGAATACAGCTAATGGCATCAGGTTGATACTTGCTCCCAAGCCATAGAGTGCCTTCGCAAACTCAAAGTCACCAATCGTACATAGAATGGTGAGGGCACCTGGATCCTCCTTCTTCTGAGCAAAGACCGGTGAAGCTATGACACTGCAATAATGCAAGTTACCCACCAGCTCATAGCTCACGAACCTTTTCTTGGTAACAAGGTCCTTCATAAACTTGGCATATCCAAATATCTGCTTCAATGCCTCGACCAATGGTATATTCACTGATAACTATTTGAGCATAGAAAGGAATTTTTGAAACTTACCATCTTTCACCTTTTTCTTCATCCTTTAAGGGAATGGTGGCAGTGGTCGATGGATAGCCTTATAAATTTGCGTACCCCCTCACTTCTTACTCTTTTCAGCTTTAGACTCCTTTTCACCAACTGGAGCCTCAGTCAACTCAGCCTCTTCCTTATGCTCTTGCTCAGCAACCTCATCATCCTCATCAATCATAATTTCTTTCTTCCTTTCATTCTCAACTACAACCGACAGAGGGGGATCAACTGTGGTCTTTCTACTCCTAGTCATCACAGTCATACGGTGACTATCATTCTTTGGATGTTGCACTATGTTGCTAAATAGGTGGTTCTAAGGTGTTTCTCCCCATTTTTTGTTGATCATATTTCAATTACTGAGTCTAGTCTTAGGCATTTTGGGGGTATTACACTCTCGGAGAGAGGAGGAGCATGCCGCTTATTTAGAGATTGTGCTACAGACTCTCAAGGATCACCAACTATTTGCTAAATTCAGCAAGTATGAGTTTTGGCTGAACTCAGTAGCATTTTTAGGTTGTGTCAAGCGAGGGTGTGCAGGTGGACTCTCGAAAGATAGATGAGCTGAAAAATTGGCCTAGACCAGTTAGTCCTTTGGATATCAGGAGTTTCGTGGGTTTAGCTGGCTATTACAGGAGGTTTGTTGAAGGATTTTCATCCATTTTTGCACCATTGACTAAGATGACCCAGAAGAAAATCAAATTTCAATGGTCGGATGCCTGTAAAAAGAGTTTTCAGGAGTTAAAGACTCGACTCACTTCAGCCTAGTGATGACCCTACCTGATGGTACAGATGGATTCGTTATGTATTGTGATGCCTCTAGAGTTGGTCTTGGGTGTGTGTTGATGCAATATGCTAAGGTGATTGCATATGCCTTTAGACAGCTTAAGACTCATGAGAAGAATTACCTGACATATGACCTAAAATTGGCAGCGGTGGTATTCGGATTGAAGATTTGGAGGAACTATTTGTATAGGGTCCATGTGGATGCGTTTACGGACCACAAGAGCCTACAGTATGTGTTCACCCAGAAGGATTTGAATTGCGACAAAGGAGATAGTTAAACCTGCTCAAGGACTATGACATGAGTGTCCTTTATCATTCGGGCAAGGCCAATATAGAGGCGGATGCCCTTAGTAGACTGTCCATGGAGAGTGTTTCTCATGTAGAAGATGGAAGGAAAGAATTGGTGAAGGATGTGCATCGACTTGCACGGTTAGGGGTTCGCCTAGTGGATTCGATGGATGGTGGTGTCATTGTTCAGAATGGCTAGGAATCTTCTTTGGTGACTGAGGTTAATGCTAGGCAAGATGAGTATCCTATTCTGGTAAAGTTGAAGAAGGCGGTTTAGATGTACCGTGACCTGCGGGAAGTCTATTGGTGGAATGACATGAAGAACGACATAGCGGAGTTTGTGGCCAAGTGTCCGAATTGTCAGTAAATAAAAGTGGAGCATCAAAGACCAGGAGGTGTTCTACAAGAAATTAGTATACCCACTTGGAAGTGGGAAGAGATCAATATGGATTTCATCACAGGGTTACCTCGCACACGTCGATAGTATGACTCAATTTGAGTGATTGTAGATAGGTTTACTAAAGTAGCCCATTTCTGCCGGTTAATACTACCGACTCGGTGGAGGATTATGCTAAATTGTACATTCAAGAGTTAGTTCACTTGCATGGGGTTTTCTTGTCCATCATTTCAAATAGAGGTACTCAGTTCACCTTGCAGTTTTGGAGATTGTTCCATAAGGGACTTAGTACTCAGGTCAAGCTTAGCATAACTTTTCACCCGCAGACAGATGGTCATGCCGAGCGGACAATTCAGACTCTTGAGGATATATTGAGAGCATGTGTTATTGACTTCAAAGGTAGTGGGGATGATCATTTACTTCTTATCTAGTTTGATTACCACAACAACTACCACTCTAGTATTTAGATGACTCCATTTGAGGCTTATTATGGGCGGAGATGTAGATTGCCAATTTGTTGGTTGAGGTAGGTGAAGCTACATTAATAGGTCCAGATTCAGTTCATGAGTCTATGGATAAAGTTCATCTTATAAAGGGAAGGCTAAAAACAGCTCAGAATCGTGAAAAGTCCTATGCTGATGTGAGGAGGAGAGAACTAGAGTTTGAAGCTGATGATTGGGTGTTTTTGAAGGTGTCTCCCATGAAGGGAGTGATCAGGTTCAGAAAGAAAGGAAATATTAGTCCTTGATATGTTGGTCCCTACAGGATTGTGAGGCGTATTGGCAAGGTGGCCTATGAGTTGGAGCTACCAGCGGAGTTGGCTTCGGTACATCCAGTTTTCCATGTATCATTATTGAAGAAGTACGTTGGTGATCCGACTTTGGTTGTCCCGGTGAAGAGCTTATGTGTGAAGGACAACCTTAGCTATGAGGAGGTACTAGTTGAGATTCTTAATCGTCAGGCTCAAAAGTTGAGGAACAAAGAACTAGCTTCGAGGAAAGTCTTGTGGAGGAATTAACTTGTTGAAGGAGCTATGTGGAAGGTCGAAACAGATATGATAGCTAGATTCCCGCATTTATTTTCTTCCGACTCAGTTCCAACATGAGGTATCAGTTTCCTCCTTAGTACTCTATTCAATTTTATGTCTAGTTCATGTATCTCAGTTTTCTTTATGTCAATGCATGTACTTGTGATTCATGAATTCAGTTTAATCATGTATATCAATCCGGAGTCAGTCACTCTATCAGTTTTCAGCTTTAGTTGTTTAGTTTTGGGATTGTAATTCTTTCCCCAGCCTTCCAATATGCTTATTTTACATTCGAGGATGAATGTTCCCAAGGGGGAGATAATGTAACACCTCAAAACTCCCTAAGATCAGATCTGAGAGTTGGAACGAATAAAACAGGAAAATCTGCACCAGGTCAAAGAATGAGTCGTCAAATCACTCGTCGTTTACCTAACGAGTCGTTAAGTGACTTGTCATTTACCTAACGATTCGGCAAAACACCTGTCACTTGTAAAGATCAGAATATCCTCTAACAAGTCGGCAAATGACTCTTCATTTGCCTAGCGAGTCATCAAATAACTCATGGTTTGTGGAAATGTTATTTTTTCGGACATTCATGACCGATTAAGAAAATGACTCGTCACTTGTCTAACGAGTCATTAAGTGACCCATCATTTGAGCAGTAGTGGGAAATTCCTATGTACTTCATGAATTAAGTAAACGACCCTTCATTTGCCTGATGAGTCGTCAAACGACTAGTCTTTTGCCTAACGAGTTGTCAAACGACAAGTCATTTGCCTAATGAATCATCAAACGACTCGCCGTTTCTGGAAATATGAGATTTTCTGTCGAACCATTAAGGGCATTTTCGTAATCTCTAAGCTCCTAAGTCATAAAATACATCATTTTAAGCTCTGTTAGGAGGATTTTAAGAGGATTTAACCTATCCTAATTCATTCAACTCCCATGCATGTAAAATTAGAAGTTTCCCTTCAAAGATCAAGCTTGAAACCCTCCAAATCTCTTGGGCTTTCAAAGTCAAGTTAAGATTTAGTTTACCGGATATGTAGGGCTTGTTGACACCCAATTTTGACCTCCCTACGCCTTTATATGCTGCTCATATATATTTTATTTATTTATTTATTTTACGCAAATATTCGACTTGCTTTTATATTTATAAAATATTCATTTATCATAATATTGCGAAAAATTATTTCAAGTTACATATATATGTTCATATAATTTGCATCAATTTTTATATTAAATAATTACGTCGTATATAATATATTTTGTATTAATATGCGCCCTTTTTAAATATATATTTTACTTAATAAACTATTACTAAATTTTACCAATTTATTTGCCTAATAATGATACTCGAGTTTATAAATTATTTGTGTTAATAATATATTTTTATAATGTTTGATGACTTAATTTTATTTTTCTAGTCATTATTTTTTTAATATAATAATCTAATTATGTGATATTTACAAAAGTTTACTCAAAATTTAGAATTTATTTATATTATTAATAATGTTTATGTGATTTTTTTTCATAATTTAAATTACTTTGTTATCTATTTATTTCATTATTTAAAGTGTAGTATGTTTATTAATTTAATAGCAGCTAAAATCCAAATTCATCCAATTTATTTAAAATTTAGCCACTTTCTATTCAATTTAAAACCAATTTTAGCCATTTTCGGCCTATTTATTACCTAATCTGCTTACTTTTTAAATTTAATTCTTTTTTAAAAAATTATATCTATCCAACTACTCGACCCGCTCCTACCCACAACCCGACCCGCATCACTAACTTTTAATCCCAGCCATGCATCCATTTTAATCGGACGGTTCTAATTAAAACCTATTTTACTTCCTTATTTATCTTCATTCTCTACCAAACCCTAAACCAACCCTCATTTTCTTCCCCTTCCTCCCTCAAAGCCGCCGCCTCTCCCTCTTCTCTGTTTCTCCTCGCCGGCCGGCCACACCACTACGCCGGAAAATCAACACCCACGGCCGCACCTCCCTTTCCCTTCATCTTCCCCTCTCCCCTTCCGCCATTAACTCCGACCAAATACCAACCCTAGCGTCGCAGCCCCCTTTCCCTTTCCCCTCTCTTCTTCTTCCTCACCTCTCTCTCCCTTCCCCCAACTCCAAATCCCCCCCAGACCTTCCCTTTCCTCTCCTTCTGCCGGAATCACCCATTCTCCCTCTCCTCACACAGTCGCCCGACCTCCCTTATTCTCCCTCAACGCCATACCGGACATTCCTCCGTTTCTTCTCCACCAGGAAACCCGTCACCACCACCCGCAATTCACCCTCACCAACAGCCGTCGTGCCCATCTCCCTCTTCCCAATGACCAAATAGTCACCATTAGCGCCGCCTCCCTCCTCCCTTTTCTTTCCTCTCTTCCGGCCGAAATCACCCTCACCATCGGATCTCCCTCACTATCCCTCACCGTCGCGCACCACCATTTTTTAACCCGAAACCAACAACCAAAACAGACCCGAGCTTTCCCTCTTCCCTTCTCTTCTCCCAATCTGTCGAGAAAACAGCAACACCAAACGGACCGAGAAAACTCAGATAAATGTTCATCTTGTTATTTTTCATACACTAACTTAGTTTAAAATAGTATATTAGATCTGAAAATCGCGCAATTGGTTTATTACTTCTGTTTAATTTCTTGTGTTCATTATTGTTTACATACTTAGATTGACATACATAATTATTTCTGTCAAATTTTAATATCCTTACTTGCCGATTTGTTGAGATTAGATGAATATCTATGATTCGTTCATGTTAACCTAATTTCGAGTACTAATCAAGCTATTTGTAGGATTTTTGGTGTGGATAGAATATTGTATAACAAGTCATTTCCACCTATTTGATCCCTTAGAGATACTTCAAATTACACAGTGTAATTTGTTTTCTTTTTCTCTAGTTTGGTTCATGGCAGCCTCCTCTGCATATAATCATAAACAATTTAGATTGTTTGGCATCTCAGTATTCTGGTGGCCTAATTTGATTGCTCTTCTTATTCTCATTTTTTATCTTGTTTTAGTGCATATGGTTTGTGACATCCTTAAATTGTATTATTGTCGATATTCTGATTGATGCTCTTGCTTTCCCTCTTTTAATTAATTAAGACGGTTCAACTTTTGTTTATATTTTGGTGGACTTATTCCCTCTTTTCATAACAGTCTTATGTGCAAATTTTCTGTGATTAGTATGTTAGTTTTATTATTTGAATATTCTTGGGGTTTTGAATATGTTTTATTTACATTTGGTTCTGCCTCCTTTGGATCAATATGATTGATTATCCTCTTTACTTGATTTGAGAATTTATTTATGTTAAATTACTATTAGCTTATATTTAAATGATTATTTTTAAGAAAGGCCTATGTGGTTTGTTAACAGATAATATATTCTTGTTCAAGTTAATTGTGTTGGATTCACTTATGTTAATTAAGGAAAGCAATTGCTTTGATTGATCCTTCTGATTATCTCTTTTACTTTTATCTCTTAATTAATTTCATATATGTTAGTTAAGAAAAAGATTCCCTTAATTGATTTAGTACATTTCGTTTAAGGAAAATTAATTTAGTCTCTTGAATTAATTGCTGCCTTTTATATCCCTTGACTGATTTTATGGACTATTTTATTCTTCTACCAGAATTGATTTAGCATGTACATAATTATGGTAAGATTTGATTTGATTCTGTTAATTAGGAAGATTTTTGCCTTGATTTGATTAATTAAAATGAATTATTTATTTATTTATTTATTTTTTATAAATACTCATTATGGTTTCAGCTCTGTTAATTAAGGAAAAGATCCCTTTTGGGCTGATTTTTCTCATATTCTCTTTCTTTCTATACCTCTAATTGATTGATTTAATTAACCTTTCTTATTTAGCCCCTTTAGATCTGAGCTATAAAAGAAAACCTCCATTTCTTTTAGAGGGCATTCGAACACCATGAAAAAAATATATTATTTTTTACTATTGCTTCGTTCCATCTTAATTCATACTCTTCTCTTCCCCGTCTCAACACGAGCACTGCTCGGGATCCACGAGGTCCTTGTGATCTTGACGTGTTGAGTTCGGGTTCCGATCATTGAAAAGCTTTCTTGCTAAATCGCTGATTGTTGCTTTGTTTCTTTCACTGGTTAACCGGTTAGTCCACCTTTCTATCTTAATCTAAATTTCGTGCTATGTGAACTCATTGTTTGCATTAGATTCCACAAGTATGAATTTTACATTATGTGCATGTCTGTAATAACATAGCACAATCTTGTCGTATAGTTTTGTTTAACAGGTTGAAGCGAAGAGTTTGTCGGGATTGGAGGGTTATAATTTAGCCAATTTATTTTTGTATATACATCGGGATGTATTTATTTATTTTATCTATTTTATTTCTGTCGATGTATAATGAAAATAAACATGGATAATAGTAAAAAAGGGGTCTTGGGGGTGGGATTGTATGCTTCTTTCTTACTGTTTTGATTGTTAATCTAGACAACATGCCTATAGGATTTTCATAACGTACGCAGCAAATAGAAATCATGCCTATAGGTACTATAACGAATTAATTAAAGCATTATTAGTAAACTTTCCTATAGGAACTATTTCGGTATATGTCGGTCTGCTCAAATAGTTTAACAAATGATTTTATTTTATTTCGTGTAAGCAAATTCTGGACTCGAATATTATACTAGATATCATGCCCTTTAGGATTATCAACTGGAAGTGAATAATGTGTGCCAACATATCAAATATTCATTTCAAGTTAAATCTGTTTACTTTGCAAATTTATATTATTTGTTAAAAAAGAAAATAATAATAATAATAATAATAATAATAATAATAATAATAATAATAATAATAATAATAATAATAATAATAAAAAAAAAAGAAGGTTAGTTGAAATGTCTATGGGATCAATTTTCTGAAATGATTCACGCTTTTGCTTTTTTTGCCGAAACTATGTCTATATTTTAATTGCTTTAACCAGATTCTTTATTTGGCATCTGAATTATATAAACATCATGCCCATAATAGTTTTCACTAAATAAATATTTGATCAGATTTTACTTGCATGAAAAGTTTAATTATTTGGTTAATGATATAAGCCGACTGAATGATTTCAATGCTCCTTTGAGATTAAAATGAGACTAATTCAAGATATTTTCTTCATACTCTAACCTATGCATTTTGCATATTAGAAAACACAGGAATCAATTAATAAGATCATCCGAAGAAGCTCATGTTCAATCTGCCTATTCTTCTGATTTTAAATTATGCTAATGTCATTTTGACCTGATAACATCTTTCACCATATATGAATCTTGTCTATGGGAATACACCATCTATGCTTGAATTAGAGAAATCATGCACTAAGTTCATTTATGGTCTGGATGTTGAATAGAATCTTATTTCTGGTATGTCATGAACCTGCTTACATATACCTGAATATTTGATTCTGCTGTCAAATTGCTCTGTTATGATTGTTTACTTAAAAAGTGATTGCCTCTTTGCAGTAGAAATCATGTTTAGGATTTTTCCACATCCCTTCATATTTATATGTCTTATAATTTGCTGTAATGAAGGCCTATTTGAAACCAATATTTGCTACTTATTTTAATCAACTTGTTTTGCGTTTAAGTCATCTTAACAGCCCTTTGGATTTTAGACCAAAAAATCCAAAATAGCTGTCCAATGCCTCTTGGACCTTAAGATTGGGACGGGTAGGAAAATACTAGGACGTTAGTTTTGTCACATAGAACGCTTTAAGTTAATAACTAATCAACTAGGTGGGTAGACGAGATATGATAGTCCGTGCTCGCTGAATAATACGAGCAATCTAAATGGTTGCGAAGTATTATTTAAGTTGCAGGGGGTGATCCCATTAGGTTAAAACAACCCCCTCTTTGTTAGTAGAACTACGTTTGGCCTGATTCCCTTAAAGGATATGTTGGCGCCTCACTGAGGTTCGACCCAATATTTAAAAATAAATGTTTATTTGTATGTTTGTTATGTGGATTTTAATAAATTGTCCTATTTTATCATTTATGTTTTTTATTTTACTTACTTTATTTGCCATAACTTTTGTATTTATTGTTAAGAAAATAAAATAAGATAAACTACCTTTAGACTTCATTTTGCCCAAATTTCTTTCTTCTCGCTTGTCTATGAGTTTAATTATTTAATTATTCATTTCTTTATCAATTCGTTTAAGTACATAATACAGGTTTGATCACTTAGTTAATTCCCCCATATATTAATGAATCCGGCCGGGAACCATATTTGTGGACCTCGAAAGATGCCTAGCACCTTGCTTTCGAGGTAATTTAAGCCTTTGCCCGACTCTGGTGACCTAGGCTAGTATAATAGACCCTTAGGTTAGAATGGTGCCCTAACGCACCTCAAATCGTTAGGTGGCGACTCTTCAATTTAATAACCCTTAAGAGTTGTCACATGTCGTATCTCGCTTTCCGCGAGGAAAATGGGGCGCGACAGCATGGCGACTCTTCTGGGGATTTAGGCTTTGACCACAACATGTTCATTAAATGTTTTTTTTTTAAATATCTGCTAACTGTTGGATTTAAAATTTTTTACCTTCACTTATTTCTATCAATATTTATTTGCTTCTTTATATGATTTTTCCATGAAGTTACTAACCGTTTTCCTTTTTTGTTTTCCCGTTATTAATTATTTTTATTTGCCATTTGTAATATTCAATAATTATTTGAAAAAAAAATGTTGTATTTTAAAAATCGCATAGTGCTCATATTTTCCCCCACTTGGGAATTTCTCAATATCACACACGACAACGGTTGCGTGGTTTCACGGCCGTTCACCATTAAAACATCTCGAGGATTGTTTTGTGATTTGGTCGATTAGTGGTGCGTCGACGGTCACAAGCTTCCTCACTCTCGAGTTGTCCACTCGAGGGAACCGTGTCATACCCACTCTTATTCCTAGATCTTGACCATGTACACCTTTAGTAAGGTATACACATCATATTAAACTTAGAAAAAATGCGTCGTCCAAGGCACGTCAAAAATTTAGTGAAACCTCGTCTTGAGTCTTAAGGATTTTCTATCCCGAAAAGGATGTCTTCATTATCTGTGTATTTAAATCTTTCTTTACCTTATCTCCTTTCTTGTTTAAATTATATTCTTTCCTTATTTAGTCTTTTTTCCTTATTCTCTTATTAATTTCCTTATTTAAATTATTTACTCCCCTTTCTATTTTTCTCATTCAAAGCTAGTATTTCATGTTTAATCATTTTCAATGCTCTTTATAAGACCTGACTTAGGATATACTTATTCATTCCTTATCCTCTTTATTTGTTTTGTTGTTTTTTACTTATTGCTTCTCTTAACTACTTATTATGATTTATGTGCTAATTGTTATTGTAACTCTCATAATTTCCCACTTGGAAGCTTCTTGCCATCACACTGTACATACGAGTTGTGCTTTGCAATTCTCCAAATTTCTTTCAAACACTCATTTAGAGATTTGGCATATACGTGGGATGAGTAGATGGTCTTACTACCATGCGACCACGTGCCTTTTCGCATAAGAATTTTTCAGTCTGCCTACCAAACTCTTAGAAATTGGTAAGTCATGCATTCCATTATCTCCTAGGAAGTCTCGATACCCTTGGTGTATTGAGACCATTAGTTTAACTTTGCCCAAAGTCTAAAGAGATTTACAATCTCGAAAAGGACATTATCATATCTATTTGCATTTTTATTTGAGAAATCAATATATCTAAAATGTTGACTATTTGCTCCTTAGGTGGGATGTGTAAAAGTAACATTTCATTATGCAGGTTGTTAAGCATCAATCCGCGTCGTATAAGCAAAGAAGAGGCCGAATATGGAAGAGCATTTCCATTTAGGCTATAGCTTTACCTTATTGTAATCTTTATTTTCTTAAATTATTATGTAAACAAAGCAAAAAATTATCTATCTATTTTATGTATTTGAGATTTTAATGGAGCAAATGGAATGACATATTATGACATATTTGACTTTTAAAAATGCGCTAGGCCTATCTCTGGCACAAAAGAGGCCCCAAATTAGGAAGACGTGTTAATCTTTTATTTTCAATGTGAAGCGTATTAATGTGTTTCTTTCATCTTTTATCTACAACATGACATGCTTGAATTTCTTTACTAATTGTATTTTTCTGTTTATTGTTTATCTTGATTATTCCCCTTTCTAAGGTTGATTTGTGCATAACCGTCCGCCATACCTTTCTCGCTGTCAATTCACCGAAGCAAAAGGGAAATGAACGATAGTAATAGTTCAGCAGTTAGAATTGACACGACCACTCCAAAAGATTCCACAGAAAGTTCGGAAAGGAGGCATCCACCTGAATGTAACGACCTGATTATAAGGATGGAGCAAAAGATTTTAGAGCTCCAAGGCGAATTATCTCGAGCTCGTAATACAACCAATCTATCGATCCCCCTGGAAACTTCATTAGAACAACAGGCCGAGATTCATGCTTCTACCAAGCCTCACGTCACTTTCACATGTCTTCCTACAACATCTCATCAAGTCTCATATCCTCAAAACAATCCTAGTCATGCCTACTCGCTTCCTCAAAATCATATACAACATTTGCATAATGCTTATGCAACTCCTTCAAATCAAGCTACACCACAAAGACCGCCCACCATGTTTCATTATTTACCTCCTATGATTACATCCAACACGTCTTACGCACATGCACCGAGAGATCATACCCCAAACTCCATTTATATTGAGACTGATCCGGTCGCTCATCACTTAGGAGAATCTGGACTCTCTAAGAAAGACAGCTTGATACAATCTATGGTTGAGGAACTCAATAAGATGAACAACCGACTACAAAATATTGAAGGGGCCAACAGGATAGAAGGCCTAAGTTATGAAGACCTATGCATACATCCTAACGTCGAGCTACCGGCGGGATACAAACCTCCAAAGTTTGAAATGTTCAACGACACTGATGATCCGAAATCCCATTTGAGGATGTATTGTGACGAGTTGACTGGAGTAGGGAGAGATGAAAAAATTCGAATGAAGTTGTTCATAAGAAGTTTGTCTGGGGATGCCCTAAGCTGGTACGTCGAGCAAAATCCAAGAAAATGGATTAATTGGACTGATATGGCTACAACTTTCATAGAGCAGTTCGGTTTCAATATAGAGAATGCACCGGATTTGCACTACATTCAGAACTTGAAAAGAAAGCCTACAGAGACATTCAGGGAATATGCAACCCGTTGGAGGTCCGAGGCCGTCAGAGTGCGACCTCCAATGGAAGAAGTTCAAATGAAGGATATCTTTATGCGGAGTTTGGACCCGCAAGTGCATGATAGATTGATGCTAGTTAGTGAGAAGAATTTCACCGAGCTCATCAAGTTAGGTGAAAAGATTGAGGACGGTATCAAGAACGGTACCATTATCGATTGGGGGGCATTACAAGCAACCAACAAAACTTTGCAATCGGGTAGGACCACTGAGAACAAGAACGTGAAAGAGGTGAATGTCATATCGCCTATAGAAGGATTGAAAACTCTGTGGGGATACCAAGCACCTCCACTTCAATACCAGTTGCCTCCGTACCATCACTCAATGCCGTTCTACAACCCTACTACCTATCATGCACAACCTGCACATTTTTAGCCTCCTCCACCTGCACTCCAAAGGCCACCAATTTTTCAAAATCCATCGATTCAACAATCTCGCAAGCCCGCGAGACCCCGAGCAAGTTCGTCTAAGCAGTGTACACCTTTTGGTGAGCCTATAATCCAATTGTATGAGCGACTAAAGGTTGCCGGCTATATCACTCTAATTCCCGCAATAGTGATGGACACCCATGCGAAATGGCTCAATCATGATAAGATTTGCGACTATAATTCAGGAATGAGAGGACATACCACATAAGAGTGTCGAGCTTTGAAAGACAAGATTCAAGCACTGATTGATGCCAAAGTGATCCACCCAAAATGAAGCCTGTTGAAGTCGGAACCTACCCTAAATTTGATTTATTCCTTTATTCGAAAACCTTTCATTTCTTGTAATCAGAGCTACGTTGGACCTGATTCCCGTTTAAGAGGGATACGTAGGCGCCCTTATGGGATTCGGTCTATATCTTAATAAAATTTCCTTTCTCTTTTCCTTTACCAACTGGGGCAGAATTTTTGAGAGGACCTCAAAAATTCAATAAATTGAGCGTTTCTACGTAACTGGGGCAGAATTTTTGAGGGGACCTCAAAAATTCACAACTTTGCGTCATTTGCAATAGAAGTCTACATCATGCTCTACACTGGGGCAGAAATTTTGAGAGGACCTCAAAAATTCAATAAATTGAGCGTTTCTACGTAACTGGGGCAGAATTTTTGAGGGGACCTCAAAAATTCACAACTTTGCGTCATTTGCAATAGAAGTCTACATCATGCTCTACACTGGGGCAGAAATTTTGAGAAGGACCTCAAAATTTATCAAGACCCAGTCAAACCAAGGAATTGATTCCCTAAAAAGGACATCTATGGAAAGACGTGACATCCAGTCTGATCATCAAGCTCATGAGATTGGGATAGCAACGGACAAATAAAGGCACAAATCAACCTTCCCTATTTTAATCTTATGATTTTTCTTTGAGCACACGAGCAACAGATACCAAATTTGCAATCATTCTATATATCATCTAGATTTACGAAGGTATTCATTATCAACTGCAAAGTTAAATTACTTGAAGTTTGTCCATGAACGGGGTTAAGCGCTACCTCTTAGTAAGTTACTCAAAGCTGAACGTTGTTTATTTGAAGCTAAGTATTAATACTTTGATTTCTGAAAGGGTTAAGCACTACCCTAAATATTTCTTTTAAGGGTTAAGCATTGTCCTACGGGTTAAGTACTACCCTAAATATTTCTTTCAAGGGCTAAGCATTGTCCTACGGGTTAAGCACTACCCTAAGTATTTCTTTTAAGGGCTAAGCATTGTCCTACGGGCTAAGCACTACCCTAAATTCTTCTTTTAAGGGCTAAGCATTGTCCTACGGGTTAAGCACTACCCTAAATTCTTCTTTTAAGGGATAAGCATTGTCCTACGGGTTAAGAACTACCCTAAATATTTCTTCCGACAGGTTAAGCACTACCCTAAATATTTCTTTTAAGGGCTAAGCATTTTCATACGGGTAAAGCACTACCCTAAATATTTTTTTTAAGGGCTAAACATTGTTCTACGGGTTAAGCACTACCCTAAATATTTCTTTTAAGGGCGAAGCATCGTCCTATGGGTTAAGCACTACCCTAAATATTTCTTTAAGGACTAAGCATTGTCCTATGGGTTAAGCACTACCTCCTGATTTTTAAAGGCTAAGCATTGACTCCTAAATTTTGATCGGATTAAGCGCTTTCGTTTCAAATTTATCCGAGCTAATCGTTAATTTTTTTAAACATTATCTTCTGCTTATTGACTAATCAATTTATCCAGTACTTTTAAAAGCTTGCAGGCTACTATTGCGTTATTCTCACGATATTGAATCGAGTCACTATCAGGCCACTTTCGAGCTCCCACGCTCTTTGTTATTCTTATGCTATTCTCTGCTACTTTAACCTATTATCATCGTGCTACTCTCATTCTTGTGATTTTAAATAGGTCAAGTTTTACCCTCCAAGCTTTTAAGGGCTAAGTATAGTCCCACAGTTTTTACGTCGTTTGGGTAAAGAATTACCCTACAAAAATTATGCGAGCTACGATTTGTTCTCGAAATTTATACCTCTGCCCGTCATAATTTATTTATTTAGTTTTCCACTTTCAAGCCCCTATCGCATTTTCTTTAAAAAAGCCATTATTTTACTTTTAAGCTACTATTATTGTACTATTTTCATTCTTTAATTTCTGGATAGGGTTAAGCACCACCCTCCAATTTTGCAAGGGCTAAGCGTTGTCCTATTGGTTAAGCACTACCCTCAATGTTTAAAGTGAAACACTGCCTCCTAATTATGATCGGGTTAAGCACTACCCTCTTAAATTTATTCGAGTTGGTCGTTACTTTTACAAAATGACATCTTATGCTTATCGACCAGTCTTTTATTCAATATTTTAAAAGTTTGCAGGCTACTATTGCATTATTCTCGAGACATTAAATCAAGCTACTACTGTGCTACTTTCGAGTTTTCAAGCTACTTTCAAGCTCCTATCCCATTTTTAAAGCCGTTGTTTTACTTCTGAGCTACTATTATTTTGCTACGTTCTTTTGATTTCTAGATGGGTTAAGCGCCACCCTCCAAAATTTAAGGGCTAAGCATGGTCCTAATGTTTGACGTTGTTCGGGTTAAGCATAACCCTCTCAAAAGTTCTCCAAGCTACGCTTTTATTTTCACAAAATTTATTCTCAATAGTCTCTTCTCATCCACCATTTATTTCTCTATATAGCTATTTTCAAGCTCTACATTTTCACTGCGCTTATAAGCACTTTTCATTTTTCTTTGATTGCAACCTTTTACGTTTCGATATAGTTGTCATTCTGATATTACTGTATTTTGATATAAAAATACTAATTTTGTCTATCTCTCTCGTCTCTCTATTCTCATCATTTCCTACTCTCTTTGTTTCTTATTCAAATCTTGCATTATCAATTTTATTTAGGGATCTTGTACGTCCCTAAATCTAGAACTACACACGGCCTGATTCTCGTGAAACTCGAGATATGTAGGCGATTTGAAACTGAAGTCTCGGTCGCGATATCTTCATAACTTCATTTTCTTTCATCTGGCCCTACTGAAAAATTTTTCTTTAGGTCGGACAAAATCGCCCACTAGGTCAACGTTTTTTGCTCAACAATTCATCCTTCATTCCCGAGCAAAGAAGGGGCAGTTGTTGACACCCAATTTTGACCTCCCTACGCATTTATATGCTGCTCATATATATTTTATTTATTTATTTATTTTATGCAAATATTCGACTTGCTTTTATATTTATAAAATATTCATTTATCATAATATTGCAAAAATTTATTTCAAGTTACATATATATGTTCATGTAATTTGCATCAACTTTTATATTAAATAATTACGTTGTATATAATATATTTTGTATTAATATGCGCCCTTTTTAAATATATATTTTACTTAATAAACTATTACTAAATTTTACCAATTTATTTGCCTAATAATGATACTCGAGTTTATAAATTATTTGTGTTAATAATATATTTTTATAATATTTGATGACTTAATTTTATTTTTCTAGTCATTATTTTTTTTATTTAATAATCTAATTATGTGATATTTACAAAAGTTTACTCAAATATAGAATTTATTTATATTATTAATAATGTTTATGTGATTTTTTTCATAATTTAAATTACTTTATTATCTATTTATTTCATTATGTATAGTGTAGTATGTTTATTAATTAAAAGCAACTAAAATTCAAATTTATCCAATTTATTTAAAATTTAGCCACTTTCTATTCAATTTAATACCAATTTTAGCCATTTTAGGCCTATATTTTTTTACCTAATCTGGTTACTTTTTAAATTTAATTTTTTTTAAAAAAATTATATCTATCCACCTACTCTACCCGCTCCTACCCACGATCCGACCCGCATCACTAATTTTTAATCCCAGCCATTCATCTATTTTAATCGGACGGTTCTAATTAAAACCTATTTTACTTCCTTATTTATCTTCATACCCTACCAAACCCTAAACCAACCCTCATTTTCCTCCCGTTCCTCCCTCAAAGCCGCTGCCTCTCCCTCTTCTCTCTTTCTCTTCTCCGGCCGGCCACACCACTACGCCGGAAAAATAACACCCACGGTCACACCTCCCTTTCCCTTCATCTTCCCCTCTCCCCTTCCGCCATTAACTCCGACCACATACTAACCCTAGCGTCGCAGCCCCCTTTCCCTTTCCCCTCTCTTCTTCTTCCTTACCTCTCTCTCCCTTCCCCCAACTCCAAATCGCCGCCAGACCTTCCCTTTCCTCTCCTTCCGCCGGAATCACCCATTCTCCCTCTCCTCACACAGTCGCCCGACCTCCCTCATTCTCCCTCAACGCCGTACCAGACCTTCCTCCGTTTCTTCTCTACCCGAAAACCCATCACCACCACCCGCAATTCACCCTCACCAATAGCCGTCGTGCCCATCTCCCTCTTCTTACGACCAAATAGTCACCATTAGCGCCGCCTCCCTCCTCCCTTTTCTTTCCTCTCTTCTGGCCGAAATCACCCTAACCACCGGATCTCCCTCACTCTCCCTCACCGTCATGCACCACCACTTTTTCGCCCGAAACCAACAACCAAAACATACCCAAGCTTCCCCTCTTCCCTTCTCTTCTCCCAATCTATCGAGAAAACAGCAACACCAAATGGACCGACAAAACTCAGATAAATGTTCATCTTGTTATCATTCATACCCTAACTTAGTTTAAAATAGTATCTTAGATCTGAAAATCGTGCAATTGGTTTATTACTTCTTTTTAATTTCTTGTGTTCATTATTGTTTACATACTTAGATTGACATACATAATTATTTCTGTCAAATTTTAATATCCTTACTTGCCGATTTGTTGAGATTAGATGAATATCTATGATTCGTTCATGTTAACCTAATTTCGAGTACTAATCAAGATATTTGTAGGATTTTTGGTGTGGATAGAATATTGTATAACAAGTCATTTCGACCTATTTGATCCCTTAGAGATACTTCAAATTACACAGTGTAATTTGTTTTCTTTTTCTCTAGTTTGGTTCATGGCAGCCTCCTCTGCATATAATCATAAACAGTTTAGATTGTTTGGCATCTCAGTATTTTGGTGGCCTCATTCGATTGCTCTTCTTATTCTCATTTTTTATCTTGTTTTAGTTCATATGGTTTGTGACATCCTTAAATTGTATTATTGTCGATATTCTGATTGATGCTCTTGCTTTCCCTCTTTTAATTAATTAAGACGGTTCAATTTTTATTTATATTTTGGTGGACTTATTCCCTCTTTTCATAACAGTCTTATGTGCAAATTTTCTGTGATTAGTATGTTAGTTTTATTATTTGAATATTCTTGGGGTTTTGAATATGTTTTATTTACATTTGGTTCTGCCTCCTTTGGATCAATATGATTGATTATCCTCTTTACTTGATTTGAGATTTTATTTATGTTAAATTACTATTAGCTTATATTTAAATGATTATTTTTAAGAAAGGCCTATGTGGTTTGTTAACAGATAATATATTCTTGTTCAAGTTAATTGTGTTGGATTCACTTATGTTAATTAAGGAAAGCAATTGCTTTGATTGATCCTTCTGATTATCTCTTTTACTTTTATCCCTTAATTAATTTTCATATATGTTAGTTAAGGAAAAGATTCCCTTAATTGATTTAGTACATTTCGTTTAAGAAAAATTAATTTAGTCTCTTGAATTAATTGCTTCCTTTTATATCCCTTGACTGATTTTATGGACTATTTTATTCTTCTACTAGAATTGATTTAGCATGTACACAATTATGGTAAGATTTGATTTGATTCTGTTAATTAGGAAGATTTTTGCCTTGATTTGATTAATTAAAATGAATTATTTATTATTATTATTATTTTTTTTTATAAATACTCATTATGGTTTCAGCTCTATTAATTAAGGAAAAGATCCCTTTTGGGCTGATTTTTCTTTTATTCTCTTCCCTTCTATACCTCTAGTTGATTAATTTAATTAACCTTTCTTATTTAGCCCCTTTAGATCTGAGCTATAAAAGAAAACCTCCATTTCTTTTAGAGGGCATTCGAACACTGTGAAAAAAAATATTATTTTTTTACTATTTCTTCGTTCCTTCTTAATTCATACTCTTCCCTTCCCCGTCTCAACATGAGCACTGCTCGGGATCCATGTGGTCCTTGTGATCTTGACGTGTTGAGTTCGGGTTCCGATCATTGAAAAGCTTTCTTGCTAAATCATTGATTGTTGCTTTGTTTCTTTTACTGGTTAACCGGTTAGTCCACCTTTCTATCTTAATCTAAATTTCGTGCTATGTGAACTCATTGTTTGCATTAGATTCCACAAGTATGAATTTTACGTTATGTGCATGTCTATCATATCACAGCACAATCTTGTCATATAGTTTTGTTTAACAGGTTGATGCGAAGAGTTTGCCAGGATTGGAGGGTTTATAATTTAGCCAATTTATTTTTGTATATACATCGGGATGTATTTATTTATTTTATCTATTTTATTTCTGTCGATGTACAATGAAAACAAACACGGATAATAGTAAAAAAGGGGTCTTAGGGGTGGGATTGTATGCTTCTTCCTTGCTGTTTTGATTTTTAATCTAGAAAGCATGTCTATAGGATTTTCATAACGTACGCAGCAAATAGTATTCATGCCTATAGGTACTATAACGAATTAATTAAAACATTATTAGTAAACTTGCATATAGGAACTATTTCGGTATATGTCGGTCTGCTCAAATAGTTTAACAAATGATTTTATTTTATTTCCTGTAAGCAAATTCTGGACTCGAATATTGTACTAGATATCATGCCCTTTAGGAATATCAACTGGAGGTGAATAACGTATGCCAACATATCAAATATTCATTTCAAGTTAAATCTATTTACTTTGCAAATTTATATTATTTGTTAAAAAAGAAAATAATCATAATAATAATAATAATAATAATAATAATAATAATAATAATAATAATAATAATAATAATAATAATAATAATAATAAGGTTAGTTGAAATGTCTATGAGATCAATTTTCTGAAATGATTCATACTTTTGCTTTTTTCGCCGAAACTATGTCTATATTTTAATTGCTTTAACCAGATTCTTTATTTGGCATCTGAATTATATAAACATCATGCCCATAAATTTTTCACTAATAAATATTTGATCAAATTTTACTTGCATGAAAAGTTTAATTATTTGGTTAATGATATAAGCCGACTGAATGA
Source organism: Datura wrightii (assembly GCA_035772735.1). Lineage (NCBI taxonomy): Eukaryota > Viridiplantae > Streptophyta > Magnoliopsida > Solanales > Solanaceae > Datura > Datura wrightii. The sequence goes on along the minus strand of JASDFA010000019.1, from coordinate 16,631,381 downwards.
TTTCAATGCTCCTTTGAGATTAAATTGAGACTAATTCAAGATATTTTCTTCATACTCTAACCTATGCATTTTGCATATTAGAAAACACAGGAATCAATTAATAAGATCATCCGAAGAAGCTCATGTTCAATCTGCCTATTCTTCTGATTTTAAATTATGCTAATGTCATTTTGACCTGATAACATCTGTCACCATATATGAATCTTGTCTATGGGAATACACCATCTATGCTTGAATTAGAGAAATCATGCACTAAGTTTATTTGTGGTCTGGATGTTGAATAGAATCTTATTTCTGGTATATCATGAACCTGCTTACATATACCTGAATATTTGATTCTGCTATCAAATTGCTCTGTTATGATTGTTTACTTAAAAAACGATTGCCTCTTTGCAGTAGAAATCATGTTTAGGATTTTTCCACATTCCTTCATATTTATATGTCTTATAATTTGCTGTAGTGGAGGCCTATTTGAAATCAATATTTGCTACTTATTTTAATCAACTTATTTTGCGTTTAAGTCATCTTAATAGCCCTTCGGATTTTAGACCAAAAAATTCAAAATAGTTGTCCAATGCCTCTTGGACCTTAAGATTGGGACGGGTAGGCAAATACTAGGACGTTAGTTTTGTCACATAGAACGCTTTAAGTTAATAACTAATCAACTAGGTGGGTAGACGAGATATGATAGTCCGTGCTCGCTGAATAATACGAGCAATCTAAATGGTTGCGAAGTATTATTTAAGTTGCAGGGGGTGATCCCATTAGGTTAAAACAACCCCCTCTTTGTTAGTAGAACTACGTTTGGCCTGATTCCCTTAAAGGATACGTAGGCGCCTCACTGAGGTTCGGCCCAATATTTAAAAATAAATGTTTATTTGTATGTTTGTTATGTGAATTTTAATAAATTGTCCTGTTTTATCATTTATGTTTTTTATTTTACTTACTTTATTTGCCATAACTTTTGTATTTATTGTTAAGAAAATAAAATAAGATAAACTACCTTTAGACTTCATTTTGCCCAAATTTCTTTCTTCTCGCTTGTCTATGAGTTTAATTATTTAACTATTTATTTCTTTATCAATTAGTTTAAGTACATAATACAGGTTTAAATCAATTTTATTGATCACTTAGTTAATTCCCCCATATATTAATGAATCCGGCCGGGACCACATTTGTGGACCTCGAAAGGTGCTTAACACCTTGCTTTCGAGGTAATTTAAGCCCTTGCCCGACTCTGGTGACCTAGGCTAATATAACAGACCTTTAGGTTAGTATGGTGCCCTAACGCACCTCAAATCGTTAGGTGGCAACTCTTCAATTTAATAACCCTTAAGAGTTGTCACATGTTGTATCCCGCTTTCCGCGAGGAAAATGGGGCGCGACAGGGCTATGAATGAGATTTCATAAATCAATTTGATGATCTTATGGGGCTTTATCCTAATTTTTATGAAATTCTCTATGATTTATCTATGGGTCAATTTCCTTCATGTTTCATAGCATGTTTTAAGATCTATGGGTAGATTTTATACCTATTTTGATTATTAATTCATGGTTTTTAAATTTTAAAAAATTATGCCCAATTATGCAAGTTTCATGAACGGTCAAGTTTATGATTTCATTATGATTTTGATTCTCCTAAGCCCTAATGTATGATTTATAATTTATGATATGATCCCCTACAAGTACTCTTCATGAATTTATGAATTTCAAGTATGGTAATTTTCTCAAATCTGTATGTTCTTCATGATTTATGAGTTTATGATTTTGGTCATTTCAAGTATGATCATATATGTTATAATTTATCTATCCATGAACTTCATTAATGATTTCACAATTGTTATATGAGCCCTCATGTGCATGTTTTTGGGAGCAGTGTCTAGCACCGAGTAGCCCCGATGTTCAGGTAAACTCCATGGTCTCAGAACTATGCCTCAACATAGGTTTATATTCATGGAATCTAGGCGGGTCCCTATTGCCATTTACGTCCCTTGCCTAGCAAGCCTGGGACGGCTCTGCCAACTTGAGCAAGATAGTTGGGGCATCATGTAAGATCTATAATAATACTATCGGTTAAGATGAGTTCTCTCATTTTTTCTCATGATTTATACATTGTCATGTTTATGATACTTTGGATCAAGTTATATTTTACAAGGTCTCTCTTATGATTATGAGTATGACTAGATTATGAATAGTTTTGGGAACCTTGAGCCCTCATGTTTATGTTCTGATTATCATTTAATGTTTTGAACTGTTCTACTCTTATAAACTCTTATATATTTTTATTAGTCTACTTTTACTTACCTTGCATACTTGATACAGTCAAACTACTGACAACATACTTTATGCTGTATCATTTCATGATACAAGTCCGAAAGATCAGACTCCGATGCGCCATTAGTCCTGCTTCCGTATCGGTGTTGTTTAGCCAGTGTTGGTGAGTCCTCATCTTTCGAGGAAATTCAGTTTAGTTTGTTGTTATGTTATTTATGTTACAGACTTTTGTCGAGCTAGTTGGAGATGTTGTCTCATCAGCTCATCAGTTATGTTAGAGGCTTTTCAGATAATATGTAGAATTTTAGTTTGTGAGTGTTGACTCTGTTTTAGATTTATATGTATTCAGACTTCCTCTTATGCACAATTTATAATATCAGTTTCCGCTTGATGTATTCTCTTTAGCCGCTATGTTCATTCCATGGGTCGACTTGGAGCCATTCGTGGTTCTAGATCCCGTGTCTCGATTCGGGCCTATGTTTGGGTCGTGACAAACTTGGTATCAGAGCAAAGGTTTAGAGTTTCCTAGGGTGTTTGAAAGTCGCGTTGAGTAGAGTCTTTTCAATGGGTGTGAAGCGCGCCATACTTATGGGGGAGAGGCTACAAGACGTTTTAGGAAATCTTCCTTCTTTCATGATCTATGTCATCCAATGAAGTATCTCTTTATTCTTTTAACTCGTGCTATCCACATTGCAGAAACATGCCTCTACGCCGAGTTATGATGGCCATGAGAAAGGCAATGGAGATGGGCATTAGCAAGCCCCACCCTCCCTAAAAGGTTTGTTGCCCGAGCAGGTCTCTCATGCTGAGTTTAGGGCAACTTTTTAGATGTTGGCGCAGGCTTTGACCGCTCAAGTCAACCAGCAGGCGGTGGCCCATGTCCCTCAAATTGGGAATGCAGCGACAACTCAAGTTAGGGATTTTCTAGGATGAATCCCCTTGAGTTTCTTGGGTCGAGAGTGGATGAAGACCTATATGAGTTTCCGGAAGAGATTCAGAAGATCACCCAGATTATGGGGGTGATGTGAGAAGAGAGCATAGACTTAGCCTCCTATCAGCGGAAGGGGGCTGAGGAGGTTGCTTATATTTGGTACCGTCAGTGGAGAGACGGTAGAGCAGTGGGCGTAGTTCATGTGAGTTGGGAAGATTTCATGATAGCCTTTTTAGACAGATTCTTTCCTAGGGAGTTTCGGGAGGAAAAGGCGGCGAAGTTCATCAACTTGAGGAAAAATGATATGATTGTACAAGAATATGCCTTGAAGTTCACCCAGCTGTCCAAATATGCATTAGAGATGGTTGCAGATCAGAGAGCTCGTATGAACCGGTTTGTGTATGGGGTGGCAGATTCGCTGGTCAAGGAGTGTAGGACCACAATGTTGAACAATGATCTTAATTTCTCCCGATTGGTGATATACGCCCAGCAGATAGAGATGGATCAGATGAAGGAAAGGGAGAGAGAGGCCAAGAGGGCCAGGATAGGAAGCTTTGGGTTTTTCCAATAGAGGCCCAGTGGCGAACATCGTCAGTAGTCCCACCAGAGGTCATCGGCCCGAGCGCAGTCATCGAACAGTGTTCCATCCTGATCTGGGGGTGATCAGAAGAGCAGGGCATTAGGTTTTAGGAGATAGAGGAACACGCCGATATAGTGCACTTTTCTAGTCTGCGAAAAATATGGTAAGAACCACATAGGAGAGTGCTTAGTCGGATCATATATTTGCTTCAGATGTGGGAAATTCGGGCACATGCGCAGGGAGTGTCCTTTGGCTAGGCAGGGCAATAGCAGAGGTCGTGCCCAAACTACTAGTTCAGTAGCACGTTCTTCTTAGTAGGATGCATCTGCTAGGGCAGGTGGAGGACAACGTCAGAACAGGTTTTATGCACTCTCATCACGTTAGGAGCAGGAAGTCTCTCCAAACGTAGTCACCCGATATGTTGTGAGTATTTCATATTGATATGTATCCATTGTTAGATCCATGGGATACTTTATCTTTTGTGACTCCTTATATTGCTATTAGTTTCGGAGTCAGTCCGAAAATCCTATTAGAATCCTTCTCAGTCTCTACTCTAGTCGGTGACTCGGTTATAGCTTGATGAGTATACAGAAATTGCCCTGTCATAATCCTTTAGAAAGTCACCTAAACCAATCTAGTAGAGTTAGACATGACTGATTTTGATGTTATCTTTGGTATGGATTGGTTGCATGCATGTTATGCCTCTTGAATTACAAAACCCGTATGGTAGAGTTTCGATTTCCAGGCGAGCCAGTCCTAGAATGAAGGGTAGTTCAGCTATGCCTGTAGGTCGCTTTCTTTTCTATATTAAGGCCAGAAGGATGATTTCCAGGGGTTGTATTTACCATCTATTTGGGTTAAGGATATAACGTCCGAAACCCCGACTCTTTAGTCAATTCCTATAGTGTGTGAGTATCCGGAGGTCTTCCTAGATGATCTACCAGGAGTCCCTCCTGAATGGGAGATTGACTTTGGTATTGACCTTCTTTCCGATACGCAACCTATATCTATTCCTCCATACATAATGGCTTCATCGGAGTTCAAGGATTTAAAGGAGCAGTTGAAGGATCTTCTGGACAAAGGATTCATCAGACCTAGAAAGTCTTCGCGAGGTGCACCAGTTCTCTTTGTTCGAAAGAAGGATGGGTCTCTTCGAATGTGCATTGACTATCGGCGGTTGAACAAGGTTACAATCAAGAACAAGTGTCCCCTCCCCAACACTGATGCCTTTTTTCACCAACTTCAGGGTGCTAAGCACTTTTCAAAGATAAACCTCAGATCCAGGTATTATCAGCTCAGATTTAGGGAGAGTGACATTCCGAAGACAGCTTTTAGAACTCGGTATAGTCAGCATAAGTTTATACTTATGTCATTTGGACTAATGAATTCTGTTGAAGCTATCATGGATCTGATGAGCAGGGTATTCAAGCAATATTTAGACATGTTCATGATTGTCTTCATAGACGACATTCTCATATACTCTCAGGGCGAGGAGCATGCCGCTCATTTAAGGATTGTGCTACAAACTCTAAAGGATCACCAGATGTTTGCTAAATTCAACAACTGTGAGTTTTGGTTAGACTCAGTAGCATTTTTGGGCCACATGGTGTCAAGGTGTGCAGGTAGATGCTCAAAAGATAGAAGTGGTGAAAAATTGGCCTAGACCAGTTAGTCCTTTAGATATCAGGAGTTTCTTGGGTTTAGTTGGCTATTATAGGAGGTTTGTTGAAGGATTTTCATCCATTGTTGCACCGTTGACTAAGAAGAGCCAAAAGAAAGTCAAAATATCAATTGTCTAATGCTTGTGAGAAGAGTTTTCAGGAGCTAAAGACTTGAATCACTTTAGACCTAGTGTTGACCCTACTTGAGAGTACAGATGGATTTATTGTGTATTGTGATGCCTCTAGAGTTGGTCTTGGGTGTGTGTTGATGTAACATGGTAAGGTTATTGTGTATGCCTCTAGACAACTTAAGACTCATGAGAAGAATTACCTGACTCATAACCTGGAATTGGCAGCAGTGTTGTTTGCGTTGAAGATTTGGAGGTCTAATATCATAGGCATTGGCTCACGATATTCTTCATGAGCAGGTCTAATGATGTATGCATATGGGGCCCAACGCCCATAATATTCTTTGTGAGCAGGTCTTATATCATTGGCCCCAGCGCCCATGATATTCTTTGTGAGCAGGTCTAATGATGTATGCATGTGGGCCAATTCCTGATCATGCTCCTCCTCCTTCTTTCGTTGGTATGCAGTCATACCAACAACATACTTACCTGCAGCTGCTTCTGCTTCCCTGGTGTGCCAGGCCCAATTAGTTTTGGTCACTCTGTCAAGAATAATGACATCTTGCTCCTATGTGTGACTCATCAATGCTCCTCCCGCCACGATATCTGCTACAACTTTTGTGTTATTATTCAAGGGCCTGTAAAAAATCTCCAACAAGCTGTCATCTGGAATTTTATGGATAGGGCACTTGGTCAGCTTCTTTTTAAATCTCAACCAGGTTTTATAAAGTGCCTCCATTTTTAGTTGTCGAAAGTTATAGATCTCATCCTTGAGTTGTAGCATCCTAAAGGGTGGGAAGAACCTCTCTAGGAAACCTGTTTGAGCTCTCTCCAGTTGGTAATGGAGTCATTGGACAACTCCGATAGCCATAGAGTGGCCTCTCCAGAAAGAGAGAAGGGGAAGAGTCTCAACCATATTGCATCCTGACTTACACCGGGCAACCTGTATGCCTTGCATATTCCGACGAAGTTCATCAAGTGCAAGTTGGCATCATCCGTTGCTTGACCACTAAACACCCCTTTCATATTCAACAACTGTATCATGGTGCTAGTGATGCTAAACTTTGCCTCAACAGGCAAATGTGGTAGTACTATAGCTCCAGTTGACCTGACTTCATCAATATCCGGGTCATTCTCATCAAAGAACTGAGAAGCATATCTCTGGCCTCTATTGCTCCTTCCATGGCGGCCAACATTTGTGACTTCATCTTGAGCATCCTTAGCTTTCTGAAGTGCAGCTTGCCGGGCTAGCTCGACTTGCCTAGCTTCTTAAGCAAGCGAGCCTCTCTTTGCTCCTGGTTCTCCATTCTTTGCAGTGTTCATTCTAGTTCAAGATCAAGAGGAATCAGGGGGTTTATGCTCCGTCGAGTACTTGACATTCACCAACAGACAACCTGTGGGTGTTAAAAATAAAAAGAAAACGTAAATGACAAAATAATAGCTAAAAGTTAAACACAAGCAATTAATCTATTCTTAAGCCATATTCCCGGCAATGTCACCACTTTTTAATAACACTCAAGCTCACACTCCTGATAAAGTATGAAGTGGATATTGTCAATAAAGACCCCAACAAAAGTTGGGGTTGGACCCATAGGGAATATGGTAAGATATAGACTAACACAAGTATTTAAGCTTTTAGGTATGTTATCTCCAATAAAGGCGGTTTTATAGATAACAACTATAAAACAAAATTGAAAATCAGTTGTTGTTTATCAAGATTTGCAATTAACTAGGATAAGTGCTCCCTATGGATTCATAACTACTTCGGAATAAGTGCTCCACATGGATTCATAACTACTTCGGGTTTACACTCGTGATCTACTATTTAATTGTTATCAATTTATTCCAAATTAACTATCCTGTGAGCGCAACTCAAGTTACAATGATCCATAAAGATCAATGCTTTGTTGTAATTCTCTTTTTTTAATCTCTACTTCTCTAGGTTCAAGGAAGTAAAAAATTTGGGCAAGTCTTAATGTTGCGCTTCATTAAGAAATATTAAAGATGAAGATAATACAATACAAGTGTTTTGGTTTTGAATCACTCTGTGTGTTATTTGAATCAAACTGGAAGAAATTGTTCACTAGATATAGCTTGCGAAGGAAAATCAACTGCACAAGTTGTCACCGAGCCGCACATCTTATTCCCAAGTATAGACGATTTTCTATAACATAGTTCAATGCTTAAGATTATTTATTTATAATAAAACTCATCTAACTAAATATTTATTCTAAATTTTTTATTATTTATTATAATTGTGTCAATTTGATGTTACTATAAAAGACAACATTGGTTCTGCAATAGCTACTATTTCAGATTAACTTGCAGAGAAAATGTTATTGCTCACTTCAGAAGAAATTTATGAGGTCACTTTTGTCAAGGTACATATTACGCTTTAACATCAAAAAATTAAAAATAAGTATCTACTCCAATGTGATCCTTTTTATTGTCATTATTATTAATATTGTTATAATTACCTATTATTATACTTTCAAAAAGAAACATTATCCCTCCAAAATATGCTAAGTCACTTGAGCGGCAAGATATTCAAAATTCAAACAAAAAGGCTATTCACAAAGAATTTGGATATAGTGCCAAAACTATCCATTTTATCTTACTTAGAGAAATAATATAAGATCCATGACACACAGTCGCCAATCATAATTAACAATGCTGAGGCGAGAAAATGCACGATTGAATATGTTAATACAAGCTAAATATGAATTTACGTAAGCAAGAAGGAAGCATGGAATGGAATTCAAAAAGAAAACATGAAAATGTCAAGAAATGAAGGCTGTCGCACAATGCCAGCATGCCATACCGACAGACGAGCGCGCTAGGCGCGCGTGTCACGCCCATGCGTGTGCGCGCAGGTGAAGGCCAACCATTGTGCCAGTGCAACAAGCCTGTGCCACGCCTGGCATATCACCGCGAAAGGTCTGTGTCACGCAGGTAAATTGCCGCAATGGGCAGCGTGACATGGAGATGTTTTCCACATGACCAATTTTCAACACCTATAAATTGAATACTTGGGTAATTTTATAAAACATCACAAAATATTTCTAGAAAAACGGAGAGGAGCAAGGGAGAACGAAGAAGGTTCTACCTAGAGTTCCACTTTTTTCCTTTTTCCACTCCTGTTTCTACATGAATTGTAAGTACATCATGAATTCTTGTAAGAGCATGAGTGGCTAAAACCCTTATTCTATGATTGAGGTCACATGACATAAATGTATTAGCGTAATTCACTTGGTTCAAGTTCTTTATTGTTGTTGGTTCTTGTATTCTTGTTTTTAATCATTTTAATATTTGATCACCATTGAAATGCATGTGTTAATCTTAGGAAAACTTAAAAGAGCAAACCCGAGGATAGAACTAGGAATGCAAGAAGTGAGTTCAAGTCTTCAAGACTTGATTCGCGGTAAGGATAGAATATACCTAATTCACCTCGCTTGGTTATTAAACAGGAAAATAGCTAGACACTTGGATTTGAATCGTCATATCACCATTCTTAGATAGAGTAATAAAGTCAAGTCTAAGTTAACTGGTTAGAGGTTTGAAAGTCCATACCCAAGGGCATTAACCCCATAAACTACCCCACTAGATAAATGCATATGAATTAGGTTGTCACATCTCCGCTCAATGATACAGTTGTGAGGCTAATTCGAATATATGTTTAGAGGCTCGAAAGACCATGAACATGGCATTTATCTTGTGAGCCAATAAATGAAGACAAATACTTAAACCAATATGAATTCTAGATATACGTGATTGTTTGATCTGAACCCTGGGTTCTTCTAATTACTATTTCCCATTTAAATTGTGATCACCCTTAGATTTAGTAACAAACTACACAATCTTGGTTACTATAGCACTTGCAAAATTTAAATTAATACTTGAACTCGATAATTCATTAAAAGTCTAGTCCCGTGGATTCGACATCTGGCTGGCAAAGAGTCACTATATAACTTGTACGACTGCGTGTGCCGGAGGTATAACATTTATTACATTCCAGATTTGATGAAAAATCTAGTTTTAGTTCCTCAAATTACTGATTCTGAAAAATATGTACTGTTCGGTCCAAATGATGGGAAGGTGCTTGAAAATATAATAGGAATATCAGCTAATACTATTTTTACTGGCGATAAGAAAGGTTCTTTATTTGTTATGTAAGCAGGTGAAGCTTATGTAAAGAAAATAAGCCAAACTGATAATGCCGCAATTTAGCATGTTCAGCTGGGTCATGTGAGCTACCAATTGTTGAAACAGATTTCTTCTAAGATGTTAGTATATGGCTTGCCCAACTTTGAAGAATGTACGTGAGGAAGTGATTTGTCAAGGCTGCCGATATGGCAAATCTCATCATCTTCCTTTCTATAGGTCATCAAATTAGAGAACCACGTCATTTGAATTAGTTCATATAGATTTGATTGGACCAACAAGAACACCAAGTTATAGCAGGAATCTCTATGTTATGGTGTTGGTAGATGATCACTCAAGGTTCACCTAGGTGAAATTTTTTGAAAGAAAAATGCAAAACATTATCCAAGTTTGTCAAAGATGTTGCAAATGAGTTTGGGAAGAACATAAAATGTCTACAGTGATAATGGTGGAGTATATAATTCAGATGACTTCTTCTAGTACTGTCATGACAATGGAATTCTTCGTCAAATGACTTGTTCAAATACTCCTCAGCAGAATGGAGTTGCAGAAAGAAAACTTAGTTATCTTACCTCTGTTTGTCTTTCATGGTTCCATAACAAGAATCTTCCCCAACAGCTTTGGGCAATAGCTATTCAATGTGGATGCCATGTGATAAATAGGCTACCTCCTTGGCCAGGTATGCAGAAATCCCCTTTCGAGATTTTATATAGTTAAAAGCAAAATGTAAACTATTGTCAGGTTTTTGGTTCTATTTGTTATGTTTATGTTCCTAGAACTAATAGAACCAAATTTGTTCCGAAAGCAAAAAAAATGTGTATTTGTTGGCTATCACTCTTATAGGAAGGGTTGGAGATGCATGGATCCAAAGACAAATAGGTCTTTATTTTCTGCTCAAAAGCTTGTTGTTCTGAGTGATGATCACGATAATTTGGAGCTATTATTTTTTGAAATAAATGCCCAAGCACCTTGTAGCGGAGAGATAGAAAGTGTATCTCCAAACCAGAACAGTTCTGAAGTTGTATCTACAAGTCAAAATATTTCAAGAGAAGAAACTGGTGAACAACATGTAGCAAGAAGGTCAAAAAGGGAGAAAAAGCAGCCGGACTACCTCAAAGATTATGAGGTCAAACTAAAAAATTATTATGTGACATCGTGTTTCTTTATAAGAGCATTAACTACAGAAGGAACATTAAGTTGTGAAGAAGCAAATGGCTTTCCACATTAGGAAAGAGCAATGCAAGAAGAGATTGACGCTTTAGACAAGAATGAAACTTGGTAGTTGGTACCCAAACTAGAAAAATGTAACCCAGTCACTTGCATATGGGTTTTTTGCTTGAAAAGAAAATCAGATGGTACCATTGACAGGTTTAAAGCTTGTCTAGTTACTTGTGGACTTTCTCAAAACTATGGATTGGATTATGAGGAAATATTAGCCCGGTGGCGAAGATGGTGACAGTAAGGTCACTTATTTCTCTAGTTGCTTTCAAAGGCTGGAAACTGCGACAGCTCGATGTAAAGAATGCATTTCTTTACGGAGAGTTGGATAGAGAAGTATTTATGGAACAACCTCGCGGCTTTGACTATAAGAAATTTTCAAGTCATGTTTGCCTTTTGTAGAAAGCTCTATATGGTATCAAGCAAGCACCACGAACTTGGTATGGTAAAGTTGCTCAATATTTAATATTTTGTGGTTTTAGAGTTTCTAATTCAAATTCTAGTTTGTTTATAAAATTAGAACCAAATGTGCATCTCCTGATATTATTATACATTGATGATATGATAATAACTGGAGAAAATGAATCAGAAATTTCTAGTTTAAGAAATGACATGTCTGTTCGTTTTGAGATGAAAAATCTACGGCAGATTGGATGTTTTCTTGGTTTAGAAGTAGAAAAATCAGATCAAGGATATTTTGTTTCTCAAAAAGGTAATGCAAAGAGTCTTTTCGATCGTTTCGGCATGGGGGAGTCGAAAGAAAAGGCTGCTCCAATGGAGCCAAATCTCAAGCTGAAGAAGGATGAAGGCAACGCTTTGAAGGATACAATAAAGTTCCGACAACTTGTTGGAAGCTTAATTTATCTATCATAAGACTAGAAATTTCTTATTCAGTTGGTGACGTTTCTCAATTTATGCATAATCCAATAACTTCTCATCTTGATGCTGCAAAGAGGATATTAAGTTATGTGAATGGATCTCTTAGTTATGGACTTTGGTACAAGAAGTGTGTTGGTTCTTTCTTGAGTGGATTTACTGATGCAAACTGGGCAGGTGATATAGATAATTATCGCTCAACTTCAGGTTACTGTTTTAGCACTAGTTCAGCAGTGATTTCTTGGTGCAGCAAGAAGCAAGATGTTGTTGCTTTGTCTAGCACCGAAACTGAATATATAGCAGCTACCATAGCTGCACAAGAGTGTGTTTGGTTGAAACGGCTTATCAAAGACATGTCGCACAAAGTAGATTATGATGTGCAAATCAAGTGTGACAACGAAAGTGCCATCAAACTTGACTTAAATCCAGTTTTTCATGCCTGAACAAAGCATATTGAGATTCGCCATCACTTTGTTCATGAGAAAGTATTAAGTGAAGATATTGAACTAACGACTATTCACACCAACACTCAAGTGGCTGATATATTTACTAAAGCTTTGGAGAAGTCTAAGTTGCAATACTTTTGAGATGCTCTGGGAGTCGTTGATCGTGAGCTTGCACTAAGAGGTAGTGTAACAAATTAGTGCAACTTGCTGCCTTATTTCTTTTACTACATTTATTAAGTCAAAATAACTATTCAGGTGAGGTTGTTCACCTTAGAAAGTGGCTTGGGAGTTAGGACTTTTAGGAGTTAGTTTAGTGGAATAAAATACTATAACTTAGGAGTTATATCAACCGTAATATTCTATCCATACATCATTTTTTTACGCTCTGTTTCTCTATACTTTTAGCTGCTGTATTTTCTATTCAAGAAAAGGCTTTCGGCTATCAGCCCTTGCCTCCTTGTTCCATTCAATTTTATTTTATGGACTCATTTCTTATCTTCGAAAGGTTGTTAGAGAAAGTTATTTTTTTAAGTATTACTTAAAATTATAAACTTTTTTAAAAAAAAAAATTAGTGTAACATCTAATTTAATTGCTCTATTATGTTATATCTTCACTTTAATTCATAACATTTTTATTTGTAATATTTACTAAAATAACTAAGTTAATATAAAAAAAGTTATTATTTTACATTTTGAAATATAATTAATTATTTTTTATCTTTAACTTTTGTTCCAATAAATATAGAAAAAAATTAGTGTGGTAAATGAATAATATATTAAATGGAGAACAGAGAGTAAATAAGGGTTATTTAATAAAATTATTTTTTAAAAATATAAAAATAATATGATAAATAAAATGAACTAGATGAAATACTTGAAAATAAAGTAAACTAGAAGTGCTCATTGGATTTTAAAAATTGTAGTTCTTCATTTAAAGAGAGGGTCAAGTTTGTACTTTCTTTCATTTAAATATTTAAAAATAATTTAATTAAAGTTATCAAATCAAATTTTGATAAAAAGAATAAGTATTCCTTGAGTTCAATTTATGTATATTGACAATAGAATATCTTTATATTTTTATATTAATCAAATTAAAATTTAATTAATTATAATAGATTACTTACTTAATAATATAATTTATCAATTAATAGTTACTATTGCTATTCGTTTTGTTAAACAAGAATGAGAATAGAATTTCTTTTTAAGCAAGTTATCTCTTTTAAAAGATATTAATAAATTTCATGAAAATATTTTATTTGAGGAATTTGAGTTTTCATAATCTTCGTATTTATAAGAAAAATTAATAAAATAAAACTTTGAATACAGAATACGAACTATTACATTAATCATATTTTGAATATATAACTTATTAGCAATTAGAGAAGTAAATGAATTTTATTTTGCTTGTGAATATTTATTTTCTTAATAAATAAAATTACTTATCAAACAAAAAAATTAAATAAATTTATGTGGATTACTATTTAGAAAAAAATGACAAAAATAATAAATGCATATTTATAATATAAAAAATTACATAACCGATTAACATTGATAAGATCACATTTTGAAATAAAATAAGAGTATGAGTCAAAAAATGAATTTGCTATGTAACTTTAGATATCAAATACGTAGATGGCTTCTATAAATGAATTTAGAATTTTTCTAAATAGAAAGTTTAAAGTACACTTATTATTTGAGATTATACGTAATTATTTCATTAAATTGATATAAATATTTATTAACTATAGAGAATCATTCTTCAGGAAAAAAAATCAAAATCAAATATTGCGTCATGCTAATAATCTTTTGGTTATTATATATTGAACTTAGTGTGATAATTAGTCTATATTAAATTAATTTGATATTTATAATCAATTATATTGGGTTCGTACATGGGCTTTAAATTATCTAGTATATATAAAAAAATAGTTATCGATATATTTATCATTACAAGATCGTCGTTATTATTAACGATTATAGACAGGTTTTCAAAATAGGCTAACTTATTATATGTTGGCATAAATACAATTTTTTTAGATACTACTACTTCTTGTTCTGCCTTCTGTTGGTTTTTAACTTGGACCGGCGGTGTAAATAAGATATAGGTTTGTCCGCACATTATCAGTTTGAAATCTTGTCTGACCAAAACATCTGCTATTGTGTTTGCTTGGTGGAAGCTACGTTGGATCAATGGATTTCCCAACTTCTTCGAAAATGACCCGCAGGATGTAACAATGAATTCATATATTGGATGGACATGTCCCAAGGGTTCCAATGTTTCCCTAGAGTCAATTTTAATTTCAATAGGAAATATTTTTGGGGACATTGTTAATTGAAGGCCCTGTACAAGTGCTTCCAGTTCTGCCATTGTGTGATTATGGGCATTGTTTTTCTTTTTTCTTTTCTTTTTTTTTTTTTTGGTAATATCTCACTATCCAGTCTTCATTGGAATTTTTGATGGTACCACCAATACCACTTAATTTATTTGCTTACTGAGTAGGCATCATCAATATTTAATTTGAATCTAGCAAGGGGAGGGTGTATCCATTTAACTAGAATTTGTTTTAAGTTTTGACTAATTCAGTGGAAGGAATTTTGTGTTTATTGTTGAAAACATTATGATTTCAATTTAAGCACAAGTGTAAAAAGGGAAAAAGGAAAGAAGTGGTTGATATTCTGAGTAGGGAGATTTAATTTTCTAAAGGATTGGAGGCCATGGTTCTGGCTATGGGTAATATGGTTCACGTTAACTTGTAAATGTAGCCAAGAATTTGTTAGCAATGTAGCACTCTATAAAGATATGCTCTATATTCTCGTCCGCTAATTTACTAATCTGGTAGCATGGGTCTATACTAATACCAATATGGTGTAGATACGCTTGACTAGGGAGTCTATTATAAGAAATGAATCTCAATTAATTCTGAACCTTTATGTTCAAGTTGTTTGTGATCATTTCTTTTCACTATATACTTTTCATTTGTAGGCCATGTTGGCATCCACCATACTATATAATTAGCATAGACTAAACTTTTTATTAGGCTTTTGATACTCGAAAAGCTAAGAAAATCAGTGAAAATAAAAGAAGGAATAGGAGTCACATTATTTCTTTATAAAAGGGTGTGACCAAGAGCGAAATCCTTTAAATTAAAGTGTGTGCTTGCTGTGAAAAATTTAAAGAGACTCCACAAAGTAATTTCCTAAGGAACTGCTAAGGCAATTGTTTTGTGGTACGTAAACGATATATTTTATTCGTTCAACAAACATATATAATGAATTTATACTCATACTAAAAATAAGACAGACATAAAACATAACATTCCTTTTTCTCCTGAAATAATTTATGGAATTACAAAAGTCATGCACTTAGGATCACTTCATCCTATTATTATTGTATAACCAGGAAAATAATTAATTTAGTATTGTATCCTCCACAATTAGTGATACTCATGCCTTCACTCAATGTGATTGGCTGGAAGAATATTGTGAAAGAGGGCTATGGATCAAATGAGCCAAAGCCATCATGGCATGAGATTGACCTGAAATTATTCTAGTAGTTGAAAGGTTTTGTCCTAAGACAATACAATAACCATCGTCATAATTCTCCATCCCTTGTGCCATGAGTTGCCATACTAAGCTTCCTGCCATGGTTCCACCTTCTTTTGCCAAATTGTAGATATTTTCATATACACTATTCATGAATGTATCTCTTGCACTAACGTTGTAACCTTGACCTCTGCTAGACTTTCCGAATTCAGCTAGCACTAGAGGTTTCTTTAGTATCGTTCTTGCATCTTGCCAATGACTCGTTATCCATCTTTGCATCCACTTTAATTGTGCATCATCGCTTTGTCCGGATACCCTTAAAATGTGAAGAGTTTAAGTTAATGTATTGATGGTATACAAAGAAGCGTACTTTTACACAATCAGATCACGTATAAGGTAATTAATTACATATAAGTCATTGTAATAATTTACCACTGGTCAGTGTATGCATGGATAGTGGCAAAATCAATCTCATTGATAAGATGATTACTGATGAAATCTGTTCCGACCTGATAACCAGGATTAACTGACTTCCTTTCAGGAATTGAATCACCATAAAATCCTTCCATTCCAATCTCCAACAAGTGTTTGTTGTCCAATGACTTTACAAAACTTGCCATTTCTTTAACCCAAGCCTAGAGAGATATTAGTAAGAAACCATAATTTTACAGCAAAAAGTTAGTCATCGATATTTCTAAAATTCAATTAATTTGGAAATGAATTAATTGAGGCTCACATTAACAGTTTTCCCCGAATAATCAGCTTGATCACGTGGCTCATTTATGAGTTCCCATGCCATAATTGTTGGATCATCTCTGTAAGAAACTCTAGTAATGGTATTGAACCTTGTAATGACTTTCTGAGAAATTTCACAACATAAATTTATTAACAACGAAGATATTATGTAGGTCGACAAAAAAAAAAAGGATTTAATTAATATTAAACAATTGTTGTTTTCAGTGAAAAATGTTTCAATATGTTGTTACCCCCTACCTTAATGTGGTTCTTGTAATAATTCTTTAGTGTAGGATGTGTATAGAAATCATCGTCACCATTAATCTGAGTCCCTGCATTTCGTGCCCACTGAACATATTGAGCTTTCCCACCAAAGTCGCTCCATTGGTTTACAAAGCTCAAGATTAAGCGAATATCATATTTCTTAGCTTCCGAGATCACAAAATCCAAACCCTGAGTCCAGAAATAATCCCAAATTTAGAAACAATTAAAATAAGTATCTAATTATGGACACATTTTAATTAGTATGAAATTAATCCAGAAATATTTAGTACAATGAATTTAAAATATGTACGTGACAATATGGTCCATAAACTTTAACACTATGAGTGCAATTTAACAAAATATAACGGCTACTATTTCTAAATTATTATTTAACATAATAATGTAAAAATTAAAATTATTTATGTAGCCAGTGCACAAAGCATAAATCTTTACCTGAAAAACACGTTCATCATAAACTCCAGGTGATATTTGTAATGCTCTGTCACCTCCATCACTAAAAGCCCACGTACGACAAACAGAAAGACCAGCAGTCGATGCATCTTTAAGAACCTCGGTGACTTTGTACCTCTCACTAGGCTCAGCAGCAACATGCATCAACCAATAGGAGTTGAAACCGTTGAATAGAAAAGGGGATCCGTTAAGTTCAAAATGGGCACCTTTAGTTACTACAAACCCTGCATTTCCATTTCTTGGAACCCTAGCTTCACATGCAATAGCTAGGAACAAGAAGACCAAGAGCCCAGAAATACAACTTTTTCTTGTAAAAGACATTCTGTATAGTTTAATTTCTATAGTGAACGGAAGATGTGTTATAGGTTAGAGGTCATCCTATGGTGGGCTTTTATAATGAATTGAAGATAAGTATATTTACTAAAAATAGCAAACGTTGCAGGAACTAATAACACTTTCCCAGTGGATGGAAAATGAAATTTGGTAAATTTACTTGAAAATGATTTATTTTAAAAGGTGTCATAGGATGTTGATGGAAGAGGAAGGCAGTTAGTTTGGTTTGAAACAGATAGATCCTGTTGAAAGAAGTTTATAGACAAATTATAGGAAAAAAGAAAAGGAAAAAAAAGGTGAAAAGCTGGTGTAACATGAGTAATGTATTTATAAGTTTAGAATATTGGTGCATCACGTAAAAAAAATTATTAAGTGAAAATTTATATCTAGTACTCAAGATAAATAACTCAATATTTAATTAAATACATTATTTAGCATTTTTATAAAATTGGTATCAACAGATAATATTATATCAATTTTAAAATTTATATATACAAAATACATAATTTTATGAAAAGATGACGAATTGACGTGACTCAACTTTTTATCTATAATTTCGCCCTAGATGTATTGATTCCATTTTATTTGTTCTAAGGTTTGATGATGAAATATATGGAAACGTGTACTCAAGTAATGTCAGTTGAGAAAAGTTAGTTAGATTTGTGACTACCACATTTAGTATTTCTGCAAATACATGAATAACTCTTGTATAAACATTCGTTCTGGATGTATATCATGAGTTAGAGTGGAACTTTGGAAGTCCAGATCATTAGGTAAATTAGGTCTTGGTATTCACGAGTCCTAATATTTTTGTCTTATATTATTGCAAAACATAATAATAGAGAAAATAAGAGATCATAACATATTCTGGGATGATTCTTTGGTCCTCTTAAATTTTATACTTGATTAGAACATGTTGGATCTTTTTTAAAAAAATTTCAGTTACCTAGAAAACATTCTGGGTGGTATTGTAAACGCAAAAAAGCAATATATTGAGGGGGCTTCACCACCCAAAAAGCCAAAAGGAAATACTGAAATCACATGTGTTCTTCTGGTAGCAAATATGTGAAGTTTAACTTACATAGAAATTGCCTTTCTCAAATTTTGTTCTTATGCTAGGCATCATCCATTTGTCCAATTGAAAGAAGCCTTTAGCATTTCCAACAAGTTGATTGAATATTTGAATTAGCAAATTTTGAGCAGTAGAAGAAATCATCTTAGCAAAAAAAGTCTACAACTTAATTTTCTTCTCTGCCGCAGCGGTTAATTTGCATCCCAACTCTCTCCTTATAAGAGTCTAAGTTGTAAAGTGAAATTAGGATATCTTCTTATTTCACCCCCAAACTCAGCAGCTAAAACTTCAGCCACATATTGGCACTGTTACAATGACAAGAGACAATAAAGGCCGTGATCAAATAACCATGGCTGTTTCTAACTACTCCACTAATCCCAGCCCTGCCTGTATCGTTTAGAAAACTTCCATCATGTTTTCAAGTCTTGTCCAAGTTACTTGTTTTCGCCATGTGACAGATGTCTTGCCACTATTTGTTGTTCTAGATAGAACATTTTTTTTTTATATTTAAATATCTTGATATTCCATTTGGTTGAGAGGAAACTCTTTTGATTTTCATATCTGCATGCACACCTCTGCTTCCAATAAATGAAGGTTCGTGTTATCTGCAAAATAATTTTATAAACTGTATTAGTAGCTTTTGTATCCCACAATTCTTAAAGGTGTTGATGATGGACTAGTTAGTGTGTTGTATTCCGAAGAATTTCCGAGAGCACTTTCATATTTTTGCAGCAGCAGCATCACTATCAACAAATGTGTTGCGTAGCCACGTGTGATATCATGCAACATGAATAGTCATCAATCCTCTTCCCATTAAAGGAATTTCTCGATTTTAAAAGAGATTTTACACTAGTATTTCAAATTAATTGTCAGGCAGATTGATTAAAGAATTGCCCACCAAACAGGATAGTCAACTATGTTTGGACTGCCAATGGGGATACTGGAGATATATTGAATCATTTGTTCAGAGATATCCACATTGGAGATATTATTAAAGAAAAAATAATTGACTGACAGTCTAGAAGACTTATCTGGGCCTTAAAACAGTTTAGCCAAGGCTTCTTTACCTGTCCAGTTATCCTATCAAAAACTAGAGTTCCCTACTAGTATTTTGCTCTTCAGCTTTGATCTTGATCTTCATCAAGCTTTTTCATGTGTGAGAGTCAACAGCGGTAGCTACTCTATGCAGAATATGAGCTCTTTTACAGTATTTGTTCTTTAGAAAATCAAGTCACAGAGAAGGCTGAGTTCTAAATCTCCACCATCTTTGGAGAGTGATAGTGATAGAAATATCTTCCATATTCCTAACACCACCAATACCTCCATCATCTTTCACAGTTTTGCACAAGTCTAATAAAAGCATCTCAAATGCATCTAAGAATATTTGAGTACAAATATGAGGTATGTCCCTGAAAATAAGGAAATATACAAAAAGGGAAACAATTAATAGTCTCCATAATGATAACACAAATATTAAAACGCATCCCAAGCCCCATAAAATTTCAAGGAGCATCTACAAGTATCCGTCTATTCAAGATATTTATCTATGAGGTTAAATGATTTCAACAATACCCATAGCCCCTCGCAATCATGAAGTGGGAAATCCCGGGGGACCCCACGTGATCGCGGCCACCTTGGCGCGGTCACTATATCAACCATCCCAACTGTTCACGAACTCAGCTCCCCACCACAAATAAAAAATTACTATTTTTTTAATAAAATTTCTTTGAAAAATATTAAGTGGTTATTTCTATCGATATGTTAATTGAATCGGTGAAAAAAAAATAATAGTGTTTTCATATGAAAAAATTATATATGAAGCTTTTCACTATTTCAGCGAGAATCTGTTTTCCACTTTGGCGTTTTTCCAGTGAACTGATTCAATAAAAAATGGGTGAAAAATTATATTTTATAACATATATTTTTCATTGATTTGCTATGGAAAAAAATCTATATTTCTAATAGTGTACCCATGAACGCAATGCACGTTGAACTTCCACTACACAATCGCAAGGCTCATCCACGTGATCATGAAAAAACAGTTGTGGCATTAGAAAAAAAAAGAAGATAAAACCCGGTGCATACCAAATGGGATTTTTGCATCGATCTGAAACTCACCTGAACCCCTCATATCCAATCTGAAAATTCTCAAAAGTTCAAATTGAAATTATCGTACGAATCTATAGAAATTTCCAAACCATAAATCTGTTTGTTTTCTCAAATATTTGACTCAATTCTTAATATTTTAAGCTTCTAGTTCTAATTCAAGTCTTTTAAAATACTTCTAATCATATCCACAAGTCATAAATTATCAAATAAACCTATATAAAGCCTCAAATAGAAAAAAAGGATTCTCGAATTCAAAACTTTGAATCCTCATAGAAACCCTTTAATTTATAATACTTATGTATTGTTTTGGAGTAATAAAAAGGAGTGTGACAATTGTCGGATTATATAAGTGAAAGTTAATTTCTAATCTAGCATTCATAAAATTTGTCATGATGGATCTCAATTAAATTTTTCCTCGTAGAATATATGGATACGCGTTTTATGCAAAGTGGTAAAATAAAAACAAATTAAAGCACATCTATTTATTTTCTATACAACTTTTGAAATAATGTTTGCTCTTAATTAAAGATCACTTTTAATTCTTCTTTCCCTTTTCAATTCTATTGGATTGTCATTATATCAGTCATAGTTGTTTAGGGAAAAATAGAAGAAGAAAAAAATAGGAGAGAGATTCACAATTCAATAACGGCTACAAAAACATGACAATATGCAATTGACTTAGAGAATCCAAATTTAAAAACTCAAATAACTATATGTTTTTTCAAACTTTACGAAAAAAATAACAATAACAATAATAAAATCTCTTAAAGTTTTCTTGTCATTTTATTTTCTACTACAAATCACGTATTGTTAAGTGATAGTAATGAATGTCAGAATAAAAACGACAAATAAAATAAAAATAGATATATGCGCTTCAATTATTTGGTGGCACCGATAGCTAGCAGGTCAATTAGCTCTTGCTCAAAAACTTCCATCTCTTTCTCCATTAAGCAAACCAATGCCTCTATTCCACCACTATCTCTAGAATCCATCAAACGAATATAATTCTTGAATGGTTGTTCAATAGAACTAACCCATGAAGGTCTGCCCCAACCAAAATCAACGTCATAATAATTGTAACCACACCAGCTATTAATAAATAATTGTATCTTTTTTTCGAAAAAAAAAATGCAATTCCTAGGTTTATACTGTCCTGAGGAATGGCCAAGATTGCCTCATCTTGACTCGATTTTATCCAAATATTTTGAACTCAATTCTGATAATCCTTTTCTAATACAAGCGACTAAGGTGGATAAATCGGAGTCATCATTCTCCCCTTTGAATGCCGTGGTCATTGCAACGACATTTCCCACACAATGATTTGGCAAGGAAGGAACAAGTCGCTTTCGTATATTTACGTTGTACAACATGTACGATGATGTTCTAATACTTGCCGAAGCTGTCATGAAACATTTCCATATCGCAGCTGACACGACTTCGACCCGTGTAGGTGTTGGTAAGACGACCTTAGCCTTGAGTGATGTTATAGTAGATGCATCAAAGTCAAAAATTCTAGTTACACGTTGATTATCAAGATCATGGGCTTTGCATAATTCAACCATAATAGACCAATTGGGAGAAACATAAGGAATAGGATGTGGTAAGAATCTTGCAGCAACAACAAATTCTGGAACGTCCACACTATTAGAGCTACCTCGAGCAGTGACTGCCCAGGCATTGATGATGGTGCACAATGTGGCACGATCTGCGATTTTGTGACACGCAAGTATACCAATAGAAATACCTGCCTAATTATATAAAATTATTCTTTATTTTACGATTTAAAATTTTTAGATGAGATAACTATATAATTCAATGTTCAGGTAATGGATGTATATGTCACTCCCAATGGCAGATTTAAAGTGAGCCAGGAAAATTCCACTAAATCCCCTTTGATGGAAAATTGTAATTCCGCATATAAGGATTTTAAAAAATTCATCTATTAATAACTATCGACATAAGAAAAGATTCTAATGTAGTGACATAAAGGATTCAAAGATTGCCTTTACCACAAGTTTAAATTTTAATTGTAACACTAGTATTTTTTATTTTTTTTTGAAAAAAATTATAAAAAATTCTGGCTGTGTGACTGATTACCATTAACCCATACTATAAAAAATTCCACAAGTTTAACAGAACAAACTAGGCGCAGACATAACGAAGAATACATAATTAAATAAATAAAATTATGTTCTCGTTAACTGTTTAAAATTTTTAATAAAATAATCGCACAACGGCACAATACCTCCACATTCGAACAAGGTGAGTTGAACAAGTAGAGGGAAAGCTGGATGAGGGAATATTGAACCTTCTTGATCATCAACATGAGTAGTAGGGAGAAATTTTATATCCACATGGGGCTGTTTGAGAACTTCTTTCAACCTACTCTTATTGGGCGAAAGCCTCGTCGAAGGGTACACCCTCGTCATTGCATTCAATTGAGTTGTCCTTAATTCGTCCTGCAAAGGGATAAAACTTAGCCAGAATTTCACACAAAGATTGACTGTCTTTGCTTGCTCGTAGGAATAAGATTGATCACCACCACCGCATGAGGGGTAAGGAGATGGATAAAATAAAGCTAAAGGAACAGATGTGGGTAGTGTCATTTGATCCAAATAGGACAAGTTGAAGCATCTTAAGTGATTGGGTGTGGGAGAAATAGGTCTAATGAGTTCCATACATACTATTTCAATCTCTTTGCCCAACATTTTCGTGAATTTAAGTAGGATGGAAAATTCAGGACAACCTGCAGTTTTCTCTTAATTAGACCGCGTGTGATTATGCGACCATTGTGCTTGATCTATTTATACAGTAGTAATGTATCTACTTTGTGTTGCGGCCTTCCACCTAAAATCAACTTATTGGATAGCATACCAAGTGGGATTTTAATTTTTACTTTTAAATTCTGTTTGGAAAATTTTGAAAAATTAGATTTGAGTGTAATTATATAATTTGACTTTTTTATTTTTTTATTTTACATTATTTTTATTTGTTTGATTATGGAATTATTTGATCAGCATGTAATTGAGTGTGATTTAGATGGGGAGTAATTACTCATTTCAGTTCGTAGGGGTGGGATAATAGTTAGTGGTAATTACATGGCGTTATTACATGTTTACTCTATAATTTATTTTTAGTTTTGTTTCTTTTTAATTTCTATTATTTTTATTTTGAATTATATTTACTTAAGTTATATTGAAACTTATTTTAAGTTACATTCAAATATTCCATAAGAGTATTATGTATTTTTCGGTTCTAATTTATTTATTTTAGTAGTATTGACTTATTATTTCACATTGTATGTTATTCATTTTTCAGTTAAAATTGATAGATTATTTTTTCTGGTCAAACATTTGAATAATTTTATAACATTATATTTATAATATTAATATTTTTGTCAAACATGCATTTCATGATGTTCTTAAAAAATATGATGTTTAGTTTTGTAATTAATTAAATTAAAATATTATTAATTTTAAAATATATATCAATTATTTTTATAATATTATTTAAAATATATATTTATTAATTAATATATTTTCATGAGATAATGTTTATCTTAAATACTTAATTTAATATAATTTATAAAGGCACCTATTCTTAAATTATATTAGTTTTAGATTTTGTATAATTAATTTTTTATTTTAAAATTTTAATTCAATAATGTAATTTCACTTGTGCAACTAAAAAGTACGCTTATAATTATATTATAATTATATTATGACAAATAAATATATCATCATAATTATTATGCTACGTAATTACTATCTTAATTATTACATCAATTTTAATTATCAAAATTATAATTATATCATCTGGTAGTAATTGTTGTTTGGACAGCTGCTTAACTAACATATCATTTTCTTAAGTATTATGTCAGACTTGCAGCATATATTTTAAAATTGACATGACATCTCTTTAATAAACTTATTTAAATTTTACATATTTCAAATCATATTTTATTCGATGTTATGACTAACTCATTAATATAACAATCCATTAGGATGGGATAAAGGCAGTACTCTTTTCTTTGGTACATTGAAAAGGACAAGAAAAGGTTAAACTCTTTCCTAAAATTTATTGGAAGAAGAAATTTTTATATTTTTTTATTATCTCTTTCTCAAATTAGTAAGTCTTTTATTTGTAGGTCGTCGTATTGATTTGCTTTTCTCCATATATTCATGGTGATTTTAATAATTTTATAAATTATTTTTCAAAGACTGAAAATTAATTATCTCTCTAAATTTTCTTTAAAAATTAAATATCCTTTCAACTTTAGATAATAGATATTCCATTTCCTCACCCTTACCCCCCACGCCGCTCTACCTTTTTCTTTTTCTAATTGACTTTTCTAAATATTTATTTTAACCTTATGTTATCAATTTTTGTCTTTTTTTTCTTTTTACTTCTATAAATTATGATATTTTTCGTTTATTAATCTATATAACAAAGTTTTTCTTATGGTATTTTTCCTATACTAACCTACATACAAAAATATTACAAAAAAATAATTTTTTTTCAAGATAAAGAAGAAAGTGAAAAATACTAGTGAAATATATATGCTAGTGACATTCTATAATAATTTAAATACATAGAAAAACTTTAAAATTTTACTAATAATGAGAACTCTAATGTGATGACTTCATGAACATATTTTAATGTAGTTAAAATACAAAATTTTAAACAAATTCTCAAAATTATTCATTTACATTGTGAATAAATTTTAAATTAAAATTTAAAAAATCATCCATTAATGATTAACAATTAAAATTTATTTATTTGTATAGACAATAATGCATAAGAGGTAAGTGAAACTTAAACATACACACATGCATGCATGGACGTACATTCATACTTAACGCATGTAATTAAAATAAAAATCATAAAAGATGGCATTGAACTTTATTCTACTAATAATGTTAATAAACTTAAATAAAAAATTTATAATTTCCTAGGTTAAATAAAAAAATATTATATATAATATAAAAGATAGTACATAGAAGGAGAATTAAAAATATCAAAAGTAAAATAGATATTGCATTGGATAAGAGGGGGGTGGGGTGCTGAATGACTATTTAAAAATTGAGAAAAGAATTTAATTTTAAAATTAAAATTGGGGGTGTAAATGATTTTCACTCACTTTTTAATATATAAAGAGTAGTAGTAGTTTTGGTTTCTAAGTTATTGATAAATTCTTGTAAATTTGGTTCTTGCGTTATATGACTTAACATATTTAATTTTTACTTAATAAAATTATTAATTTTGGTCCCTTTATCTAGAAAGTATGTTATATTTGACTATTTACAAAATTATATTATTATTAAATATGAAGTAGCAATACAAATTAACATATCATATGAGTAATTTAATATTTACAACGATTAATAATTATATTAATATTTAAATATTTACAAGCAAAAAAATTAAAATTATATAAATTAATTAAAAATTTAATATACTTAATAAAATATTATAGAGAACTAAAATAAAAATTTATCAATAACAAAGAGCTGAAAATACTATTATAACCCTTTCAGAAGAGACTTAAAAGGAAAGAATTTCACTTAAAGTGAGTCAAAGAAGTACTAAGGTAAGCATTTTGTCAGTGTGGATAAATTGTACACATATTGGATCATTTTCACATGATATATCTTATTTTTAAAATTTTAAATTTTGTATTTCAAGAAGCTTATATGTAGCTATTATTTGAATGATTTGATGGTATAAAAAAAAATTCAGACTATTATTATTTAATTTTAAATTGATACATAATAAATTTATAGACGTGGCTCAAAAATATGCGAATTGAGATGATCAAAATCAAAAAAATCACTTATGTCAAGTTGTTTTAACGGTGTATGTTTGACGGAAAGAAATAAAGAATTTGTGTTTGAGTTCTGGTATGGCTTACTGATAGTGCATCAAAAGAAGTTTGGAATTATGTGTTTTGAAACTATGAAACTTGAAAAATATTTTATTCTTTTTAAAAAATATTTATCGATATGTGTTAAATAATTTATATTTAAATAATACATAAAAATTTAAAAAAAATTAAAATAGAATGTCAGAATAAAAAAGTAAAGTCAAATTTGAGACCCTATGTATTTGGCCTTAAAAATTTGTACTCCTAATGAAAAATTATTCAACTAAAGAAACTGTAGTCATGTGGATAACATCAAACACGTCATGCATGGAATAAAGATGGGATTTGTCTAACTAAAAAGGCCATGGCAAATTTGTTTTTTTAAAAATTAATGAATATCTGTTAATTTTCATAAAATAAAAGTAAAAATTAATGGATATTCGTTGATTTGAATTTAAAAATACATTTTTTATAATTTTTGTATATTTTTGCGAAAAATAATCAAGAAAAATATGTTTACTTTTTTAAGTCTGTCCGTCTTTTTTTAAAGAAATCTTTGACAACTTGAAGAAATCAGTTGAATTTTTAGTTTTTTTTAATAGTGTTATTAATAATGACTTAAAATTTTTTTTTACCCATATTTAAAATGAATTTTTTTTATTCGTATTGAAGCGAGGTAAAAATTAAAAAATGAGTATTTAAATTAAATCCAAATGACACAAATAATATATATATATATATAAATAATTGAATATTTCGTACTTATTTAAAGTGATAAAATAAAAAAGATTGATCAAATTTATATTTGAATCTTATAATGCTATCACATTAAAGAGTGAGTTGTGTGCCTAACTTCTTCATGAACTTTTAGTTCAATGGACAGACCACCAATTCTGTTACATAATTCTATTAAAAGCTACCTATAAATTTTTCGTCCAACATTTAGGAAATCCTGTTACTCTAAAAAGAGATACTCTCTTAGTTCCGTATTAGTATTTGGGCAGTGTGTTGCGCATATATTTCATATCAAATATAAATATAAAATTTTATTAAATTACATAAATTTTATGAGTATTAAATTTGTGTTTGAGTTGGCTATTTTATTTTATTTTTATTTGAAGACCAAAAATAGAGTTGCTCATTGACTTAGCAAAAGCAAAACAGTATACATATGGGCTTGAATAGAATAAACGCAAATCAGATTTATAAAAGAAACAGATGAAAAGTTGTCAACCTTAATAAATTTCTCAAAAAATAATTCTCAAAAATGTACTGTTTGTAAATTTCAAAATTTTAATTTTTTGTCATCGCCGCCATTAATTCAATTGACTTTTTTTAATATGCTGGCTCTTTCTTGACATGTATTTTTTTCTTTGTGCTCTGAACGTGGATACATTAAAATGTAAACTAGAGAACATAATAAGTTAATAAAAATATATTGATTATGGAACAAATATTTTTCGATAAAAGTGATCATTTTAGTCGTGATAAAATAAATATGGTGTAATAGGGTAAAATAAACATTGTTTAGCAAATAAATGAAGACAATTGAGAAATAATTAAATAGAAAAAGTAATTAAAACATAGCTTAGAAGACTTTACAGGCTCAGGATCAATTACTTGATTACATCACAACATCAACAGACCTCCATTGCATCATCTAAACAAAATGTCACCAATTAAACTAACGAAAAAGAAGACTAACCATCACAAATAGGGACACACTTTGAACACGAAAATATGTTATTGAACTTTTTCTTTAAGTAATGAATGAATTAATATACTTTCCATCAGAAAATTGAAAGATGGAGGAACTAAATATTGAATAGACATATTAAAGATTGATATTAACGGATATTTGTAATAAATAGGGAAGATTAAAGTAATTCTAAATTTAATTGATTATAATAAATAACATTAATTTTAGAAACATAAACCATCTTCATATGATTCATCTTTTACATTTATTATGTACTATCACATTATTATTTTTTGAAATGTAAATTACATTTTATTAAATGAATAAGTTTGAAGTAAAGGGTAAATATGGTCGTTCAATTTTTTATGAATATTTTGGTCTTTTAACTTTAGACTTAGGCGCTTCCCACTTTTAGTATAATCATATTATTATACAAGTGTAAAACTAAAATGTGAAAAGTTAGATTACCATGAAAGTAAATTAAAGATATATGATATAAGCAAATGTTCATGAAATATGGAATGACTATTTTACCCTTTAATCTAAAACTATTCTTATAATATTATATATACTAAAAACTAAAATTGCATAAAAATAAATACTATTAGACCATTAAATATTTCATAATAAATTATTTAGATGATGAAGAAGGAGTAAACCTATTTATTATTTGAAGGGTATATTAATCTCTCAATATTTGAAGGTTATTTTAGTATTTTAACTTTACACTTTTTGTCTTCCCACTTATATAATATTACTATTCCTGAACATATGCGTTGCACGTGAATTCCGTGCAAGTTGTATATATGATTATGAGTTATATTAAGATCGCATTATAATCAATATCACAAACTATTCAATGGAAGAATACAAATTGAAATTGACCAATCAACATATTGAAATGACTTCTTTTTTTGATAACAAATGATTAGATCCTTTTTGAACTTGCAAAATTTGCATAATAAATCAAAAGTTTGATATTTAAAATGTATAATGAGTTATATCTTTATGTTATTAAGTGCAAACATGCAATATAAGAGATGATACACAAAATTTTGTAAAAAAAAAGAAAAAAAAAAGAACTTTAATAGTTTGCTTTCATAGATATAGATAGTAGTGTAGCCACGTGTGGTAAAAAGGTGGGTCAGTTAAACCTTATTTGTCAAAAAATTATATTATATATATAGAGAGAAAATTATGTGAAATAGATCAAAAATTATTTTTTTTATACGTATATACTAAATCTTGAACACTATTGACAATTTTTTTTTTGCTACTGAATAATAAATCTTGATAATTATAAATACATTGTGAAAGAAAATTTATAGAAAAATAAACCCAACCCAAGTCCCTAAGTTTAATTTTTCTCCTCACTAAAAATCTTTTTATCCCAATAACTAAATATATAAATATAATGAAGTTGAGTTTCATCTACTACCAATCATTATTAAATTGCTTAAACTTATAATTGAACTTAATGTGTTAAGTGAATCTAGACTATTGAATGAATTGATGATTTCTTTGTCTTTTGATATGTCAATAATGTCGGCTATAATTACATATATTTTAAGTCTGAAAGTTTTTATCTTACCATTTAAAAATTATAATCTCCGTCTTTTTACAGGATTATTAATATATAATTATTAATTTCTTGGTTTTTCACTTTAATTTCATGATTTAAATAAATAATTAAATATTTTATTTTATTTTGACAAATATTTCAAATCAGATCAAAAAGATTAAGAGATTTTTCTAAAAAAAAATCAAATTAATTAGAAATATTATAACTTACTGCTAATTAAGTCTTTGATTACTGTTATAAAAACATATATGATTACTAAATAAATAAACTCAAAAGGGCATAATTTCATTCCAAAAGATAGAAAATTTCCCTTAAGCAAAACTTGAATAAATTCAATATATAATTTAATAAATATTCAAGTAAGTAATAAAGACCAAAAATGAACTTATTATTAAAACTGCAACTTCAATATGATTCTTCTACTATTTTTTTCTAGAAAAGTTCTGATATAATGTAAGTCTTTTAGTGGTAATACATGTAAATATTATTGCTTTAAGAGTTCATTTATATAAATCGAAAATTAATTTAAATTTAATTAATCATTTAATGATTTTCTATAACAGATGAAATATTTTTATACTATTCATTTATTTTCATTATTTGGAATGTAAAAAGGCACAGATTTTACAAGATAATCAAAAGTCAAAATGACCGTATTTATAGCTAGTACATGAACAACTTTCACATCTGTGATTATCGTGACTACCACGTGTTCTCAATTTTAGTATTTTTTAAAAATTATTTTTATCATCTCAATTTTTTTCGCTATATGAAAGTAATAATAAGTGGCATTTTTAGTACATGAACATAATTTTATATTAAATTGATCGATTAACTACAATTTATATTAAGTTATTCAAATTTTGAAGAAACTCCTCAAATTCTCCATATTTAATAGCAACAAAGAGAATTTTCAAAATCAGGAACTCCAGGTTAATGTCTTCTTGTTTATAAGATTCCTTTTAATAATATATATTAACTAATTGATTGTATATTTACTTTTTAATACAAAAATATTATTAAAATACTATTTAAATGAAGGGTAAAATGACCTTTTAATTTTTGATAGACATTTTGGTAATTCAAACTTTTTTTTAAAAAAAGGTTTCCACTTTTAGAATAAGTATGATAGATAGAAAGATGATTAGAGTTAGACTATACGCGTGCATGTCACCATATTCTTAATCAGTATAGACTTCTGAAAATAATTAATATATATGTGTGTGTGTGTAAAAATGAGATATTGAAAATCTAAAGAGTAAAAGCACAACGCAAATTGATAAACAATCCTATTCAAAAAACTTATTCTTGAATGTATAATTATTAGATATCATAACAACGCATAAAATTGAATAACTAAATTGAGTTAGGAAATAAATTTAAATAAAATAGATAGTTGTAATGCAAAAATACTTTAAGTTTAATAATGACGAGAAAATTTTCAAATGGAATTCAACCAAATTTTAACATTGATACTATTGAAATAATGATGGTGCAAATTATTAAACATTTTTTTCTACTGTCTTCTAAGCACTTCCTACTCATCCATTTTTTTGTAAATTTTTTATTTCAAAATTTGTGCATTGAAATTTGTGTATTGATAATAGGCCAGAATGGTGGGGAAAGAGACTCTTCCTTCTTCGATAGAAAAGGGAGAATCACTATTTCACAATCGCTCCGCTCCTTAATGTCAAGAGGATTTTCACATTTCTACAACATCTTTCGCCCAACATGATTACGAACGAAGATAGAGAACTGCATTGATAAGAGGACGAAATTTGTAAAAAGACCAAATTAATGTGTAATTAAAGAGAAACAAATTATTAACAATCTTGAATATAAGATTCAAATTTATAATAAATTTGAGAGGAAATTTATCACAGTATACAATTCAGAACTAAAGGTTTTTAATATTAGATTATGGGTATTAGTTAAAAGCAATAAAATTTATATCGAAATTATAGAATTATATATCATGGTTATAATTTTAAAATTATAATTCTTGGATAATCTTATTTTGAATCAAACGATTCCTATATTTATATATTATCTCATAAATATGAGCCCCTGAGTAGCAAGCAATAAGCAAAATTAAACTTATATAACAAAAAAATAAAATAGATTTATCTTAGCAATATATGTCAAATAAGAAGACAAACAATAGATTCTCATGTTTTATCCAAAAAAAAAAAAAAAGATTTTCATGGAAATAAAGAACTCTTACCGAAAAGAATAAGCAAAAGAATAAAATGATAGTTGTTTGACATTGTGTTGTGTATCTTTATAAAGTAACAAGGAATATGAAAAGCCAATACTTTCAATGGAAACTCAAAGAACAAAAAATAAAAGCTAAGAAATTAAAGACTAATATTAGAGAAATAATATAAAAGCTTTGTATAGTAATAACCCAAAAATAAATGTCGGGAGATGAAATAATTTTCTTCATTAATAGTTTAATTGGTGTAATTATTTCATCTAATAGAAGGTCAATTTTGTGAAGGACAAAATAGTCAATCAACTTCTAAAGGGTTTTTTTGGTAAATTAACTTCTTATATATTATTATTATTATTATTTAGTTAGTTAGTTATTTATTATTTATATTTTTTATTATTTATTATGTACATTTATTCTTATTCTTATTTTTTTTTAATTATTATTATTATTATTGTTATTATTATTATTATTATTATTTATTAGTTATATTATTTATTTATTTTAACTTTTCTCTTTTTGGCTTCTCAAATATTAATATTTAATTATGTATTTAATTAAATTTTAATTTAGTGAAGAGGAAAAATGGTAATCTAACTTTTCACTTTTTTACTTCCCACTTATATAATAATATGATATGATGATAATTTTTATATATTATATTTATTTTTATTTTATTTATTTATTTTATTTAGTGGTTGTTTAAATGGTAATGCAACTTTGAAGTTAGGAATTTTTCACTTTTATTATATTTTAATTTAATTTATTTTTATTATATTTATTTTATTTAATGGAGCTTGTTTAGTGATATAACATAAAATGTCATTAAGTAAATAAATAAAATAAAATAAAATAAAATTTTTAAAATAGAAAAAAAATTAAAAAAAAAAAGAAGAAAGAACGGAGGCTTTAGAGGCATGCCACGTCAGCATGACTCTAAATTCTTTATATATATATATATATATAAAGAGATTAGTTATTAATATTATTAAAAATATTATTCTAATATATGTATTAATTTACAAATTAAAATATAAATAATTAAATTTATTTTTTCTTAACATAAATTATTTTCAATTATTTTATTAATTTTATTCTTAAAAAATAAATAATATTGATTATGTTGAAAAAGTTAAGAATAAATTAGTATAAAAATATCTTTTATTTATGATTTTTTAAATGACATGTGAAAAAGAAATATAATAGTAATTAATATGAAATAGAGAAAGTACAACACCTTGGATAGTCATCACTTCCAGATAGCATTAGCAGACGAATAGTCATCACTTCCAGAATCGCAAGATGAATGAGTCAGTTACAAATGGAGCTCAATTTTTGAAATATTTTATTAAAATAATTTTTATTTTTTCAGGATAATATAATTACCTAATGTATAAGAATATTTAGTTAAAGTCACTTTTATATTTTATAAAATAACAAAATTATTTAACTATTATTTTTTTTATTCAGAAAATATACATATTTAATATATTATATCATATTAATATCTTAGTTTTTGATAATAAAATTTATTTAACCCATCATTATTTTTAAAACACCTTATCTAGATTTTAAAACATCATTTGTAATACTCATTTATTTTTAATAGTGAAATGAAATGACTTTAAATTTAAAATATGAATGCTTTTCGTTATCAATCAAAATTGGACTAAAGCTCAAGTTATTTTGTCAATTTAAAAATTATTAGTAATCTCATATTGCTGGTAATTGTACTTTGCTCGAGGCGAATAACAGATAAACATATATTCAATTCAAGATAGAGCAC
This sequence comes from Datura wrightii, assembly GCA_035772735.1. Taxonomy (NCBI): domain Eukaryota; kingdom Viridiplantae; phylum Streptophyta; class Magnoliopsida; order Solanales; family Solanaceae; genus Datura; species Datura wrightii. The sequence continues at coordinate 16,597,437 of JASDFA010000019.1, read as the reverse complement.
TTAGAGCTAAAAATGAAAGATTTTATATTTATCTTCATCATCCATTCTGCTTTAAATATCGATTTTACATAGCTGATAAATAATGATTAAGCAATAATATTTGCAATGAAATTAACATATATGTGTATTTATATGTAAAATTCTGAAAATGGCATAAATGATTATGTATTTGAATGTATCAAATAGTACTAAGATGTATTTCTTTTAAACTAAATAGTTTCCACTGATAAATACATAATCATTCAACAAAACACATATATAAGTATTTAAATGTATCTGTATATGTAAAATACTGAAAATGACATAAAGGATTATGTATTTGAATATATCAAATAGTACTAAGATGTATTTCTGCTAAAATAAATAGTTTTGAAAGATAAATACATAACCATTCAATCAAATACATATATAAGTATTTAAATGAATAAAGAAACAAAACCTGTTTGTCTGTTTATTGAACAAATTTTTTTCCCTTTGTGCTTATGTTAGTTGCCCTTGGCTTTTTTGGTGTTCCTTCCTTAGAAGCCAAAGATACATCTTTAAATTTCCTCCTTTTTTCAATAATTTCTTTCTTTCTTGAAGAGCTAGATGATTCAAGAACCTCTTTTCTCTTCATTGTTGTTGAAACTTATTCTTTTTCAACAATCATGGAACTAGACTGAGCAAGTGCAGCTAAAATTTCATCATGAATTTATGTGATTAATAGATCAAAGGATGGTGCATGTCCATTTAAATCAACTATTGAAGATATATCTCTTGTTAATCGCTTGGATGATGTATTTTCTGCCATTGATGAAACTTTGAATAATCAAAATACAAACCCTAAAAATAAAAAATACACATGGCTGTTGCCGCCTAAACGCATGCAAGTGCACGTGGTCGTACAAGAAATATAGTGGCTCTTTCAAGCCAGATATCGAACCCACAGGGACTATAGCTTAGTGATTTTTTTCTATTTTAGTGTTCACAATTGTTCTACGCAAGTGTGTAAGTAACACAATAAATTAAGATTTTGATAACTAATAATATAGAAAGTAATACTAAATGAAGCTAAAAATGTTGATTAAAACAATAGCAAGAATAGTCTAAGGTTAAGGCATGAAATGCAATCATGTATAACTTGTATTATTCTTCAGCTACCTTCTCTTTCAGATTGATGGCTGGGAAAACTAGAGTCTGGCTATGGTTTTTCAAACCTCTAGCCACTTGCCCAATTATGAACCTTGCACTACACATTTCTGTGATGCAATAACTCATCCTAGGTCTAGTAAAAATTTGTTCCCTTTGTTAACTGAATATGACGTTACAGGTATATTTCTATCCTGCACGCGAATCTTACCTTCGATTTACAGCAAAAATAAGAACATATTCCCCTATTCCTCGTTCTACCCTAATAATTCTCCTTTAAGAGTCAAATTAGGATTATAAATTTAGCTTAATGCTGGCCAAACATTAAAACACCAAAATCAAGAATAGAAGAATAATCATTCACGAGAGAAGGAAATTCAGCTAAAAATAATATGAAATTATACAATCATGCAATTAACCTTAACCTCAGAATGAGGTAATTTAGCCACTCATTTGTTGATTAAACATATCCAAACAAGTTTTTATCATGAGAACAATTGAAATTTATAAAAAAAGAGAAGAGAAAGAACCCTAGAATTTTCTTCAGCTCAACTGTTGTTTCCCATGTTCTTGCCAATTTGTCAGATAATGAAAAATAAAAATCTAAGTGTTTTATTTATACAAGTGAAAAATTACACAGTGACAAACTAGCTCCGTGGCACGGAGCTCATCGCGGTGAAATGGCTCTATGACACAGAGTTGTAGCGGAGATGCACTAGAAGTTGGGGAATCCTGAAAACCACCGCTCTGTGTCACGGAGCTGAACGCTCTGAATGACCTCCGTGACATAGGCTTGTCGCAGACCCTCACTGGACTTTTGGGGTTCTAAAAATATTAAGCTCCGTCTCATGGAGCTGAACGTGTCAAGTCTCCTCCGTGACACGGACATGTCACGAACACTCACTGTTTTGTGCCTTCCAAATTTTATCAATTTCTTCTTCTACCCAAGCACAGTGGCATATTGTTCAATGCGATTAATCCTTAGTGTGACATGAAAGTGAATTCCCAAATCTGTTTTTCTAAGCTCTCCGAAAGTTCCATACGTCAAGTCTAAGTATCATCCACCACATCACATTGAATTTATTGTATTCTTCACCTGCAAATAGTCACACCGCATTCATTAGTACTAAAACATAATTAACCGAAAGCATACACGAATACATCAATATTATTCTCAGCTAGGCTCCCATATAGTTGAAAATACGGAGTTTGATCATATAAATACGCCCAAGATTACCAACCCACACTTATGACCTTGTTTGTCCTCGGACAAACTTTAGCATCCTAGACATGATTTCGGTACATTACCATCACCAGTGAACCAAGATAGCTCACACCTAGTTGTGCTAAACACTTTAATCATGGAATACAATTCATTCAATCAAGCATGTCTTCACTCACCACATTTATAGGCAGAATCACACAAGCCCTAATGAATAACTTTTCAATTGAAAATCCAGCCAACATGGTTGAATCATAGTAGCGAGGTCATTAGCTTCACCAAGGATTCACCATCATGCGCCCTCACTTATATGACATTTCCCTACTTTCATGAGCTCAGTATGATCACAATTAATCCCATTCTACAATTGATTCGCTCACGCTCCAAAGATTATTTCAAGAAAATCTAAGACACCATGAATTTGCCTATAATGTACTACTCAACCGAGCATAACATCACTTGTAGGATCAAAAGGAATTTTCAGGGTTGTAATGTCGGCTAAGGGACTAGTAGGATTATTTGGGTCACAGTGAATCTTATCCCTATGCACTTTAAGACAATTACATCTTTCGCTTTTCAGCGTCTTCTCTTTCGTCCTTCACTCTTCCTGTTTCAAAATTATTTTTCTTTTCACCTACTCATTCTTTTCTCAGATGTAAGCAGTGTGTACCCTTGTCTTAAACTCATCAATACACTATATATATACATGTGTATAAGTATATACATCATTTTTTTTCATATATATAAATATATAGTTTATGACCAACAAATAAAGTACACACCACTTCTTCCTTCCATTACTCTTCACCCGTTCCCTTGATCATCTCCTTTGAAATATTGTCTCAATAAAGTGCACTAGGACCTATTTGGATCAAAGTAATGTTAAGGCCATTTGAACAAAAGGGTAAGGCTAGTCAGTGAGACTATTCCAAAAAAAATTAGGCTTAAAGGCTCGGGCTCACTAGAAATGACATCAAGGTGAGGGACAATGAATGAGACATGTCAACTAGCTTTGTTCACAAAGAAGTGCCTTAATCATATCCGCTAAGTTTAATGCCACTTTAAGCTTTTCGTACACGCAAGGCAAATTCTAGATGTTAGTTAGCAAGAAATATAACTAGTTCTCACCTCACATGGCACAGAGATTCACACTTGGTTAGCTTAGACCCCTTTTATGATTTCATCCTTATTGAGTGACAAGCACAATTAACCCTATGGGTTTGCTATTTAGAGTTAAACACCACGGCCTATCTGATCCTACCCTTTTCTCCTCACAATTAGCTTGTTCAAATGTATATTCCATGAAGCATAGCATCAGACCAAGTGAAGTACCATAGCCCATTGGTGATGGTTTTATTCCCTATTTCCCTAAACGTGACTAAATTCCCTTAAGACGATCGTCATCCATCCATCATAGGAAACAGTCTCTACCTATGACTAACAAAACAAAATCCCATTCGGTTCAAAGAGACTATTCTCGGGAAAAGCACTGAAAACAAAAGCTGAGAAATCCAAGAAAAGGAAAAAAATGAACATAATTACAAGTAAAAGCACAACATAGGAACATAAACAAATAAACTTACTCGCTATTACAGACCAATTACCACATCTTTTTCCTAGCCACAAATTACATTCCACAGAGTTTAGTTGTTACTAAGTTATACATGCCATAGTCAGAGAATCACATAAATAAACAAATACAAAATAACCACCCCACACTTAAATTGAGCACTGTCCTCAGAGCTTGCAAAAGATCAATGTAAAAATAGAGTTAGGATGGTGAAGACTCCATGATCAAACAATTGGTTCAATCACTTCATCGGTTGCAAAGGCCTCCCCACCGAGGTCAGAGTCATCTCCCTCATCCTCATCTGACTCAATGTCTGAGTCCTCCCGACGCCTCTCCTCATCGGTGGGTACATCATCGTCCACCGGTTCTACAAATGCTGGGCCAATTCTGCACATGGCTCTGGCATGCTCATTCATTGGGTAGTCCCTGTCCACCTGCCACAACTCATCCTCTGTTGTGCGCTGTCCACCAATACGTAGCTGTAGCATTTGCAGTCCAAACATCCTAGTTGCATAGATATCATATCGAGCGTGCCGCTCGGCTAATGTGAGAATTGGTTCGTAGGTGGTGTCTGGCGCCTTAGTCTTGGTCACGTCCACAGGGCTCCGTTCCAACCTTGATCTATAGTCTAGACCCTACTCTTCAATATCCTGGCTCCTGAGATAGGTGTTGAGTAAGCCTCCAAAACCATACTTGTGCCCCTGGTGCAGCCTCGCCTTCTTCATGGCGAATTTGATCACAGCCCCAACATTGATCTCCACATCTCGCATTAATGCGTATACCAGGTAGACCCTATCCATGGTGACATCAGTCATGTGCACCCCTAGAATGAGGCAGGTGCAAACAATCTTCAGCCAAAATTTGGGCCTCTCTGTTCATCTGGGAATAGGGTAATGTCTGATGGTACCCTTTTTCCTTGTGGTGAATCCATTTGGTTGTTGATTGCTGCCCACATAATGTGTGTCGGATGTCAGCATAAAGTGGGATGACGTTAAACTGGCGGAGTGGTGTGGATCTGTTTCAGGTGTCCCTAGGATTGCATTCAAGTGATGTGCCTCAAATGGGACGACCTGACCCCAAATCTTGACTATGTGGCTGCTGAGAGTGAGGTCCCAATTCACGTAGAATTCCCGCACCATGTGTAAATTACACTCCCTGGGCTCATTGAAAATGAAGTCCACGCCCAAGGTTTGTATCCTTTGCAGTATCCGGGGGAACTTCTGTGCCAAACTCTCCCAGTCAATTTGCTCCTCCAGGAAATATTTTGATTCCTTATGCTTTGGATACCATTTTTTCCCTTCATCCACTACCCATCTGGTACCGAACCGCCTTTTTTGGCTACTGGAAATTGGTGGGGCTGCTGGCACAGCTGCGCCCAGTCTGAGCCTTTTCTGGCCTGTGCCGGAGGACGAGACACCTTTTCCTTTATTCTGTCTGGAAGGCATTGTTCCTGTTCAACCCAAATCACACAAAGATCATATTAGTCAGTACTTAACATGGCTAGCCAACACTAAATCAGGGCTTTGGGTGATTACCCCACACTTAGTTGCTAGCGTGGGTACACTAGTCATAGTCATTCGGGTACTCAGACTTCCCCTTCTATACACTTCAATGACTAGTTTCTCCCACAATTCAGCATGATCAACACTTTGACAAGATTAAGCAAACACATCATTATACAACATTTTCACTAAAAGCACATTGCATTTGAAACATTAAACTTGGCAATTATCTTGTACTACTCAGACTTCGTACACTCAAATAACTCATACCCATGACACTCGCAATTACACGAAGTTAATACTGCTTTACTCAGACTTCAAGCAGTTGAAAACTTGCAATAAGGAACACTTATATTTTGTTTTTACATGCCCGCATTTACAGAGGATAGCATTTTTCACAACATAGCTTAGGCAAAGTGTGGTATGTATCATCTTGCACAACTAACTGAAGTATAAAGGCATGAATTTCCTACTTTTTGTTTTTCACTTCCCCTTTTTCATCTTCCCTCAACCCTTCAAGCAACCCACACTTAATTTCTATGCCAAAGTCAAGAAACCATGTTATTACCAAGTGCAAGAATCAAATATCATCATATAATATCATGATTTCCAAACACAAAGTTGTTTTCACCTATTGCACATGACTTAGGGTTTACCAACTTGTTCTTGTCAAGAAATTACATGAGAGAAGAGGGAGAAAAACAAAAACTTACTTGTGAATCTTAGTTGTGAAGAAGAAGGGGTGATTCTTCAAGCTCTAGCCATGGCACATTCAAGAGGGGAGGGGGAATGGGGGTTTTGTCGCGGAGGGAATGAAAAAAATGGGGCTAAAATACTGAAATAGGATTAAAAAGAAAGGGTTTCGGATGGGCCGACCTGGTGTTTTAGATGAGACCTGTCGCGAATTACACCTCAACATGGCATGAAGGCTGTCACGGAAGAGCAACTTCATGCCACGGAGCCAACGAGCAGGATTACTGGTTTCTGGTGCCGGGTTTTTAACACCTCTCTGTGGCATGAAGCTGAACGTGGAGATTAAGCTCCGTGACACGGACCCAATGTGCAGGCTCATTGTTTGAGCCTAATTTTCCCTATCACTTATCTTTGCACGTTCGACCTTAATTTTTACTCCTGCAATGTGTTTATCCCTTAAATTATGTTTTAGCTCTATATCATCGTACAAATCATCCAAAAACACCAATAAGTTAGACAATGGTGGGTTGCCTCCCACCCAACGCCGTAGTTTCAGTCGTGGCACGACTTTTTTTTTTAAAAATAAATCCTAACTATTACATTACATTCACGAATTACCTCCCGTGCAACGCCTGATTTACCATCGCGGCATGACCCAGCTCATATTCGGTCATCAGATAAGGTGATAGACGTATTCTCTCGATTAATGCCCTCACCCCATTAATGCTTACACCTTTGACCATTAAACAAGAATGTGACACTTTTATCTTCCTGCGACAATTCAAGCGCCTCATATGGGGTTATTCTAGCCCCCTCAAATGGTCCAGACCACTTGGATCTCAACTTTCCTCGAAATAATTTCAACCGGGAGTTGAATAGTAACACCATCTGTCCAGGATCAAAGATTCGAGGCACTATATGCTTGTGATTCCACCTCTTGGTCTTCTCTTTGTATAGCCTAGCACTTTCATAAGCATGCCACCGAAACTTTTCCAGCTCGTGCAATTACAACAACCGCCTTCTCCCAGCTAACTCTGGATCCATGTTCAACTTCCTCATAGCCCAATTTGCCTGATGTTCAAGCTCCACAGGCAAGTGACAGTCCTTCCCATAAACCAACCGATAGGGTGAAGTCCCAATTGGAGTCTTGTAGGCAGTCCTATATGCCCACAAAGCATCATATAATTTGCTTTCCCAATCCTTTTGTTGAGCATTAACAGTTTTCTATAGAATCTGCTTGACTTCCCTGTTCGATACTTCTACCTGCCCACTAGTTTGAGGGTGATATGCAGTAGCCACCTTATGCCGAACTCCATATTTAACCAATAAATTTCGGTACCAGGTATTAACAAAGTACGAATCTCCATCACTAATAATAGCTCGTAGGGTTCCAAACCTGGTAAAAATCTGCTTCTTCACAAACTTAGCCACTACCTTGGCATCATTAGTGGGAAAAGCTGCAGCCTCAACCCATTTGGAAACATAATCTACAACTATCAGAATATATTGATTTCCAAATGACGGTGGAAAGGGCCCCGTGAAATCTATCCCCCACACATCGAATACCTCGACTTCCAAGATGTTATGCAACAGCATCAATATTTCCTGCTGATTCTCCCCCTTCTATGCATTGATCATAAGACTTGGCATATGCTGCTGCATCCTTGAATAAAGTTGTCCAAAATAAATCGGACTGGAGCACTTTAAAAGCCGTATGCTCTCCTCTATGATGACCGCCATACGACGAGGAATGACAGCTTCTCAACACCTCTGCTACCTGACTCTCTGGAATGCCCCGTCTCATCACTTGATCCGGCCCTTGCTTGAATAGATATGGTTCATCCCACATATAGAACCGAGACTCATGCTTCAACTTCTTTCTTTGTTGAGCGGTTGCCTCTGGTGGGTACACTCCACTTACTATCAGGTTCACTATGTCCGCATACCAAGGAAGTTCCGCCACACTCAGTGCCAAGAGTTTCTCATCAGGGAACTCTTCTCGGATGTGCCCAACATCACTCATATGTGACTTGTCCTCTAGTTATGATAGATGATCCGCCACCTGATTTTCGCTGCCCTTCCTATTGCGGATTTCCAAGTCGAACTCCTGCAATAATAATACCCATCAAATCAGCCTAGGCTTAGCATCCTTCTTGTTGAATAGGTAACGGATGGCCACATGATTCGTGTATACCACCACTTATGTCCCAACTAGATAGGACCTGAATTTATCAAATGCATAAACAAGCGCCAACATCTCCTTCTCTGTGACAGTATAATTCGCCTGAGCAGCATCCAGTGTTTTGCTAGCATAGTCTATGGAGTGAAAAATCTTTTCTCTCCTCTGCCCTAATACTGCACCCACAGCCACATCACTGGCATCACACATCATCTCAAACGGGCGTTCCCAATTAGGAGCAATGAGAATGACAGCTTCCACCAGCTTCTTCTTCAGCTCCTCAAAAGCTTTAACACATTATGCCCCAAACACGAACTTCACATCTTTTTCCAGTAGTCGGCATATAGGTCTGGAGATCTTTGAGAAATCCTAAATGAACTGTCTATAAAACCCAGCATGGCCTAAAAAACTGCGGACACTCTTTACAAACACTGGTGGTGGCAACTTCTCAATCACTTCTACCTTGGCACAATCAACCTCCAAGCCCCTTTGTGACACTTTGTGGCCAAGGACAACGCCTTCCTTGAATAAAAAGTGGCACTTCTCCCAATTCAGTACCAATTTTGATCTTCACACCTACCCAAGACCCTATCCAAATTCTGCAAACATATAGCAAATGAGTTACCAAAAATAGAGAAATCATCCATAAATACCTCTACATAGTCTTTCCACCATGTTATGAAATATAGCCATCATGCATCGTTGGAAGGTGGCTGGTGCATTACATAACCCAAAGGGCATATGCTTGAAGGCGTATGTACCATAGGGATAGGTAAATGTGGTCTTCTCCTGATCTTATGGGGCTATAGCTATTTGATTATAGCCAGAATAGCCGTCCAGAAAGCTATAATACTTATGGCCTGCAAGTCTGTCCAGCATCTAGTCGATGAATGGTATGGGATAGTGATCTTTCTGGGTGGCCTCATTTAATTTCCTGTAATCCATGCAAATCCTACAACCTGTGACCGTGTGAGTGGGAATCAACTTGTTCTTCTCATTAGTGATAATTGTGATGCTCCCTTTCTTTGGGACACACTGAAACGGGCTGACCCACTCACTATCAGAGATAGGATATACCACTCCTGCATCTAGCCACTTACTCACCTCCTTCCTCACTACATCTTTCATCACTGGGTTCAACCTCCTTTGATGTTGTACAACTGGCACGGATCCTTCCTCCATTAATATATTGTGCATGCAGAAAGCCGAACTGATTCCATGAATGTATGACATTTGCCATCCTATGACTCTCTTTCTCCTTTTCAAAACCACTAATGCTTCTTGAACCTGTGAATCTATTAGTCCTGATGAAATGATGACAGGCAATGTGTCAGCTTCTCCCAAAAATACATATTGAAGTTGTGGAGGCAATGCTTTCAGCTCCAGTTTGGGAGCCTCCTCAATTGATGGCTTGGGTGGAGGCTCTAAGGACCTATGTAGGGGCTCGAACTCCTACTTTCGAAAGATATTTTGGCCTCATCCAAAGCTTGCACCATTTCATAAGTTGCAACATCCCCGAACTAGATCATGTTCCACCAATGCACTATCCAAGTGATTATTCGAGCTAATAAGCTGAAGTGCAGACTCTTGGTCAATAACAGTAATGGCCGACAACTCTTCATAAATAGCAGGTAGCTTCATGGCTTTGTAGACATCAAATACTTCCACCTTTCCATGAGCTCTCATTGTTAGCTTCCCCGCAGCTACATCTATTAGAGCTTGTCCGGTTGCCAAAAAGGGACGTCCCAAAATAAATGGGACTTCCGAGTCTGGCTCAAAGTCAAGGATTATGAAATCTACCGAAAAAATAAGGGATCCCACTTGCACTAGCACATCTTCCACAATTCCATCTGGCCTCGCCAATGAACGATCATCTAGCTGAAAAATCACCGTGGTGGGTCTTGGACTACCCAAACCCAACTTCTTGAATACAGAGGTAGGAATCAAGTTAATGCTCGCTCCTTGATCACATAAACCACGGGCTCTAATAGACTGCCCAATAGTGATCTGGATAGTAAAACTTTCTGGATCTTTGAGCTTTATAGGCAATCTATTCTGTATCCGAGAAGTGCACTCCTCAGTAAGTGCAACTGTGGCATATTCCGTCAGTCTGCTCTTGTTTGACACAATATCTTTTATGTACTTGGCATACTTAGGAATTCCCTGCCAAACATCTACCAAAGGAAGATTAATGTGTACCTGCTTCAATACTTCCATAAATTTGTTGAAGCATGCTTCTTCCTTATGCTTCCTCAGTCTCTGCGGGAATGGGGGTGGTGGTGGTGACTTCTCAGTTTCTGTTGGCTTTCCACTCCCCACTTCCTTATCATTAGCTTCGACCTCCTCTGTTGTTTCAGCTTGGTGTGCTGGCTTTTCTGGCACCAACTCCTTCAGTTGTTTTCCATTCCTGGTGGTGACAATATTTATCTGCTTGGGGTTGGTGTCTGTATCACTTGGCAACCCCCCCAAGGTCGAGTATTTTGTGCTCCAACTAGTTGTCCTAGCTGAATCTCCAAAGCCTTTATAACCAACTGTTGATTTTTCATGTCAGCTGTCAATTTCACCTAGTCAGTTGCCATCTGAGCTTCGTTGGCTATAATGGTCTTCAACATATGCTTAATATTGCTGGATGGAGCAGACGCATTATTCCCTCTGAATTGAAGCTGGAAATTCTGATGTGCCCCCTAGTTTCTGTGCAGACCCTGATTTGAGCTTTTCCTTTGGTGACTATTACCGCCCCATGAAAAATTTGGATGGTACCTCCAGTTGGGGTTGTAATTGTTGCCATACTGCTAATTATTGCTCCTTTGCGCATTTCCAACAAAGTAAACCGAGTCTGGATTAGCACCACATGTATCAGTTGAGTGCTCACTGCTACCACAAACTTCACAGCACACTTGCTGGACCGCATTGACTGGAGCTTGTTGCTGCCCCAAGCTCATATTACTGAAATGAGTGTTAATCTGATTCTGTAATGCAGCTATCTGTGCCGTAATAGCTGTGAGTCCGTCTACCTCCAATACACCTGCCACTTTCTTCACCACACCTCTGGTTGTGTCAGCATTCCATTCTGGGTTGCCTTGCGAAATACGGTTCAATAGTGTATACAGCTCCTCATACGTCTTTTTCAAAGCTTTCTCACCAGCTGTAGAGTCTAACAGGATTTTAGTGTGAGGCTCCAAGCCTTCTATAAAAGTATGCACCAACACATCATTTGATTGGTGATGGTGAGGACAATCTCTCAGCATAGACTTGAACCTTTCCCAAGCTTGGTACATGTTCTCACCATCTCTTTGTTTGAAACTTAGAATCTGACTTCTAAGCTTTGTTGTCTTCCCCGAAGGAAAGAACCTGATTAAGAATTTCTTTGCTAGATCATCCCATGTGATAATAGAGTTAGGTGGTTCAGCCTTTAGCCACCTCTTCGCTTCCCCCAGCAAGGAAAACGGGAACAATGTAGCATCACATAATCTGATGATACCCCTGTGGGTATATATGTGTCACTGATCTTCAAAAAATTTTGTAGGTGCTGCTGCGGGTCTTCATGAGGAGGACCTTCGAATTGTCCTCTAGTATGCAATAGCTGCACCATGTTCTGCTTCTGTTCAAATCTACCTCCTGGCTCCGGTCTACGGATGCTAGAGGTAACATTATTTGCGTATGGGATTTCCACCTCGCGTACTGGTCTTGCTGCCACCACTTCAGGCAATAACTCTGCCTGCCTAACTGGTGGATGTTGTTGTTGTTCCAGAATTTCCCTCTGTAGCAATTGCAACTTCCTTTCGAGAGCTTCTCTCCTTTGCAAATGAAATTGTCTTTCCGGCTCCAAAATTGGGTCCACCAATTCTTTATTCCTTGCTAGCATTCAAAAATTGCCCTGTACCTGCAAGTGTAGCAGCTAAGATTAAGTTGTCAACACTTGCACAAAACTTGAAAAACTAAAACTCAAAAATTTCACCAATTTTGCCAGTCCCCGACAACGGCGCCAAAAATTTATTGCCGCCCAAACACACGTAAGTGCACGTGGTCGTACAAGTAATATAGTGGCTCCTTTAAGCCGGATATCAAACCCATAGGGACTATATATTAGTGATTCTTTTTCTATTTTAGTGTTCACAATTATACGCAAGTGTGAAAGTAACACAATGAATTAAGATTTTGATAACTAATAATATAGAAAGAAATACTAAATGAAGCTAAAAATGTTGATTAAAATAATAACAAGAACAATCTAAGGTTAAGGTATGAAATGCAATCACGTATAACTTGTATTATTCTTCAGCTACCTTCTCTTTCAGGTTGATGTTGGGAAAACTAGAGTCCGACTATGGTCATTTGAACCTCTAGCCACTTGCCCAATTATGAACCTTGCACTACACATTTCTGTGATGCAATAACTCATCCTAGGTCTAATAAAAATTTGTTCCTTTTGTTAACTGATATGGCATTACAGATATATTTCTATCCTGCACGCGAATCTTACCTTCGATTTACAACAAAGATAAGAACATATTCCCATATTATTCGTTCTACCCTAATAATTCTCCTTTCAGAGTCAAATTAGGATTATAAATTTAGCTTAATGCTGGCCAAACATTAAAACACCAAAAATCAAGAATAGAAGAACAACCATTTATGAGAGAAGGAAATTCAGCTGAAAGTAATATGAAATTATATAATCATGCAATTAACCTTAACCTTAGAATGAGATAATTTAGCCACTCATTTGTTGATTAAACATCTCGAAATAAGTTTTTATCATGAAACAATTGAAATTTAGAAGAATAGAAAAGAGAAAGAACCCTAGAATTTTCTTCAGCTCAACTGTTGTTTCACACGTTCTTGCCAATATGTCAGATAATGAAAAATAAAAATCTAAGTGTTCTATTTATACAATTGAAAAATTATACAGTAAACTAGCTCGGTGGCACGGAGCTCATCTCGGTGAACTGGCTCCATGACGCGGAGCTGTTACGGAGGTGCACCGGAAGTTGGGGAATCCTGGAAACCACCGCTCCTTTTCACGGAGCTGAACACGCTGAATGACCTCCGTGACACGGGTCTGTCGCGGACCCTCACTGGACTTTTGAAATTTTCATAAATCTATTTGAGATTTCAAAATATCATAAAGATTTGATTATAAAATAAACAATTAGATTAAAAGATAAATAAAAATTATGAATGAAACTTACTTGATTTAAAAGGATTCTATAGATAAGAAAGGTAGATAGGCGAGAATCATGGGTTTGTTAATGGAGAAAAAATCGGGTTGATGATGAAGAACAAGGGAGAGAGAAGATGGAAGGGGGTGGTGGGATGGGCAGTTATTGGAGGATTTTACGGCATTGAAAAGGAGCACAATAAAAATAAATAAATACAAAGCAAAAAAGTAAAATATGACACATTAAATGAAATAAAGCCATAATATATAATTTTTTAAAAATTTGGTCATTATATGTAAATAGTTTCATAATTGTGCTATGTTATGTAATTTTTTCTTCTTTTTATCTTGACTGAATTTATTGGATGGGTTGAAGGCCCACTTTAAGACGTATTATTAATATTTTTGGGCTTATGGCCTGATTAAAAATAGGGCAAAAAAATATAACTATACATATTTAGAGTAATAATTACAAAATATATCAATATTTTTTAGTTTTCAAAAATAACAAAAAAATATTTATAAATATACCAGTTAGGTAAAATAATAATAAAAAAATAAAAAGGTAAAATTACTATCCCATAAATTAGGGTAGTCTAACTAAGTATCTACATGTCTTTTTGATTTGTGGTATTTTTATTGTAAAATAATTAAATATCTAATTTACACCACATTGGTATCTAAACTCTGAAACATTTTTTTTTCTTGTCGAATAATTCAAATTATTCTTGATATTCATTTAATAAATTTCTTCTAGATTTTTATCTTTCCGTATTTTTTCTATACACATTTGTTTTCTTTTTTCTTTATACACAATCGATACACCAAATTATTTTGTATATAACCTTGTATAAAAAAATTAAGTAACCTTGTATTGTCGTATTTTATATTCAATCCATATACCAAAATAGATATAAATTTTTTACATATTAATATGTAAAAAAAACAACAGAGAAATGAAGATGTACTACTTTTTATATAAATTTCAGACCAAAAAAACAATAAAAATAACACACTTAGACTAATTAGATATATCATATTTTATATACAATGCATTCACTAAAATATATTTGTATAGAATATGGTATTCTCTTTTAAAAATATCATGTTATTTTTCTTGGTATTCTTTTTAAAAAATAAATATTTCGTCGGCATAACGAAAGTGTTTAAAATTTGATAAAGATTTAGGTTGCCAGTTTGTATATGTTTGTATTTTTTAAATAGATTTTTCTTACCTAAAGAATATGAATCAGTTTGTGAAAAATTATGTATGTATTGTGTATGTAAACTGGTTCCACCTATTTATATGTAAATTACTTGTTCCAACCAATAATTATATGAATTATGTTTATGGTCAAATATATGCTTTCAGATTTTATGTGATATATACTTAGTTTATAATATGATAATTTTTAGTGTTATAACATAAGTGTTTAAAAGTTGATAGAAATTTAGAGTATTAAGAAAACTTAAAAATTGGTAGAGATTAAGAGTATTAAGGAGTTTTAGGGAAGAAGGAGTTCTAGAGAAGAAGATAGTTAGATTATTAAGGAAACTAGATAATATTAAAGAGAGAGAAAAATATTTTTTTGATAAGTATGATAAAGTAGAATAATTACTTTCCATTGATAAGTGTGCTATAAAATAGAAAGTTTAACAACTAATCTTGATTTAATAGCATTTATTAAAAAAATTATGTATTATATTTAAATATAAAATTTGATAGTTTTGTAAATAATTAGTTTAATAAATAAAGAAGACTATTAGTATATGTTTGTAATTAAATGTCTTATATTATTATTTTATATAATTTTCTCTTAAAATTTTTAAAATAAAATTCAGTTTAATAAAATTGGTCATACGAATTTAATGTTTAGAATATAAATTTAGTATTTATATTTAAAGAAGTCATAATTATTTTGTATCCCAATTGCTTAAATTGATTTTTTGTTGAACATGTTTGCATGAAATGTTAATTAATTTAACATTAAATTAATTTGCTATTTGATTTTGATATGTTAATTAGTTTAACATTTTTTCCATCAATTTAACATGAAACAAATATTAATTAGTGTAACATTAATTTTTATAATAATGTGTTCAACGTACTTGATATGTCAGTAGGTTTAACATTAAAATTTTCATCTAAATTTTTTGGCATGTAGTAAATGTTTATTAGTTGGACATTAATTTTACTTGTATGCCTATAAATAAGTTAATTTGTTTAACTAATGATTCATATGGGATCATAAAATTATAATAGATAAATATATTATCCAAAATATGATTGAGACACTTAACTAAGTAATTGACTAGGTTAATTTTCATTTTTGAATGATGATTAGGAACATAGCGAACTTTTGACTCCATGATGTAATACCCTGTGCATTGAGAGCAGTCACGTTGATAGGTTTTGGATGTACAAGCCTAGCTTGGTGGCTACGTATTGTATGTCAAGAGAAAGTCGGGGGAGGAATGCATGAGTGAGTTGTTAAACGAGTGAGCGAGGCCGACCATAGGTGCCGAGCGATGCGGTTGCCAAACTCCACAAGGAGGGGCACATTGCGGAGCTGTTACCTTTGCGATGAGGCGCGCGACGCGAAGCCTTCCGCCAACAACCCCTATATATATATAAGTATATATGGTCGGTTATGATATATTCCATTTCATTTTCCTTAGTTTTTGGTGGTAGAAAAGGTCTAGCTTAGTGTTCTCTCAAGTCCATATGCTTTCTTGAAGAAGGCTCAAACACAAATTCAAATCTAGGTCGCAAGACATATGCTAGCATCATTCCTTGAATTTTAGCGGCTATTTTGGAAGAATTTTGTGGTAAGTTTCCTTGTTTATAGATTTTGGTTGTATACCTTGATTAGTCCTTAACGTTGGTAGGAAGTTTGTTTGAGGTTTCTATTATGAAATTCGTAGAAAATTATGTCGCTTGAAGCCCCGTCGTTTTCCATTCTTGTTTGAAGCCTTATAGTCGTATCTTGGTTGGTGGAAGGGCTGCCTTGAGGCAGATTCTTGGCAAGTCCCCAGTAAAATCTTGGCTAGCTCGATTTTTTCAGTTAAAGGTATGTTAATTTTGTTTCTTTTCTCCTTTCCGCATGATATCCGTAGAAGTGTTGGTATTATTGCCTTCGTGCATGTTGGCTGTGTTATCGAGGCCTTGAATTCGTGTTAGTGCAGTTTGAATGTGTTGTTGGTTGTGTAGTGTCCTGTGTCATGATATTAACTTAATTTTGGTTAGACTTGTGTGCTCAATAGACACGCTATGGTCAAATGACCCCTTAGAGCTCAGATAGAGTCGTGGGTATCAGTTGCTAGCGCCATAAATTAATTTAGAAGCTGGTTGTAGCCTTTTTATGTGAACATTGGTTGTGTACGTACTTGGCTTTGGTTGAATGTTCTAGTTGATGCCTTGAGGCTTGTGGATACCTTGCACATGAGAGTTATTCCAGCTAAGGGTAGAGCCCGAGGGATAGACCGAAATATGGGGTTAATGTTTCCTCAACAGTGCCGAAATGAGACATGATTCGAGAGTTGTTTTAATATGTCAAAGCCTTCCTGGGATCACGATAGTTCTCCCAGTCGAATTGAGCTCCAAGGACTATGCATAGCCGAGAGTTGTTCTGGTAATGTTTGAACTTGGTATTATTGTTTATGTATGTGCTTATCTTTGAATTGCTTAAGGTGTTTCGGTTTCCTACTTGCAATTGAACCCGATGATATGAGTTGTGTAGAGCACTAATGTTGTGTTATTGTTGGGAACCACATGTATGATCCAGGTATAAAGGTTTAGGATATTGTTATTGCTTTATTCGTTGAACTTGGTTGGGTCACCGTTCTCATTCTTGAGATTTTAATCCTACCTTCTAATAGTTGTTTTGTATCTCTAAGCTCTTGACATATTATACTGACGCCCTAATCGGAGCGTTGCATTCATGCATGCAGGTTTTGACCATCAGGTCGATCGAGGTCCCCGTAGATGAGTTGAGTTTTTGGTAATCGGTAAGCTCCATCTTGTTTGGAGTTTCCTTTTTGAGATTTTGTGTACATACTGGGTAGATCAGGGCCCTATATTAATCAGTTCTTACTTGTTAAACTCTTTAGAGGCTCGTAGAACTTATCTATTAGGCTCTGTTGGTATAGTAGGACTTATTAGCCCTTGTATATATCTTTTGTTCATGTGCGACCTTGTCGGCTCTTATGCTCTAGAATTAGATATTATCTATGTCTTTGGGTGTTATCTTATTCTTGTTGGAACACCAAATCTGGATGGTTCTTACCTGTGGTAGTGTAACACTCCAAAAGTTCCTAAGATCAAACTCCAGACTTGAAGTAAAAACTAATAGGAAAACTAAGATTTTCTCATAGAATGACTCGTCATGTGGGACCATGAGTCGTGGAGTGACTCGTGGTGATCAATCAAAAGCCTTCAAAATCCCAGTCCCAATGACTCAAGCAAAGACTTGTTGGTACACTCAACGACTCGTTAAGTGTCACGTTCTGAGCGATCTAGTCAAAGTCATGAAATTTGACATTTTCTTCCTAGAAACCACAAGCCAAGTGACGACCCATTCTGACAAAGGATGGATTGTCCTGTCTAGTCGTGAGATGAGAATCAAGAATTTGAACAAAAGGAATCAGTGACCATGAGAGATCACCACAAGTTGTGGTCAGACTTAGCAACTCATGTTGATGACTCATCGTCACTAGGTGACAGTTTTCAGCCTGTTTTTCCTTAAGGGTATTTTAGTCCTTTTTCACTTTTTTAACTCCTAAACTACGTCATTTTGGATTCTCTTTGAAGGGGATTAAAGGGAATTAGTCACATTTACCTCTTATTCTCTCCTGAATTCTAAAAAACAGTACCATAAAACATCAAGATTCAAGCTCTAGCAAGAATTTATACTAATCAAGGTATGTGGGAATTCAACGAGGGTCATCCTTTCACCCCTGTTCCCCTAATGATTTCAGAAAACCTGAAATTTACAGCTTTGTAGAAAATCATTACTTAGGGTTTTTCAGTCAATTTGTGAATTCTCTGATCATCTCAATGTTTCAAGATTACCCTGATTGTTATTAAGTGAAATTCATGATTTTATATTCAACTATATCTTGTACTTTCATGACCAAGATTTCAACATGATTTCAAGTTAGTCTACATCATTAGCATTGCTTCAGAAAAGTGTCTTGTTATGAGAATATGATCCTATCATGATTTCAATATAAATATTTTCACAGTATTATCAGTATTATTAGGTCTTGTGGACTCTTAGAGCACTTTTAGATAAAGTTGTTCTGACTTAGTCTTAGGGCATCCGCTTTTGAGCTATCAGTATATATGTTCAGTTGGGAGCAGTACTTAGCACCGAATAGGCCGGGGTTCAGCGCAACCAAGTCATAGAACTACGTGCCATCATAGGTTATTAGCCTGAATGAGCATCAGTTAACAATCACATTAGACATGCCTTTATATCTTTGAAAGGTATATTGGGTCCTATCAATAGGGCGTATACATCAAACTCTACATTTAGCTCACGTGATTATATGTCGGTTAATAGATTCTTCCACAGTGCAGTTCAGTCTAGATATAGTTTCAGTCAAAGTTACAAACTTAGCTTTCAGTGCACGTACATGACCATTATATTAGTTAAACTTGTATTTTCATTAAGTATTTTCAAACTACCATATCATATCAATATTTATGTATCTCAGATAGGGTCATTGTACTTCAGTTTAGGTATGGATTCAGTTATGCTTTTCAGATTATTAGCATGTTTTATACTTCAGTGGAATATCTCATATACTCAGTATATTCAAAGTACTGACTGCATATTTCTTGTGCTATATCGTCTCATTATATAGATTCAAGTACTTAGACTCAACTCTGTGGGTAGACACATTCCAGAACTTGATCAGCAAATCAGTGGTGAGTCGTCATCATGCGAGGGCTAGAGTTGTGTTCTTTTCAGCTTTTTTATTCTTACTTTCAGTTTCAGACTTGAAGAGTTAGCTAGGGACTTATCCGAGCAGCTCATCAGTTAGTAGAGGCTTTCATATAGAGCATTAGTGTTTTCATCTTTATGACTCAGGGTTTATATAGCTATTTAAACTCAATTTATTTCATGACTTATAAATTATTGTTCTTACAAGCTCAGTTAGCTTCTGCTTAATTATCATTACTTCAAATTATGTTAGTTATGTGGCATGCCATGGGTTAGCTTGAGGTCACTTGTGGCTCTAGGCAGAATGTCGCATTCAGGATATATACTTAGATTGTGATAAACTCGGTATCAGAGCATCATGTTTAGGAGTGTCCTAGGATGTCTGGAAGCTGCATTAAGTAGAGTCTTTTTCATGGGTGTGAAGCGCACCACACTTATAAGGAAGAGGCTATGAAATGCTTTAGGAAAATTTTCTTCTTTAATGATTCTTATCATGCAATAGAGCGTAAACTATAAATACACTTCTAACTCATGCTATACACGTTTACAGACAATGCCTCCCAGAAGAGCAAATGAAAGGAGAAATGAAAACGGAAACCAAAAAGCCCCACCAGCTCCAGCAGACACTTTGAATGAACATGTCACTTATGCTGAGTTAGGGGTTGCATTCCAGATGCTTGATCAGGCGATGATAGATCAGGTCAATCAGCAGGCGGTTGTACCTGCTAATCCAAATGGAAATGCAACTGTCGCTAGAGTCCTGAACTTTACTTGGATGAACCCTTCAAAGTTTCATGGGTCTAAAGTGGATAAGGAGCCACAAGACTTAATTGATGAAATTCATAAGATCAACCAAATCATGGGTATTGTCTTAGTTGAGAGTGCGGACTTGGTCGCATATCAGTTGAAGGGAGTGGCCGAGATTTGGTACAGACAACGGAAGGAGGGTAGGCGTGTTGGTGCATGCTTAATGGATTAGGATGAATTTGTGATAGGGTTTCTGGATAGGTTCTTTTACCGTGAGTTGAGGGAAGTGAAGGTAGAGGAGTTTATCAACCTAAAGTAGTACTCCATGTCAGTTTATAAGTATGCCCTGAAGTTCACTCAGCTCTCCAGGTGTGCTCCAAAGATGGTTGCTAAGATAAGGGCCTGAATGAGCAAGTTCGTTTGGGGTGTCTCATATTTGGTGGTCAAGAAGTGCAGGATCGCTATGCTCATCAGTGACATGGATATCTCCTGACTTATGATCCATGTTCAGCAGATTGAGGAAGAGAAGCTGAAGGAAAAGGAAAGGGAGAACAAGGGTGCCAAGACAGGAATTTATGACTACTCTCAGCAGAGGTCGGCTATGGGAGTCACTCACAATATCAGTAGAAATCTTCAGCTCCAGCACCTTCTTCGGCCGGTGTTGCTTCTCCCAGACCCCGAGTTGATCAGAAAGGTAGAGCATCTAGCTCTAAGTCTTGGGGAAATGTTTCTAATAGCCAAAATTTTCCAGCATGTCCTAAGTGTGGTAAGAATCATCTAGGTGAGTTTCGTCTTGGTAAGAAGAGTTGTTTTGGTTATGGTCAACTAGGCCATCAGTTGAGAGATTGCCCTTTAACTGGACATGGAAAGACTTAGTCCAGTACTTCAGCAGTCCCTTCAGATTGCCCAGCTCTATAGGGTACTTCTTCAGGTATGAGTGGTGGTAAGCGCCAGAACCGCTTCTATGTCTTGTCATCCCGTTAGGAATAGGAGAACTCGCCTGATGTAGTCACTAGTATGTTACGAGTCTTTCAGTTAGATGTTTATGCATTGTTAGATCCAGGAGCCACTCTTTCTTTCGTGACTCCTTATATTTCAGTAAATTTCGATGTTAGTCCCGAAATTCTCTCAGAACCCTTCCCAGTCTCTACTCCTGTTTGTGAGTTAGTCATAGCTACATGGGTATAAAGAAATTGCCCAGTCACAGTTTTATAGAAAGTCCCAAAGTTGATCTAGTAGAGTTAGATATGATTGATTTCGATATCATTCTTAGCATGGACTAGTTATCTCCTGTTATGCCTTAGTTAACTGCAAAACTAGAGTCGTTAGATTTCAATTTCCTAATGAACCAGTCTTATAATGAAAGGATAATACCTAGCGCCTATAGGTCAGTTTGTCTCTTACCTTAAGGCCAGGAAAATGATCTCTAAGGATTGTATTTGCCATCAAGTTTAGGTCAGGGATTCCAGTTTCGAAGCCCCAAACCTTCAGTCAGTTTCAATCGTAAATGAGTTTCAAGAAATGTTCCCCGAAGATCTTCCTGCAGTCCCTCCCGAATGAGAAATTGACTTTGGAATATACTTTCTTCTAGATACCCAGTCTATTTCAATTCCTCCATACAGAATAGCTCCAGCTAAACTTAAGGAGTTTTAAGATCAGCTGAGAGACCCCTTAGACAAAGGTTTTATCAAACCCAATATCTCTCCATGGGGTGCCCCAGTTCTTTTTGTGCGTAAGAAGGACATTCCCTCAGGATGTGCATCGATTACCATCAGCTAAACAAAGTCACAGTCACGAATAAGTATCCCATTCTCAGTATTGTTGACTTGTTCTATCAGCTCCAGGATGTTAGTTGCTTTTCAAAGATAGACCTCAAATTTGGCTATCATCAACTCAAAGTCAAAGAATGTGATATCCCGAAGACAGCCTTCAAGACTTGATATGGTCATTATGAATTTGTTGTTATGTCTTTTGGACTAACAATGCTCTTGCAGCTTTTATGTACTTGATGAACATAGTGTTCAAACGGTATTTAGACATGTTCGTCATTTTCTTTGACATCCTTGCCTATTTTTTGAGTGAGGATGAACATGTAGATCATTTAAAGATTGTCTTGCAGACTCTCAAGGATCGCCAATTATTCGCTAAGTTCAGCAAGTGTAAATTCTGGTTGAAATTAGTAACATTCCTTGGTCATGTCATCTCCAGCGAGGGGATCCAGGTTGATCCTCAAAATATTGAAGCAGTTAAGAATTGGTCGAGACCCACCTCTCCATCGGACATTGGGAGTTTCTTGGATTTAGCTAGTTATTATAGATGATTTATGGAAGGCTTTTCCTCTACTTCCTCTCCTATGTCCAAATTGACTCAAAAGAAAGTCAAATTTCAATGGTTTGATGCTTGCGAGAAGAGTTTTTAGGAGTTGAAGACTTGACTCACTACTACCCTAGTTTTGACTCTATCTAAAGGTTCAAATAGGTTTGTGATTTATTGCGACGCCTTCATAATTGGCCTTGGTTGTGTGTTGATGCAATATGTTAAGGTTGTAGGCTATGCTTCTAGAAAGCTCAAGGCTCATGAGAAGAATTACCCGACCCATGATCTTGAGTTGGCAATAGTAGTTTTTTCCTTAACAATTTGGAGGCACTAACTCTATGGTGTTCATGTGGATGTGTTCACTGACCACAAAAGCTTACAGTATGTGTTTAATCAGAAGGATTTAAATATCAATCAAAGGAGATGGATTGAGTTGCTGAAAGACTATGATATGAGTGTCTTGTACCATTCCGGTAAAGCCAATATAGTGGCTGACTCCTCACTAGATTATCCATGAATAGTGTTGCTCACCTTGAAGATGATAAGAAAGAGTTGGTTAGAGATGTTCACAGGCTGGCTCATTTTGGAGTCCATCTGGTTGATTCAGTCAAAGGTGGAGTTACAATTCAGAATGGTTTAGAGTCTTCCCTTTTGATGAATACTAAAGATAAGCAAGATGATGATCTGATATTGTTTAAGTTGAAGGAAGCAAACCTCAATAAAGAGGTGGAAGCTTTCTTCAAAGGGGAGATGGTGTGCTTCGCTATCGAAATCGCTTGTGTGTTCCAGATATATAGGGTCTGAGGCGGTAGATATTGATAGAAGCCCATAGTTCTCGATATTCTATACACTCAGATGCTACTAAGATGTACCATGATCTACAGAAAGTCTATTGGTGAAATGACATGAAGAGGGATATTACACAATTCGTGACTAAGTGTCCTAACTGCTAGCATGTTAAGGTTGAACACCAGAGATCGGGAGGTATAACTCAAGATATTAGTCTTCCTACTTGGAAGTGGGAGGAGATAAATATGGAATTCATCACAGGTCTACCTCAGACACGCCGCTAGCATGATTCGATATGGGTAGTTGTGGACCGGATGACTAAGCCAATATTTTTTCCGCCAGTTAAGACTACAAATTCAGTTGAGGAATATGCTAGACTTTACATTAGGGAGTTATTCAGGTTGCATGGAGTCCCTTTGTCCATCATTTTTGATAAGGGTACTCAGTTCACATCACATTTTTGGAAGTCATTTCAAAAAGGTTGGCACTCAGATTAAGCTTAACACATCTTTTCACTCGTAGATAGATAGTTAGGCCGAACAGACCATTTAGATTCTACACGACATGTTGAGAGCTTGCGTGATCGATTTTAAAGGTAACTGGGTGATCAGTTACCCCTCATTGAGTTTGCTACAATAACAGTTACCACTCCAGTATTCAGATGGCCCTGTTTAAGGCACTTTATGAAAGAAGGTGTAGATCTCCTATAGGGTGATTTGAGGTTGGTGAAGTTACCTTGATCAAGCCTAATTTAGTCCATGAGGCTATGGAGAAAGTTCAACTTATTAGAGAAAGACTAAAAACAACACAAAGCTGTCAAAAATCGTATGCAGATGTAAGGAGAGGAGAACTTGAGTTTGTTGTTGATGATTGGGTTTATTTAAAAGTTACACCCATGAAAGGGGTAATGAGGTTTGGTAAGAAAGGAAAACTCAATTCCAACTATGTTGGTCCTTAAAAGATCTTGAGGCGCTTTGACAAAGTGTCTTATGAGTTGGACTTGCCTGCAGAGTTAGCATCAGTACATCCAGTCTTTCATGTGTATTTGTTGAAGAAATGCATTGGTGATCCGACCTCAGGTGTGTCTTTGGAAGGTGTTGGAGTAAAAGATAGTCTCTCTTACGAGGAGGTCCTAGTTGAGATTCTTGATTGTCAATTTCATAAATTGAGGAATAAGGAAGACGTTTCAATGAAAGTCCTTTGGAGGAACCAGCTTGCAGAGGGAGCTACTTGAGAAGCAGAAGCAGACATGATGGCCAAGTATCCTCACCTCTTTCCTTCCAATTCTGCTCTATGTTGAGGTAATAGTTTCCTCTTAGTATTTTATTCAGTTCCATGTCCCTTAGTCGCTCTCATGTTTTAGAATGCATGCATGTTTCATGAAATCAGTATAACTATATAACTCAGTCCGGAGTTAGTCACTCCATCAGTATTCAATGTTTAACATTCTGTGTTGGGATTGCAACTTTTCTCCTGTCCTTTAAGCTTATTTAGTCTACATTCAAGGATGAATATTCTAAAGGGGGAGATAATATAACACCCCAAAAGTTACTAAGATCAGACTCCAGACTTGAAGTAGAAACCAACAGGAAAATTGAGATTTTCTGATAGAACGGTTCGTTATGTGGGACCATGAGTCCTGGAGTGACTCGTGGTGATCAATAAGAAGCCTTCAAAATCCCAATCCCAATGATTCAATCAACGACTCGTTGATACACTCAATGACTCATTAAGTGTCACTTTTTGAGCAACCTAGTCAAAGTGTTGAAACTTGACATTTTCTTCCCAGAAACCATGAGCCAAGTGATGACCCATTGTGACAAAGGATAGATCATCCTGTATAGTAGTGAAATGAGAATTATAAATTTGAACAAAAGGCATCAGTGACCACGAGAGGTCACCACAAGTCGTGGTCAGACCTTACGACTCGTGGTGACGACTCATTGCCATTTGGCGACAGTTTTCAGCCCGTTTTTCCAAAGGGTATTTTATTCTTTTTCACTCTTTTAATTCCTAAACTACGTTATTTTAGGTTCATTTATAAGAGGATTAAAGGAAATTAGTCACATTTACCTCTCATTCTCTCCTAAATGCTCAAAAACAGTATGATAAAATATCGAATTCTCTCAAGTCTAAGGCTAGGGTTTCTCCAAAAGCTCCAAGATTTAAGCTCTATCAAGGAATTCTTCTACTCCAGGTATGTGAAAATTCAACAGGGGTCATCCTTTCACCGTTTGTTCCTATTGCTTTCATAAAACCTAGAAATTTATAACTCCGTAGAAAATCATGACTTAGGGTTTTTCAATCAATTTATGAATTCTTTGATTATCTCAATGTTTAAAGATTCCCATAATTGTTATTAAGTGAAATTCATGATTTTATATTCAGTTATATCTTGTACTTTCATGACCATGATTTTACAATGATTTCAAGTCATTTAGCATGATTAGCATTGCTTCAGAAAAGTGTTTTGTTATGAGAATATGATCCTATCATGATTTCAATATAAGTATGTTCATAGTATTATAAGTATTATTAGGTCCTATAGACTCTCAGAGCACTTTCAAATAAAGTAGTTCTAACTTAGTCTTAGGGCATCCATTTTTGAGCTATCAATATATATGTCCAAGGAAGCAAGTTGGGACGTTAAGGGACTACAATACAGAGAGCATCCGCATTGGTAGCCTTTCATGGAGGTACTTTGGCGCGTTGGCTAGCATGCCACACTAAGAAAAACATCACTTTCTTAAAGTAGTGTAGCAGCGCGTTGGCAGCGTATCACGGAGGTAAATCTCCACGATAGCCAGCGTGTCAAGGAGGCAAATCTCCGCGATAGCCAGTGTGACACAGAGGTAGTCCACCACATGCCAAATTTACAAAATTATAAAAGGAACACTTAGAAGTTTAATTGGATATCGCAGACTATTTTTGAAAAACACAGAGGAGCAAAGGGAGAACAGAGGAAATTCTACTTAGGGTTTGTTTTTTCTTTAATTGTTCCACTCTAATTTGTACATGAATTGTAAGTACGCTATGAATTAGTGTACTAGCATAAGTGGCTAAAACCCTTATTCTAGGGTTGAGGCCACATAATATGGTTGTATTTGCTTAAATTCTATTTGGTTCAAGTTTTTATTATTGTTAGTCTTCCATTCTTGTTGTTATTCATTTAATGCTTGATCACCATTGAAATGTCATTGTTAATCATAGGCAAACTCAAAAGAGAAAAATCTAGTATAGAACTAGGAATGCAAGAAGCGAGTTCAAGCCTTTAAGGCTGATTCGCGGTTGGGATAGCAATGTTCCTAATTTGCCTTGCTTGGTTATTAAACGGGAAGATAGCTAGGCTAGACACCTAATTTGGAATTATCTCATCACCGCTCTTTGATGTAGTTGTGAAGCCAAGCTAAGTTAAATGGTTAGAGGTTCAAAGTACATAACTAGAGACATTAACCCCGTAAACCACCCCAAGTAGATAATTGCATATGAATTAGGTTGTCACATCCCCGCTCAAAGATGTAGTGGTGAGGCTAATTCGATTATGTTTAGAGGCTCAAAAGACCATGAACATCACAGTTATCTCGTGAGACAACAAATGAAGCCACATACTTGAACCAATATGAATGTAGAATTACATGAATGTTTAGCCTTAACCCTAGATTCTTCTCATTGTTGTTTTTCACTTAAATTTGTGATCGTATTTAGATTTAGAAACAAACTTCCAATATTAGAAAATTAGCACTTTTGATATTTGAATTGATACTTGAAGTTTTTAATTCACTTAAATTCCAATCCATGTGGGTTTGACATCCAACTCGCAAAGAGTCACTATATTACTTGTACGACCGCGTGCGCTGAGGCGCATCAAGTTTTTAGTGTCGTTGCTGGGGACTGACAATATTTGGTAAATTTCTTGTTTTTGTATTTTTTTATATTTTCTTAAGTGTTAAAAAACTCGTTCTTGGTCTTCTGATTTGCAAGTAATAGGTTTGTCCGTGCAACATGCTGACAAGGAATAAAGAGTTGGTTGAACTTATCCTGAATCTGAAAGAAGGTTACGACAATTGAGAAGGGAAGGTTCCACTCTATATCCTATCTAGCAGGTTCAACAAGGCAAGATTGCACCAGCAGAGATGGCAGCAAGACCTGTTCGTGAAGTGGCAATCCCACTCGCGACTAATGTTACCTCCAGCATCCACAAACCAGAGCTTGGAGGTAGATTCAAGCTTAAACAAAACATGGTGCAGTTATTGCACACCAGTAGGCAGTTCACAAGGATGAAACATAAGGACCCACAATAGCATCTACAGAACTTCTTGGAGATCAAGGACACTTTCCTCCCCACTGGAGTGTCTACTGATTATGTGAGATTAACGCTTTTCCCATTTTCATTGTTGGGAGAAGCAAAGAGTTGGTTGAAAGCAGAGCCACCAAACTCCATCACCACATGGGATGACTTGGCCCGAAAATTCCTAATCAGATTCTTCCCATCTGGCAAGACTGCTAAATTGAGGAGTGAAATTTTGAGTTTCAAGCAGCGGCCAGATGAGAATTTACACTAGGCTTACGAGAGGTTCAAGTCATTGTTGAGAGATTTTTCCCACCACCATCATTCTAATGAAGTTCTGGCCCATACCTTTGTTGAGAGTCTTAATCCACACACAAAGATTTTTCTAGGCTCTGTATCAAGTGGCAAGCACTGGATAAGACTTATGATAAATTGTACACTCTGTTAAACAAGATTGCATAAGGAAATCCAGAGTGGCACAATGATGTATCCCGAGGAGTAGGCAAGAGAGCAACTAGGTTGATCGAGGTTGACTGTATGAATGCATTGGCAGCCGAGCTAGCTCTATTTTAGCACCAGATAATGATTCAGTTCAGCAAGCTGAGTATGGCACAGTCGCATGCACAAGTAAATGCAGTTCAACCAGCTCCCAACTGGTGTGAGATATGTGGCAAGCGGGCATGGTGCAGACTCTTGCGGAGCAAATTCAAAGTCAGTAAACTTTATGGGTAACGTGCTGAGAGACAATCAAAATTATGGAAATACTTACAGCAGAAACTGGTAGAATCACCCTAACTTTTCTTGGGGTAGTAATCAAGGGTAGAGTTAGAGTTATCAGCAACCTCAGTAGAATCAGTTTCAGTAGCAGAGCAGGCAGACTAATGGCTAATACTAGCAATATTGAGGAGATGTTGCAGAAATCATGGCCAATCAGACTCAGAAGGCAGCTAATTAGGAAAAGATGGCCTCAGAGCTTAGAAATTAGAAGTTGGCCACTCGCAACTTGGAGAAACAGATGGGCCAGAATGCAGCTGCTCAGCATAATAAAATGTAGAAGGGTTTACCCAGTGATACTAATCCAAACCCAAGGCAGGTCATGTCCATCAGTTTGAGGAGTGATAAATAATTGGCTGATACACCAACAAAAGAGAAGAAGAATGAGGTGCAGCTAGAATTGGTCAGACCCCACCCATCAGAAGACAAGAGCATAGAGAAGAAAGTTGCAGCAAACAATTCACATTCAGCAGTGCAGCCAATATAAAGACCACCCCCACCATTCTCGCAAAATCTTAAGAAAAGCAAGGAGGATGCTTGTTTTCAGAAGTTCTTTGATATTTTCAAAGAACTTCACATAAATTTTTCTTTGATTGACCTTTTACAGGGAATGCCCAAGTACGTTAAGTACTTGAAAGATGTGGAGGCCAGAAAGATGAGGCTGATGGATGTCCAGACTGTAGAACTAACTGAGAAGTGCAGTTTCAGGGTAACGAGCAAGACGCCAAAGAAGCTCAAAGACTAATGGAGTTTCACCCTCCCCGTACAAATAGGTGGAAAGGATCTGATGAGAGCTTTGTGTGATCTAGGGGTGGGCAGTGAACTTGATGCCCCTATTGCTATTCAATACACTTGGTTTGCGAAAACTAAGGCCCACCAGAGTAATGCTGCAATTGGATGACAAGTCAAAAGTGGCTCCGGAGGGGATTATTGAGGACCTACTCATCAAAGTAGGAGGAAATTTGATTGATGTGAGAGCTGGCACCCTGAAAATGAGGGTGAATGATGAGAAGGAGATTTTCAGAGTGTACCAAGAAATCAAGCCCCAGCACATTACAGAGATCTTTGTAAGATCAATGTGTTAAGAGAGGATGAATGTAGGGTGGGGGATTTCAAAGCTCCACTTCTAAAGAATCTCTTAACAAGAGAGCCTGATTTTGTTACTGACAAAGTGTTAAGAAATTTGATAAAGGAGGTGATGGAGGTGAAGAGGGAAAGTGTGGAGGCTTTTCCCTCGAAAGTGAAGAAAAAGAGAAGATGGTTCTCGAAAGAAAAGAAGAGTTTGAGAACATCCTGAAAAACGGTGATTCACATCGTGCCACGACGTAAAATTAGGGGCGCTACTTGGGAGGCAACCCAAGTGTACCACAGGTATGTTTTTTTTCTTTTGTTTTAAATTTTGATTATTATTGCTTGTGGTTTTGTTTTTGGTTGAATTCAGCACAGTAAAAGGGGAAGACTGAGTACCCTTAAAAGTAGAAGTTAAAGAGCATGAAAAAAATATAAGTGTGGGGTTGATGACCCTTGTGATGAAAATGTGGATAAAACATGCTGCTAGCTAAGGCTAGAGGACTCAGGAAGTATTCCTAACCCTTGTTTTAGTTTCAATGTATGATTTAGGAATATAGCATCTTTCAAGTGTAGGGTAAGGAATATTTTAAAATTTTTGAGGTTGATTTAGGGTGAATCATCTGCTTGGTTTGAATTTGTCTGATTTGAAGTCTGAGTTGAGTATAGTTCACCTACCCTTTATTTTTTTTTGGTTTTTTTTCAAAAGGGACACGTTGAAATGAGAATAAAGTATATGAGTTGTTTGTACATAGTTTTCTAGTCTTAGTTAAGGACTTTTTCCGACGATGGATGAATGACGGCTGTCTTAAGAGAAAATTAGTAAATAAAATTTTCATTGAACTCTTAACTGATTGAGTGTTTGATACTCTTGTTGAGTGTTATACATGTCTGCAAGATGCAAGTTAATGTTAATTGTGAAGCATGTTGAGCAAATTGTGTGACTTTTTTGAGACACCTGGGCTCTTAAGTATGACACTGTATATTGTATGCTTAATTTTAATTCATGTGATTAGCTGTGTTAAGAGTCTATAGTGGGTCTGTCTTGAATTGAACATGTATATTGAGTGTTAGGTTCTTCATATAATCCATATTGTCATGTACTGTCTAGAATTTGTCTGGTGTATTTGCAAAATGAAATGAGGGACACTAATTATAGGAGATGAGTAGGCATTTCTTTGAACAAGCCTAATTTCATCCGTTTCTTTACCTTCCCTTAATGCATAATCCTAGTTAGCCCCATTGGTTTTTTGCCTATTCTTTGTTAACCACATTAGAAGCTTAATCCTTTTCTTTCAGTTGACATGAATTTGAGCCAAAATCCCTAAGCGCTTAAGTGAAAGATGCATAAGAGTAAAAGGAGTAAGAATGTTGAAAATAAGGGAGGTAGGTAGTTGTGAAAGTTGAAGAAAAGAGTGAAGGGTGCAACGTTCAAAATGCATAAGTGTAGGTAGGGAGTAGAGAAGAACAAAAGAATGAAAAAGTGTCTAATGTGTGATTACTCCATATTAATAATATAAGTGTGCTTAAAGAATTAGGGAAACAAAAAGGAAAGTGAATAGATGAAAAAGCAAGTGGTGAAGTAAAAGGAGAGGATGTGCTTAATGAGAAAAAGTGATGTATTAGGAGCACTTATGGAAAATAGTCACTACTACTGGCCAACATAGTACAAACCTGTCCCTTAGCCTATATTACAACTCATATAGTCCTACTTGATCTTATTTTTAGAGATTCTTGTGTTAGTGGAGTAATAGACTAAGTACAAGCATATGGATCATTATGTGTTGCATGTGAATTCTTTGTGAGAGTGGGTGTAATTGTAATCATATTCCCACACGTGTTATAAGTTGTACATTTGTGAGTGAATATGGGTATCCTTCTTGTTGTGAGGGCACATGTTTGAGGAAAGATAGAATTAATACTCTACTTCTAGATTGGTTAACTTGCATGATTTTGCTGAAGTTGTAGAGTCGATTCTTGAGGCTAGGAGGTTTTAACTTGATTATACATGGTTTTAATTGGGTTATATATAGCATGCTTTATTTGAACTTGCCATCTAAGTCAGTGATGATAGCCTGATTTGAGTGGCCTTGCTTCAATTGGTAAATTGGGTGAATCTTTCTCGTGCATAAGATGTAATGAATTTGTTAGAGGACGAACAAGACATTAAATGTGGATAATGATCTTGGGCATATGTAAATGTCCAAGTGATATTTTATACCCAATCTTTAGTCACATTTGCACCTTATTTTAATTATAATCCCTTGCATTTTGATTGAAATTCATGAATTAATATATGTGATTAGCCTTTGTTGTAGGTTGGAATGCAAGCTAAAAGTGTCATTTGGAGTCATCAACGTGCCACGGAAAAGAAGTGGGGTGTTCAAAGCCGTGTCATGGAGCAAGGAAGCAAGTTGAAATATTAAAGGACTACAAAACAGTGAGCATCCGCATTGGTAGCGTGTCACGGAGGCACTTTGGCCAACATGCCATGCTAAGGAAAACATCACTTGTTTAAAGCAATGCAACAACACATTAGCAGCGTGTCACAGAGGCAAATCTCTGCCAAAGCCAACATGCCACGAAGGTAAATCTCCGCGATAGCCAGCGTGTCGCGGAGGCAAATCTCCACGATAGCCAGTGTGACACAGAGGCAGTCCACCATAGGCCAAATTTCAACAATTATAAAAGGAATACTTAGCAATTTAATTGGATATCACATATTATTTTCAGAAAATATAGAAGAGAAAAGGGAGAAAGGAGGAAAATCTACATAAGGTTTGTTTTTCTTTCATTTTTTCCACTCTAATTTCTACATGAATTGTAAGTACGTTATGAATTCGTGTACTAGCATGAGTGGCTAAAACCCTTCTTCTAGGGTTGAGGCCACATAACATGATTGTATTTGCTTAAATTCTATTTGGTTCAAGCTTTCATTGTTGTTAGTTCTTGCATTCTTGTTGTTATTTAATTTAATGCTTGATCACCATTAAAATGTCATTGTTAATTGTTGAAAAACTCGAAAGAGAAAACCTAGGATAGAAGTAGGAACGCAAGGAGTGAGTTCAAGCCTTTAAAGCTGATTCACGGTTAGGATAGCAATATACCTAGTTCACGCCTCTAAGGCTGATTTGCGGTTAGGGTAGCAATATACCTAATTCACCTCGCTTGGTTCTTAAACGGGAAGATAGCTAGACACCTAATTTGGAATTATCACATCACCGCTCATTGATGTAGTTGTGAAGCCAAGATAGGTTAAGTGGTTAGAGTTTCGAAAGTCCATAACCAAGGGCATTAACCCCGTAAACCACTATGCATAGATAATTGCATATGAATTAGGTTGTCACATCTCCACTCAACGATGTAGTTGTGAGGCTAATTCGATTATATTTAGAAGCTCGAAAGACCATGAACATGAAAGTTATCTTGTGAGACAAAAAATAAAGTCACATACTTGAACCAATATAAATGTAGTATTACATGAATGTTCACCCTTAATTCTGGATTCTTCTCATTACTGTTTTTCACTTAAATTTGTGATCGTCTTTAGATTTAGAAACAAACACATTTACAATCTTGGAAAATTAGCACTTTTGATTTTTGAATTGATACTTGACTTGTTAATTCACTTAAAATCCAGTCCTTATAGGTTCGACATCCGGCTGGCAAAGAGTCACTGTATTACTTGTACGACTGCGTGCGCTTGCGCTAGGGCGCATCAATACTCAGTACATTCAAAGTATTGAATGCATATTTCTTGTGCTATATCGTCTCATTATATAAATTCAGATACTCAGACTTAGCTCCGCGGGTAGACACATTCCAGAACTTAATCAGCGAATCAGTGCTGAGTCCTCATCATTCAAGGGCTGGAGTTGTGTTTTTTCAGTTGTTTTATTCTTACTTTCAGTTTCAGACTTGAAGAGTTAGCTAGGGACTTATCCCAGCAGTTCATTCATTAGTATAGGCTTTCTGACAAAGTATTAGCGTTTTTAGCTTTATGACTTAGTGTTTATCTAGCTTTTTAAACTCAGTTTATCTCATGACTTATAAATTATTGTTCTTACAAACTCATTTAGCTTCCTCTCAATTATCATTAATTCATATTACGTTAGTAATGTGTCATGCCATGGGTTAGCTTAGGGTCACTTGTTACTCTATGCAGCATATTGCATCCAGGGTATAACTTGGGTCGTGACAGGTAGCTATAGTTTTGTGGCAAGGTGTGGTTGATCAAGTGAAGTACAAGGTGCCAGTCACGCTTCCCTAGTTTGGGGTGGGATACATGATTAACATATATGTTTATTATCCTAACCAATTGGTGAAAAGTTTCATAATATCTTTGTATGTTGAACATTGTGCCTTATGTTTTTTTAAATGATTCTCATTGCATTTTTTATTTTGTTAAAAAATGACTGTTGCTTCAAAAAATATTATTTCTAAGCTCAATAGCGATAATTATGAGACATAAAACTTTAAAGTTCGGTATGTGATAGAAAGGTAAGAGGCTCTCGGGGCTATTAATCACGTGTTGAATGAATCAGAGGATAGCAACACGGCTCAACATAGGCGTGACTGTGAAGCTTATTATGCTTGGTGGAAAAAGGACTCTACTCCCCGCATTACGTTGCTAAACACCTTGGATGATGACATCCTAAGGGAGTTTAATGATTACCAAAGGGCTATGGAACTTTGGAATACTTTGAAGAACAGGTTTGGTACCTGTTATACTGCAAAGCTAAGATCTCTCACGATCAAGATTGATTCATTCAAGAAACGCCTAAAACATTCAAATAAAACACATCTGAAGCAAATAAAAAATATGATCGGAGTGTTGAAAGCTGATGATCATGTGTTGACTAATGAGCAATAGATCCAAATAGTAATATGCTTGTTACCTAGTTCTTAGGATCATATGAAAATGAATTTGACCCACAATCAGCTTATCACAACTTCAGAAAATGTCCGAAGGCATCTTGAATTAGAGGAGGAACGACTTCAAGCTGCAAAGCCAATAGCTGAGTTGCACATGGAAACAATCTCCAAATTCAAGAGTGATTCAAAGAAAGGAACTAGAAAAATAAAAGAGGGTCATCTCAGACTCAGCCAGCTCAGCATACTAAGAAAACACAAATTGAAAATAGCAACGACAAGCATCCCAAACATATCAAGAATGCTAAAGTGAAATGCAATATTTGTGACAAGAAGGGTCACTATGCCAGAGATTGCTCTGAGCCTCCTAGAAAGGTATATCACAAAATTCGAATTAGTGAACTTTGTGTTTCTAGTTCTATTTTAATAACATAATCTAATATTTTGTGAATTTTAGAATCAGAAATAATGGACCATGTGGTATGGGAGCGTACTGCCTTTATTGAATCTCGACGAGTTCTACGTGGAGCAAAGTGGATATATATGGGCAAGAATAATGAAGTTATTGTTGAAGGGATCAATACATGCAAGTTAGTCCTACGTGACGATCGAGATCTTATCCTACATGATGTCCTCTATGCACCAATGATTTGTTGAATTGTTATTTAAGTTTCTGTTTAACTTATGGATCAACTTTATTTGATTTTGGATATGTTACTGGAGGTTTATTAATTATAGATTTGAATTTTCATTCATTTGATAATATTAGTTTTTCGATGTTTGCTTCTTTAAATAAATATGATTGTGATATAAACATATAGCATGCTAGACTTTGTCATATTGCCAATAAATATGCAACAGCTAGCGAAATAAGATTTGCCTACCGGTATTGAATATGTGGAATTGTCCACTTGTGAAAATTATCTAGCTGGAAATTCTGCAAGAAAATCTTTTGATAAAGCAACCAGAGCTAAATATCCTTTACAATTAGTCTATTCGGACATTTGTGGGCCCATGAATGTTAGGGCTAGGTATGGAATAATTTATTTCATTATATTTTTTGATGATTTTACCCATTTCAGGTATGTCTATTTAATTCCCCATAAATCAGAAGTAATAAGTTGTTTCAAATGTTATATGAGTCTAGTGGAAAATCAATTAGATAAGAAGATAAAAGCTCTTTGAACTAATCACGGTCGAAAATATTCATCGACTCAATTTAATGAGTTATGTGATGAAAAGGGAATAGTTCATAAGTTGACTATTTTCGAAATACTCCATAACATAATGGTGTTATAGAGAGAAGAAACAGAATGCTCCTAGAAATGGTTAGGCTAATGATGGTATAAGTCAGCCACCTAATTAATTTTTGGGTTGATGCTTTACTTACCGCCACCTATGTACTTAATCAAGTGCCTACAAAAAATTGCAACCACTCTGTATAAATTATGTACTGGAAGACATCCCACCCTGAGTGTATTAAGAGCTTGGGGTTGTGCTACCTACACACATGACTCCTCTCACAAATATGGCAATTTGGGTCCGAGAGGAAAGAAAAGTATCTTCATAAGGTACTCAAAAACCTTCAAAGATTATGTGTTTATAGGTGAGCAAAATAGTGGAAGTGTAACTGAATTTAAATCACGAGATGTCACATTCTTAAACGATGAGTTTCCTAAGAAGGGAGAGATAGGTGAAAACATGTCCTTGTTTGAGATAAGGGATCAAGACGTGCAAGGATCACTTCATTAGGGTGAGAATATTTTAGCAGATGATGAATTAGTTTCTCATGAGCAACCTCTTTCATGATCAGATGTGCATGAAAATAATCCTTCTACACTTAATTGAAAGTGACCAAATGGATTTATTTCAAGTGGAGGTGAGATGGTCGGTGATCACATTCCAAGTGGGAGTGGAATAAATATTCTTGATCCGAGTGGGTGCAATGTTGATCTAAATGAGAATAATGATGAATCACAAATTAGACGTAGTTCTCGCAAAAAGACTCTCCGCAGATAATTTGACATTGAAGGCAATGCACTTCTTATGATGCTCCTACAAGATGAAAACGGGCCTAAGAATGTAAAAAACTCTCTCATGCCCTTTCAAGAATAGATGGACAAAAGCAAGGGGAGATAAATTGGAGTCTGTGAACACCAAATTTTTTACCAAGCCCAAGATTTTACGTTTTTTTAAGCATTTAAATATTTCTTTTAGGTTTAAATTATATAATTTAATTTTTTATATTATTTTCAGTAAGCCTATTTAAAAGATGTGAAAACCACAAAAGAATACATAGTCACTTTTAGAATAAGTTCTATTTTACTAATATTATTATTGTTATTTTATTATTTTTTAAAAAAAATTAAAAGAATTGGAATTATCATTCTTTTAGCCAATCAATATATTCTTTTTGTTTCGTTTTGTTACATTAGAATAAGAGAGAGAGAGAAAAAAAAAGGAGAAGAAGACAGAGAAGAAACGGCTAAAAGCTAAAAAAAAAAAAGATACATCTCTCACCCCCACACTCCCACAAACCCACAACTCTTCCCTTATTTTACTCACCAACACTTCTCTTATATCTTAATTTTTTAGGCACACACATAAAAAAAATGATGAAATACACAGTAGAAATAAAAACAGAGAGACATACTATAAAAAGAGAGGAGGGCAACAGAAATAAAATCACAGGCAGAGAAAGATAAATGAAAAGGAAGAGAGGAGAAGAGAGTCAAGGTCTTGTTGCTCAAATTTCAATCAATTATCGTTGCAGTTTTCGATTCTAGTACAAAGTTCACTCTTATTCATCTATTTCTCCTGTATTATCTTATTTCATATAAAGTTTATTTGTAGTTGTTTCTTTAATTTTAATTGATTTTTCGTCATTGATAAGCATGCTGTTAAATTATATTCACATTTTTTTCTTATATTTTGAGTCAACATACTTGGGTGTTGATTCAAATAATAAAATGTTTTGATTGAATTGGATAAATTTGAAATGAGTTTGCGTCTAAAAGAAATTAATAGTAATGTTTTTTTCATTAATTTCAAGATTAGAGATTTAGAAAACATCATAATCTCTTAATTTTGTTATTGGTATAATTAAAAATATAAAACTAGTATTATGAAATAATAAAGAAAGAACAAAAATATTATAGAGAAAGAGAGAAGTTCTTATTTCTCTTGATGGGATCAAATACAATGAAGGAGAACCCCTCTATTTATAGGGATAATTTCTCCTAACTTTTCTCCAAAAGATAGACTTTCACAATGATATAAACACATGTATCCAGTACAATACAAATACCTTTATAGACATTCACTACAACACAAATATGTTTATAACACTCCCCCTTGAATGTCTATTTGATAGATAATGTGCCTCATTAAAACCTTACTAGAAAAAACCCAGTGGAAAAAAAATCTAGTGAAGGAAAAAGAGTACACATATCTAATAATACGCATTTTGGCTGCCTCATTAAAAACCTTACAAGGAAAACCCAGTGGGACAAAACCTCGCAAGGGAAAAAACGTACAACGCGTAATAACTCCCCCTAATGAGAACATTCTTGAATCTTTGCATCCCGATCTTGTGCACCATCTTCTTAAAAGTTGCAGTTGGTAGAGATTTGGTGAATAAATCAGCCACATTATCACTTGAATGAATCTGTTGCACATTGATTCACCATTCTTTTGGAGCTCATATGTGTAGAAAAACTTTGGCGAGATGTGCTTCGTTCTATCTCCTTTTATGAATCCTCCCTTTAGTTGTGCTATGCATGCAACATTATCTTCATACAAAATTGTGGGTACTTTGTCACAGTTCAAACCACATTTTTCTCTAATGAGATGTATCATGGACCTCAACCACACACATTCTCAGCTTGCTTCATGAATAGCTATTATCTCAGCATGATTCGATGAAGTAGCTACGAGAGACTGCTTTGTAGATCTCCAAGATATGGCAGTACCTCCACATATGAACACGTAGCCAGTTTGAGATCGAGCTTTGTGTGTGGGTCAGATAAATCGGGACTTGCTAACAAATTAACCGAATGTTATGCCTTGTAGTATTAGCAAGATATATTAGTGCATCAATCACACTAAGATATGGTACTTCAGGACCAAGAATTTCCTCATATAAGAATTATGAACAAGTTTAAAGAAACTTGTAAATGCTTCAGGCATTTCGAATCCTTCATGATTTTCGTACAAATTTTGTCAAGTGATAACATTAATTAGTATTTAAATGCGTGACATCTTCTAGTGTCTGGACTACAGGTCCAATAAGCTTTATGCTTATCAATACGCATCATTTCACTTGATAATTATTTCTACATCAACATGTTTTAATAGGCGTAGAATTCAGATTCTCACAATCTTTTACAATATTGCGCACTATATTGTATCAAAAATATCGTCGACGATCAGTTCCAATGCGACATAACTTATTGAGATCTCTTCATTTTTCGTCATTTTCAGGTACCTGAACCTTTGCCAAGGTTTTATGAAGTGTTATGTCGTGGTGCTTTCTTAAAGCACTTGCCTCATCATTATGACCATCTTAATCACTTGCTTCTCTCCTTCTTCAAGAAGTTCTATATTTGGAACCGTTTGGTCTATCACGCTTCAGGCGTCTCATAGACTCTGTCCTTCAAGGACTTTTCAGTGAAGCATTTGCAATTGAATTATAAAATAGAGTTAGCAAATATATCTGGCAATTGATTTGCAATATTTTGCAAGTGAATTATCTATTGAACTTTAAGTTCACTTTTTCTTTTTCCCGAGGATCTAGATAATTCATCTCACACTCAATTTTCAGTTGCTAATCACTTCTCCCCCTTGTGTTAGAAAAACTAAAATGTACTCCCCAAGCTCATTTGGGGACCCATCTTTGTGCGTTGTGGTGGGGCAATTGAATCATATATCGCACATTCAAATTTTAGATGAAATTATTTGGTTCCTGACACTGAACCAATTGTGATAGGGGAACCTTGTTGGCTTGATGCATTCAAGTGTTGCTATATGTTAAATAAACATATCTCATACCAAAATTTATTTGGGAGTTTTATTCTCATAACCAATGATTTAGCTATAATTGGAGGCATATAATTTTGCTAAACCAACATAGATATGGATCAACATTATCAACATGATTTTATAATTTGGAACTATGCTCTTAATTTAATAATTCGAGCAACAACCTTACAAAAATCAATGGCAAGTTGATTTCAAAACACATGTGACCATTCCATAGATGCATCTATTAGAAAACGGTTCACATGGTAGGTGAATGGACCCATATTCACCGTTTTATAAGTTCCAAAATTTCAGGGAATATAATTCCAAATCTTAGCTGATCAAGATCATTCTATCATGAGAACAAACAACACAAGAGAATTCTTGAAGAATCTTTTATTTCTTCAACATATAGCCACGTGAATTCTCAATTATTTTTGCATCACATTTGAACCGGGATGGCCAACCGGTTATGCCAACTTATTTCAGTAAACTTCTGGTTTACTTTCGTATGTGATTTCATCATCATACCCATATTTATGTACTACAAATTAAAAAAAAACCGGCGGGTAATCTTTTACATAAATATTTATAACCCGCTTCAATTGTAGTAGCATGAAGATATTAGATCTTCCCATAACTTATAGTCTCAATGTTTTTTCAATGTCCTTGAAACTTATAAGTTTCTTTTTGAGACTTACTACAACAATTTCATTCCTTCAGGTAGTAATACATTAGCTCTTCCGTAGCTCTCAATTAATTTTGTATACTACCACATATTCAATCATATCAAAATAGTTTCTCCACATAGTTTCAACTTTGAAACAATTTTGAATGTTGATGAGCTATACTCATGAACAGACTTATAGTCTTGATGGATCCCATCATATCGTGCCTTTGGGTGGATGACCATCTTCAGGTGGTCATACTTTTCTTTTACGCTATTCCACAAAACAAGTGGATCTTTAATAGTGAGATATTCAATTTTAAGAATTTCGTCAAGATGATGACGCAAGAATATCATAGCCTTAGCACAATCTTGATTTGATGGTTTGTTTTCACTTTTAATGGTGTCTCCAAGACCCATTGCATCCATATGGATTTTTGATGGTTTGTTTTCACTTTTAATGGTGTCTCCAAGACCCATTGCATCCATATGGATTTTTGATGCTTTAATTTCACTTCAGGAACTAGATCTGTATTAGATCTATATTTGTAACATTTATCAAAAGTTCTTAATTTCTCATTCTTCAGGAATGGAACATGATCATCTAAATATGCCTTAACCACATAAGGTATGATAGTTTAAAACCTCTTTTTAAGATATTGCTACTTCGGGAGCAAATCGAGGTATGCATATAACATAGATGATTTCTCTTACATATTTTCACAATATTGTTCTGCTGGAACAAATATATTTTCACAATATTGTTCTTCTGGAACAAATATATTTTTCTTAATATTGTTCTTCTGGAACAAATACGAGACATGAATTGCAAAGTGAATCAATAAGTCGTTTCTTTCAAATTCATGTACAAAATCGATATTGTTATTAGTAAAGACAAAAATATCAAAAAATACTAACCTTCTTCTTTCTAAGAAAACTTTGATTTTTTTTTTACCTCAGTTCTTTCAAAGTGAATGCTCAAGGCAGAGACTCGTGCTGATAACGTGTTATGAAATAATAAAGAAAGAACAAG
This sequence comes from Datura wrightii, assembly GCA_035772735.1. Classification (NCBI taxonomy): domain Eukaryota; kingdom Viridiplantae; phylum Streptophyta; class Magnoliopsida; order Solanales; family Solanaceae; genus Datura; species Datura wrightii. The sequence goes on along the minus strand of JASDFA010000019.1, from coordinate 16,556,461 downwards.
AATATTATAGAGAAAGAGAGAAGTTCTTATTTCTCTTGATGGGATCAAATACAATGAAGGAGAACCCCTCTATTTATAGGGATAATTTCTCCTAACTTTTCTCCAAAAGATAGACTTTCACAATGATATAAACACATGTATCCAGTACAATACAAATACCTTTATAGACATTCACTACAACACAAATATGTTTATAACAACTAGCAAGATCTAGAGTTTATTGGATTAATTGTTTTATGAATATTTTTTTATGCTTAAAAAAAAAGAGGAAAACAAATTTGGTCAATAAAAAATACGAACAGAAAAAAAGGGAAAGAGAAAGAAGCAAAAGTTAGATCAATTTTTTTTTTTTAAAGAAAGAAAAATTATTTTTTATTGTGAATCAATTTCACCAAATTATGACATCTAATTTTTGTATATAGTTTAATATCATGATTGCATTAGATTGATGTATAAGTTATTTAGTTGTTGTATTTATTCATGTCTCAAATTATTTATTTTTAAGGCTAATAGAAAAAATTGACGAAAAGTTTAAAAACAAATAAACAAATGAAAAAAAAAACAAAAAAGAAATAGAAAGGGTAAAGAAAGGAGAAAAGAAGCAAAAGAAGAAACACTGAAAACAGTAACGAAAACAAAACTAAGATTAAAAATAAGAAAAAAAGAAAGTAGTTTTCTTTTGGGAAAATGTATAAAAACTCCCTCAAATTTGTTCACTAAATTTATATTTTAATTTTACAGGTGTTTGTTTACTTCTTTATTCTTATTCGTAACATATTTATTTACCTCTTAAAAGATGACGTGGCAGAATAAATATTTGCACCTCTCTAAAAGTGCGTGAAGGATGGAAAAATATATTAGTATTGATTAAAATGATACATATGTCAATTTTTAATTGGATGTTATCCTATTAATTATAATTAATTAGTTTTCATGGGCCTCTCTTTTTTTATTTCTTTATTCTTTTTCTTTTCTTTTTCATACCTATTTCCATCATTAGAATATTCCCAATGGATGCTCTTCCACTATGTCCAATCAATAAAAGTTTTTTCAACCCAACATCTGGCGAAAAATTTATAAAACTTTTGTAATTAAGACAAATTAAAAATCAAAATGAAGGGTGATATTAAAAAATTAAAAATATTTTTTGTATAGGCAGATCTAAATATTTCTTGCTATGGTGGGTTAAAACTTCTTGATTCAAAGATGGTTTTCGAGTAAACTACCAAATCCATTAATAATACACAATCCCCCCCCCCCCTCTCTCTCTCTCTCTCTCTCTATATATATATATATATATATTGAAAGTGGCGAAAGAAAAATTAAATGTTTTAAAGTATGAGGTATTTCAATAATGAAAAAGAAGGGTTTGAATTTTGATGTTAAAATTATTGGTTGTAGGAGGTGGGGGAATGGTTAGTTCGGTGGGTGTGAGCGGATGGAGGTGAGAAAGAAGATGGAGGATGAGGAATTCAAAGGATGGGAAAAGAGGAGCTTGAATTTTGTTGTTGAAGTTATCGGTTCTAGGAGGTGGGGGAGTTGTTAGTGGGGTGGGGGTGGAGGGGTGGAGGTGAGGAAGAAGATGGAGGATGAAGAATTTTAAGAATGAAAAAAGTGAGGCTTGAATTTTGTTGCTAAAGTAATCAATTGTAGGAGGTGGGAGTGGTTAGTGGGGTGAGGGCGGGTGGGTGGGTGTGAGGAAGAAGATAGAAAAGAGAAATTTGTGATTAAAAAATTTTTTTAAAAAATTTTTCTTATGTGGAGAATGACTTGGCGGTGTCCTTTTAATTTTTTTTAAAAAAACTTAAGTGGAGGATGACATGGGCGGCGAGTGTACATCACACTCTAATTTATGACTGGGTTTAGGTTGATAAAGAAGCAATAATTTCACTTTAAATTATAATTGGGGGGGGGGGGGATGTTCGTAAAGTTGAAATACTAAACTAAGTTTAGTAGACAAGTTTGAGGGAGGTTTTATGCATTTTTCCTTTTCTCTTAACACAAATTAAATAACATGGATGATTAATTTATGTGTTGATATATATATATATATATATATATATATATATATATATATATATATATATATCCAAGTAAAATTACTCTATTAGCAATAGTAATATTATATAGCAATAAAGTAGTACTTGATTTTAGTAACAAAATTAACTTAGCTTTAGACAATTTTTGTTGATTATTTTTTTTCGATTTTATGATTCTCAATTGATATCTACTTAATTTTAATTGTCATGTGTGCGGTTACACTCCTTGGCTCTCTAATAGAATGTGTTGACCAAGTGTATTGTTACGTTTCTTGGCCATCGCAAATAAATAATTTGAAAGACTATTTATTCGGCTACGCTTCTTAGCCCTTAAATTAAATAATTATATAAAAAATTATAATTTATAATAGTTCACAATATTATAATGATCAATATTATAGTAATATTATAGTTGTAATATCTAACTATAAATTATGATAATAATTTATCAATTATTTCATATTATAATTATAATATAAATGCATATTATATTTTATTACATATCTAAAATTATCATAGTCTTATATTAATTTAAATATATAATTATAGATATTAAATTACATATTTATTATATATGTATAATTTTATTGATGCAATATATATATATATATATATATATATATTCTTTATTTTATATTTAATTATAAATGTAATTATATAAATTAAAGAAGCTTGTATAATTATATATTTATCAAATAATTATGAGGGAGCAAGAAAGATTGCGAATTAATTCAGACTCTGTCATAAAAGAGAAGAAATAAATAAGCAAAGCAGGCGAGACTATAGTAATATTAAACAAACAAAACTTATTTTATCAAAAAATTAATTTAAGTTAGATATACGTTAATAAAGAGACCGTACTAGAACCACGGGGCTCGAGGGGTGCCTGACACCTTCTCTTCTGTCAACAAAATTCTTTACTCGAATTTCTAGTGCGCAGACCAATAACTTTAGAGTCAAATTTCTTTTGATTAGGGATACAACAAGGTGACTTAGAACACAAACTCAATTCTAAGTGACGACTCTATAAATAAAAAATTTCTTTTTCAAAATGTCACTTTAATTAGAAAAAATTCTTTTCAAAATCATCTCCCTAAAATGGCGGGAAGAAGGGGAAAAAAGGGGTGTGACAGAGTCTATAAGAGTTAACAAAGTTTGGGAACTAGTTAACCTTCCTGTGGACACAAAGCCATTGGGAGTAAATGAGTTCTCAAAATTAAGCTCAAGGCTGATGGCACAGTTGAGAGATATAAAACTTAACTGGTAGTGAAGGGGTATACACAATAAAAAAGAATAGACTACGGAGAAACTTTCTCTTCTGTTGTATGGTTTACCTCTGTTCGTTTGGTTCTAGCTATAGTTGCAAGCTTAGATCTTGAATTACATCAGATATGTAAAGACTTTCTTTCTCAATGGAGAATTAGGTGAAGAAATTTATATGGAACAACCTGAATGTTTCATTGAAAAGGGTGACAAACAAAAGGTTTGTAGACTTCTAAAGTCTATTTATGGCCTCAAGCAATCTTCCAGGCCACTTTCAAAATGTTGTTATATTCAATGGCTTTACCATGATGGATGAAGACCATTGTGATAATACCCAAAAATCAAGAAATTAACTTTGCAATCTTAACATTGTATGTAGATGATATACTTATAGTTGGAAATGATAAGAAGTTCATAATTGAGGTTAAGTTATAGTTGTCATCCTAATTTGAGATGAAAGATATGGGTGAAGCTATACGTATTCGTGGAGTTAAGATTTCAATATATCTTCCAAAGAAACTATTATATCTCTCTTGAGAAAATTATATTAGAAAAGTTCTTGAACGATTTAATATGTATAGTAGCCCTGTTAATACTCCCATCAGTAAAGGCCAACTGAGTAGTCAAATGTGTCCTAAGACTCCTAAAGAGACGGAAAGAATGAGCCGAGTTCCTTATAGGAGCTCATTCGAAAGTCTAATATACGCTATGGTGTGTACGAGACCTGATATCTGTCAAGCAGTTGGCTTGGTAAGTAGATATCAAACTGACCCAGTTTAGCACATTGGCAAGCAATAAAGAGAATCATGAGATATCGGAAGAGAACTGCTGAATATGCACTTTCTTACCAAGGCGACAGAGATCTGCAATTAGTTGGATACAATGATGCTGATCATGGAGGAGATATAGACGAGAGGAAGTCTACCTCAGGATATGTTTTCTTACTTAGTGATGGCACCATATCACGAAGTAGTAAGAAACAATCATGTATATCACTATCTACGATGGAAGCTGAATGTGTGGCTCTCGCATCAGCAACACAAGAAGCTATTTGTTTTTGTTTTATTACTTTTTGTACAAAAGTCGTAAAATAAACAGTAGAAGGCGGCTACTTTAGTAAAGAAGTCGCAAAGTTTTTTTGTTTTTATGTAAAAAGTCGTAAAGAAAATAGTAGTAAATAGTAAAAGTCAGTTACTATTTATAAATAGTAAAGGCCGAATACTGTGCAAACAGTAAAAGGCAAACACTATTCATAAATAGTAAGAGTCAGATAGTCTACTATGACATGAGGCTGCAATATCCTCTACCAAGGACCCTAAGTATCATTGTAAAATCAAACACATAGATATCAAATATAACTATGCGAGAGATATGGTTAGACGCAATGTAGTGAACGTGAAGTATGTGTCTACAAAGAATATGTTAGAAGATTCATTAACCAAACCTTTGTCTAGAGATGCATTTGTGAGACACACTAGATCCCAAGGCTTGGTTGTAGATTCTAAGATACTTCATTTTGTCTTTTATTTTCCCATGCTCACAGGTATATATTTCTTTAATTATTAGGAAAGTTGATTTATATACATACCTATTTTAATTGTAGAAATTTCGTTCATTCTTTATTCATTTTTTGTGATAAGTATGTCGAGTAGACAAGAGGTTGACCTTCTCATACAGGTAACCTCCTCCTTATCTTAGTGATAAATGGAGATGAGACTGGATTTTAAGCAAAATTATCAATTGGATAATTTGAGAGTTATAAGATTAAAATAAAAAAATCACATAAATAATGACATAAATTAAGGTAAAAAAATTTCGCCTAGTCTACTTAATGAGCCAAATATGAGTTATTGTAGATCAAGGAAATCAAACTTAGACACTTGTAGTGTCTAGATATCATCTGTACAACATTCTAAGCGAGACAAAGACATACACTCCATGGGAAAGGAGAAAATATTATAGCATGTGTTTCATACCATATGTGCTAATGTTGACCAATTGGGTTAAACATAAGTCCATTCTCAACTTATTGTTGTGTGAGACCTAGAGCTTTCATGATGGCTCAAGATATGTGCCCTTAATGACTCTAATAAGATACTTGAGACTTAGTTTGATATAGCTATCTTTGTGTATTTTCAAAAGACCATGAACACTGATTCGATTTTGAGGAGCATATCTAAAAAAGCAATTAAACTAGTGTTAAAGGAATCATGAGAAGAGGAAGAGCTTTAATGGAATCTCATTGATTTGTGTTCACTAGTGCACCAATTATAGCTATGAGTTATGATTGTGAATACAAGAAATAATGATATATGAGATTATATCAAATATGATTCATATGATCTAGAGTACTGCATGCTTTATGATCTACTTGCAGCTTTGCGCTTGACAAGAGGCTATATACTCCTAACAGATGTATAACACTTGGCTCTCACAGTATGTTGGTTGCACAGTCTACTTCCTTGTATGAATAATTTTGGACATAAGAAGAGAATTTATTTCTCAGATAAGAAAAACACTCCTATTATGTATGAGTTGAAGATGTAGGAGATATGGGCCCACCCATAAGGGGTGCTTTAAGGCCCATTAGCTAATTAAGTTAACTCTAAGAATATATAAACATACATATGGTGTATTTTCAAATATACGCTACCGGATATCCTAAAGCCAGTAAACTCCTACTCTTTATTCTCTCCCTCTCTCAATTAGTGTTTAGGTTGTGGTATAGAGGGTGTTGACGCGCTATTTCGAACATGTTCAAAATAGTTCGCAACTTCGACGACGGTCTTTCCTCTAGTTGATAAATGTTCAAAGTCGCCACCTAATTTCCAAGGGTATATTAAGAAACCTATTTGTATTGATATGTCTATCCTGTTCTAGTCTGTGAAATCTGTAAGATTCTATGTAAGGGTTCTATTACTCAGAGGGGAAGGTGTTAGGCATCCCTCAGAGCCTATGTAAGAGAGTCCTTGGATTTAGTCTAAATACACTTGGGGACTAATTATTTTTATTGTTACTACTTGCTAAAAGGCGTTAAGGGGGTGATAATTTAAAATAAAGAAACGCGAAATGATGAAATCAATACTTGTTTTTTTTTATAATATGAATATATAAGCGATATACATGACATTACGGGCGAAATATACAAAAGGTATGATGTGAAAATAACTGTACGCAACATTTGTATAATAATTTATATATAGATGTGCATAGGGAGAGTACATGTAGTGTTATATGTGAAAATAAATAGGCTTATTGTATATATGCTAGTACATGGGTATATATGAGCTAATGCATATATAGTACGATATGTATGTAGGAAAGCATGAAAACAATATATATAAAAGATGTATAAGAGATATACGGAATAACATGAATGCCGACGAAATGATATATATGACATACTTGTAGATCGTGGTCCTAAGTTTTTGGACCTCTTGAAGGATGTAGAATTCCCAAGAGAACAATGAAACTATGAGAAACCAAGTCATACATTTATTTTTTTTAAAATTAAGAGTTACTTAGGATAAGAGAAGGTTATTAATTTACGTTAAGAGGGTTTACGTTATAGTCCCTCAACTAATGATCTAATGGCTTAGGCAAGGCATCAAGATGAATAAACAGTTCTGGTTATTACTACTTTCAACAATTGGCTTTAATTTGATAATCTCAAGGTTTACTATTTAGAAAATTAAATTAAATTAAGAAGTGATAACATAACAAAGAAGCATGTCTTTGGATATTGATGAATGATCAACCAAGCAACTACCAAACTCAATCATATGCTCATACTTATAAACCCCCTTTTAATAAGAATAGAAGAAAAGAATATGAATGTACGATTTCCATGAAGTGACATGGTTCATGTTAAAACGAGAAGGTTGAAAGGGAAAATACGGATCTTGTTGGGGGCAGCGAGGATTGCTAAGTAGGATCAGAACATGATTGATTTAGTCCAATTTGTGGCTAGAATTATGATTCAATCAAAATCAAATCATTTTAATTGTAGCTGGTTTTTAATAAAAATAGCATTAATTGATCATAAGAATTGAAATTAATTAAATTATAAAATTGTACTACTCTTAAAAAATTAAAATGTGTTATTAATAATTTAAGCTTTCGAATCAAAAATTGGCTAACTATAGTGTTGAGATTATAAATGACCTGAATTGGTATTTTAGAATTTATTACTTAAATAAACACTTACTTTTACATAAAAAATATGATAAAAGTATATAATTAATTTTTGTGAACATTTGTTTAATATTTTAAAATTATAAAATCTTTTATATATATATATATATATATAACCTTCACAAAGGAATACCAATAATTCATGGTGGTCAGTGACATTATAAAAAATGCTCAGTGATGTCATGGGCACTACATTAGGGACAATTGTAATAATATATCAAGGGAGAATAGGCTAAGAGAATTTTTAAGTAGCCTTTTTTTCTATTGGATGGATTAGATGGATAAGGTCATGAATTAAATGCACTATATTATTAAAAAATAAAATTTTAATATGATATGGCATGTTAAATATATATGTCTATCATATTTTCTAAATTAAAAAATAATAATAGTTAGATGATTTTATTATTCTAAAAAGAATAAAAATAACTTTGATAAAATATTTGCATAAATTATATGACTTTATTATCTTAAAAAGAAATAAAAATAAATTTTTAATAGAATTATCTCAAATGACCATGAAGAAATCAACAATAACTCAGGAATGTCTTGAATACTTCAAGATGATAAAACCATCTGCTATGCGAGAAATTAATTTGGTTCGACAAAATTTTTCATGAAAAATTCTCCAAAAAATATATTTAAAGGATAGGAATAATTTAGAGATCTCCTTCACGCTTGTTTTATCATAATTAATTCACATTCAAATTTTTCCTTGGAGCTCACCTTGCTCATGCCTCAATCACACCTTTATTGATTTATGTTTCGTTAATTTTTAATCAATTTTTCTACACCTGTTGCTGGTAAATTTTGATGTTTGTATTTTTTTGTTGCTTTTTTATTAAGCAACAAATGAAGATTACATGAATATTGGTAGAAATAATAATGTTGGAGATCTCTTGTAGTTTGCAATATTATACCTATATTTGCTGCAATTTCCTTGCAACAAATTTTAGTTTGTTATTTTGGATAATAACATCTTTCTAAAATCCAAATAATGCCCTTTTGTCTTATTACTAAAATTTAAAAATTTTGTTAATGCTTCGCACGATCATAAATAGCTTCATTGAATTTATAAATGATCTTTTCTAATATTAAGATATGAAAGATACTAAAAAGATAGATTTTTGTAATATTTTAAAATACTCAGAATATCCAATATAAATTTGATATTGTCACATATTTTAAGAACCTTTAATGAATGATCATAAAAGTATTACATATTTGATCTATTATCTTATCTTTTGTATATCCTCCAATTAACATTTGTTTACTGATCTTGTTGAAAATAACTATTGAGTCAGATTCACCGATAAGAGATATTAATTAGTTCGTTAGTTTATTGACTTTTTCTTCTCCTAAATCCTACCCAATCATATACATACTAACTATCGTGAGTTTTGAAAAAAATAGAATTTTTCATCAATAATATGATAACTAGGGTTTACACAAAATTCACTCTGCATCTCCTATTGGATACCTATATTATGGACAAAAGAAATTCATCTGTTTCATGAGAATTCCCTCGGCCAATGACGAGTTGTGGATGTTGCAAATCCACTTCCATAATGGAGAAACCTATAAGTCTTCTATACTAGTATTTCACGATTCAATACTATATCCGTATTAAGCCATAGGCTCATGTTTCAGTTATAGACATAATTTGTATGCAAATATATGTAAAAACTCTTTAATGGTTTAGTCTCAAGGAAATCATCTTTTGAATATTTTCATTCTTGGTTCAAGCGATAAATTCGACAAGCTCTTTCATTTACTTAGAAGAAATAATAAATCAAACCAAACAAGATAGTGCAAAGATATTCACTAATTTATTCCTCTTTCAATTAAACAAAATAATAAACAAGAATCCAATTTCATTCAACCCCAATATCGAGCTCAAGCTTAAATAAAAATAAAAATCCACAATAAATTATCAATACACTACGTCTATCAAAAACCCTTGCTTAAACTACATAATAGAAAAAGAAAACATCAAAGGATAAAAATTAAAAGACATTACAACCGAAGATTGATTCAAACTTCCGTATTAAAACGAATCGTGATGGAAAGTTGTGAATTTCGACGTTCTATGCTCTTTCAAAATTCCCTAGATCAAAAGTCCATCAAAAAATGTGTTAAGTATCGATTTATAACATGTCCATTCCGGATGAAAACACCCTTAAATAAACGAAGTTCAAAAATCAGTCCCGAAAATTTACTACGCTGTCCCGCAGCTGGACTCCAAAACACACAGCTGACTGCGAAGGAGTTCCAGCGAAGTTTGGCTCCTCTGCCTGGCCTGCGCGATTTCATCCTGAAGCTGCGCAATCGTGCAGTTCCCCCACTCCGGCAACATGTAATTTTCTTCATTTTTTGATTTCTTTAGCTCTAATTCCGGGCATATCTTTACCTGAACACATTCAACAAAGAATTTAGCAACATCTGCATAGAAAGAGGTCAGTAAAGATCAAAATCTACCTAAATTATTTCTACAAAAACACACAATTCTACATCTATCATTCTCTGATCTGTCCATGTCGCTAGCCTCGAACGTATTTCGGGTCATTGAACCATTATGATCACATTCAGCAGATATAGAAACGTAGATGTTGTTACATAAATTATCAACGTTCTTTGTGAAGGCCATTACAATAGCTGATTTTGTAGTTTTCTATCTTTGATTCACAGGAGGAAGAGATGAAGAGCATAATTGATCCTATTAGGCATACCAAAATTTTGTATGCAACAAATTTTCGAATGCTAAAAATTAACTTCTATTGAAATTAATTCTACCAATTTATGTAATGCAAAGAACGGATACGTTACAAAGGTAATGAACATATCCAAGATAAAAATCCATAACATGCATTTGGTGTAGTTATTATTTTAATATTTACTAAACTTCATTAATTCTCTTATTTGAAACATCTTTTACAACTTCCTATATAAGTTGTATCCTTGGTAAACATAATGACCACCAAAAAGGAAAAAAGAAAAATATCTTCTTTCTTTCTTCTTCTCAAGTTATTTTCTGGGCAATATCCAAACTTTTAGCTACGAGTGCACGTGTTTAGAAGTAGTTATGGAACCTTGGGGAGTGACCGGCTACTACGATTTGCATTCCTATCGAGCCGAAATCTCTTTCAAGGCAGTGGCTTGCCACGACACAGTGTATTAAGTCGTATTAATTTCTGGTCTATATCAATATTGTAGTAATTTTTACCTACAATTTGAAAGTGATTTGCGATACAATACTGATAAATGACTATTTCCTTGAACAAAACTTTTCCTAATCTGTCAAAGCTTGTACCTTTGGATGGAAACAATTTTAAACGTTGGTTATAGAAACTTATGATTTTCTTTGAATAATTAGAAGTTGATTATGTTTTGTTTAACGAACCTCCTGTTGATGGTTCTAACATTACTACTGGTTCTAGCACTATTGTGATTGTTGATGATGCTAGTAAAAAGAAGTTCGAAAAGGATAACAAAACTGTTAGAGGACATTTGCTAAATCATATGACTAATTCTTTGTTTGATTTATTTGTAACTTATAAATCTGCGAAGGAAATATGGGACATTTTGAAAAAAAATATGATGTTGACGATGCAGGAAAGAAAAAATATGTTGTCGGATAGTGGATTAAGTTTCATATGGTTGACAATAAGCCAATCATGGAACAAGTTCACAAATATGAGAACTTGACTACTGATGTTCTCAACGAGAAAATGAAGATGTGTGAGATTTTTCAGGCCAATGTTCTACTTGAAAAATTCTCACCATTTTGGAGTGATTACAGAAATCAATTGAACCATAAGAAAAGAATTTGAATCTCCAGGAACTAATCAGTCACATGAGGACTCAAGAGGCAAACCGTCTCAAAGATAAGATGGAAGCTCTTTCTCTTAATTCTTCTAAAGCTAACCTTGTGGAATCTTCTGGTACTGTTGTGACAGACAGGTTCAAAGTCAAACAGAAGAAAGTCCCCAAAAGGGACATGTGAAGAAGAAAAATCACTTCAATAAGCCGGAGAGTCAAATCAAAAAATCGAAGGAACCTTGTTTTTTTTGTGGGAAACTTGGTCACAAAGCTGCCCAGTGCTATCGAAGACATGGACAAAACTCGAAGCAGGAAGGAGAAGGTGATGTCCAAGCTCATCTTATTGAGGGTAATGAAGTGATTGTTGTTGTAGTAGTAGAGGCGAACCTGATGGCTACCAAGACTGATTGGGTGTTAGACACGGGCGCTTCAAGGCATTTCTACGCCAACAAGGAGTTGTTCCATGACTTTAAGGAGTCTACTGATGGCGAGTGTGTCTACATGGGTAACTCCACTACTGCTGGAGTTATGGGCAAAGGAAAATTTTTACTTAAATTAACTTCTGGAAAAACTTTAGCCTTGAACAATATTCTGTACGTTCTCTCCCTCCGTAGAAACTTAGTTTCTGGAGCACTTCTCAACAAAGCAGGTCTTAAACTTATTTTTGAAGCTGATAAAATAATTATTTCTCATGGAGGAGACTTTGTTGGGAAGGGATATCTTAGTGAGGGCTTATTTGTACTTAACATTGTTCAAGAGATTGTCAATAATGCAAGTATTTCTAATTCTGCTTATATTGCTGAGTTTGTTAATTTGTGGCATGGTAGACTAGGTGATGTTAATCTTGCTTCTATTAAAAGACTTAAAAAAATAGAATTAATCTCTGTGATAAAAAATGATGATTTTTCTAAGTGTCCTATTTGTGTAGAAGCAAAACACGCCAAGAAACCTTTCAAATCTATTACTAATAAAAAGACCGAATTTCTTGAACTAGTATTTTCAGACATAGCAGATTTCAAGAACACTGTGAGCAAAGGTGGAAAAAAGTATTACATAACTTTTGTTGATGACTTTTCTAGATATACGAAGTATATCTTCTTAAGTCTAAAGATGAGCCTAAAGCATGATTTTGAAATTCAAAGCAGAAGTGGAAACTCAATTAGATAGAAAAATCAAGAGACTTAGATCTGATAGGGGTGTGAATACAGTACTAAAAATCTAGACGCTTTTTTGGAGAAAAATGAAATCATACATGAGGTTAGTATTCCCTATACTCCCCAACAGAATGGTGTAGCTGAACGTAAATATCGAACCCTTAAGGAAATAATGAACTCTATGCTTTTAAGCTCGGGTCTATCTGATAACATGTGGGGGAAGCTGTCTTATCTGCATATTATATTCTTAATAGGGTCCCTCATGAGAAATTGGACAAGACTCCATATGAGTTGTGCAAAGGATTTGCCCCTAACTTGAAACTTCTGAAAGTGTGGGGGTGTTTAACTAAGGTTGGTCTACCTAATTTTACACGGGTAAATATAGGTTCTAAGACTTTTGACATTGTCTTTATTGGTTATGCTCAAAATAGTGCTGCATATAAATTTATGTCTTTGAATGATTATTCTATTTGTGAATCTAGAGATGCAGAATTTTTTGAGCATATTTTTCCTTTGAAAAATGATGTGCCTAGTGTTGTGCAAAATAATGCTTCTACATCTATGTCTGTTAATGCTCATGTTGTGCCTTTTTTTTTTATATTATTGCTAATGAGCATGAATATGAACTTAGAAGGAGCAAAAAACGTAGTTCTGAGACTAGTTTTGGTCCTGATTTTATCACTACCTTCTTGATTGAGAATTTTAACATTGATGTTTTAAATGATGAATTAGTGTCTATCTACTTAATAGAAGAAGACCCTAAGACTTATAATGAAGCAATGAGATCAATAGATGCTATGTTTTCAAAAGAGACCGTTAAAAGTGAGTTTAGACTCTATAGATTCTAATCACACTTGGGACTTGTATGATTTGCCTAAAGGTTGTAAAACCATAAGTAGCAAGTGGATATTCAAGAAGAAGTTGAGATCTAATGGTACAGTTGATAAATATAAGGCTAGACTTGTGATTAGGGGCTTTAACCAAAAGAAAGGTGTTGATTACTTTGATACTTATTCTCTTGTGACTAAAATAGCAACTATTAAAACTCTTATTGCTCTAGCTGCTATTCATAGTTTAGTGGTACACCAAATGGATGTCAAAACAGCATTTCTAAATGGTGATTTAGATGAAGAGATCTATATGACACAACCTGAGGGTTTTGTGGTCCCAAAACAGGAAGTTAAAGTATGTAGATTAAGAAAGTCCTTGCATGGCCTAAAACAAGAACCTAAGCAGTGCTATGAAAAGTTTAATATCATATTAGTGGATGATGGTTTTGTTGTAAATTCATCTGATACATGTGTTTATTCCAGAATGATAGGATCAGATTGTGTGATTATATGTTTGTATGTTGATGACATGTTAATCTTCGACCCTAATGTGAATGTTGTTAATGAGACTAAGAATTTTTTATCTTCTAAGTTTGAAGTGAAAGACCTTGGAGAAGCAGATGTGATTTTAGGGATTAAAATCAAAAGAGCTGATAATGGTTTCTCTTTATGTCAGTCTCATTACATTGAGAAGATGTTGAAAAGGTTTGGTTGTTTTGATTTAGTTCCAGTGAGAACTCCTTATGATCCTAGCATACACTTGAGAAAAAATAAAGAATCTAGTGTTTCTCAAACTGAATATGCTAAAATAATTAAAAGTGTAGTGTTTCTCATGAATTACACTCAACCAAATATAGCTTATGCTGTTAGCAGATTGAGTAGATATACTCATAATCCTAGCAATGAACATTGAAATGCTCTTCATCATTTGTTAAGGTATTTGAGAGGTATTATGAATTGGTGTTTGTATTTTAATAAATTTTCTACTGTTGTGGAAGGTTTATGTGATGCAAATTGGGTAACTGACAATGATGAAGTTAGCTTCATCAGTGGCTATATGTTTACTTTGGGTGCAGGTGTTATTTCATGGAAATCTTCCAAACATACTTGTATAGCACGGTCTACCATGGAATCTGAATTCATTGCTCTCGAACTGGCAGGGCAAGAAGCTGAGTGGTTGAGAAACCTTTTGGCAGATGTGCCATTATGGGGAAGACAGGCTTCACCAGTCTCTCTTCATTGTGACTCACAGGTAGCAATTGGAATTGTCAAAAATAATGTGTATAATGGAAAAAAGAGACACATACGCATCAGACATGGTGCGGTTAAACAGTTGATGAAACATGGTGTTATTTCCTTGGAATATATAAGGTCCGAAAGAAATTTGGCAGATCCTTTAACCAAGGGTTTGGCAAGGAAAATGATCCTTGAAACGTCGATGGGGATGGGGCTAAAGCCCATGGATTGAGGTAGTATGGAGGATAACCATTTCTGGTCAAACAAAGCCATATAAGCTCTCAATATACACTACATTTCCTATCCCTACGGCGTAAGGTAGTGTTCAAAAAGGTTGAGCTTGTGTTGCTCTTAATGATTTGATAGCCTTAAGGTGGTCTATTTGAGATAGACTTGATGGAATCGCCTACGTGAATGTAAAGGTGTGGTTGCCTTTTATAAAAGACTTGGGACGTCTTTCTAGAGCACTCATGATACCCAAGGTGTGTGCATAACCATAAAAGCACTTTGTTAGTATCACGGATGTTGCCTAAAATTACGAATATAGTATGTGTTGTGGGGGTCTCAATTTATATCCATTCAGTTCAAGAGTACTTCACTTTGTAGATATTAGTTGTTGCCTCATTTCACTATGTGTTAATTCAAATCGAAAGATATTGACACTTAAGTACATGTTCCTTCCTTTTGCCCAGAATTTATTCTAACTCCTTAACTTTGCATTAGTGGGGGATTATTGAAATTAATTCTACCTATTTTGTGTAATGCAAAGAACGGATACGTTACAAAGGTAATGAACATATCCAAAATAAAAATCCATAACATACATTTGGTGTAATTATTATTTTAATATTTACTAAAGTTTATTAATTCTCTTATTTGAAATATCTTTTACAACTTTCTATATAAGTTGTATCCTTGGTAAACACAAAACCACCAAAAAGGAAAAAGAAAAATATGTTCTTTCTTTCTTCTTCTCAAGTTATTTTCTGGGCAATTATTTTGGGCAATCTCTAAACTTTCAACCACGAGTGCACGTGTTTGGAAGTAATTGTGGAACCTTGGGGAGCACCGGCTACTACAATTTGCATTCCTATCGGGCCGAAATCGCTTTCAAGGCAGTGGCTTGCCATGACATAGTGTTTGTATTAAGTTGTATTAATTTCTGCTCTATATCTAATATTGTAGTACTTTTTACCTACAACTTCAACTAAAAGTAATTTTTTTTTTAAAAAAAATTATTAATGAATCTTGTGAGTACAATTCTGTTGTTTCTTGATTATTCTCTCCTAAACTTCTTTGTGATTCGAGGGCCTTCAATAGTGTATTTCTAGAATTGCAGGATGATTCAGACCTTTTATAGATGTATTTCGATCGCTAGAAATATTAGACAACGCTTTGTCATTTCAAGTTAATCTCTGGGAAGTATTCTGTTGACCATTCCTTCGAAGAACTATGTAGATGTTATTGATGCTTTCTTCAATGCTTTTTGAATGTCCTAGAAAGTTATGTAACCCACCTATTTATAGTTGTAGGGAGCAAGAAGTACAAGTGTAAATGAACTCCTTGTCTGCTCTTGATTGGTTCATGTAAGAGCCTATTTGGTTAGCACTTTTTTAACTTTTTGGAGTATTGTCAAAAAATGTTTTAAAAAAGTTAAAAAGTGCTTTTAAAAAGCTAAAAGGCAAAAGTTGGTTTTCTCCAATTTTTTATTTTTTGGCTTATAAGTCATTCACGTTTGACCAATATATTTATCTTTTTATCCTCATACTATTTTCGTAATTTCAAAAGTACCCTCAAGCAAATAAACCTAGCAAATCTTTCCCTTCTTCCCTTTCTTTTCAATAAAAAATATAGAAGAGATTTGCCTAATTTTATTCAAATTTTAAAAATTAAAAATAACATAAATAATTAATTTATATTAAAAATAAATATAAAAAATAAATTAATTTAAATTTTAATTTTAAAAAAAATAAAAATATCAAAAAATTCGCTTTTTATAGTGTTAACAGCTTTAAGGGCATTTAAGTCATTTGATCAAAAATAAGTGCTTAACAACACTTATATACCAAACATATCAATAACTTTTTTTCAGCTTCAACACTTTTATCCAAACACATAACTGCTTATTTATAAAATAAATTTCAGCACTTCAAAAAATACTTTAAACACTTATATTTAAAAGTCACTTTTTTTCAACTTAACCAAACGGACTCTAAGTCATCAAACTTATCACAAATGTTATGTGATAAGGTTGTTTGTCATTGGCCAAGATATGTAATTTGAACACTTTGGCAGTTTTGATTGGTCTTCGTTCTGACTGGGAGCGAGCACCACATTATTTGAACAGTGACATTATTTTGTGGGCCTTGAATTTGACTAGAATACCATGTCAACTGATACATTGCTTGAGTTTGGTCCTCGAGATAAAATAAATTTTGAATTTGAACTTAATAATACGAACTTATTTATTTGTAAGTCCAAATTTATTAATGAACGTGAATATAACTCAAAATTTATAAGAATTAAAGCCTGGTAAAACTTATGTGTTTACCGGGTTAGCAGAAGAAGAAAAGTACGTGGAGGGGGTGGGATTGAATGGAAGAAGCTACTTAAGATGAAGTCAAAAAATGAAACAGAAAAAATATTATGTAAACATAAATGAAAAGCATCTATAAATCAATTAACACATATCAAACAAGAATTAATGTGTGGTTAATTCCTTTTTTTTTATAAAAAAATTAGAGTTAATTGAAAAAGAAAAATTCCTACTTTGAGGGGGGACAAAAAAGCTTTGAAGTTGAAAGACCAAGGTGGAACCTCCATTTGCCTGTTGCTAGACACTGTGGCGTCAGCACATTTTTGTGATTATCATGCTTGACATGATAGCATGATATATTCCACTTTCTTCATCGGCTCACAACTTTAAAATTCAGAAAAGAAATACATAGCTTATGTCTCACGCAATTCATAATAATTATGTAAGATTTTTTTTTTTATTTCATAAATTAGTAAACTTAAAATTTATAGATATAAAAATATAAGATTTGAGTTTATCTACTTATTAATTAAAAAAAATCTCAAACAATTATTATCAAATGAACAAAATAAAAACTTTCAAAACTGCATATTTGATCTAAAGATTAGCGGATATACATTTATTAGCAAGTTTCATCTCCTTCGATCTTTAATTTTTTAATCCATCTCGCATAGACAACTCATTAATTAATTTGAGTTCATGTAATATAAGTCGCAAAGAGAGTAGTAGCCGAAGGAAAATAATTTTTAAATATAAATACTTAAAGATTTTTTAGTATTAGAAATTTATTTTATAAATAAATAATTATATGTTTGGATAAAAATATTAAAATTAAATAAAAAAATTATTAATATATTTGATATAGAAGTGCTATTAAATGTTTTTTTTGATCAAATTGACTGAAATACCCTTAATGAAAAAAAGAGAAAAGAGGCACTTTTTAGAGTTTTATGGTAGCAAAGATAGTATTGAAATTAGAAAAAATATAGAAGGATAAAAGGGTAAAGTTCTTATCAAACTAAAATGACTTTTAAACCAAAAATTAAGAGATTGAGAAAGGCCAACTTTTGACATTTAATTTTTTTCTAAGCAATGTTAAACTTATTTTAAGCACTTTTTTATTTTACCAAATACTCAAAAATAAAAAAAAATTAAAAGCTAATTTGATCAATTTTTAAACCAATCCAAACACCCTCTAAATCTGAATCTATAATTTTAATATTACAATGAATTCAATACTAAAATTGTTAACTAAATTAAATCTTAAATTCGTCTAATCTTTGGTTGATACAGAAAGTAAATCTTAACCAATTGAGAGGAAGTTAAAAAGGAAACTGTATTTTCAAAAGAAAGGAACTACACATTAGAGGAGCATGGAGATTCAGCTAATAAACTCAAATCACAGTTCACACCCTGAAGCCTGAAGGTGTTCAATCAATTTCTTCATTGTAGCAGAATGCAACTTAAAAATCAAAAGATCATGAAAAAGTAAATGTTAATCGGGAGGTGATAAAATTAATACATAAAGTTTTAATTTATTTAAACTTAAGCTCATTATTAACTCACTCATTTATTAGTTCTGCTTATTTCAATCTAAATTAATTCATGAAAAAACTTGTTAAAATATTTTTAAAAAATGATATGTTGTATGTATTTATAATAATTTAATCAGATACTACACAAATTATAAAATATCAAATAAAACAATTAAAATATTAACAAGAATTCAGCAGGTTAAATATTAATTCACATTTTAGTCCATTTCAAATTAAATAACTTTTCAATGGGTCAATAACTCGCTCATTTATTAACTCAATCCATCTTAACCCGCCAAATTCAGCTCAATCCCCACCGTTTGTCACCATTAATGTCAACTACTACTGCAGTTTACTAGGTTGAAGTTAGATAGTTCCTCATGCTGCCCCAAATTTTGAGTTTATGCACGCCTCGATATCGACTCTAATTTCAGGACAATTTATGCCCACATCTACTACTTCATTGCGTAGTTACTGCCCTAAAATTCACAACTCAAATTTCAAAATAGTTTGTGTACACCTCAACTATTTCATTGCGTAATTATTATCTCACCAGCACTGACACCAAGTAACATTTTGCTATCAGCTTATGCACACCTTTACATTGATTACTAGATCATCTTCTTAAAGGATTGTTTGGTTGATGAGATAAAGGAATAATAATTTTGAAATAAATAGTGAATCCCTATTTGCTTATGAGTACTAATTATAATTAGTCTTGGAAATCATTTTCTACTAAAATAGTGAAATTAACTATCCCATATTTAGAAGTTGGGATAAGCTGTATATCCTTGGCTATCCCATATCGACAGCCAAACGAAGCCTCAAGCGTAACCATAAAAAGGTACTTCATAACCAATATATCATTTCCTCTCCATTGTTCACCTCACTCCAATAAGGTGAATCTACATACCAGAATCTCAGATATGAAAATTTTAACATAGCTCTTGCAGGTTGTGTAACCTGCTTCTGACAAACCTTACCTTCCAGACTCCCAGTTCCTAAAATGAAATACTAAAATGCAAGCTTGGTGGAACATGTATCTGGTCCTGGAAACATGACTAGTCCATAACCATATGTGCTCACGGAGAACTTGATACACTGAAGTTCAGGCTGCCAATTAGTAGCAAGAACAGGTATATATAGCTAGAAAGCAAAATGAATTGAATATGATATCTGAAACATGGATGAGAACATACGAGAGATCATGAAGCGAAAGTTGAAATGCCAAGCAGTGAAGCACAACCATGTCAATGGACGTTTTCCATGCTATCTAGATTTGCACATACCATTTAGACATGTAATATATCTGATAGAATACCAGGTGATTACAATGACATATAACAGACATAATCAAAGTGATACCAACGAGCATAAAGATAGACCTGAAACTGGAGCCAACACAAATTCTCCAAATAATGCTTCAACCTTCACAAATCTTTTAATCTTCTTTGCCCCGAAGTTCAGTAAGATCTCATGTTACACGTTGCCAACAAGAGGAAGACCATTCTGAACTATATGAAATCACCAAATTTCAGATGATTTCTGCCAATACAGGTGCAATATATCCAGAAAGAAAAATGAAATGAAGATGACATACTGAAACATTGGATGAACACATACAAGAGATCATGAAGAGAAATTTACAATGACAAAACACAACCAAGTCGATGGATGTTTATCATGTTATCTAGATTTGCACATAGCATTTAGACATGTAACATCTGATAGAATACCAGGTGAGTCAGAATAACATATGACAGACATAATTGAAGTGATATCAAACCAGCAAAATGAAAGACCTGAAACTGGAGCAAACACACAAATTCTCCTAATAATTCTTCAACCTGCACATATCTTTTCTTCTTCTTCGCCCCCCAGGATTAATAAGATCTCAAAATATACGTTGCCAATCAGAGAAGGACCGCCTTGGACGCTAAATCAAATCACCAAATCTCTGCATGATACGCCCCTTCTAGATCTTGTCAAGCTTTTCTGCCTTAACAACAGGGTTGGCCTTTGCTATTGCATCCTGGGCAGCAGAGCGGTAATCAAACAGGCAGTCATGTTTATCTGAGTAGCGGTGAGCTCCACAATAAAGGTTACCACAGCGACATTTGAATCCAGTGATGCCAACCTTTCTTTTACAAGTGCCGCAGCGGTTAGGACCCACCTTAGCCTTTACTTCGGCCACATCACTAGAGCTTGAAGTTTGAGATGATGGCAAAGCTATAGACTTTGCATCAATAGAATCGGGTTGCACATCTACGGGGCCAACAACGACCATTCCCTTCTCACTGGCGGACGATCCGTTGACAAGGTTTTCAATCGATGATACGGCAAGCTTAGCTTGTTCTTGTTTCAATACCAGGTCTTTGTAACACTTGGAGCACATGTTCATGTTTGCAGCACTTCCGAAGAAGCCACAGTTGTTAATACACAAAATAGGGCCTTCCGGAGGGGCTTGGCATCCCGTCTCATCATGCTCCATATTGTCAACACACCTGTGCGAAACACAACAAAGATAACAGCATTAATACAAAACTACTAAAGAAACATCACAAACCTGCTTCTCCAGAGAAGAAGACAACAGCGAAACTGAAGCATATTCTTTGCTTCGTCTCGCTATAAACCATGTAATATTACTTAGACATGATATTGGCTGAGGAAGACTATTCAAGCTAGTTCTGACCAATTACCAAATGGAAGTCATCCACATTGTAAAACAATCAAGACTCCCTGAAGCCCTTCATGGCAGTGAAAAGAAAACAAGATAAAGAACATACACATGTTCGTTAGACACAATAAAACAAAACAATATTCAGCAAAAAGGAAAATGCACTACTGCCAATATTTAGCGGACGGCAAGTTATATACCACGCCTCCATCCGGAATCAGTTGGCATATCCTAGATAAACAACAACAACAACATAACCAGTGTAATCCCACAAGTAAGGTCTCCCCAGACTTTACCCCTACCTTGGGAGGCAGAGCACTATATTAATCATCTAAATCTATTCCTCTTTACTAAGGTAATATGAGCAAGATATTCAAAAATACCTACAGCCACTAAACCAATAACTCAGGGACACTATTCTGCTTATGTTAAAACGAGTCACAATCAGTCGATAAAGTCTAGATTTCTGTGACCCTTTTGAGCTTTGACAAGCTAAGCTTTTAGTTCAGTAGAGAACCAAAAAATGAAAAACATGGCTTTTGGTTCAGAAGTTCAAACAATCTAGTAATTTTCGTACCACAGTAGTACATAAAGTCAAAACCCCAAGGGGAAAAAATAAGAGTAATAACTCAACTACTCATAAAGCTTCATCAACATCGCAATTTTTATAAGCATAAGCTATACCCTCAATAACAATAACTAAAAGGGTAAGATTTGAAATTGAAGCTCAAAGACATAAAATCAAGACCACAGAATAATTGAACCAAAAGATTACCCAATTGTTGAAGTAATCCACAGATCCACAAACACAGCAAAAAAGGAATTGTGATACAAACTCTATATGAGAAAATAAATACTAAAATTTAGAGAGATAAGAGCAAAAGAAGTGACCTACGTAAGAGATTAAGATCGCCGAGCGAGCGAGCGCGAGATAGAGAGAGAGAGAAGAGAGATTGTTTGTGGTGAATGAATGAATTATGGAAAATTGAGGAGTTCTTTGTTTGTGTCCTTTCTCCTCTTTGCCAACGGAGGATACGTACTGATTAGATGCATCGTGTTGGATTCCTATTTGTCCTATGCTCGTGCATACTTTACGTGGCGTTTCTACTTTTTTAAATGCTTTTTCCACAAACCTTTTTCAAATATCTTTCTTTTCAACTATTATTAATCCCCATATTTCAAAAACAAGTTATGTTCTTTATTTTTTAAAATAAATAGTCTTTTAAAAATATTAATAATTTATTCTCATTTAAATAAATAAAATTTTATATAATTAAAAATTATCAAGTTATTTATTAAAATTAAGTATATTTTATTTTCTAGAAATGAGTAACTTTATTAAGAGGTATGTCCAAATAAAAAATATCACTTATTTTAAAATGGAAATAGTACTACTATTAAAAGTTTATTGAGTAAACTAGTGTACTCCGCGATTACTACGGTCATTAAAATAAAATTAATATATAATTCAACATTAATATTCTTTTTTAAAAAATTCATTTTTATTACTAAAATATTTATATATAATTCTATTTATATATAATTCTATTATTTTTTAATTATGATTCTTTTAATATTCTATATATGAATTTTTTTGATAAAAAATATGTGAGAAATATTTTAAGTTAAATAAATAATAATCAATATAACTTAGTAAATATGAACTTAATTTTAAAAAAAAATACATAGAATTAAAAGATACAAAAGATTATAAAATATAAAATTTGATGATGTATTCTTCCTCTAAGGTAAGAGTTATAGAAAATAAAAAGTCTTAAAAACTAAAATAATTTATTTTTTATTTAATTTTTTAAATATCTTAATCTTTAATTGAGTAATTTATTTAGATACTTATTAACATCTTAAATAACATATATAAAATAATAAGAAGAAAAAAGATAATAATGTATATAAGGGGAAAGAAGAAAAAATTGGACTGAATTGAATGAGAAAAAAAAGAATGACAGAGAAAAAAAAAAAAGGAGATATTTCTAAACTATGCCACTTCACTAGGCTATAAGTAATAATTATATAATACATGGATTGTACATTTAAAAGGTAAAATCTTATATAATAAAATGCCAATAAGTTTTATGTTATCAATAGAATAATTAGTTGAAGTTGATTTCTTATTACCTCCGTGAACACATAATTTTTTAAATCAAATCTAGCATTTTACGTCATTTTAGTATTTAAATATTTTTATGTTTAAATTAAATATTAGTTTTAATCTTATTTTTAATAAACTTATTTTAAAATTTTAAAAATTACAAAAATAAAATCACATTTTAGGATAAATTTTATTTTTATTTTTCAAAAGAAAAGAAAATCTATAATAAAAAATTTCCTTCAAAATTTAATAAATATCTTTCTTAATTATATTTTATTAAGTATAAAATAAAAAAGATTAATATTTTCATTATTATATTTTAATTTTCTTTTTTATCTTCCAAAAAAAAACTCCCCCCCCCCCCCCCCAAAAAAAAAAAAAAGAAAAGAAAAACCTAAAACTAATCTGCACATCACATTCCCACAATTCCACAGACCCAACTCCCAGTTTCCATTTCTCCTCAAACCACACACGATCACACACGACGCCGGTTTGAGGCTAGGCTTAGTTCAGTTCAGATGTATTTAGTTTAATTTGATTAAAGTTTGATTAAAGGTTTATTTTGATTATATAACGATTATTTTAAAATTAAAATTTATCTATTAATTTTAATTAATTTAGTAAAAGTATTAATTTAATAATTATTATTTATCATAAACATTTATAATTTAATACTTCATTAATTAATTTGGTGCAATTAACTTTTTTTATATATCTTATTATTAAGATACTTTATTGGCGTAACAAAATATAATTAATATTTTAAATCAAATAAATTTAATGTTATATTTTTTTTTGAATTTATTGTCATTTTATTATTGTTGTTCATTTTTTACCTGAAGAGAAGTTCTATGTTTAGTATTAAGTTAAAGTTAATTAAATTGAGTTCTAGTTTAGACTAATATCATATATAATTCAATCAAGTTAAACATGTAATAATCATTCAAACTAGTAATACTTATATTTTTTAAAACAATTTATCGTAAATTAATTATATGAGTAATATAATACTACACAAAACTAAATATTAAAGAGTCGATTTGAACTCGGCTCGACTCGATGTCCAAACCTACTTAACACAAAATTAAAAAAATCAGAATAGAGTGACGGAGGAAGAGAAAACAGGAGAAAACATAAAGAACGAAAAAGAGGAATATAAAGAGGAGGAGGAGAGAACAACAAGGGGGGAAAGAAAAGAGGAAGAAAAAAAAAAAAAAAAAAAAAGGAGGAGGAGGATAAGGGAGAGCACGAAAAATAAATAAATAGTGACAGTGTAAATTTGTTAGCAAAAAGAGCTTGGAGAGTTTGTGAGGTTGAGTTTTGGTTCCGTTTGAAGTTTAACTGTAGCTTCGATTAATATTCAGTTTTATATTTTTGTTAAGAAATTATAAGAAAATTGAAAATAATTAAAGTTCATTTTTATCTTCTGTTTTAATATATTGAAGAAGACTTTGGCTTCATGTTAAAGATCCATTTCTTAACGTTCATTTGACTCCTTTCATGTTTATTAATGTAGTGTTTTAATAAAATTATTACTCTTCTATAATGGATTGTCTTTTTCTTGTTAGTTTATTAATTATTCAGTTCCCAAATATAACAACTTCTTAAATGTTAAGGTCAGCAATGCATTAGTCAACTATTTTGTCAAATTATCATTTGAGCGAAATTTTTATTTTACAATTCTTTTGAAAATGATCTCTGAAAAAGTATTTTTGCTGAAATGTACTTTATTTTATCTTTTTCAATATATTCTTTTCCAATTGAGTTATGCAAGTAGTACTGTCTTCAACTACTGAAATTTATTTTTCAAAGAAAAATCACGTCTTCTATGTGTTGAGTCACTTGTCTTAGAACTTGTTAGTACCTTAGCAAGACTTGAATAAGTATCAATGACTGATTGCCTTGTGGAATATGATAATATGACAATACCCTTATATGCAAACAGATAACTTTCATGCCATCGAACATTATGTAGATCAAATAATCTTCCTACAAATGTATAATCAACAATCCGTTGATAATATTGGTTAGAAATAATATATCCATATCAATATTTGATTTTATTCAAATTTCTCCACATAAAAGTGAAATATTTTGCCAACGTACTAATAAAAATATAATCTCATGAATAGTAATAGCACGATATATAAGTGCACCAATTGCATTAAGACATGATTCTTTCTAACCATTTTTATGGGATCAAAATTGATCTTTTTTTATGTTAAGAGATACCATAACCATTTGGGTACTCAATAAAATTACTTTTACCCATATAAAGATTTGTTTAAACTTTATTTAACAAAATCCCAAGAACCGTTATATGCTTCAAAAATAATTTAAATCCTTTAAGAATTTATATATAAATTTCACGGTCTAGCTAGACATGAAACAACTTCTATATATGAATATCACATTTTTTTTTATATATTTGCCAGAATCATGACAACCTTAAAATAATTGCATCCACCATAGAAGGACCCCTCGATATAATAATGCCAGTACTCTGGCGAAAAACCTTTATGCCATCAAGCATGAGCTGTACTTTATGTCTTACGATTTTATTTTTTATTTCACATTTTGTACAAGAATTCATTTGTACTCCACTCGCATTATAGCTTGAGGTCTTTGAATTACAAGTCTAAATTTTCACTTTTTGAAGTGAAATCAATACTTGAACTGCATATTTTTATTTGGCCAATTGCTCGGTCTGCTGTTCGGGTTGGTATTATATATTATAAACCGACACGCAAGTGCACGTGGTCAAACAAGTAATAAAGTGGCTAAGTAGCCAAGTATCGATCCAAGGAGGCTCAAGATACGTAAAATTGCCTAGTTTACTATATTTCTATTTCACTTCTAATTGTGCTAACAACAATGTAACCAATAGTTACTTGAGTTTTTGTTTCTAAACTATATAGACTACAATTAATAACAACTATTTACCTGTGAATTTAGACAATGGATATGAACATGCCAAGATTAAGAACAAGTAATGAACTTGATAATCATGATAATTTGGTTAATCTCTTCTTCATGTTGCTAGCCAAGAACATTCGCCTAGAAATTAAAACTCTCGTATTTAATTTCACTTTAGAATCATAAACCATCCGTCTACATTTCTGTGATCAAATGCAATTTATGACCTAGCACTACAATTCCGGTTCCTAAATTGACTAATACGGCTTTCAAGTATATTTCTATCAGGAAAGCACATCAAAACCTAATTTTTCCAAATCAAGTTAAGAACAATACCCTATTAATTCACAACTTTCCAATTTCTTGCTCTTTCGAGTGAAATTGGACTTTTTAGATGTACATTAATGTTGGCCAAGCACTAATGCAGTAAGAACAAGAATTAATAGAACAACATGAAAGAAGAAGAAGAAAACCCTATCAATTATAATCAAAATTCATTACACATGTTCAAAACCTCAGCAAGGAAGAGAATTAGCCACTCATTTGTGGATTGATCATCCTAAAATGAGTGTAAATCATATGTACAATTGATAGAAAGAAGAAAAGAAGAGAAGAAATCCCTTAGCTTTTTCGTTCCTCAACTGCTCCTAACTCACGTCCTTGCTCTCCACTTCTGAACTCAGTCTCCAAACTAAAAACTGCTTAAAATAAACCTAAGTGTGCTATTTATACTAGTGGGAAATTTTTCCCGGAATAACAAGCAACATGTCACGGAGGCCAACGCGGAGCACTGCCTCCGTGACACGGCGTGGACGCGGACCTTCACTGGAATTTCAGGGTCCGGTAAATTAGCCTCAACGTGGCACGGAGGCCAACGCGGAGGCCTCTCTCCATGCCACGGAGCTGACGCGAAGGCACACTGGAATTTGTCATTTTAATTCCTGTTCAGGCAGTGTGCTACCGCGATGGTAGCGTGGCACGGCTCTATCGCGGAGCCCCTATAAAATGTGCATTCCAAGGTCTTTTCCACGCTCGCATCCAAGTCCAACTCCGACATAGTTCCAACATGCATTTTAGCTCCTAAAAATCACATTTACCTGCAAAACAAATGCTAATCATGTTGGTTAGTATAAATTTGCATTTTATTACTAATTACATGATATTATATACACATTGCACAACAAACAAGGTAAAAATGATACGTTTGAGTATCACTTGGGCATATAAATCTGCCCAAGATCACTTACCCCACACTTAAATCCTTGTTCGTCCTCGAACAACATATACACAAATCATGCAAATTACATCCCAACCTTCGTCACTATGGTGCAACAATTTACGCTACGGTCATACCGATTATTCAATTTTTGCAAATCATCAAGAAAACATGCTTGGTCGTACAATACAATGACCTTTAATACATCAAGGCTTCCTAGACTTTAAGAATTGATTCTTGATATCGGCAAACTCATGCAAATCAACTAATCAAGAAATTCGACACGAAAATTAATCTTTCATCAAGCATGTGCCCTCACAACTCGAGAGAAAATTCCCCTTTATGTTCATGCAGCACACAAACATGCAAGTAGGGGCATATAAAAATTAATTTCACTCACTCTCCCAAAAGAATTCACATGCCTCATGTCATGACCCATAAGCTTGCCCTTAGTGTATTACTCCACTAATATAAAAAAATGCAATATAGGATCACGTAGGACTTTAATGGGTTGTAACGGGGCTATGGATCTAGTATATATATATTGGATTAGCCGATAATAGTCGCTAGCATCCTTAAGCGCCTTTTCAACTCATTCCCATCGACTCATGGATATTGTTCCTCTCTTTTCTCTTTTTCTCCCATTCATGCTGGTTTACTTTCATACAACCCATTTCATCAGACACACTTGACACAAAACAAAGGGTTTTCAAGTACCCTCACTATCAATTAATTACAACAAGTGCCTCTTCAACATCATCTTTTCTTTCCTCACTTTTCTTTTCTTTTTATTTTCACTCTTTAACACTTTGGGAAACATTTTCTTTTCTTTGTAAGCGCTTAAGAGCTTCTTATAGACTTTAAGGCTAATGAAAAGAAGGAATAAAGCTTAGTTCATACAATTTTTGGACAAAAGAAAGAAATTGGCTAAAGGCTCAACGGGCTGACTAGGGTATACAACATATCAAAAGGTAGAATTTGACAAGAAAAAAATGGAAACTATCGGTTAAAACAAAGAAATGCCTACATCCTTTCCAACACTACACCTCCTTCATTTCGTTTTGTATACACACCAGGCAAGTTCTAGACAATTCACAATGACATGGAATTGCAATACCTCACTTCACACTTCATGCACATGCTCGAATCAAGATGCATTCACAGACTCTTTAATTAGTCAATTACATGAATTCAAGATTAAGCCTCAATCATACTGAATCAAATTCTATAGCCTAGGTAACTCAACATATTTACAGAATTGCATGCTTTCAAACGAATCACTTTCACATTTTGAGCATCAATTACAACACGCAACGAAATTTTAGCAACCATAAGCAACTACAGTTCATTGATGCAATCCACCAAAGAAAAAAAATTAAAAACAAATAAAAATCCTACTCCTACCGACTACATTTCCCTTAAGACAGTCGTCATCCATCCATCATAGGGAACGGTCACTAACTATGACATCGGTTCAATGGGACTATTCTCGGTAAAAGAACCGAAAACAAACTCCGAGAAACCCAAAAAAATAAAATCGGAAAAATTTTGCAACACATCGATCATTTCGATAGAAACATATTTACAAAAGATTTTGATAATTTCAAAATATCTTCGCAAAAATTTTGAAAAATATCGATCATGTCGATAGAAAAAAATATTTACAAAATTTACAAAATATTTACACTAGCAGCCAAAACTTTCAAAAACACACATCATCAGCCACAAAACAAATATATACAGATACATCACGAATCAGTTCACAACAGGGAAAGCACAAACATACAGCAAATTAGAGCCTATGCCCCAGCACCTAACTACTCCCCACCCCACACTTAAATCGAACACTGTCCCCAGTGTTCACAAAAATACAAAGCACAAAAATTTGGGTGGTGGAACTCCCTGCTCAGTCGAAATATTCGACTTCTTCATCCGGTGTTGCGGCCTCGTCGCCCATGTCTGAATCAGCTCCATCGTCGTCATCGGACTCCACATCGGAGTCCTCACGATGTGTCTCCTCATCAGTAGGGACATCGTCATCTGTCGGCTCCACGAAGGCTGGCCCCACCCGACATAAGGCTCTGGCGTTCTCGCCGAAGGGGTAGTCCAGCTCCAGCTTCCATAATTCTTCCTCAGTGGCTGGTCTCCCACCAATCCGTAGCTGTAGCATCTGCATGCCAAACATATGGGCCATGTACTGATCGTCACGAGCATGTCGCTCGCCCAAAGTCAGTACAGGTCCGTGTGTAGTGTCGGGGGCCTTAGTCTTTGTCACATCGAGGGCCCTCCGCTCCAACTGCGGAATATAGTCCAAGTCTTCTTCCTCAATGTCGAGGCCTCGGAGGAAGGTGGTGATGAGTCCGCCAAACCCGTATCTGTGGCCCTGGTGCAGTCTGTCTCTCTTCATGGCGGATATTATTACCGCCCCCACATTAATCTCAAGCCCTTTCATAAGGGCATACACCAAGCAGACACGGTCCCGGGTCACATCTGTCATATGGACTCCCGGGATCAAGCACGAACATACAATCTTCAGCCAGATTCTGGCCTCCCGGTTCATCTGCGAATAAGGCAGAGTCTGGTGGTAATCCCTCTCCTTATGTCTACTCCATCGGGCTGTGGATCGAGCCCCACACAACATACGTCTGATGTCGGCGTACGGTGGGGTGATGTTTAGCTGGCGGAGAACGTGGGCGTCTGTGTCCCGCGCTCCAACGATGGCATTCAGCTGCTGGGGTTCCAGAGTGACAATCTGCCCTCTGATTTTCACTGTGTGGCTTCTGATGGCCGGGCCAGTTTGCATAAAATTCCCGGACCAAGTGAAGGTCGCACTCCTTGGGCTCCTGAAAAATAAAGCTGAGCCCAGCTGCTTCGATTCTCTGTACAATGCGAGGGAACTCCTGTGCGAGTGGTTCCCTTGCAATATGTTCCTCGGGGAAGTACTTGTTTTCTTTATGTTTCGCGTACCACTTCTTCCCTTCATCGGTTACCCATCTTGTTCCGTATTGGCGGCGTTGGCCGCGCGGAACAGCGGGTGCAGCTGGGACTGTGGTGCCTAGTCGCATCCTTTTCCTACCTGTGCCTGAGGTAGAAGCACCCTTGCATTTATCTTGTCTGCTCGCCATTGTACCTGTCAATTTACACAAACAAGCACAAAGTTAAGCTAAACACTTGTTAACTTCAGCTAAGGTCGGGTTACACAACATTTACCCCACACTTAGGCCTTAGCTACTTCTACAAAATTACGGCAAAGATAACTCTAATTACACTACAGACAACACCATAACTTCATGCTTAGTGCGTTCACAACAAAATTTCGACAGCATACCGGTTAGCGTACTACTCAGACTTCATACAGCTAATCCCAATCCTACTATCGCTAACAATTCACACATCGCACTTTGCAACAAAACAACAACAAAATAAAAACAACAATAAAAACATTCTATATACAATCTAATCTAAACAATCTAACCAATTTACACACTTTTTGCATTTTCCCACAAAAATTTGAGAATTTGTCGTCTTTGACATTTACACAATATTTACCACGACTTCTCTCAAATAACAAACACACCCCGGCATCTAATTTGCCGACTTATCAAGTGCCCAAATCAAATTCAACAACCCAAGCCCTAGAATACAATTCTATGATCAATTTTGAATTATTTACGCAATCGATAAGTTCAAACGCTAAATACAACAATCCAAACATGTATCAATCACAAATAATCCAACATTCATGTTTAATTTCTACCTAGAGTGATATATCTCACCTCACATGCCCAAATTTGACAAAAATTGCCAAAAATTGAGATAGACGATGAAAACATACCTTTGAATTGAGAAACCGAAGAAACTTGATGTATTCCTTGCCTCATTTTCTCGATTCCATGTATATTTCCTCCGTTATACCTGAAAATCACCTCACTAAACAAAAATTGGTTAAATTAATAGATTTCCCTAACTAAAATAAAAAATACTAACTAAAATGAAAATCTAAACCTAATCAAGAAAAGAAAAAGAAAAAGAAAAATTGGAAATAAACAAATAAAAACAAAAATAAAGATAAAAACTAACTACACTGTGTAAAAGAAAAAAATAAAATATTTTTCTCACGGGTTGCCTCCCGTGCAGCGCCTGGTTTACCGTCGCGGCTCGACGTCCTTTAAGCTCACTTTTCTACTAGGGAGATGGACGATTTGTCCCGATCATGGTCATCCCCCCAGTAGTGCTTGCATCTCTGCCCATTTACCAAGAACGTAGCACTCCTATCTTCTTGCCACAATTCTACCGCCCCGTGAGGGGTCATTCTCACCACTTCAAATGGTCCAGACCATTTAGACCTCAGCTTACCAGGAAACAATTTCAATCTTTAATTAAAAAGCAAAACTCTCTGTCCTGGTTCGAAAATGCGATGCACCACATGCTTGTCATGCCATCTTTTGGTTCTTTCCTTGTAGTACTTCGCACTCTCATAGGCATGCCAGTGAAATTCATCAAGTTCACTGAGCTGCATCAGTCTCTTTTTACCCGCTAGCTTTGAGTCCATATTTAGCTTTCTGACAGCCCAGAAAGCTCGATGCTCAAGTTCAACCGGGAGATGACATGCTTTTCCATAGACCAATCGGTATGGTGACGTTCCAATCGGTGTCTTATAAGCAGTTCGGTAGGCCCACAATGCATCATCAAGTTTACTAGCCCAATCATTCCGTTGTGTGTTCACCGTTTTCTGAAGAATCTGTTTTACCTCCCTATTTAACACCTCTACTTGCCCACTAGTTTGTGGGTGATATGCTGTGGCCACTTTATGGCGCACCCCATACTTAGCCAGTAATTTCTTGAAGCTTGCATTGATAAAATGAGCCCCTCCGTCACTGATAATTGCTCGGGGTGTCCCAAACCTTGTGAGAATGTGTTTCTTCACAAACTTCGTTACTACCTTGTTATCATTCCTGGGGCAAGCTATTGCTTCCACCCATTTTGATACATAATCTACAGCCACCAAGATGTAACGATTTCCAAATGACGGTGGGAATGGACCCATGAAATCAATGCCCCATACATCAAAGGGCTCAACTTCCAGTATGTTCTGCAAAGGCATCTCTTGTCTTCTGCCAATTGATCCTGTCCGCTGACATTTATCACACATTTTGACATACTCCATAGAATCTCTGAACAGGGTTGGCCAAAAGAAACCTGACTGAAGAACCTTGTGTGTTGTTCTCTCACCTCCGTGATGCCCTCCATACAACGAAGAATGGCAGCCCCTTAACACCTCTGCTATCTGACTCTCTGGGATGCATCTTCTCATCACCTGGTCTGGTCCCTGCTTGAACAAATATGGCTCGTCCCATACATAATGTCGGCTGTCATGCCTCAATTTCCTTCTTTGCTGGTCTGTTGCTTCCGGTGGGTAAACTCCGCTCACTAGCAAGTTGACTATGTCAGCATACCAGGGAACTTCAGCTTCTCCCACTGCCAAGAGTTGCTCATCTGGGAAGTCCTCATTAATGTCATCACTTTCCATCACATGCGACCTACTTTCCAGTCGTGATAGGTGATCTGCTACCTGATTTTCACTCCCCTTTCTGTCTCGAATCTCAAGGTCAAACTCCTGTAGCAATAAGATCCATCTGATCAATCTGGGCTTAGCATCTTTCTTGTTGAATAGGTATCGAATAGCTGCATGATCAGTGTACACCACCACTTTCGAACCCACCAAATAAGACCGGAACTTGTCAAATGCAAACACCAGAGCTAGCATTTCCTTTTCTGTGACTGTGTAATTGCTCTGAGCCGTATTCAGTGTCTTGCTTGCATAATAAATAGAATGAAAAATTCTATTCTTCCTTTGTCCCAATACAGCTCCCACAGCCACATCACTGGCATCACACATCAGCTCAAATGGTTGTTCCCAATCAGGAGAGGTAAGTATGGGTGCTTCTATCAATTTCTGCTTCAACTTTTCAAATGCTACAACACACTCATCGTTCAATTCAAACTTGACCTCCTTTTCTAGCAGCCTGCATAGCGGTCTAGAAATGTTGGAAAAGTTTTTAATGAATCGTCTGTAGAATCCTGCATGTCCCAGAAAACTGCGTACACCTTTCACGGATACTGGTGGTGGCAATTTCTTAATAACCTCAATTTTAGCACGATCTACTTCCAACCCCTTTTTAGACACTTTGTGGCCCAGGACAATCCCCTCCTTCACTAAGAAGTGGCATTTCTCCCAGTTTAACACAAGGTTGGATTCTTCACATCGAGTCAGCACCCTGTCAAGATTCTGCAAACAAGTAGCAAACGAATTACCGAAAACAGAAAAATCATCCATAAATACCTCAACAAAATCCTCAACCATGTCATGGAAAATAGCCATCATGCATCTCTGGAATGTGGCGGGTGCGTTGCATAACCCAAACGGCATCCGCCTGAAAGCATATGTCCCATAAGGACAGGTGAAAGTCGTCTTCTCTTGATCCTCAAGAGCGATGGCTATTTGGTTATAGCCAGAGTACCCATCAAGGAAGCAATAATACTCCTGCCCTGCCAATCTATCAAGTATTTGGTCAATAAAAGGAATGGGGTAATGGTCTTTCCTCGTGGCTTCATTGAGTTTCCTGTAGTCCATACAAATTCGCCAGCCTGTGACGGTTCGTGTAGGGATCAACTCATTTTTCTCATTAGTGATTACAGTCATCCCCCCTTTCTTAGGAACACATTGAACGGGACTGACCCACTCACTGTCTGAAATTGGGTAGACTACACCTGCATCAAGCCACTTGATTATTTCCTTCCTTACCACATCTTTCATTGCTGGATTAAGTCTCCTCTGCGGCTGAACAGTTGGCTTGGCTCCTGTCTCCATGAATATCCTGTGTGTGCAGAAATGTTACATCCCGTAAATTTTAAATAAATAAATAGCCTAATGTCATGTTGGTTAAGGGATTTATAAAAAAAAAAACGAAAAAAAAAGATTGAAATTGATAAATAAAGTCGGCTTGTTCATCCCCATTTAGCATATTTCCAGTAAGAAACAGGGGAAGACAATTACTAAGAAAACCCATGACATATATATATATAATTTCCTTCCAATTACGCGATGAAACGCGGTCTAAACTCCGTTCCGGATTAGGTACAGGTGTATAAAGCTGCAGAGAGCAATCCTACGGAGTTGGTTTCGTGAAATTTGGCCGACGAAACGTCGTGCTACCGAGGTAAAGTAAATAGAATTACTTTAAATTAGTACCAATGTGTTCCTAGCGTTGCAGTGAGCATTTATCCCTTCTGGACTATCGAGAAATAATGAGTTTTCGACCGTTTTCCGAAAGGTTAAAGTTGGGATAAATATATATATCAAAAGTGATAATTTCTCCCAAATATTAATGTAATTAGTTCTAATTGACGTGTATATGAATGTAGTTGGGAGAAACAGCAGAAGTACCGACGAAAATCACATCGGTCAGTCGGGTACTCAGAAACCAGGTATGTAAAGTTATTCTTTCGGCAAGCCAGGAAGTACAGGGTAGAAAATAAATAGAATAAATGCTATTAACAGATACCCAGCGTACAGGAACGATTTTAGTACAAATTCCAGCAAGCATGCTAGTATATTATTACGTATCATGCGATAATCAGAATAATAGATATTCAGGCAATACGTATTTCATCTGTTGAGATTGTATCCAGTAGTAGATGGTACATTTTATATCATTGAACTATATCCAGTTATAGATGGCATGTACTATGTTATTGAGTTATATCTAGATATAATTAGATAGACAGATAAAGGCCAGGTAGCAGTAAGTCCAGCAATCAGAAACAGTGTAAGACAGCATATAACATCAGTTATTTAATACAGACTAGCCTCGAAATAAAAGATGAGAATATGATTAGTATTTTTCATTTGAGCATGCTTGCTGTGTATGTGTCTGTATGTTGAGACTTGTTGTGGCATGTGGGCACCCTTTAGCATCCCCACCGCCCCTGGGTTATAGCTGTGTCGATACCAGATTCAGATACCGCCACCAGCTGGGCGATGCCGTCCGACTAAAGGATGATGATGGCCGACCACCATGATAATACGGTCCAGACCACCCTGCTTGCAGGGGTAGTTCAGTTCACTCTGCGCAGAGCTAGCACACCCTGTTTACAGGGGCAGATCACTCTGTGTGCACACCTGTGCCCAGAGGCAGGAGTCTTCGGACTCAGACACAGTTTATTGTCAGAGGCCAAGGCCTGAGCTACGTACCCAAGGGGGCCGGTAGGAGGAGCTCACAGTTATTAGATGAGTGGAGTGACTTGTTTTTGGTTGGTTTAGACCCGGGTAGGGGTAAGTAGATTGCTTGCTTGGTTGGCACCTTCCGGCTTATGGGGGTCGGTCAGGTATTGTGTGTATTATGATATATATTGATATGTGCTAGTAGATACTGATAGACAGAAGGACGACACGTCTTCAGGTACGCTCAGTTAGTTACAGAATGTATAAACTCTCCCCAGTTATCCTCAGCTAGATAGACTCAGCTACTTCTTGCTTAAATGTCATGTTATTGTGCTATTCGTTTCAGTTGCATATTTCAGTTTGCTTTACATGCTCAGTACCTGTGGTACTGACGCCCAGCGGGGCGTTGTATTGCTTGCCTACAGGTACTCACGGACGAGGAGCCGATCCCTCGTGATTCCAGCCAGCCAGTGAGTCATCAGCTCCTGTCATCCGGAGTCTGATTCCCAGAGGTGTAGCTCCTTTTCTTTTGTTGTGCAGTATGGGTAGGTCGGGGCCCTATCCCGATCATTTCTATTAGTTTCTTACAGTATTCGTAGAGGCTTGCAATCTGTATATATTCCCTGTGGTTAGTTGAGCCGGTCGTGTGAGGCCGTGCGGTCTGCTGTAGCTGTTTAGTATTTCAGTTTATGTTGGCCGTGTGGGGCCTTAATTTGACAGTAGTGGTGACCTTGCCGGTCACGTAGTTTTACAGCAGTCTTGTGTTGAGTTACAGATAACTAGACAGCATGGTGGCCTTGTCGGCCCGCATAGGTTCCTTGTCATAAGTCTGTTTCTGGTTAGCTGTTGTTGCAGGTACAGATGGCTACAGGTCAGTTGGCCGGAGGCTGTATTTACAGTCGTTATATAGCCGATTTGTTTCTTGAAATAGAGCCAAAGCCAGCCAAAGCACCAGATGTGCTCAGGCTGGACCATTTAGTAGTCTAGAGTCTAGCAGGCACCAGGTGCCCGTCATACCCCCCAAGGTGAGGTGTGATAAGAAAGCTGGATTTATACCCTGAATGTCAGACATTTGCCAACCCATTGCTTTCTTCCTCTTCCTTAAGACCCCCAAAGCTGCCTTTTCATGTTCCTCTGTCAAGTCTGCAGAGATAATAACTGGTAACGTCTCTCCCTACCCCAAAAAGATATATTTTAAATGGGGAGGCAATTCTTTCAGCTCCAATTTCGGTGCCTCCTCAACAGACGGTTTCGGCAATGGCTCTAGTGATCTCATCAATGACTGAAATTCCTATCTCCTCGGATGATTAGGTGCTCCATCCAACAATTGAACCATTCCACAAGCTTCTTTATCCCCAAAATGATCAGAATGCGTCAACGCTCTTTCCAATGGGTCTTGAGATTCAACAACCAGCCTACTTTCTCCATGTTCAACCACACTAATTTCCGAAAGCTCCTCATGTATAGCCGGCAGATTCATGGCTTTTAACACATCAAATACCTCTACCTTGTCATGTGCTTGCATTGTAAATTTACCCGCAGCTACATCAATTAATGCTTTTTCGGTTGCCAAAAAGGGTCGTCCCAAAATAAATAGGACTTCAGCATCTGGTTCAAAATCCAGAACAATGAAATCGACCGGAAAAATGAGGGAGCCTACTTGCACTAACACATCCTCAACAATGCCATCTGGCTTAGCTAAAGACCTGTCTGCTAGCTGCAAGATTACCGTTGTAGGTCTAGGACTTCCTAGACCTAACTTTCTGAATACCGAAGATGGCATCAGATTTATGCTTGCCCCCAAGTCGCATAATCCATGCGCTCGGATACTTTGCCCAATAGTAAGATGGATGGTAAAACTTCCAGGGTCTTTCAGTTTTGTGGGCAACCTATTCTGAATACGGGAAGTGCATTCCTCCGTTAAAGCTACCGTGGCATACTCAGTCAAACGACTTTTGTTAGCCACGATGTCTTTAATATATTTCGCATATTTTGGCACTCCCTGCAAGACATCAACAAGAGGTAAGTTAACATGTACCTGTTTAAGTACCTCCATGAATTTCTGGAAACACGCCTCCTCCTTGTGTTTCTTAAGTCGTTGAGGGAACGGGGGTGGAGGCCTTTCTGGTTCAGCTTCTTTAGTCTTCCCCTTATCTGAGATTTGCTCTCCCTCAACATCTGCTGCTCATGACTTTTGAGGCGGTCTTTCCGGTTCCACCTCCTTTAACTGTAAACCACTCCTCGTGGTCACTGCATTTACCTGCTTCGGATTAGGATCCGTGTCTCTAGGTAGTCCTCCTCTGGGTCTAGTATTTTGGGCACTAGCAAATTGCCCAAACTGATATTCAAGAGCCTTGGTCGCCAACTGATTGTTCTTCACTTCGGCTGCCAATTTAACATAGTCAGCCTGCAATTGTGCCTGATTAGCGATCATGGTTTTGAACATCTCCTCAATAGTCGGTGATGGTGGTGGAGGAGGGGCATTGTGATTTCTGAATTGAGCTTGATAGTTTTGTTGCCCTCCTTGGTTTCTGTGCATGCCCTGCCCTGAACTTTGGCCTTGTTAATTGTTGCTACCCCACGAAAAATTCGGATGGTTCCTCCAATTTGAGTTGTAGCCACTACCAAACTGCTGCTGATTTCTCTGTGCATTGCCCACAAAGTTAACAGAATCAGGATTTGCACCACAACATTCAGCTGAATGCTCACTACCACACACTTCACACCACATCTGTTGAACTGCATTGACTGAAGCTGAAGGTTGGTTCAAATTTATATTGCTGAAGTGAGTGTTTAACTGATTTTGCAAAGCAGCTATCTGTGCAGCGATAGCTGTGAATCCATCCACTTCAAGCACTCCCGCTGCTTTCCTTGCTCCACCTTTTGAAGAATCTGCATTCCATTCTGGATTGCCTTGTGAAATCCGGTTGAGCAAAGTGTACAACTCCTCATAGGTCTTTTCCAGCGCTTGCCCTCCAGCTGCTGAATCTAACGGAATTTTAGTGTGGGGTTCCAAACCCTCAATAAATGTGTGTACCAACACCTCATTGGACTGATGATGATGAGGACAGTCCCGCAACATGGATTTAAATATTTCCCAGGCTTGATATAGATTTTCTCCTTCCCTCTGTTTAAAACTTAGGATTTGACTCCTAAGTCTGGCTGTTTTACCAGAAGGGAAAAATCTGATCAAAAACTTCCATGCAAGATCATCGCACGTTGATATAGAATTGGGTGGTTCAGCTTTTAACCACCTCTTGGCTTCACCAAGTAAAGAAAATGGAAATAAGGTGAGCCGAACATAATCAGGTGACACTCCAGCGGGTATATAAGTGTCACTTATCTCCAAAACGTTTTGGAGATGTTGTTGTGGATCTTCATGAGGGAGACCGGTAAATTGCCCGCTTGTGTGCAAAAGTTGCACCATATTCTGCTTTAATTCAAACCTCCCTCCAGGCTCTGGTTTGCGGATGCTAGAATGTACATTATTAGCGTGTGGGATTGCCACCTCGCGAACCGGCCTTGCTGCTGCTTCCTCGGGCACTAACACTGCCCACACAACTGGTGGATTTTGTTGCTCCATCATAGACTATTTAAGCAACTGCAGCTTCTTTCGTAGAGCTTCTCTACGTTGACTATGAAATTCACGTTCAGGCTCTAAGTAAGATTCCACCAGCTCTTTGTCCCTTGCCAGTGTTCACAAAAACAAAATCTGCAAAATACAGGCTAAGACCAAGTTGTTAACACTTAAGAAAATAAAAATAAAAATACAGTAAATTTACACTAAACACAATTTCACAAATCGCCCAGCCTCCCCGGCAACGGCGCCAAAAACTTGCTCGGTCTGCTGTTCGGGTTGGTATTATATATTATAAACCGACACGCAAGTGCACATGGTCAAACAAGTAATAAAGTGGCTAAGTAGCCAAGTATCGATCCAAGGAGGCTCAAGATACGTAAAATTGCCTAGTTTACTATATTCCTATTTCACTTCTAATTATGCTAACAACAATGTAACCAATAGTTACTTGAGTTTTTGTTTCTAAACTATATAGACTACAATTAATAACAACTATTTACCTGTGAATTTAGAGAATGGATATGAACATGCCAAGATTAAGAACAAGTAATGAACTTGATAATCATGATAATTTGGTTAATCTCTTCTTCATGTTGCTAGCCAAGAACATTCGCCTAGAAATTAAAACTCTCGTATTTAATTTCACTTTAGAATCATAAACCATCCGTCTACATTTCTGTGATCAAATGCAATTTATGACCTAGCACTACAATTCCGGTTCCTAAATTGACTAATACGGCTTTCAAGTATATTTCTATCAGGAAAGCACATCAAAACCCAATTTTCCCAAATCAAGTTAAGAACAATACCCTATTAATTCACAACTTTCCAATTTCTTGCTCTTTCGAGTGAAATTGGACTTTTTAGATGTACATTAATGTTGGCCAAGCACTAATGCAGTAAGAACAAGAATTAATAGAACAACATGAAAGAAGAAGAAGAAAACCATATCAATTATAATCAAAATTCATTACACATGTTCAAAACCTCAGCAAGGAAGAGAATTAGCCACTCATTTGTGGATTGATCATCCTAAAATGAGTGTAAATCATACGTACAATTGATAGAAAGAAGAAAAGAAGAGAAGAAATCCCTTAGCTTTTTCGTTCCTCAACTGCTCCTAACCCACGTCCTTGCTCTCCACTTCTGAACTCAGTCTCCAAACTAAAAACTGCTTAAAATAAACCTAAGTGTGCTATTTATACTAGTGGGAAATTTTTCCCGGAATAACAAGCAACGTGTCACGGAGGCCAACGCGGAGCACTGCCTTCATGACACGGCGTGGACGCGGACCTTCACTGGAATTTCAGGGTCCGGTAAATTAGCCTCAACGTGGCACGGAGGCCAACACGGAGGCCTCTCTCCGTGCCACGGAGCTGACGCGAAGGCACACTGGAATTTGTCATTTTAATTCCTGTTCAGGCTGTGTGCTACCGCGATGGTAGCGTGGCACGGCTCCATCGCGGAGCC
Source organism: Datura wrightii (assembly GCA_035772735.1). Taxonomy (NCBI): domain Eukaryota; kingdom Viridiplantae; phylum Streptophyta; class Magnoliopsida; order Solanales; family Solanaceae; genus Datura; species Datura wrightii. Next base: position 16,515,662 of record JASDFA010000019.1, on the reverse strand, counting down.
CCAATAAAATGTGCATTCCAAGGTCTTTTCCACGCTCGCATCCAAGTCTAACTCCGACATAGTACCAACATGCATTTTAGCTCCTAAAAATCACATTTACCTGCAAAACAAATGCTAATCATGTTGGTTAGTATAAATTCGCATTTTATTACTAATTACATGACATTATATACACATTGCACAACAAACAAGGTAAAAATGATACGTTTGAGTATCACTTGGGCATATAAATCTGCCCAAGATCACCAATCATTTATCTATCTACTCTCTTTGATATATTTGAATTCAAAATCCTCGTCATTATTTACAATGTAGACTACTATATTAGTTTCATTATTTTCAGGTATTTAAACCTTTGCAAAGATTTTATAAAGTGGTATATCATGGTGCTCAAATTGGATCAGTGATCGATTTCTAGGTTTTGTCGTAAACCTAATTGGTTATTTCCAATTACGTAATGCTCTTTTAAAAACACTTGCCTCATTATCCTTCAAGGACTCTAATTATCATTGGAACATATGCAACTCAATTATAGCATAGGGTTAGCAAATACAATTGGAAATTGGTTTGCAATATTTTGCAAATAAATTATCTCTTGATCTTTAAGTTCATATCTTTTTTCGAGGATCTAGATAATTCATCCCACACATAATTTCAGCTGCTAATCATCTCTCCCCCTAATATTAGGAATTTTTCTAATATTTATCCTCAACCTCATTTGGGGCCCATCTTTGTGCTTTGTGGTGGAATAATTAAATCATATACCGCACATTTTAAATATTTAGATGAGAATTGATTGGTTCCTGACCCTGAACCAATTGTGATAGGAGAACCTTGATGACTTGATGCATGCAAGTGTTGCTTTATTTTAATAGCACATCTCATATCAAATTTCTTTTGAGAGATTTATTTTCATAACCAACGATTTAGCTATAATTGGAGGCATACAATTTCTACTAAGCAAACTTGGATATAAACCAATATTATCAATATAATTTGAGAAAATGATCAAAATGCTCTTAAACTATGCGAAGTTGAATAAAAATATTCTCCGTTAATAGTTTGGTTCAAAAATGCCCTGTCGTCAATGTTTTGATCAAAAAATGTCCCTGCTATTTTTGGTTCAAAAATGCCCCTACGTTATTTTTGGATAAAAATTTTCTTTTCTAATAAACATATATTTTTTAAACAAATTATTTTTTAATAAGAATATTATAACCCATTATTAATTTATATATATATATAATCACAATAAGTCATCATTAATTTTTATTTAGATAACGATAAATAAAAATCTTCTAGTTTCAAAATTTATTAAATAAAATAGAAAATATTTTTATTTCTTAATTTTTTCTGAATTGAAAAAGATAAATATTTGCTAATGGAAAGGAAGACAATGATTAAAATTTAAGCTAAGGTATGAAAATAAAATAGGGTCATTATTATCAAAAATGCAACCAACATATGATATATTTGTGAAGGCATGAAGAAAGAAATAGAGTTTTTTCGTTTCCTAAAACACCCAGGGATGTCGTACCCTGTGAAGACGTAAAAAAAGTAGGATTTTATATCCAAAAAATGCAATCATGGATTATTATACCCGTGAAAGCAAGAGAGTAATATTATTATTTTTATTTATAAAAACTATGCCCTAGTATTTGAAAATGAGGAATAGGAGTTTTTATTTTTTGAAATGTCATTAGAGTATTTGTTCCCTAAGATCAAATACGACTAGGGTGTTTGTTCCATATGCTGAAAGAAACTTGTCTGTTTGTTCCCTATGCTTAAAAAAATAGTAGTTTTTGCCCTAAAATGCAATTAGGGGATATTGTACCGTGTGAAGGCATGAAAAATATATTTAAAAAAAATGATTTCCTAAGATATAGTCAGGGGATGTCGTTCTTTGTGAATTCATGAGAAATAAATACGATTTTTTGTTTTTCAAAAGAGAATGTCGTACAATGTGAAGATATAAAAATGAAATAGGGATTTCTATTCCCCAAAACATCACTAGACTGTTTGTTCCCTAAGGTCAAATGCAACTAGGGTGTTTGTTCCTTATCTTGAAAGAAGACTGTGTGCTTGTTTCCTATGCTGAAAGAGATAGGATTTTTTATTTTATAAAATGCAATAAGAGAATATTGTACCATATGAAAGCATGAAAAATAGATAGAAACTTTTTGTTTTCTAAGATGCATCCAGGCAATGTCGTTCCTTGTGAATGCATGAAAAATAAATAGGATTTGTTATTCTCAAAAATGCGACTAAAAAATGTCATAACCTGTAAAGACATAAAAAAAAATAAGAACTTTTGTTCGCTAAGATGAAACTAGGAGAAGTTGTATTCTGTAAAGGCATGAAAAATATAGGGATTTTTATTTTCTAAGATACTACCATGAGATGTCATGTCATGTGTGGGCATGAAAAAGAAAAATAGAGAATTTTGTACCCTAAAATCCAACTACGGGATATCGTACACTGTGAAGACGCGCAAAAAATTTGTGCCCTAAAATGCAATCAAAGAATGTCATACCCCGTGAACGCATGAAAAAAGAAATAAGAATTTTATTCCCTAAAATGCAACCAGGGAATATCATACCCTGTGAAGGTGTGAAAATAAATTAGATTCTTTGTTCCCTAAAATACAACTAGGGAATGATATATCTTATGAAGGCATGAAAATAAATAGTGATTTTGTTTTCTAAAATGCAATCAGGGGATGTCGTACCCTATGAAGGTATATAAAATAGAGATAGGATTTTTATTCTATAAAATGCGACTAGGGGATGTTGTACCCTATGAAGTGTAATGCCCCAGAAGCTTAAAATCAATATTCGGGACATAAATAAGAAAATATGAAAAACTACAGAAAAGTTGCAGTAACGACCAACTTGACGGGTCGTTAAGGGACCCAACGACTCGTTAGGTCAACCGTGTGAAGGATGCCAAGTGTATATTTTAGTGTTCCTAATGGACGATCCCACGAGTCATTATCAGGCCCTACGACTCGTTAAGTCGCTCGTTACCAAGATGGAGTTCAGAAATTTGAGGAATTTAAAGTGTACTTGACGGAAGGTCACCACGAGTCGTTATCAGCAGTAACAACTCGTCAGGTCCTTCGTTTCCAGACCTTTCTAACCTTCTTACCAGTGCACCTGACGGACGACACGATGAATAGTTTCCAGTCATGACGACTCGTCATGTGCCCATCAGGAGTCAGTAGAAATTTTCTAGTGAACTTGACGGGAGAACCCAACGATTCGTTGGACCTGGTAACGAGTCGTTAGGTCACCCATTAAGGACACCTGACAATTTTTCCCTGCGAATTTCTAAGGGCTATTTAGTAATTTTCTATTCTCCCAAGCATTAAACCACGTCATTTTGACTGCAGTTTTAGACGTTCTAGTGGGGGTAATGGGTCCTTTTCCTCATTCCCCACTCAAGAACTCAGAAAAGTAGACCGTAAGTTCTCTCAAGAATTCTCAAAGAAAGAATTAGGGCAGCTTTCTTCTCCTCAATTTCTCAAGATTTTCGTGGGTTCTTCATCAGGTATGTGGGGTTTTAGCAAGGAGATTGTATTTCCCTTGCGTCCCCAAAGTTCTCCTCAATTTCTTCTATCAGTTTTAAGCCCTAAGCTTTCGAGTATGAGAAGTATTCATGTTATTTTCATTGATTTCCCTCAGAACAATGTTTGTACTCATTGTTATATAATCTTTATGAGTTCTTCATAAAATTGTCAGTATTATTACAAAAGTGAATTTGAGCCCTAATTTTGAGTAATGGCTTTTACTTGTTAAATTCCCTCTAATGAATGAAGAATGCTTTGGGCTGAATTCCTAGAATTTTCTTTCTATTCATATGTGTTGAGTAAATATCCCATGAATGAGAATGACTTTTGCTCTATTGAATGAAATTCCCAAAATTCTTGAAATTTTCTTATATTATGAAATTGTCCGTGTTGTTGACATAAATGAGCTCTCTATTAGCTGCTTAGTAATTTAGTTAGTTAGAACACAGAACTCTATCAGTCTAGTCTCAATCAGAATCATATCAGTCTAGCTTAAGTTAGATTTTAGCAACCTCAGTGTTGTCCAGAAAATGTCAACTGATCAGTTTGACTCCAGTTTATCTTTTTGAGGTGTCAGTGGTGCCTCCCAGTTTCAAACTCAACCTCAGATTTCAGTCATTTGTTCATTAGGTGGTCGTGACATTCAATTATAGTTCTGACCAGCCCCAGGACCCCAACTCAGTTATTAGTTGTTCTGTAGATGGTTATGACGCTTCTAGATAAGCAGCTCTGACCAGTCTTAGAACTCAGTTTCAGAATCTGGTCTAGTAAGGCTCTCAGGGTACATGCAGTTATTCATCCCTGACTAGTCTTAGGCCCTTGTTTCGAGCTATCAACTTAGTATTTCAGTTTAGGTTTTCCAGTGGAGTAGAACTTAGCACCGTGCGGGCTGGGGTTCCAGCACACCCGGTTCCCAGAACTATGTTGCCAGAGTAGGTTACAGTATTATTTAACCTGATTGGCCCTAGATATTTTTGTGATCACCCAGTTCATGCCTTTATACCCTGGCAAGGTATATTGGGTCCTACCGGTAGGGTATATACATCAGCCTCTACGTCTAGCTCACGTGGTTAAATATCGGTTATAGACTCTCCCACTAGTTAGTCCAGTGTAGTATCAGAATAAGCAGCTCAGTTCAGAACAGTATCTCAGATTCAGTGTTTCAGACTCAGGGCATGTCCTTGACCATCAGATAGGGTCGTCTGAACCGTTTCAGATTATATCAGTAGTTCAGTTCAGTTTACCTGTTGGTCATGACGTGTCATTATAGTTCAAACTTTATATTCAGTTGTTTCTTCCACTTACTCAGTATATTCAAAGTACTGACGTTTTCTTTTCATGTTGTATCATTTCATGATACAGCTGCAAGTTCTCAGGTTCAGCACAGATAGTTACTTCAGTTTCAAAGCATTCCATTTCAGCAGATCAAAGTGTTAGTCCTCCTCATTCGAGGGCTTTGTTTATTTATTTCATTTGATTTTGTTTAGACTTAGAGTTAGCTGGGGGCTTGTCCCAGCAACTCCTCAGTTAGATGGCTTTCAGACAGATATGACTTTCAGTTTATTCAGTGTTATCTAAAGATTTAAACCTTTACCTCCACATTTGTTTTTCTTAAATATTTTGTGCTATTATTTTAAGTTCTGTTGTGCATGTTTACTCAGAATGCTAGTAATGATAGATCAGGGTTGACTTGGGGTCACTTGTGGCTTCAAGTACCATGTTACGTCCAGGGTGTAGCCTCGGGGTGTGACATGAAGGCACAAAACAAGATAGATTTTTATCTCATAAAATGCGATCAAGGGATGTTGTACTCAGTGAAGGCATGAAAAATATAGGAGTTTTTGTTCCCTAAAAGACAATATGGTGTACACTATGATCAAGAATGAAAAACAGATAGGAAATTTTGTTCCTTAAAATGCGACCAAGGGATATGGTATCCTGTGAAGGCATGAAAAAGAAATAAGAATAATTGTTCCCAAGATGGAACCAGGGATGTCATACCCTGTGAAGGCTAAATATTATTATTATTATTATTTTTTAAATGCCTCAATTTTTACTTTTGGGGGATAATAATTTTTTTTGATAAGACCGAGCCACATTGTAGGATTGCATATGTATCATGCCATAGCTAGAATCAGGTCAATTATAGTTCATAAAAAAACTCGAAGGATTTTTTTATTTTTGGTTGCTTTTTTTTAACGGTGATTTTTATAAAGAGCACCGGAGAATAAAGAGAAAGAAATCAATTTATTGATTGAGCATGTTTTGACTTCAGTTGATAACAACAAGTAGTATTATGTATATGAATCACCTTCAGTTACTTTCAGACAAATTTGAGGTCATCTTAGAAGTAATTCCTATGGTTTCAAATGATACCTCAAAATACTTAAATATTGACAAGATCTATTTATTTTTCCTCAATCAAGGGTTTTGTACTATGTTTATCCTCATGTTTTAAGTGACCTTACCACAAATAAAGTCCTAATTCACACATAATAGAAGTGTTTAGATCTTAGGACAGTGCAAAATAACTCACCCTCAGAAAGATGTTCAATGCATGCAATTGAGATCATCAAATGCTTAACCCTCATGTAAGTATCCACTAATTTAACAACACTTAGAATGAGATTAATTAGGATTTGTTATTGACTTGTAATGTAGGCATATGAATGGGTAGGATATGGGACCAAGTGACTATTCCCTCCTTAAACATTGCACTATGATCTCAATATTTTTGCATCTTTGCACTTGATCGTCATCTACTTTGTTGCTTAATCTCAATATTTTTTAAATTTCTTCCTCTCTTTTTTCCTGAGTTCTCTCTCCTTTTTGTTGGAGAGTTTTTTTTTTGTCTTTGAAATTTAATTTTTGACTCTCGCATTTTTCATCTTTTCACTTTGTCACCCAACTTATATCTTTGTCAGTCCGCTCAGAGTGGTGGGACCATAAGAGGGGCATGCATTTATGCACTCCAAAGGGATTCAAAGGCATAATAAGGTTAAAGAAATCCCACAATCCTTTTTCAAGTCGAGTGTTACTCAAATTTTCGCATCAACAACATTTGAGCAAAGAAATCAATCATATCGGTGGAATAATGTCCACACCAAAGATACAATTACATGTATATATCCATACCTCATTAGTCTCACTTTTGTACACATCTGTATCAGATTCATATCATCTGGTATCATACATGTATCATATCGGTATATCTAATATCACATTTATATATCTCACATCATGTCTGAATCATATCGGTATATCATGTATTACATCTATATATCTGTACACACATGTCAGAGGGTCTTATTTTTTACCCTTCCTATCATGACCTACAGGGGACTTTAGAAATTCATGTACTGTACCTTCGTGGTATCCGCTCCCACTCATCTGCTCATCCGGATGCTCACCTCGAATACAAGCCACTCATATCAAAACTTCTCGCCCATATGCTCATTTCAGGAACAAGCCACTCATATTCAAGTATCTATACACATACTCAATCGCTCGTTTGCATGCTCACCTCGGACACAAGTCTCTCATCTCAAGGTAAGGATGTATTACCCCTCATTCATCAACATCTTCCATCAGTCTCTCAAACAATCATCCAATAGGATGAAGGGCAGATGACATAGGGATTATAAAAGGCGGATGATCACTTGACTCAGGTTCTTCTTGTTGATGACTCAAGATTTTCTTGGTTGGGCCATGAAAATCGGGTTGATTTTTAAATCACGCGTACACATTAATTATTTCAATCACACTTTCAGTACATGAATAATATTCACAGTCACAATTAATTCAGAGTTCATTCAACAACATAGTTATACCACCATACTTTATATCACAATCACTGTTTGAAGACCATTCAAGCATATTCATCAGTTCTCAATTCATGTAAGACATTAGTCATAATATAATTTCCCATAATTCCATATTATAATTGAAGGTGTATTTAATTAGATATATATACACATAGACACGTAAGGGTATTATTACATTTATACTTATATTTGCATATACATACATCATCGCCCACTTTCAATTATTTGTTAGTTTAATTTTATGAGACTTTGCTATTCAGAGATAATATTCGTCGTGAATATCCCAACTATCATACCACCCTTATTTCAGGACTCAACTCCCTATGGTTAATTATTCGCCTTAGTCATAGTTATTAATTTACTATCAATTTCGTATTTACGCTATATTTAGGCTATTCCAGTACCACTTTTAATTCGACAATTCGCTACTACGATTCCACGCTAGTACCTATATTTCCTCTTACAGCAATCAATTATATATAAAATTTAAGAATACACAACTAGAAATATACCGTTAGAATTAACCATTTAGAACATGATACCTAGAACATGCAATCAATAATCTACCATCAAGATTCTACCCATGTTCAGTATTTACTGTATAGTATTCATCACTTTTCTCTTTCCTTATTATTCGGGTTATTTCTCCCGTCTTTAACAGTTATTCACTTTGGTTTATACTGGTTGTTCTCAACATTATAATTATTTATTTTACTCATCAATAGTATATCAATTATACACACATATACGAGTTACTAATCGAAGTCTAACACGAAGGTAAGCCTGTTATACCCCGTAGAATTCCCGGCACCTAGACGACCTATTCGCACGTTGGTTAAGCACATTTGAAGGCCATACGTGTTGTAGAAAGGCCCGGGAAAAAGATCGGACGAGAAACCCGTCGAACCATCGCAGGAGGAGCCGAGGCAGAGCCCCTCCGCGATGGCAGCGTGTCACGGAGGTGAGGCCTCCGCGATGGCTCCGTGACACGTTGCCCAGGTTCAGGCCCAAGTATATAAACCCCACTTCGGTTTTAATTCATTATTAACTTATAAAATTTCCAGAGAACAGAGCATACCCGCAGGAAAGGAAAAAGGGACGAAGGAGGGATTATAATTTCCGTCCGGTTACGCTACTAAACGCTGCCCAAACTCAAATTAATCCTAGATACCGAAGTATTTAGCAACAGAGAGCATTTCTAAGGATTTAGTTTCATGAAATACGGCCGACGAATCGGCGAGTCACCGAACTAAGGTAAGTAGAATTTCTCTAAATTAATGTCTATGTGTTCCTAGCTGAGAAGTGAATACTTCTCCCTTCTGGGCCGCTGAAAAATAGCGAGTTTTCGACCGTCTTTCGATAAGCCTAAGTTTAGGCTATAAACTATATCGAAAGTAACGTTGCTCTTTACAATAAAGCTGTATTTAGTATTGATTGACGTATTTATGAATGCAGTTGGGAGAAAATAGTTGAAGTACCGGCCGAGCCTCGTCCGACGGACGAATAGTCAAAGATAAGGTATGTAAAGTTAGTTTCCTCGGCAAGTTAAGAAATCTTGACACAGTATAGTAATTTAAAGGCCAGTAGATTGTCCAGAAGTCATGTGTTACGTTTGTTACGACTGTTGGTACGATATTGAAAGTATCGAGTTACAATGTGCATGAAATTTGCTAGTATGATAGATATTCTAATATAATCATTAGAAACTGCACAGTATGCTCAGTATGCGATGTTACACAGGATGATAGTATATCATTGTGCTCAATCGAAACTCAGTAGAGCAAGTAGTACTTGTAAGACAGCTCAGAGATAGAATGATAAGTTGAAACGAAGTTAGAAAGCATGTTAGGAATAGTAAATCATGTTACTATAGAAAATCAGTATACAGCATAGTTTCAGCAGAAGGACTATATCATGTTCAGCATTAGCCTTAGTACAGTCTGGCAGAAGACCATATTCGTACATACATATATATTATTTCCAGCCTCAGCATGTATTACGTATGTACATATTTCTATCACTAGTCCAACATATAGTGTATACAGAAACTGAGTAAACAACAGAGTTTTCAGCAGAAACATTATCTTATATAGCATTTGCCCCAGTACAGCCCGGCAGGAGACTATATTCACATTTATACATCTTTACCTACCTCAGCACGTATTAAATACGTACAGATTACTATCATTAGTTCAGCATGTATTATATGTGATACTTTCCCCCTATTAGCCTCAGCATGTGAGATACGCAGACAGCATTACTAGTTGAGACCGTTGTATTGTTTGGGGTTGGATTACCCAGCATCCCTGACCGCCCCAGGGTTAATAGCTGTATCGACTCGTCCGCCAGAGGATGAGGATACGTCACTCTACGGAGTGGTATGCCGTCCCACAAGGGGACGAAGATGGGATGCCAGTTTCCCCATATTGTGCCTTGGTCGGCCCTTATACACCCCCGTCGAGCGGGTACGCCCGGGGTGTTGATTCAGGAGTCCTTCAGACTCAGGTACAATTATAGTCAGGGGCTCAGCGAGCCCAAGTGCATACCCAGGGGACCGGCAGGATGCTTACAGCCAGTGTAGGAGATGGGATGACCGGGGTAGGGGTATAGATTCTGTGCTGGTTGTACCTCCCGGCTTATGGGGGCCGGGTAAGGTTTGTGTGTGTTGTGTTATGTTATTTCATGTTATGCCATGTTATGTTAGATACGAGTAGATCAACAGTAGAGGGATATATCTCCAGGTATGACTTCTATTTCTTCCCAGTGTAAACGAGAAGGTATGACTTACATTATCAGACAGTTAAGCTATTCTTTCTATTTCAGTTTCCTCAGTTCTATTATTGTGTTCAGATGTTTCTTTCAGTTATTGCTTTACATACTCAGTACCAGCGGTACTGACGCCCGGTGGGGCGCTGCATTACTTGCTTGCAGGTACCCATAGACGAGCAGGTGACACCACGTGATTCCTGTCAGCGTTGAGCATTCAGCTCCTATTATCCGGAGACTGAGTTCCAGAGGTGTACTTCAGTTTCTGTTGTTATATAGTATGGGTAGGTCGGGGCCCTGTCCCGATCATTTCTATTGCTATTCCTAGAGGCTTGCAGTCTATATATTTCCCTATGGTCAGTTGAGCCGGTCGTGTGAGGCCGTGCAGTTGTTAGCTGTTAGTACTCTTGCTTCTTTTATGTTGGCCGTGTGGGGCCATAAGTTTGACAGTAATGGTGACCTTGCCGGTCACGTAGCCTTCTAGTATTTTATCGCTGAATACAGATAACTAGACAGCATGGTGGCCTCGTCGGCCCGCATATGCTTCCCTATAGTTGCTTGTTCTGGTCAGCTGTTATTACAGGTACAGGAGGCTATAGGCCAATGGGCCGGGGGCTGTGTTTACAGCCGTTATATAGCCCTTTGTTTCCAGAAATGTGAACTAGAGCCAGCCAGGCACCAGATGTGACTAGGCTTAGTAGTCCAGTAGTTCAGGTCCTAGTAGGGCACCAGGTGCCATTCATACCCCCCAAGGTGGGGCGTGACAAAGCCATAACCTACTTAAGCACCAAGTTACCGCTAAAAAAGCAATAGAGTTTCGATCTTGCATCGAGTCTAACATTTCTTGAAGAAATTCATCAAGGAGGATGATGAAATCGTGCCTTTCTCTAACCACCCTATTCCTTTCCTTGGTAGAATAACCAAAATTTTTATTTTTCAGGGCATTTTTAATGACTAATCCTTATTTCAATAGGTTTTGGGTCTTAAAAGTGGGAAAATACGAAGTTCTAATCCGCGTCTTTCACTGCAATGATGCTTTTTTTGCTGTAGTTGCCCCACCACGGCGAAGAAGTGCCTGCCATAGCGGTCCTATCACCTGGACCCATAAAATTGTTAACTTGGCCACCTTTTTAAATCACTAAGAAATCAATTCTTTTGTTCGAGGATATAAATTTAGACCCTCAAAAATTTAAATTTCTATCCCAACATCATTAAGGCCTTCTATTAGCCAGACAAGTTGTTGCATCAAACACCAATTAAACAATCGTTCATCTCCGAACAACTTCACAAAACATGCAAGATTTTTTTTATTCACATCGTGATTAAAATCTACGCGATCATAATTATAGTGACTCTCATCCTACCACAATATTATCATTAGCTATTCTGAATTAAGCCGAGCCCAATTCCCGAGGTCATAGGAATTAAATGAGCGCATCACTCAAAGATTAGACACAAATTTAGTTACCTCATCCCCGAATTCCCATTATACTCAACTACTTCACACTTTTTTACCAGATCACCCCATTCCTTCTATATTATTTGTTTTATAACCCACATACCCCTCTTACTACTCAGACAACTTTTTAAGTTACTACAACTGCTCATGAGACTATTCTTATCAAGGAATTGGGACTATTTTTACCTTTACAAACATTAGTATAATACCCCAAAAGTTCCTAAGATCAGACCCAAGGGTTGAATAAAAAAAATTTGCACCAGGTCACAGAACTAGTCATTCAGTGACTCGTAGTGTGACCTAATGGTTCGTCAAGTGACTCGTTAAGTGGTTCCTAGTGTAAAGAGGTTCCTTTTCTCAGGCAATGGCAACAGATGAGATGACGAGTCATCGTGACCCCCAACGAATCGTGGTATGACCCGTCCAGTGAGTAGAGGGTGAGATTGCAGTGTTGGTAATGGGTGAGGGGAAGAGTCGCCGTGTCTTTAATGACTCGTTAAGTTGGTCATGGGGGTGAGAAGGTTGGGAGATTGGAAATTTCCAGGTGACGAGGGGAGACAGCGAGTCGTCAGAGGACCTAACAACTCATCATGTCCCTCGTGGTGACTAGCGGTGTCACTTTTCCAGGTGTAATCGACAAGATGTTGGGAATAACTTGCTGTCTTAATAGATAAGTGATATAAATACATGTAAATAAGGTGCTAACTAACGAAAGAAATCAAAGAGATTCCTACAAATCTACTATCTATATATGTGCTATGTACAATACTAAGAAAGAGTCTATGTTCATTCTGTAACACTCCCCCTCAAGCTGGAGCATATATATTGAGCATGCCCAACTTGTTGCAAAGGTAATCAACTTGAGTTCCATTCAATGCTTTTGTGGACAAATTAGCTAGTTGCTCCCCAGTCTTCACGTAGCTAGTGGAAATTAAATTTTTCTAAATCTTCTCACAGATAAAATGATAATCAACTTCAATATGTTTGGTCCTTTCATGATACACTGAATTTGAAGCAATATGAAGAGTAGCTTGATTATCACACTAGAGTTTTGATGGAGTAGGACGCTTCACACCAATTTTAGTTAAAAGATGATTTATCCACATAATCTCACACGTAGACTGTGACATAGCTCAGTACTCAGATTCTGCACTGGATCGAAATAGAACACTTTGCTTCTTACTCCTCCATAATACTAGATTCCCTCCAACAAAGACACAATAACCTGTAGTAGATATTCTATCAATTTTGGATCCAGCCCAATTTGCATCTGCGAAACACTCAATACGAGTATGATTGTAATTGCTATATAATATGCCAAGTCCAGGAGCTCCTTTCAAACAACATAAAATCTATTCCAAAGCTTCCCAGTGTTTGACCGTAAGTGTGGACATGAATTGGCAAACAACACTCACCACAAAGGGAATATTCGGACGAGTCACAGTAAGGTAATTTAACTTCCCAACTAACCTTCTATATCTATGGATCATCAAAAGCATCCCCATCATTTTTCATAAGATGCACATTGGGAACTATTGGAGTGTTGCAAGGTTTTGCTGCCAACTTTCTAGTGTCTGTAAACAAATCAAGGATATACTGTAATGCCCCGGAAACTCAAAATCTAATTCCGGGACTTAAATAAAAAAATTTGGAAAATACTGCAGAAATGTTGCAGGACGGACCACCTGATGAGTCGTTAAGCAACCTCACGACTCGTTAGGTAAGCCGTGAGGAGAAGGCGGGATAATGTAAAGGAGGGAGGCAGTGTACCTAACGAGGGACGTCATGAGTGGCCCGTTAATTCACTTGTGGTTAGGTCTGAGTTAGGAATATTTTGAGTTGACCAGCATACTTGACAAGTGGGTGAAATAAGTAGTCACCTGTGGCAACGACTCGTTAAGTGACTCGTTACCTAGTCTAGAGTTAAATCTTCAGTAGTGAACCAGTCGTGGTCCATGACTGGTGACCATAACTCATTAGGTCCCTCGTAATGACCTACTGAGGATCCCAGGCAGTGTACCTGATGGGAGTGACCATGAGTCGTGGTCAGTCACTACGACCCGTTAGGGGCACCTGATAGATTTTCTCAGTGAATTTCTAAGGGTTATCTAGTAATTTTCTATTCTCCTAAACTCTAAAATACGTTGTTTTGAGCATAAAATCAGACTTATTAGAGGGTTTGGACGGTTTCTCCCCTCATTCTCACGATTATTCTCAGGAAACTTATCGAAAGTCCTCTCTAGAAACTCTAAAGCAAGCTTAGGGTTCTCATCTATTACAGCAGTTCAAGTCCTCTTCTCTGGATGAATTTTAGTCAGGTATGCAGGAATTCAACAAGGGAATCATGTCCCCCAAAATCCTACCATAACTCTCTTATCAATTTTAGCCCTGTGCTTTCGAGTATGAATGAATTCCATGTTACTTTTCGTTAATTTCTACTGGAATAATATCCATGTTGCTTGTTCATATTATCTTCATCAGTTCCTAATTAAATTGTCAATGCTCGTACAAAAAGTAAATTTAAGTCCTAACATTCGGGTAATGATTTTGCTTATTAAATTTCATCAAGTGAATGAAGAATGTTTTGGGCTGAATTTCCTAGAAATTATTACTATATATTTGTTGAGCAATTACTTCATTGATAAGAATGATTTTAGCCTTGTTGGATGAGATTTCCTTAATTCTTGAATTGTTGCCATATTATGAAATTTCCGTATTGTTGGGATAAGTTGAGTTCTCTATTAGCTGCTAGTAGTTCAGACCAGTTAGAACGTAGAGTCTCTTCAGAATCTTCCAGAAAATTGTCAACTCATCAGTTTGACTTTAGTATTATTTCGAGGTATCTGTTGTGCCTCTCATCTATCAGAATCAGACTTAGATTATAGTTTTTCGTCTATTAGGCGGTCATGACATTCTAGTATATAGCTCTGACCAGCCCTAGGATCCCAGTCAGTTACAGCTTGTTCTTAGACTGCTACGACGCTTCCAGACAAGAAGCTTTGACCAGTCTAGAACCCAGTTTCAGAATTTGGTCTGATAAGACTCTCAGGATACATGCAGTTATACGTTTCTGACTAGTTTTGGACCCCAGTTTTAAGCTATCAGCTTAGTAGTTCAGTTTAGGTTTTTCAGTGGGAGTAGAACTTAGCACCGAGCGGGCCGCGGTTCCAGCGCACCCATGTTCCCAGAACTACGTTTCCAGTGTAGGTTACAGTAGTACTTAGCCTGATTAGCCTCAGACTTTTGTAATCACTCAGTTCATGCCTTTATACCCTGGAAAGGTATATTGGGTCCTACCACTGGGGTGTACACATCGGACTCCACGTCTAGCTCACGTGGTTATATGTCGGTTATAGACTCTCCCACTAGTCAGTTCAGTCCGGTTTCAGAATAAGTAGCTCATTTCAGTTCTAATTCTATCAGTTTAACTCAGTTCAGTACAGTATCTCAGTTTCAGTATTTCAGACTTAGGGCATGTCCTTGACCATCAGAAAGGGTCATTTTGACCATTTTAGATTACATCAGTAGTTCGTTCAACTTATCTGTTGGTCATTGCGTGTCATTTCAGTTCATACTTTATATTAAGTTATGTTTCTCTCACTTACTCAGTACATTCAAAGTAATGATGTATACTTTTATGATGTATCGTTTCATAATATAGCTGCAGGTTCTCAAACTCAAAACCGTTAGTTGTCGCAGTTCAGATTCTCCACCTCAGCAGTGAAGTGTGAGTCCTCATCATCCGAGGGCATTATTCTTTCTTTCAGTCATTTATTAGTTTTAGTTAGACTTAGAGTTAACTGGGGGCTTGTCCCAATAACTCCTTTATTAGATGGCTTCAGACAGACATGATTTTCAGATTTATCAGTATTATTCAAGTGTTTTGAACTTTGTGCTCTTAGACTTGTTTTTGATAATGCTTTATGATATTGTTTCAAAGTTTCGTTGTGCATGTGTACTCAGAATACTAGTGTATGATAGATCAAGGATCGACTTGGGGTCACTTGTGACTTCAAGTACCGTGTTACGTCTAGGGTGTAGTCTTGGGGCATGACATATACTTTCTCTGAGATAGAAAAATTCCCTTCTTGCTTTTATTTACTTCTAATCCCAAAAAGTATTTCAATTGGCCCAAGTCCTTCGTATGAAACTTAGTATGCAAGAAAGACTTGAGGGAAGAGATACCTGCATAATCACTTCCTGTGATGACAATGTCATCAACATATACAACAAGGAGGATAGTGCCAACACTTGATTGCTGGTAGAAGACCGAGTGATAACATTTTCTCATTTTCAGCCCAAAAGCCTAAACTACCTCATTGAACATGCCAAAGAAAGCTCGGGGACTCTACTACAAGCCATACAAAGATTTTGTCAGATGACAAACTTGTCCATAACCCCCCCCCCCCCTGAGCAGCAAAACCAGATGGTTGCTCCATATACACTTCTTGTTGAAGATCACCATGAAGGAACGCATTCTTGATATTCAACTGATGTAACCGCCAATTCTAAGAAGCATCTAAAGAAATGAACAATCGAACAAAAGTAAATTTGGCAACAGAGGAGAAAGTGTCCAAATAATCTAACCCATAAGTCTGAGCATATCATTTAGCTACAAGTCTGGCCTTAAGTCTTGCTACAGAACCATCTGGATTTACTTTAACTATAAAAACCCAGTTACATCCCACTGGTTTCTTTCCCTTGGGGTAAATCCACCAAATCCCACGTGTGATTTTTGTCTAAGGCATGTATCTCATCAAGCATTGATTAGACCACCCGGGATGATTCAAAGCCTCTTTCACTGTTCTAGATACAAAGATGGAGTCTAGAGAGGAAATCAAATATCTAGACATAGAGGATAATTGATCATAGGAAACAAATTAGCAATGAAATATGTGGATTTACAAGTGCGTGTACCTTTGCGAAGAGCAGTAGGGAGGTCAAGGTTTTCTGGAGGATTAGATGGATCTAATGATGACGAGACTGGTGTAGGAGGCATATCATTGGTCTCTAGTCTCCTCGAGTAAACATGAACAATTGGGGTTCTCACTAGTTGATCTTGGGAATAATTATGTGCCCAAGTGCTATTTTATAACTTAATTTAGTCATGTTGGTTTGATTATACACTTACATTCTTATGTGATTTTATGTAAATTTGGGTATGCACTAACCAACATGATTAGTCCTTGTTTTGTAGGTGTAAAATACATATGAGGGACTAAATAATGATGGGTGAAGTGAAGGAATGGATTTGGAAGTGAATTGCAAAAGATGGCAGGGAAACATGCCATGGGAAGGCTGGCCGCGCCAGGCAGCGTGCCACGCTGTACGTGTGCCGCGCCCAGTGTCGTGCCACGCCAAGGTCGTGTGCGCAAAATGCTGCCTTCCAAGGCGCCTGCGCGCCAGCGTCCGTGCCACGCTAGGCACTGCTGCGCGCCGTAGGCCGTGTCACGCTAGCCATCGCGCAGGAAAAGCGTTGTGCCGCGCCAGCTGTCGCGCCATGCTTCGGCCAAGCAACATTTAATTGCAAATCCCAGTGGGCCTCCGCGTTACCTCTATGGCACGACAACAAATTGGTGCGTTCACCTCCGTGCCACGGAGCTATTCCACTACAGGCCAAATTTTGCATTGTTTCAGCTTAGTATAGATTGAACCCTTAGCTTCTAAAATCATTGGTCATGAAATATTTTCTGAAAACCGTAGAGGAGCAAAGGGAGAAGTGAAGACCTCACCTAGGGTTCACCAATTTTACATTCTCTTTTACCTATTCTTGTAAGTACACTACTCTAAACATGTTTTTGAGCTATTGTATGAACATGAGTGGCAAAACCCTTCCTCTAGGGTTGAGGCCACGTGAGATGATTGTAATTGCATGAATTTGTTTTCGTTTGATTCGTTAATTGTTGTTTTGTCTTACATTCTTCATTATTATTGTTTTTATGCTTGATCACCATGAAAACAAATGCGTTAAGCTTAGGTAAAATCTTGAAAGAGTAACCCTAGGCAAAAACATAGGAATGTAGGGAGCAAGTTCTTTTCTTTCGATATGATTCGCAATTAGGATAAATAATATACCTAAATTTCTTTGCTTGGTTAATAAAACGAGATGATAGCAAGACACCGACTTAGAATTATCACTCCACCACTCATAGAATTAGTTGTGAAGCTAAGTTGTATTAAATGATTAGAGATACGAAAATCCCTACAAGAGCATAAACCCCGTAAACCACATCCATGTAGTTAAACTGCCCATGAACTAGGATGTCACATCCCCGCTGAACGATGTAGTTGTGAAGCTAGTTTGTCGTGTTTAGAGGCTTGAGAGACCATGAACATCGCATGTTTCAACTATGTGAGACAACAATTGATAATATCATACTTGACCCATTACGAAGTGTGGCGTTGCATGATTATCCGGCCTTAACTCTAGTTGCTTCTTATATTGTTTCCAGATTGTTTTGTGACCACCCCAAAATTATAATTTACCAAAAACTTCTATAATCAACACTTGTGAAGGTTAATCTCATACTTGAACTTCATAATTTGTTGAATTGGTCTAGTCCCTGTGGGTTCGACATCCGGCTCTTGAAAAGGGCCACTGTATTACTTGTACGACCGCGTACGCTTGCGTGTGAGCTAGGGCACGACATTAGTGTAGATGGAGTAGGTACTGAAGGTATAGTAGGCGAGTGGTGATCAATAGTAAGACTTGGAGATGGAGGAATAACATGTGATTGGTTTGTCAAAACACGGGTGACCTGATAGACT
The DNA here is from genome assembly GCA_035772735.1 of Datura wrightii. NCBI lineage: Eukaryota > Viridiplantae > Streptophyta > Magnoliopsida > Solanales > Solanaceae > Datura > Datura wrightii. Next base: position 16,497,277 of record JASDFA010000019.1, on the reverse strand, counting down.
AACCACTCATCTTCCTCCCCCTGACTTGTAGAAATGGGAGGTGCATAAAAGAATGATGTAGTCTTTAAAAATACCACATTAGTTGACACCAGATATTTTCCAAGTTCAGTAGAATAACACCAATACCCCTTTTGAAGACGAGAATAACCCAATAAAATGCACTTCAATGCCTTTGGATCTAACTTGGTATTAGATGGTCGAACATTTCGAACATAACATATGCTTTCGAACACCTTAGGTTCCACTAAATAATGACTTATTTGGAAAAAGAATATTGTAAGGCACATTATAAACGAGCACAGTAGATGCCTGTGATTAATTAGAAAACAAGCCATAGCTACCGCATCTGCCCAAAATTGTTTAAGAACCTTCATTTGAAACAAAAAAGCTCGAGCTGTCTCAAGTAGATGGAGATTCTTCCTATTAGCAACTCCATTTTGAGATGGTTATCAACACACGAAGACTGATGGAGAATACCATGTTGTCTCATGTATGATTGGAACAATTCTGACACATACTCTTTAGCATTGTCGCTCCTTAGAATACATACTGAAGCATTGAATTGAGTTTTAACTTCAACACAGAAGGCACAAAAGTGAGTAAACACTTCAGAGCGACTCTTCATAAAATAAATTCAAGTCATCTGAGAGAAATCATCCACAAAAGTTACAAAATACTTATCCCCAGTTTTGGAAACAACAGGGCAAGGTCCCCAAACATCAAAATAGACCAACTCAAAAGCTGACTCAGCCCGCTTATTAACCCTTGGTCCTATTGAGCTCCAATGTTGTTTTGCAAATCGACATGACTCGCATTCCAATGAAGAAATATTTTGGAACTGAGGACAAAGCTTCTTCAACAGAGGTAAAGAAGGATGTCCCAATCGACAATGAGCTTCACATGGACACACGACACTAGAGCAAGCAATAGATCGAGACTCTCATTCATCAAGGATGTAGAGATTATCATATACATGACCTTTACCAATAACCTGATTCATAGTAAGATCACGAAACATATAATGATCGGGAAAGAATGAGATATTACAACTAAGGTCTCTAGTAACCTTACTAATCGAAATCAAATTGAAAGCTAACTTTGGTAGACTTAATGCAAATGACAGGATAATAGAGGAGGTTGGTTTAGCGTTCCCATATCCAATATTATTACAAGTTTATCCATCAGCTACAGTAACTGGAGAGGGTGCTTTGTGTGATCGAAAGCTAGAAAAAAATATGAAGATTACCTGTCATGTGATTTGTGGTACCTGAATCAATCACCTATTTATTTGAAGAGGTGATAAGACATGTTTTATCTGTCTCAACAAAGTCATTAAGTGAATTGGATTCCTTCAATAAGTTTTGATATTGGGCAAACTCATTATCCGAAACCAGGACTGTTGGACTAGGAGACATATTGTTCACTAACAAACTAATAATCAAACTTAGGAATGCCCAAAAGGTAAAATCAGCCCAACATATCAATATAATAATCAAACTTAAAGCTGCAAAACTCTTCGCACACAAGCAGCCCACTTGATCAGCAACAAAAATCAAATCAAACCAAACAAAATCAATCCAATTGCTAGGAATTGATCAACAAACAAAGAGCACCAATGACCAAAATTTCCCATTCACCAAATAGTGTACCAAAAGATAACACCAAATCACCAAATTGAGTTACGTGAAATTCCAGAATCAATTTGCAACAGCCATGGAAACAAGCACGATAGAATAAAAAATAAAGTAATCAGACCTGAAAGTGAAGAGTATTTTCCAAACAGTGATTTATGACTAGAAAAATACTAGGAATATGTCGGATTCAACGAGGCGACTGGGAACCAGAACCTCTGATCGACTCTGCCAGAGCACGTGCTTCTACATGCCAGAGAGTGAGAGACTACAGAAATTTCAGTTAGTACGCAACTGAAATCCTATTTCGACTCCCTCTATGGTAAGAAAACTTTTGAAAAAAAGGCTTTAAATCTAGAGCATAATATTGAACCCTAGTGGCTCTGATACCATGAAAACGACAAGATATTAGGAATAACTTGTTGTCTTATTCCAAAAGGTAAGTGATATAAATACATGTACATAAGGTGCTAACTAAGGAAAGAAATAAAAGAAATTCCTGCAAATCTACTATCTGTCCCTACAAATCTGCTATCTATATATGTGTTATGTACATTACTAAGAAAGAGTCTATGTTCATTCTATAACACCAAGAAAATTAGTAAGTGCATTTTCGTAATTTCTAAGCTCTTAAGCCCTAAATTATATCATTTTAAGCTCTGAAAAAATGGTTATCCATTAAGCGGATGAAATCTTATTTAAAAAGCATAAAACATAAAGATTAGGTAGGCCCCCAATTTGGCAAGAATGGACTAAGAGGGTCAACTACCTAGCAAAGAAGTGTATTAATGGAGTTTAATCTATTCTAATTCATTCAATTCCCATGGATACAATATTAGAAGTTCCCTTTGAAGATCAAGCTTGAAATTCCTCAATTCTTTCCACAAATCTCTTGGGTTTTCAAGGTCAAATTTAGATTCAGCTTCCCCAGGTATGTCGGGTTATGAATGAGAGTTTTCTTTCACTCTCATGCCCATATCTCTCCTTAATCTCATGAATTCAAGTCTTAATTCAAATTGATGATCTTATGGGTTTTAGCCCAATTTCATGGAATTCTCTATGATTTATTTATGGATTAACTTTCTTCATGTTTCAAAGTATGTTTTAAGATTCATGGAAAGATTTTATACCTATTTTAATTATAAATTCATGATTTCAAGTTTTAGAAAATTTTGCCCAATTATGCAAGTTTCATGAAAAGTCAAGTTTATGATTCATAATTTCAAGTATTATGAGATATCTAGCATGAATAAATGTTTACAAATTATCCATGTATGAATGTAAGATTTTTACTTATGAAGTCTATTTCAAGTATGTATGATTTTAAGATTTGGGCAAACTCACACAAGTTAAGTATGTTTTCATGATTTAGCCAAGACTAATAACATCATCTTATCATATGTTTTGGAGTCAAGACTCCTACTATAGCTTATGATATTTCTTGGAGTCAAGACTATCCATGTTCAGATTTAAGAAAATGTATGTGATTATGATTTCAGCTTTGTTGAAAAATGATGGGAGCACTATACATGTTTTTGGAAGTAGTATCTAGTACCGAGTAGGCTTGGGGTTCCAAAATTCTCTGGTCTTAGACGCACCAACGTAGGTATATTTATACAGTGGGACCTCCCTAGAGAGTTTTCCTCGCCCTCCAGTGGGCCTTCAGCTTGATATCGATATCATGGTCGCGTCCTTAGCCATGGAAAGACTTTGGATGGCTCTGCCCATTTGAGTGCGACAGTTGGGACATCACGTAAGCTCTATCGTGATAATGTTGGTTGTGACGAGTCTCCCATTATTCCTTATGATTTTAGTTATGCATGTTCATGACTTATGATATTATGTTTACAGCAAGTTTGACCCAATGATCAGTTTATAAGATTTTACATATGATTCCAGTCCTGGAAAGACATATGATTTTATCTTAAGCTTTGGGTCATTCTATTCTATTATGATATTCAGCTTATGATTGTACATGATTCAGATTCATATTTCAGTATGCAGTCCTTACTCTCGTGATCTTATGATTCATGTTTATATGCATGTTTTCAATTTATACTTACTCAACATATTTTACTTGCCTTGTATACTCAGTACATTCCAAGTACCGACCACATACTCTATGTTGTATCGTTTTATGATACAGGTTCATACGATCAGAATTAGTTATGTCGTTAACCCAGTTTCCCGCAACTTAGTTCAGTTTTCCATCATAGGTGAGTCCTCATCCTTTGAGGACCTTCAGTTGGTGTTGAGTTATGCTATTTTCAGTTAGAGACTTAAGTGAGCTAGTTGGGAATGTTGTCCCATCAGCTCTCCAAACATGTTAGAGGCTTATCAGACAATTTGTAAAATTTTAGCTTTGTCAATTTTGACTCTATTATGATTGCTATGTATTCAGACTTCCTGTCATGACCCAAACATAGGTCCAAATCGAGACACGGGGCAAAGAATCCCGAGAGGCTCCAAGTCAACCTATGGCATAAACATGACATCTAAACTCAGCATAATCAAGCGGAAGTCTAACATATATAATATAGTAGAAGTCTGAAAATATCACAACATCTGAATACATAACACAAGGCTAAAACTGAATACATGTTATGTCTGAAAAACCTCTACTACTCACGAGTTGATGGGACAAGACCCCAACTAACTCACTACAGCCTGAAATTGAAAATACTACATACAACTGATAAAGGGCCCTCGGAAGATGAGGACTCACCAACTGAGACTGGAAGATGCAAATACTGAGAGTCTGGCTAATGGAGGGACTGAGCTTGAATATCCGAGTCTGTATCATGAAACGATACAGTAAAGATTATGCGGTCAGTACGTGGAATGTACCAAGTAAGTAAGGTAAGTAAAATCACTAAGTAAAATCAGTGATCATGCATAACATAAAATAGTCCATCATAAGAGTTTGAGAATAGGGTTTGCATGTTATTATCTAGAAACATGATTTAAACATGACTGCATATCATAACTGAATCGAATGACCCAAAGCTGAAAACTGATAATCATAAGTAAAAGCTAAACATTTGGGTCAAACCTGCTGAAAACATAATATCATGACTATGAACATGCATAACTGAAATCATGAGGAATAATGGAAGACTCGTCATATAATCGATATTACCACGATAGAGCTTACATGGTCCTGACTATTACACTCAAGTGGGTAGAGCCGTCCAAAGCTTTGCTAGGGCCAAGGACTCTACCGTGATATCGTTATCAAGCTAAAGGCCCCTTGGGGGCAGGGAAAGCTCACAAGAGAGGTCCCAATAATCTGAACATACCTACATTGGCACGTAGTTCTGAGCCATAGGGTTGACTGACCCTTAGCCTACTTGATGCTAGACACTACTCCCAAAAATATGCATATGCTCTCCATCATTTTTTGACGAAGCTGAACCATCTTATAGTGATTAAACTGACTCATAACATACATGCATAAATTTGAACTCATAACATGAGGATCCTTGGGCTAAACCATACCACAAGCTAAAAATAGCAGGAGTTTAGACGCCAAATCCATGTGGTAAGCTAATAACATGAAATTTAGGTAAATCATGACACATACTTGATCATATGGGATCGCCCATTACTTAAACATGCTTGACATAGACTTGATCATTTGAAAAAATGAACATGGATATGGGCAATTCCAAATCATACTTTCATCACATACATCTCATCATATCCAAATCATACTTTCATCATATACATCTCATCATACTAGAATACATATATCATAGATCTCAACTTTCATGAACTTCCATGGACAGGCACCATAATTTGTAAAACATAAAGACATAATTTATAATTGAAAACATTATAAAATATGCCCATTAATCATAATTCAACATTAGAAACATGAATAGATCATACCCATGATTGATACTCAGAGAATTCACGTGTTGGGTTAAAACCCCATAGATTTATCAACTAGAATTTTCATGAAATTGAAGAGATATTGAGCATGGGTGTAGATAGATACACCCATTCATAACCCTACATACCTGGAAGGATCTTATTATACAACCCTCTTGAATGCCCAATGGAAATTTGGGGAAAAACTTGATGAATCTAAGATTGATCCGTGCATGAAAGAGAATAGGCTTAGAATGAACTTACCCCTCTTAAGAAACACCTTTACTAGCTTAAAATGACATAGTATAGGCCTTAGAAACTCAAGAATTATGAAAAAGCCCTTAATAAATTCGCAAGAAAATACTCACTGCCAATCCTAATGAGGGACTGGACGAATCATGGCCTGGGGGACGACTCGCCATTTGCCTATCATTGCCATCAATGGGATCACACCTCTGAGGGTCACCACGAGGGACACTACGACTCTTGGTGTACCCAACGACTCCCGGTAACCAAGTTGTGGACTGCACTGTCCAAGCTCTTCAACCTTAAGTAAACGCCTAGCCACGGACCACCTGACGACTCGTGGTCTCACCTGTGGTTATCCCCAAATCCAAAATATCCAACCAAGTCTACCCTTCTCCTCATGAGTCACTTAACAACTCGTGGTGCACCTCACGGGTCACTAGAAGACTCGTTCTGTGACCTGGTGCAGAAAATTCTATTTTCTCTGTTTCAACCCTCATGTCTGATCTTAGGACTTTCGGAGTATTACAATATCTCCCCCTTGGGAACATTCATCCTCGAATGAGGGAAATCATACTAAAAAACTGAGAAATGCAATCATCATACTCAAATACTGAACATTTAAGCTGAAAACTGACGGAGTGACTGACTCCGAGCTGAACTACATGACTGAACTGAATTCCTGGATCATACAAACATACATTGACTTGAAGGAAATTGGAGGACATGAACTGAACATGAAACTGAATAGAGAACTAGGGAGGAAACTGGTACCTCAAGCTGGAACTGAGCCGGAAGGAAACAGATTTAGCCATCATATCAGCTTCGGCTTTCCACGTAGCTCCCTCAACATGCTGGTTCCTCCATGACACCTTTACTGAAGCTACTTCTTTGTTTCTTAGCTTTCGAATCTGACGAACAAGTATTTCCACCCCTCTTCATAGCTAAGTCTATCCTTCCCACCCACACTGTCTACCGGGACAGCCAAAGACAGATCACCCAAGCACTTTTTAAAAAGCGATACATGAAAAATTGGATGAAGTGAAGCCAATTTTGAGGGAAACTCCAACTCATAGGCTTCCTTGCCAACTCGTTTCACAATCCGGTATGGACTAAGATAACGGACTGAGTTTTTCTTTCTTTCTAAACCTCATCACTCCCTTTATGGGAGATACCTTCAGAAACACCCAATCATCAACTTCAAACTCTAGCTCCCTCCTCCTCACATCCGCATAAGACTTTTGGCGACTTTGAGTTGTTTTCAACCTGTCCCTTATAAACTGAACTTTCTCCATGGCCTTATAGACTGAATCTGGTCCTAACAATATAGTTTCACCGACTTCAAACCAACCAATAGGCAATCTACATCTCCACCCATAAAGAGCCTCAAACGGAGCCATCTGAATACTGGAATGGTATCAATTGTTATATGCAAACTCAATGAGAGGAAAATTATCATCCCAACTACCTTTGAAATCAATCAAACATGCTCTCAATATATCCTTAAGAGTCTGAATGGTCCGCTTGGCCTGACCATCTATTTGCGGGTGAAATGTTGTGCTAAGCTTGAACTGAGTACCAAGTCCCTTCTGAAACGATCTCCAAAACTGGGAGGTAAACTGAGTACCTCTATCTAATATAATGGAAAAGGGCACTCCATGCAACCGAACTAACTCCTGAATGTATAACTTAGCATAATCCTCCACTGAATCAGTAGTTTTCACCGATAGAAAATGAGCTGCTTTGGTCAACCTATCTACAACAACCCAAATAGAGTCATACTGTCGGCGTGTACGAGCCAATCCCATAATGAAGTCCATATTAATCTCCTCCCACTTTTATGTAGGAATACTAATATCTTGGAGCATATCTCCAGGTCTTTGATGCTCAACCTTTACCTGTTGATAATTAAGACACTTGGCCATAAACTCTGCTATGTCCTTCTTCATGCCATTCCACCAATAGACTTCTCGTAGGTCACGGTACATCTTGGTGGCACCTGGATGTATACAATATCTGGAACCATGAGCCTCGTGCAACATCTGATCTCTCAAATCACCAGCATCTGGTACACACAAACAACTCCGATATCGAAGCACACCATCTCCCCCTTGGGAGAAGACCTCCACTTCCTGAATATGAGCAACTTCCTTCAACTTTACCAAAATAGGATCCTTGTCTTGTCTAGCTTTGACCTCGATCACGAAGGAAGATTCTGAACCATTCTGAAGAGTAACTCCTCCATCTGTCGAGCCAACAAGACAAACTCCTAATCATGCAAGCTGATGCACCTTCTTCACTAACTCTTTCCTTTCCCATCTACATGGGACACGCTCTTCATAGAAAGCCTGCTAAGAGCGTCTGCCACCACATTAGCTTTGCCCGGATTATAAAGGACACTCATATCATAATCCTTCAAAAGCTCCAACCACCTTCTCTGAAGCAGATTCAAATCCTTTTGGGTAAACACGTACTATCGGATTTTGTGGTCCATAAACACATCCACATGGACCCCGTACAGGTAGTGCCTCCAAATTTTCAAGGCAAATACTACCGCCGCCAACTCAAAGTTGTGAGTTGGATGGTTTTTTTCATGGACTTTTAGCTTCCTAGAAGCATAGGCTATAACTTTACCGTGCTACATTAGTACACAACTAAGGTTGATCCTCGAGGCATCGCAATATACCACAAACCCATCGGTACCCTCAGGTAGGGTTAACACTAGTGCTGAGGTGAGTCAAATCTTTGACTCTTGGAAGATCTTCTCACAGGCCTCTAACCACTTAAACTTCACCTTTTTCTGGGTCAACTTAGTCAATGGTGCTGCAATGGACGAAAACCCTTCAGTGAAACTCCGATAATAACCAGCTAAACCCAAGAAACTACTGATATTCAAAGGACTAACTGTTCTAGGCCAATTCTTCACTGCTTTTATCTTTTGAGAGTCTACCTGTACACCCTCACTTGACACCACATTACCCAAAAATGTCACTGAGTTCAACCAAAACTTGCTTTTGTTGAATTTAGCATACAACTGGCGATCCTTCATGGTCTGTAGCACCACCCTCAAATGAGCGGCATGCTCCTTCTCGCTCCGAGAATATATAAGGATGTCATCTATGAACACAATCACAAACATATCCAAGTATGGCTTGAACACCCTGTTCATCAAATCTATAAAAGATGCAGGAGAATTCGTTAGTCCAAAACACATAACTACAAACTCATAGTGACCATACCGAGTCCTGAAGGCTGTCTTCGGAATGTCACTCTTCGGAACCCTGAGCTGATGGTATTCAGATCTGAGGTCTATCTTTGAGAAACACTTGGCACCCTGGAGCTAGTCAAACAAATCATCAATCCTGGGGAGAGGATACCTGTTCTTGATGGTAACTTTGTTCAATTGTTGATAATCAATGCACATCCGAAGGGAACCATCCTTTTTTCGGATAAATAGAACTGGTGCACCCCACGGGGATTTGCTTGGTATGATGAAACCCTTGTCTAAGAGATCCTTCAACTGTTCCTTCAACTCCTCTAACTCGGCTGGGGAAATTCTGTAGGGAGGAATAAATATAGGATGCGTATTAGGAAGAAGGTTAATACCAAAATCGATCTCCCGCTCGGGAGGAATCCTCGGCAAATCATCTAGAAACACTTCTGGTATTCTCACACTACAGGAACTGACTGGACAGTCAGGGTCTCAGTAATAGCATCCTTAACGCTAACTAAATGGTACACACAACCATTAGCAATCATCTTTCTAGCCTTAAGGTAGGAAATAAAGCGACCTACAGGCACAACTGAACTACCCTTCCACTCTAGAACTGGCTCACCCAAAAATCTAAACTCTACCAAATGGGTTCTACAATTAACTGAGGCATAACATGCATGTATCCAATACATGCCGAATATAACATCAAAATCGGTCATGGCTAGCTCTACTAAATCTGCAGAGGTGATTTTCTGAAGGACTATGACAGGGAAATTTCTATATACTCATTGAGCTATAACTGAATAATCGACTAAAGTAGAGACTGAAAAGGGTTTTGATAGGATTTCGGGACTGACTCTGAAACTACTAGCGACATAGGGTGTCACAAAAGATAAGGTAGCACCTGGATCTAACAATGCATATACATCAAGTTGGAATACTCGTAACATACCAGTGACTACATCTGGGGAGACCTCCTACTCCTGATGAGATGCTAGGGCATAGAATCTATTTTGGCGCTGACCGCCACCTGCACTAGAAGATGCCCCCTGATGAGCTGGGCGTGCTGGTGGAGCTGCTGAACTAGAGGCTGGGCCTTGGCCCCTATCATGGCCCTGTCTGACTACTGGGCAATCTCTAAGCATATGTCCGAGCTTCCTACACCTAAAGAAAGCACCTGAACTTGCTAAGAACTGACCTGTGTGTCTCCGGCCACACCTACCACACTCTGGAATGTTGGACTCTACGAGTTTGCTATCCTGACCTGTAGAGCCTGATGCTCTTCCCCTATGGTCGCGCGTGGATCTAGATGGCGCACTCATAGCTGACGGTGCTAGGGTTGAAGATCTCTGGTGGAACTGCTGGTAGTGCCCACTAAGTCTCTGCTGGGGGAATCCGAAACTATCAGTCCTAGCCCTATTGGCCTCTCTCTCCCACTCACTCACCTGTACCGCCTCCATCTGCTGGGCATATAGAATTATCCAGGGAAAGTCAATGTCCTGGTGAAGCATTGCGGTCCGGCAATCATTGACAAAGTAATTTGTTATCCCATGCATGAACCGACTCACTCGGGCTCTCTAATCTATCACCATCTCAGGTGCATACTTGGACAGGCGAGTGAACTCCAATGCATACTCTTGAACTGTTATCTTTCCTTGCTTCAGGTTCACAAACTCGACTGCTTTAATCTCCGTCATCTCACGAGGGAAGAATCGATCCATAAATACGGTATGGAATTGAAATTGAAATTGAAAATGCTACATACAACTGATAAAGAACCCTAGAAAGATGAGGACTCACCAACTGAGACTTGAAGACACAAATACTGAGAGTATAGCTAATGGCGGGACTGAGCCTGAATATCCGAGCCTGTATTATGAAACGATAAAGCATAGAGTACGCAATCAGTATGTGGAATGTACCGAGTATGTAAGGTAAGTAAAATCACTAACTAAGTAAAATTAGTAATCATGCATAACATAAAACAGTCCATCATAAGAGTATGAGAATAGGGCTTGCATGCTATTATCTGAAAACATAATTTAAACATGATTGCATATCATAATTGAATCAAATGACCCAAAGTTGAAAACTGATAATCATAAGTAAAAACTAAACATTTGGGTCAAACTTGCTAAAAACATAATATCATGACTATGAACATGAATAACTTAAATCATGAGGAACAATGGGAGACTCGTCATGTAACCGAAATTACCACGATAGAGCTTACGTGGTCCCGACTATTACACTCAAGCAGAGTCTTCCAAAGCTTTGTCAAGGCTAAGAATGTTACCATGACATCGATATTAAGCTGATGGCCCCTTGGGGGGCAGGGGAAGCTCACAAAGGAGGTCCTAATAATCTAAACATACCTACGTTAACACATAGTTCTGAGGCATAGGGTTGACTGACCCTTAGCCTACTCGTCCTAGACACTACTCCCAAAAATATGCATATGCTCTCCTTCGTTTTTCAACGAAGCTGAACCATCATCTAGTGATGAAGCTGACTCATAACATACATGCATAATTTTGAAATCATAACATGAGGAGCCTTGGGCTCAAACCATACCACAAGCTGAAAATAGTGGGAGTCTAGACTCCAAATTCATGTGGTAAGCTAATAACATGAAATTTAGGTAAATCATGACACATACTTGATCATATAGGCTTGCCCAATACTTACACATGCTTGACAGAGACTTGATCATTCAAAAACATGAACATGGATATGGGTAATTCGAAATTATACTTTCATCATATATTCTCATCATACGAGAATACATATATCATAAATCTCAACTTTCATGAACTTCCATGGATGGTCATCATAATTTGTAAAATATGAAGACATAATTTATAATTGAAATTATTGTAAAATATTTCCATTAATCATAATTCAATATTAGAAACATGCATAGATCATACCCATGATTGATACTTATAGAATTCGCATATTGGGTTAAAACCCCATAGATTTATCAACTAAAATTTTCATGAAATTGAAGAGAGATTGGGCATGGGTGTGGATGGATACACCCATTCATAACCTCACATACCTGGAAGGATCTAATTATACAACCCTCCTGAATGCCCAATGGAAATTTGGGGAAAAACTTGATGAATCTAAGCTTGATCACCCTTAGGAGCTCTTAGACTTGCATGCATGAAAGAGAATAGGCTTATAATGAAATTACCCCTCTTAAAACATACCTTTTTGAGCTTAAAACAATGTAGTATAGGCCTTAGGAATTTAGGAATTATGAAAAAGCCCTTAATAAATTTGCAGGAAAATACTCACTACCCTGGATGAATCATTGTTTGGGGGAACGAATCATCGTCTACCTGTCATTACCATCACTGGGATCACACCTCTGAGGGTCACTGCGAGGGACACCACGGCTCGTGGTGTACCCAACGACTCGTGGTGACCAAGTCGTGGCCTACACTATCCAAGCTCTTCAACCTCAAGTCAACTCCTGACCATGGACCACCTAATGACTCGTGGTCTCACCCGTGGTTAGCCCTAAATCCCAAAAATCCAACCAAGTCTACCCTTCTCCCCACGAGTCACTTAACGACTCGTGGTGCACCTCACGAGTCACTGGATGACTCATCCTGTGACCTGGTGCATAAAATTCTATTTTCTCCATTTTAATCCTCGGGTTTGATCTTAGGAATTTCGGGGTATTGCACTTCTGCTTATTCATGATTAGTTTATCACCTTTCGCTTGATATGTTCTCTTTATCCACTATGTTCATTCCATGGTTCAAGTTGGAGCTATTCATGGTTCTAGGTCCGTGCCTTGATACGGGGTCTCAGTTCACGTCGTGATAAACTTGGTATCGGACCAAAGGTTTAGAGTGTCCTAGGGTGTCTGAAAGCCGCGTTGAGTATTCTTTTTTCATGGGTGTAAAGCACACCACACTTATGGGGAGAGGCTACAAGACGTTTTAGGAAATTTCCCTTTTTTCATGATCAATGTCGTGCGAAGAAGTAACTCTATATTCTTCTAACTCATGCTATACACGATTGTAGAAATATGCCTCCACGTCGAGTGAATGAAAGAAGGAATGTCAATGGAAATTCCACGATAATAGTAATGAAAATGGGCATCAATAAGCCCCGCCATCACCAGCAGATCCTATACCCGAGCAGGTCACTCATGTCGAGTTTAGAGCGGAATTTCGGATGTTGGCATAGGTGATGACCGCCCAAGTCAATCAGCAGGCGGTGGCTCATGTTTCTCAAAATGAGAATGCAACAGCGAAAAAAGTTTGAGACTTTCTCTGGATGAATCTGCCAGAATTTCTGGGGTCGAAGGCAGATGAGTACCCTCATGAGTTCATTGAGGAGGTATGGAAGATCACCCAGATTATGGGGGTGACCGAAGAGGAGAGTGCGGATTTAGCCTCCTATTAGCTGAAGGGGTCGCTTACACATGGTACCGCCAGTGAAAGGATGTTAGGGCAGTGGGAGCAGTCCCGTGAGTTGGGACGAGTTTTTGACTGCCTTCTTGTATAGGTTCTTCCCTAGGGAGTTGAGGGAGGCGAAGGCGGCGGAGTTCGTCGACTTGAAGTTGTATCATAGGAATATCCAAGAGTATGCCTTGAAGTTTACCCAGCTAACCAAGTATGCACCGGAGATGATTACAAATCAGAAGGTTCGTATGAGTAGGTTTGTGAATGAAATATCAGACTTGTTGGTCAAGGAGTGCAAGACCACTATGCTAAACAGTGAACTAGACTTCTCACGATTGGTCATATACGCCCAGCAGATAAAGGCAAATCAGATGAAGGAGAACGAGAGAGAGGCCAAGAGGGTCAGGACAGGAAGTTATGGGCAGTTCCAGTAGAGGTTTGGTGGGGGACATGGCCACTAATCCAACCAGAGATCGTCAGCACCAGCGCCATCATCAGCCAATGTCCCGTCCAAATCTAGGCGTGATCAGTGGGGTAGAGCATTAGGCTCTATAGGTCAGAGGAGCATGTCAGTAGAGCTAGCATTTCAATTTTCGACAGGTGTGGTGGGAGGCACGCTGAAGAGTGCTTGGCAGGTTCAGGTGCATTTTTCGGGTGCGGGAAGCCCGGACACCTGCTCAGAGACTGCCCTTTAGCTAATTAGGGCCATAGCATAAGTCATGACCCAGCCTCCAGTTCAGCAGCTCCACCAGTACACTTGGCTCAGCAGGGTGCATCCAGTAGTGTAGGTGCTGGTAAGCGTCTTTCCCTCTCATCTCGTCAAGAGCAGGAGGTCTCTCCAGATGTGGTCACTAGTATGTTATGAGTATTTCATCTTAATGTATATGCATTGTTATATCCACGGGATACCTTATCTTTTGTGAATCCTTATATTGCTATTAGTTTCGAAGTCAGTCCAAAAATCCTATCAGAATCTTTCTCAATCTCTACTCTAATTGGTGACTCAGTTATTGCTCGGGGGGTATACAGAAATTGCCCTGTCACAGTCCTTCGTAAAGTTACCTCAGCCAATCTAGTAGAGTTAGACATGACCAATTTTGATGTTATCTTCAGTATGGATTGGTTGCATGTATGTTATGCCTCAGTAAATTATAGAACCCGTACGGTAGAGTTTCGATTATCAGGCAAGGTCAATGTAGTGCCAAATGTCCTTAGCAGGTTGTCCATGGAGAGTGTGTCTTACATTTAGGAGGAAAGGAAGAAGTTGGTAAAGGATGTGCATCGGCTTGCTCGTTTAGGGGTTTGCCTTATTGACTCGTCAGATGGTGTGTCACTGTTCAGAATGGGTCAAAATCTTCATTAGTGACAAAGACAAGGCAAGTCAATATAAGGATCCTATCTTGGTAAAACTGAAGGAAGTGGTTCAAAATCAAAAGGTGGAGGTCTTCTCCTAAGGGGAGATGGTGTACTTCATTATCGAGGTCATTTGTGTGTTCCAGGTGTTGATGACTTAAGAGAGTGGATGTTGGGTAAGGCTCATGGCTCTCGGTATTCTATCCATCCAGGTGCCACCAAGATGTACTGTGATCTACGGGAGGTCTATTGGTGGAATGGTATAAAAAAGGACATAGCAGAGTTTGTGGCTATGTGCCCAAATTGTCAAGTAGTGAAAGTTGAGCATTAGAGACATGAAGGTGTGCTACAAGACATTAGTATCCCTATTTAGAAGTGGGAAGAGATCAATATGGATTTCATCAAAGGGTTTCCTCGTACGTGTCGATAGTATGATCTATTTGGATGGTTGTAGACAGATTGACCAAAGCAGCTCATTTCTTACTGGTCAAAACTAATGATTCAGATGAGGATTATGCTAATTATATATTCGAGAGTTAGTTCGGTTTCATGGAGTTCCCTTGTCCATCATTTCAAATAAAGGTACTCAGTTTACCTCACAGTTTTGGAGATCATTTCAAAAGGGACTTGGTACTTAGGTCAAGCTTAGCACAACTTTTCACCCTCAAACAGACTGTCAGGCTGAGCGGACCATTCAGACTCTTGAGGATATGTTGAGAGCATGTGTCATTAACTTCAATGGTAGTTGGGATGATCATTTACCACTCAACGAGTTTGCATTTAATAACAGTTACCACTCCAGTATTCAGATGGCTTCATTTGAGGCTCTTTATGGGCAGAGATGTAGGTCACCTATTGGATGGTTCGACGTAGGTGAGGCTATGTTGATAGAGTAAGATTCATTCATGAGGCCATGGAGAAAGTTTAGCTTATTAGAGAAAGGCTGAAAATAGCTCAGACTCGACAGAAATCCTATACGGATGTTACGCGAAAAGAGCTTGAGTTTGGGATTGATGATTGGGTGTTTCTGAAGGTGTCTCACATGAAGGAGTGATGAGGTTCAGGAAGAAAGGGAAGCTTAGTCCCTCATATGTTGGTCCTTATAAAATTTTGAGGCAAGTCAGAAAGGCGGCATATAAGTTCGAGTTACTAGCGGAGTTAGCTTCGGTAGATCCAGTTTTCCATGTATCTCTATTGAAGAAGTGCATTAGTGACCCGGCCTTGGTTATTCTGATGAGAGAATTGGGGTGAAGGATAGCCTTACCTATAAGGAGGTTCCGGTTGAGATCCTTGATCGTCAGGTTCAGAGGTTGAGAAACAAGGAAGTAGCTTCGGTGAAGGTTCTGTGGAGGAATCAGCTTGTTGAAGGAGCCACGTAGGAGGCCGAAGCAGATACGATGGCTAAATACCTGCATTTTTTCCCTAATTAGTTTCAAGCATAAGGAATTAGTTCCTCTCTATTAGTTTTTTAGTTTCATGTCCAGTTCATGTCTCTCGATTCCTTTCATGTTTTAGCATGTATGTTTGGATAATGAATTTAGTTCAGTCATGTATTTCAGTTTGGAGTCAGTCACTCCATCAATTTTCAGCTTCAGATAATCAGTATTTGAAATTTCAGTTCTTTCCCCAACTTTTCAATATGTTTAACCCACATTCGAGGACGAATGTTCCCAAAGGGGAGATATTGTAGTACCCCGAAAGTTCCTAAGATCCGACCTGAGGGTTGAATCAGAAGAATAAGAAAAATTTGCAGTAGGCCACAAAACAAGTCGTTCAATGACTCGTGGTGTGACCTAAAGAGTTGTAAAGTGACCCGTTAAGTGGTGCCCAGTGTGAAGAGGTTCCTTTTCTCAGATAGTGGCAACAGATCAGACGACGATTCATTGCGACTCCCAACAAATAGTGGTATGACCCGTCAAGTGGGTAGAGGGTCAGATTGCAGTATTGGTAACGGGTCAAGGGAACGAGTCGTCGTGTCCCTAACAACTCATTAAGTTGGTCGTGGGGTGAGAAGGTTAGGAGATTGGAAACTTCCAGTGTAGGTGACAAGGGAGACAATGAGTCGTCAGAGGACCTAATGACTCGTCATTTCCCTCATGGTGACTGGCAGTGTCACTTTTCCTGACGAATCAGTAAGGGTATTTTCATAATTTCTAAGCTCGTAAGCCCTAAACTATATCGTTTTAAGCTTTGAAAGAAGTGTATTAAGGGAATTTAACCTATTCTAATTCATTCAACTCTCATGCATGCAATATTAGAAGTTTCAAAGTATGTTTTAAGATTCATGGGTAGATTTCATACCTAGTTTGATTATAAATTCATGATTTTAAGTATTAAAAAATTTTGCTCAATTATGCACGCTTCATGAAAAGTCAAGTTTACGATTCATGATTTCAAGTATGATGAGATATCTAGCATGAATGAATGTTTACAAACTACCCATATATGAATGTATGATTTTGACTTATGAAGTCTATTTCAAGTATGCACGATTTTAAGATTTGGGCAAGCCCACACAAGTTATGTTTTCAAGATTTAGCCAAGGCTAATAAGATCAACTTATCATATGTTTTGGAATCAAGACTCCCACAACAGCTTATGATATGTTTTGGAGTCAAAACTCCCCATCTTCATATTTCAGACTATGTATGTGTTTATGATTTCATCTTTGTTGAAAAATGATGGGAGAACTATGCATGTTTTTGGGAGTAGTGTCTAGCACCGAGTAGGCTTGGAGTTCCAAGGTTCTCTGATCTTGGAACTACGCGCCAACGTAGGTATATTTATACAGTGGGACCTCCCTAGAGAGTTCTCCCCACCCGCAAGAGGGCCTTAAGCTTGATATTGGTATCATGGTAGCGTCCTTAGCCTTGGCAAGTCCTTGGACAGTTTTGCCCACTTGAGTGTGATAGTTAGGACATCACGTAAGCTCTATCATCCTTATGATTTCAGTTATGCATGTTCATGACTTATGATATTATGTTTTACAGCAGGTTTGACCTAATGATCTGTTTATAAGATTTTACGTATGATTTCATTTATAGAAAGCCGTATGATTTTTATCTTCAGCGTTGGGCCATTCTATTCAGTTATGATATTTAGCCTATGACTATACATGATTCAGATTCAAAGATCAGCATGTAGTCCTTACTATCTTAATCTTATGATTTATGTTTATATGCATGATTTCAATTTATACTTACCTTGCATATTCAATACATTCCAAGTACTGACTACATACTCTATGTTGTATCATTTCATTCTACAGGTTCATACAATCAGAATCAGTTCCGCTGTTAGCCCAGTTTCCCACAGCTTCGTTCAGTTTCCCATCATTGGTGAATCTTTATCCTTCAAGTACCTTTAGTTGGTATTGAGTTGTGTTATTTTCAGTTTTAGACTTTAGTGAGCTAGTTAGGGATGTTGTCCCATCGCTCTTTTGTTAGAGTTGGATCTGCTATGATTGCTATGTATTCAGAGTTTCACTTATTCATGATTAGTTTATCATTTTCCGCTTGATGTATGCTCTTTAGATGCTATGTTCATGCCATGGGGCAACTTGAAGCCATCCATAGTTCTAGGTTTCGTGTCTCGATCCAGGATCTTAGCTCAGGTCGTGACAATTAGAAAACATAGACACACACTAGATAAACTTGATCGCTACAATGAGACTCTTACCACTATGGCGGTCTCACTGCAGCGAGTAACTATCCGCTGCCATGAATCTTAGACCAGTTTAAAAGAGGTAGAGGAATAATTTTGGATTTAATTCCCGCTCCCCAACTTCAACTTTTGCAAAATCCTCTCTACACCCTTTCAATCCTACTCTATTTTCTCAAGTAATCATTGAATCACGCAACTTTATTGCATTATTTACTCCTAAATGTTAGTGTTTTCATGCCCATATGCACGATTTTGGGGTTGGTTTGTGGTAGTAAGGATGCGTTTTCTTTTGCACAAATAGGGGTAGATTTACTAAGCATACTACTTGTATTGACGTTCTTAAGTCACCCACATCGTTCTTTGCATGTTATTGACTGTTTTCATGGGGGGTTTATACTAGAAATGCTGAAGTTTGGGTAGGATGGTGGTTTGAACTTGTTTGAACCCCTAAGGCTTGAAGGAGATGGCTATAGGGTTGAATAACTAGTTTTGGGGCTTGGGGGTATCCTTCCCTTGCCCGATCTGTATTTGTTTCGAGGAAACTTGTGGTTTAAATTTTGGTCCGCCATTGTTGGAGTTAGAGGTCCGCTGGAAAAGATAATTTCCTTTGCGGCAGACCCGTCATAGCGGATCCACATCCGCTGTAGTTGATACCTTTCTACTGCAGTGGTCGTTCCTTAGGCAGAATATCACCCTACCCCTATTTCTTTTCCATTGTTCATCTAATATATTTTTATGTTCCACAGGACGCTATGATAACCATGTCTAACAGCAACAACACTTCTGGCTACATAAGATTCATGAACGACCAGTGCCAGTTTCGGCACAACAAGCAAGCGACCAAGGGTTTGGTGCACAAGCGGGATTTTATTATGCAGAATGTAGCGGAAAAGGTGCTAGATTTTTATTCCAATTATGAAAAATGTAGCAGAAAAAGTGCTAGATGTTTATTCCAAGCTCTAGGAGATGGATAGGGCTCGCTGGTCAAAGAGCCATGTAAGGTTAACAGAAATTGCGTGAGAGAGTTCTACGCCAATTTTTTCACTGTGAACTAGTCTCTACCAAACCCCGTGGCTTATGTTCGGGAGTACAAATTAATATTGGCGTTGTTTCTATCAATGCGGCATTGGGTCTGCCAAACCTTTCTAAGGCCAACCTAAAGGTCAAGGATATTATGGAGGCCTATGATATGCCCTTCCACCCCTTGAGGGTGAAAGGTGAACCAGTGAGCGGCAGAAAGAAGAGGAGGGTAGACTCGAATGACGAGGACAACGAGGGCCAGAATTCTAGTGGGTTCGGCCCTTCAAGCCTGTTACTCCGTTCGAGCGGACAAAGATAGAGATGGCTGCTATGAGAGAGCTGCTGAGAGGGTTTCCTAGACCTCCCACAGGTGATAGGCTGTCCAGTACAGTTGTTGTATATCCCAAAGGGCTGCAAGGGGCGATTTCCTCTTTGGACCAAGTCCATGCAGAGCTCCAAGTAGATTTAAGAGAAAGAAAAGGAAGCAGCACTCCCAGGACAAGCTCTTCGTCCGTATGTGGAAAGGAATTAAGAAGATCTTGAAGACCCTTTCCTCTGGCTCTAAGATGCCTCAGGTGGCCAGAGAAGACATCCAGCAGTCCTCCTTCCTCAGTAGGTTCGAGGAGAAGGAGGCTGATGAGCTTAGTAACGGCAGCGATGAGGCCTCTAGTTAGGCATAGCCAGGGCATACCTCCCATCCCTATTTCCCTTTAGTTGATTGATTGGTTGCCCATGTTTGGGGCTTGTTAAACACTTTCACCTTTCTTTTTTGCTTGCTTTGGACGACTATAATCATTTTTTTGATGTACTGGTGCCCATTTGGCATCCAAATGATAGTGGCCTTGTTCTTGGCCCTACTATGATTATAACTAGCAATTCTTATAAATATATATATATATATATACACACACACACACACACACCCTCTCTTATTTTGCAGCTCTAGAATAATCTGAAAATTTTTCAAAATTGGGGATTGGATTCTGCCTAGTAGTCGTCTACTCTAGCGGTTGCTTTTTTTCCACGGCGTACCTACTAAGACGGTCCACTTCTCGCTATAACGTGTCTGCAATAGCAAGACCCATCTCGCTGTAGCGAGAACTCGCTAAGCAGAATGCAGTTTTCAGACCACTGATCTGTTGAACACTAACGTTCCTCGTTCGTTATTATTATCACATACCACTATCATATCATACTGCACAAAAATTTTTAATGTCAGTTACCAATTGGAATCTCATGGATACTAATTGAGCCCATCGAGATACTAATTGAAATTCTCGAGATACCAATTGAACTCAACTAGGAGAATAACATATTCAGACTGTATGATAAGAAGGAAACAAAGTGAAAACTTCCTAGATATTTTGTAGCTTCCCCAAGATTAGATGTGGACGTCTACACACCAATCCACGGAACTCCACTTGACTTGTGATTGTGAGACCGACAATCTAGATACTCTAATACCAACTTGACATGACTCAAATGGGCGAGTCGTGTGGGCACCTACATCGACTCTAGTTTGATAGGAGAACCCCTTGTTAAACAACATATAAAAATATTAAGAAATTCTCATTAAATTACATAAATCAGCAATTTAGTCTTTTATGATACAAACCCTAAAAATATATAACTTTCCCAAAAATCTAGTCTAGACAAGTGCAAGAAATTTACTTGAAATATTGACAATAAGAAAATAATACAGCTTCACATATGGAGAGAATGCGGAAGCTGATACTGAGGATCGCCCCGTCAACCATGAAACTGCAAATCACCTGTCATAACCTACACCTCAAAAGGTGCAGTAATACAGTACCAGTATACCACACATACTGATAGGCATCATCGGCCAACTAGAATTAGTTCAAGCAATAGTATAAAATTTAACATGCAATTCATTAGCCCTTACTAGCCACAACAAAAAAATACACTTACACTCCGTCTAGTTCTTAATCAATTCATCAATTAGTTAATAAAATTATACTTCTATATACTATCGGATTCAACAATTAATTCATGGCATCTCTTTCACAGTTATATTATTTTAGTTGTCACATTGTAGCAGGGACTTTGTCCGCTTCAACGATCCCTTAGCAGCAAAAACTTTCCCACTGCAGCAGTGCCCTACCTAGCCAAGAGCTCGATATCACTAGCACTCTTCTTTTTCAACACCCTTTTTAAGACTATAATCCCCTTACCCGTTACATGTTTTAATTACCATGGACTTGGTCCATTCTCATCACCCAAGATTCATTTGTTGACTCGACAATATCTTAAGGCGCCGGTTATTTATTTACTTAGCCATCATTAATCCCTAATATTCCATATCGTTATGTTACAATTATTAACTCTACCCTTTTATTAACAAACCTACCTCCACCATCGGAGCCAACCCGATAGAAAGTAGTATTAACATGAACACCCATTACATGAACTAATAATAAAATTATCTTAGTTCGATCGATTATATTCAGTCAAATCACGCAATTATCCACGGAGTATGTGTAACTACATTAATATTTAGTCATCAACAACCATCAAGCAGCACAAGTAATTTATCAACTGTAGAACAATCAATCATATCGGTGAAATCATGTCCACACTAGAGATATAGTTACATGTATATATTTGTACCTTTTTAGTCTCACTCTGTACACATCTGTATAAAATTCATATCATTTGGTATTATACCTATATCATATCGGTATATCTTATATCACGTTTGTATCTCTCACATCATGTCCGAATCATGTTAGTCTATCACAGTATCACATCTGTAAATATGTATGTCTATCACACATCTGTATATTTGTACATACATGCCAGAGGGTCTTATTTATGCCCTTTCAGTCATGACCTACAAGGGACTCTAAAAATCCATGTACTATACTGTCACGACCCGAGTTTAGCCGTAACATGAGACAAGGAACCCCGAAAGCTCCAAGTTGACCGATGGCATAATCATAGCGTAACACTTAACAATATAAACAGCTAACAGAAACATAACTGAGCGAAAGCTAAATGTAGGGAGTCAAATTTAAAACTCAAAGACATAATCTAACAAAACTTTAATACATAAACTGAATCTGATTACACATTTCTGAAAGTCTTTACTGAACTAATGAGTTGTTGGACAAGCCCTCAGCTAACTCCTAAAGTCTAAAAACTGAAATATAACTAAAATAAGAAACATCTATCCATCCTCAAGAGATGAGGACTCACCACAATCCGTTGAAATGGAAGAAAGAGTGTGTCTACACGCGGGGTTGAGTTTGGATACCTGAATCTATATTATGAAATGATATAGCACATAAAGTATGCGGTCAGTACTTGAAATGTATTGAGCATGCAGGGAAACATAAATAAACTAAACATACAAGTATACGAGAAGGAAATAAACTAAGAACATCGACATATAACTGAATTAGAATGCAACAACCCTTTTCTGAGTCACATACACATATCAACATCAAACTTTTGTTTGGAACTCATATTCTGAAGCATCATCAAACTCATGTATAAGGGTCATGTACTGAACATATAATGAAAGTTGAAGCTGAAACTAATGTCATACACTGTACTGGATATCTACTGATAACTGAGACTGCATTATGCTATATCTGTTTTAAATTGAAGTCTAAACTATACAGAATTGGTCCAAACTGATAACATAACTAAGGGAGTCATTATCTACTATGGAGAGTCCCAACTGATCTAAGGGAAACATTCTCGGCAATGGAGAGTCCATGACTGATTTAAAAGAAACATTCTCGGTTATGGAGAATCCCTGACTGACTAAGGGGAACATTCTCGGCTATGGAGAGCCTCTGTCTGACTAAGGAAAACGCTCTCAGCTATGGAGAGTCCTGATTGACTGAGGGAAATATTCTCAGCTATGGAGAGTCCCTAACTGGATAAGGGAAATATTCTCAGTTATGGAGAGTCCCTGACTGACTAAGAGAAACATTCTCGGTTATGGAGAGTCCCTAACTGTACTAGGACATGAGGAGTATTGATCTAACATTATTCATCTGGTCTAAGCTGCTACAGCTAATTAGAGACATGAGCATTTACAGATTCCATCATACTTCATTCCTTTAGCAAAGATTAGGACTACTTTCCACTAACAACAAGCCGAAAAGTATGAAGTATCATCCTCATGCTTTATCTTTATAATTCATATTTTCATGATACCAAATCATCACTTAATCCACACATTTTACATTTACGAACATCAATAGATTCATTTCATACTTTACACACACCCCACAACATTCAAGTTCCAAGTTCATGACATATGACGTATAACATAGGGTCATGTAGGATCCATAGGTCCAATTCACACTTTAACATGTATACATTGATTCATATATTTTATATTTACGGAAAGCCCATATAACTAACGCATACCTTAAACTCGTACAACGAGATCATGGTAGGAGCATATATTGATTTCATGGACCCCATTTTCAGAATTTACTCCAATTCATGAAGAAAATTCTATAATCATGCCATTATCATAGGTTCACCTCTTACCCAAAACATTTGCATCAAAATCATAATGAAAACATATACATGCTTCACATTGATCAAGCCCATAAGTTTGAATCTCATTTCAACATATTTATCCAAATATATATTCTAGTTTTTAAGGGAATTCTTATGATCTTCACCTAATTTGTGCATGGATACAAGTCTTGATACAATCAAGTGAACAATAACAAAATCCCAATCAAGTGACAAACTATCTCATAGAGGAAATTCTATAATCATGCATTTTCACCATTAAGCACATAATTCAAGATATTAAAAATAATCCCATAAGCTTAAATGACTTTTAAATCCTAATTGGTCTTAGAATTCATAGAAGACATGGAAGAAATCATCTATAAATCGAAACCCTAGATTATGCTTTTCTAGAATAACAAAATCGGGTTTTTAAATAAAACGTTTGCGGCACAAGGATGGAAGGATATCCTTGTTGAAAAACCCACATACCTAATTCAAGGAATCTTCACTTGAACTAAACCCTTGAAGCCTTGAAGAAAATTTTAGTTAAATCCTTAATCTTGAGAGGGGGAGGAAGAAGAGTTGAGGGAATGAGAGGTCAGGCTAGAAAACCCGTAAAAATATCCCTTAAAATGCCCAAAATGATGCCATTTCAAAATTGGAAGCATAGGAATTTACCAAAATACCCCTGAGAAAAACTTTAAAATCTGCCCGATCTGTGACCACAACCCTTACCACGGGTTATTGGTCCTCAACACGACTCGTGGTGACCATCCGTTGCTTCTAGGGGTCTACTTCTCAGTTTTTGCTTCCTCAACCAATGACCAACAGAACGAGTTGTTACTTCATCCAACAACTCGTCACCACCTCCTATCGGCACCACTGCCTCCTCAACCTGTGATCCCTCCAACGACCGATACGATGAGTCGTTACTTGATCCAATGACTCATCAATTCCTTCTGTCGTCCCCACTGGACCAACCTTTGAGTCCCTTACAGCGATCGACACGACGGGTCGTTGTTAGCTTAAACGGTCTGTGTAACCATCCGTCGTCACTGACCCGAAACCCTGAACTCCAACTAACGACTCCTCATGACGACCCGTTACGGCAACCGACGAGTCCTCACCAGACTCGTCCCCTCTAAGAAGTCCAAATTGCAACTTACCATGATTGCACCTATAAGATCGTTGTTTCACACAATGACTCGTTCCTTCCTCTTGTTCCATTAAAACACTTGGCACCATTTACTGAAACCCTTCCAACGACTACCTCTAACGAGTCGTTAGAGCGACCAACGACTCGTTAAATGAGTCGTTCTGAGGCACTGTTGCAGATTTTTCTGCTGAGCACATTCCAAATCATGATTTAAATCTTGGAAACTTTTGGGGTGTTACATGTACCGACGTGATACCCACTCCAACTCATTTGATCGTTCGGATACTCACCTCTGACACAAGCCACTCATACCACAACTGTTCAGCCTAGATGCTCACATCGGACATGAGCCACTCATATCCAAGTATCTATACACATATGCAATCATACTCAACTGCTCATCCACGTGCTCATCTCGAATACGAGCCTCTCATCTCAGCGTAAGGATGTATTACCTCTCATTCATCGACATCTTCCATCAGGATCTCAACCGATCATCCCATAGGATGGATCACATGTAGGAATTGATTATTTCAATCACACTCTCAGTACATGATTAATATTTTTAGAGCCACAGTTAATTCAAAGTTCATTCAATCATTATAGTTATACTACCATACTTATCACAATCACTGTCTGAAGACCATTCAAGCATATTCATCAGTTCTCAAAATTCATGTAAGACATTAGTTACAGTCTAACTTTTCGTAATTCCATATTATAATTTAATGGAACTGTAGGTAATTAGATATACTCATGTAGACACGTAAGGGTGTCATTATATTTATACTTATATTTACGTATACATACATCATCGCCCACTTTCAATTATTTATTAGTTCAATTTTATGAGACTTCGGTATTCATGGACAGTATTCGTCATGAATATCCCAACTATCATACTACCCTTATTTCAGGATTCAACTTCCTATGGTTAATTTTTCGCCTTGGTCGTAGTTATTAGTTTGTTACCAGTTTCATAGTTATATGACACTCTGGTTATTCCAACACAGCTTTTGATTAGACAATTTGCTACTACAATTTCATGCTAGTACCTATCTGTCCTCTTACAATAATTAATTTTATATAAAATTTAAGAATACACAGTCAGGAATATACCGTTAGAACATGCTACCTAGAACATGCAATCAATAATCTACCATCAAGATTCTACCCATGTTCAGTAATTACGACACGGTATTTATCACTTCTCTCTTTCCTTGTTATTCGGGTTACTTCCCCCTTCTTTAATTGTTATTCACTATGGTTTATATCGGTCGTTATCAACATTATAATTTTTTATTTTACTCATCAATAGCATATCAATCATATACACATATACGAGTTACTAATCAAAGTCTAACACGAAGGTAAGCCATAACCTACCTAGGTGCCAAGTTACTGCCAAGAAAGTATTGGAGTTTTGTTCTTGCACCGAGTCTAATATTTCTTGAAGAAATTCATTGGGGATGATGAAAGAATCTCACCTTTCTCTAGCCTCCCTATTCCTTTCCTTGCTAAAATAACCACAATATTATTTTCACGGAATTTTTAATGACTAATCCTTATTTTAATAGGATTAGGATCCTAAAAGTGGAAAAAATACGGAGTTTTGATTCGCTTCTTCCTCTGTAGCAGTCCCGCCACGCCGAAGAGGTGCCTGCCGTGGCGGTCCTATCGCTTGGACCCATAAAATTGTTAACTCAATACCCTGTTTAAATCATTAAGCAACCACTTCTTTTATTCAAGGATATAAATTTAGACCCTCAAAAATTTAAATTTCTACATCAACGTTGTTAAAGGCTTCTAATGGTCGGACGAGTCGTTACGTTCAGGTACAGACACCCTCTTGCTCAAAGTCTTTGAGCTTTTGCTAGAAGTAAGACATGGGTTATTCCAGCGCTAGTAAGATGGCGTGATATTTGTTTTGGCCAGAAATTCATTTTTTTGTGGCTAATTTCACATGTTTTTGTCTTTTCATTTAATTCACTCTTATTTGAATAATATGACATATCACTAAATGATCAATAAAACTATTTATTTTTTTCTTCCCCCAACTTTATTACATTCTATCTGCATTCCCTATCTGATGTCTATTTATTAATTTCAAAAAAAATAAATGATTATGAGGGTGCACATTAATCATCTCGCTTCAATTAGTATATTGAATAATATCAAAATCAGTCCATTTATATTCAATATATTTAAATCCTCTCATTAATTTTATTTAACGAAAACTTCTTTGCTTCTCATTGAATCCATCTATAAAATGAAAAGTATTCAAAAGATATGGATAACTTAAAATCCAAATGTGCCTTAGACTTTCAATTCTTCTTCAGTATCCAAATATCCCTTAGACTTTCAATTCTTCTCCAGTTCTCTTTTTTAATATCACTAGTGTTAGTACCCATGCAATGTATGGTTAATATCAAAATATATTATAATGACCCGGACGTCGTTACATGGCTAAGGGCATAAAACATAAAAAACTGGCTAAGGATGAGATAGGGAGGTTGCGAAATAAACTAAGTATAGAATTGTGCATTTTTGAGTAGTTACTGCTCCGGGGGACTATTGCAGCAGTGGGATTCCCACTGCAGCGAGACTGTGGTAGAGGCCGGAGTCTCGCTATGGCGAAATTGGGGAGTAAACGTTTGGACCACCACAATGACCCTATGACCGCTGTAGTGGGTCTGTTACAGCGGAAAGGTAACCGCTGCAGTGGATGACGTGAATTAGAAAGTGAGTTTAAGTGGAAATTACGAGGTTTTCACCCTATTATTTTTCAAAACGTGATCAGGAGGTCTAGAGGATGGAAAAACTCTCCAAAGCGGTAACCTCTTCACCCAAGGTAAGATTTTCAATTCTCTATCTCTAAGATGAGTAGTTTTGATCCTAGAAGCTTTGTAGACCTCTAATGGTGGGAGTTTTGTAGAGGAAGAACCCTAGGTTGTTAACTAGGGCTGAATTGTAGGGTGATTAGGCGGTGAGTTGGGTTTATGTTGATAAGTTTTGTTCACTCCCCTAGAATCACGTGTTGGAAACAAGGATTACTCGGGGAATCGAATTAGAACCGAGTAGAATTGGGGCTTTACCTTTGAGAAACACTCCAAAGGGGAGGGTTTGATCTGTTAGACTCTAAATTAAAGGGTAATTAATGAATTATTCTTATGTTGTAGATTTCACGCATTCCGAAGCTTTGAGGAAAGGCAAGGCCCCTGCGGAGTAGTTAAATTGTTACCTTTCAAATCGAGGTAGGTTACAGTTTATAGGGATATACCTATATAGTAGCATATATATTATGCAATATTGATATACGATTGATCTTCGGACATTTACGTGCTATGTTAGTCTATTGTCGATAATTTATTACAAGAATGTGGTTATGATGTGATATTGAACTATGATGACTTGTTTAAAAGAGATTGTGGATATGATGTTGGAATTATTGTGCTGAATGTTTAGTAAAGTGATTATATCCTGTTAATGAGGGAGTTGTTAGTTGATAATAGCTTACTTGAGGAGTAGATTGTAACCTTTTGTATGTTGAGACGATGCACTTGATTTGTTCTTTTTATGAGAATGATGAATGATAGAATTTACATCCTAAAATGAGAGGCTCGAGCCGGAGGGATCATTCGGGAAAGTGAATAATATTATTTGAGTGGCTCGTGTCCGAGGGGAGTATCTGGACGAGCATATGAGTGGGAGCGGGTGCCATGCCGGCACAGTACATGAATTTCTAGAGTCCCCTGCAGGTCATGACTAGAAGGGCAAAAATAAGACCCTCTGGCCTGTGTGTACACTGAGTTGTGAATTGAGTGATAATGGGGACATGGCGAAGGCGTGTGCCCGACATTTCAACATGTTTTACTTTGTTTTTGTCGTACAGTAATTATGTGTGAGAACGAATGCAGAACGTGCTAAGTGGTTATTGGATAGTGCAGACTATGTGATGAAATTTGAAAATAAAAGACATGAATATGGTTGCTAGATGTATTTCGGTTATGCGTTTGTAAGTGTAGAGTTATTTTTCTTGGAACTAATTGTTGAATCCGTTTTGCGAATATGAGTTGTATCAATTTTGATCTAGACTTGTGTGATGTATGAATTTAATGCGAAGGGATGGTGAATTGTTGAAACTATAGGACTGTTGAGTTGATGAATGGATAAACTATTGAAGGAGCAGCTAAGTCGAGCTACTGCCTAAGGCAGTGCCGCTGCAGCAGAACTTCTTCCACCATAGCGAGACCGCTATAGAGGTCAAGTGAACGCTGCAGCGAGAGGCCTAATCCAGTGAGCAGGCCAACTGTTACCTGAGTAGAGCTAGTATTCATAAAGTAGCTTTGTACTTCTGTATGATGTTGTGGACTCATTTTATATCACTTTTTTTCTTGATTATTTTATTATGTAAGGTAGATAAATGATGCCTACCAGTACCGTGTTACGTACTGACCCTACCCCTGCATTCTTTTTTGAGTGTAGAGTTCAAATCCGACAGTTCTTCACGCCCTCACCTGTGAACCAATAGTTTCGGAGTTTGAGAAGGTGAGCAGATGAGGACGTAGTTCACTCTCCCATTTGAAGATGTCCTTCTCTTCCGAACACTTATTTTTATTTTTTTCTTAGTTTTTAAACATTTTAGAGTTGTAAACAGACGTCTTGTGCAATGACTTTCAGGTCTTAGGTATTATTTAGTAGTGTCGGTTTTAAGCGGTTGATTTATGTTGTGAAGTTTGTTTCAATATTTACAGTTAGCGTTTTACCTTTTTGCATGTCTCGTTTTGGGAATAGTATCGAGATTCGTTGGTTTGTCCACCGGGAGTTAGTGTGGGTGTCAATCACGGCCATTTAGATCGTGACACATATTATTATCATATGTATTTATAATATCACATTAAATTTAATTATTTTAATACTAAAATTATCATTTTTATTGAGGTTATTTTATTTCTCTTTGTAAGCTTATTCTAACATTTAAGCGTGACATATAAATTAAGGGCGGCTAAAGTAATTCTTAATAATTTTTTAAGATAGAAAATAAGGAAGCTTTAAAATCTAATTTTTACTCCTATATCAATTTTCTTTTATAAATATTATTTTTAATTATTACGCATTCTCATCTATATTAATATTATTTTTTAAATGATCCATATTATTATTACTCCAATTGTATTTCCTCTTTATACTAAATATAATTTTTTTTAATCTTTCTTAAATAAAAAAACTAACTATGCCCAGTTTAAAAATTTATACTTCAAATCAATTCAAAATATAAACACACTCAATTCAAATAGAAAATAAATACAGATTACTTTGATAAGATGTACTAATAATTCTGGTGATAATATTATATTTATTCTGCGCATAATTAAACTATATCGAAGTATTATCATAAATATTAACAAAGAAAATATTACTTTCTATCATCATTCTTATTCTTCTGTCTCTTGGAGATCATATTATTATATAAATGGGAAGTCAAAAAGTGAAAAATTGAATTACTAAATTATCCTTTAAATATTAAGACTAATTTACCCATTATGTGACCATTTTATCCTTAAAATGTCTTCTATAGTTGAATAGTTTCAGCTACATTGGAATAGGAGAAAACCTTTTATTTGTAGAGAAGTTATTGTAGGTAATCTTTTCATATTTCAACATTTATTTATTTAGATGATTGAGCTTCCATTAGATGTATTTTTTCTAATCTTTTCATGCTCTTTGTCACTTTATAAAAGCCCACAATCAGTCAAATCATTTTATCATTTTGTTCTTTTTTTTTTTTTCCCTTTGATCTCCATAAAAATCTACTCCTACTATTTGTCTTCCCGTTTGGCGTGGTTTGCTCAGGCAAAAGATAATACTATTTCCTTCTCTTTTGAACATGTTTGATTTCTGCTTACTGCTTGTTATCTAGGGGTTTATATTTACGTAATAATATGTAATTTTATTATTCTATTTATTTTGCAATTTATGTTAGTTTTACTTTTTTGTTTGTTAAAAAAATTTTATTTTTCTACATTTTAAATAATTTGATTTCCATCAACTAACAACAACAATGGTGTCAGATAAATTGAAATTAAAGAAGTACTTATAAATTTAGTCATAAGTATTTCAGTCATATGTTAGTTTTCTTGTCATTTGTATAACACGCAATATGAGATATTTTGCAAGTCCCACATCTTAATCGAGACTTTCTCAATTTTACCACAAATTCGAGCCATCTATTCAAATTATTAATAAGTCATTTTCCTTTAATCAGACACTATTTTGGTCTTTTTTTATAGCCATTATTTCATGCCTCTTTTAAAAAAAATTTCTTTTTTGGTCATTTGAATGAATAGTAGAAGCAAGCTATTTGATTTTTTTTAATTTTTTTTATTTGAATAAATAGTAGACGTAAGTTTTGAATGACTATCAGAGATAAACCAATTTTATTTTAATAGCACCTATAGCAAAATACAATCACATAAGAGCTTCATGCAAGCGCTTTAACCTAATCCAGTTATGCATTTGTTTAAAAAGTTGAGCAGTATCGTATAAAATTTTTCGCTTCTTTGATACAAGGCATTATGATTATTTTCAAGATAAATCTAAAATTATATATATTTTTTGTGGGTTTGATTTTACATTCAACTTTAAAGATTTTGAGTTTGTCTGTCTTTATGCTTCCCACCTTCAGACATGCATATAGATAATTATTTTATATTATTAAGTAATTTAATCATACCTATTTTCATTTGAAGTTGCATGTTTTTCTTTTAAAAAAATATTTCTCATTCATATAAGATGGAAAAATTTATTAGCATTACAGTTATATATTAGATGGAAAAAATGCATTAGCATTACACTTATATATTGTATTTGGATCTATTTTCTAATTAAATTATTGTTCAACTTTGTAGGTTCAGACATCTAATAAATTTACATAAGGAATCAAGTATTTCAAATTTTATACCTTATTTGTTTATTAATTTGAGTTTATAGATTTTCTCTTCAGTCTCATATATTACACTATCATATATACCATTTTATAAAGTTTGTGTTGATTCATATGGTCACACATGCAAATACGTGTTCAATTACTAGAAAAACATAAAGCAGGTCCTTTCTTTTGAGGAAAAAAATAGAAAATTCAAAAATGAAGATGTGAAAATCAAAGAAATATACTTGTAGCGCAAAAAATATAATGGATATTATTATGTATTCATCAATAAATTATCGTAATTTTTAGTCCGAGTGTCTTAATTTCTTTCTCTATATATTATATATTATTTTTTCTTTCTATTTTTATAATATTGATTACTTAACACTTGTTCTCTCATTTTTTTTTCACATATCTTTGAGATGAAGTACATGATTCTTATTTGTAATAGTAATTTTGCATTTCTTGTAAAAGATTTGAAATTGACCTTTTCTTTGAA
Source organism: Datura wrightii (assembly GCA_035772735.1). NCBI lineage: Eukaryota > Viridiplantae > Streptophyta > Magnoliopsida > Solanales > Solanaceae > Datura > Datura wrightii. The sequence continues at coordinate 16,464,764 of JASDFA010000019.1, read as the reverse complement.
TATTATATGTATATATATATTTTATTTTTTTTACTTCCAAAGAAAATGATTCTAGTGTTGATATATATGGAGAGTATTAAAGATAATGATAAAGGACCAATGATTGAACCTGAAGGATCAACCTCAGTAATTAATACATCAAGAATTTATTAACAATTTGATCCTTGTTACTTTTTCAATCGAAAACTAAAATTCAAAATTTTTTATCTAGTTCGAAAATTTTATTTTTCATTCTATTTTGAATTCAGTGTTTTAATCTAAAATTCATTAATCTCCCAGACTAATTCATAAAATTAGTTGATGTTACAAAAGATGGCTCTACTAATACTTCTGTGAAGCTTGCAATTGCAAAACTTCTCTTTTGATCAGAATACTATGATCTTTCAAATATGAAAAAAATAATTAAAATTTCGAAGAATCTAAAGTCACAGAAGTTAGTATTTATGTGATTTGGAAAACAAAATATGAAAACTTAATAATCAAATAAACAATACTGAACAGGAAAAATGATAAGATTTTGTTGAACTTCAATACACTAAAATTTCATAGTAGCCCAATCACTTTGTTAATGATTGTATTTATATGTATCAACAACTATTGGCAGTAACGAAAAAAAGGTGCAAAATAAAAGTGAAAACAAAGCGAAAGATGACGGACAAACGCTAAAATAAAGACAAAAATAAAAGAAGCCATTAAGAATATCTTGAAAGATTTAATATATTATTTCTTTGCAACAGAAGTTGTCCAAAATTGCAGAATCTACTCAAATGTAAATGAATATAAAAGTGTGAAGTTGCAAAAGTTGTGTAAGATGTATAATTTGAAGAGATTAAGTAGGGATGGAAAGAAGAGGAAAAAGTGGAGTAGCTCAAGAGTTAACCTAAAAGATTTTTGTCTTTCAACTCAAATTTAAATATTATTTTATCTTTCAATTCAAATTCACAGTTGTTCTATTAGTAAAGATCAGCCTCAACTTGTGTTTGTTGGCCTTATATTTCGGTTATTTGAATCGATAATAAAAATTTTCATGGTATACAATCTCAACTCATTTATTTTTTCTATGAACATATGAATAACATACCTATTCTCAGTTACGTGGATACGATCTCCCTACAAACAATCCAATATCTATATTATATCCATAATAGAGTTGTCAATATAAGTATTTATAATTTTAATAAGATGATACAAATATCTTTTCATCCTGCAATAACATCTCTATTGAAATTAAATTATCTGTCTTTTCGCGATCAGGAACCATTTATAATCGCATGACACGAACTTTCAAACATCATCACATTTTTATTCCGGATACATCACTAATAAAGTCAATCTTAATTGACTTTTTTTAAGAGTTTTTTGAAGGAAGTAATGGCTTCAAGGTAGTTTTTTTCCATATATATTGTATAATATGAACCATTCGTATTATATTGAACGGATCCTCCTAAATATATAATATTTCGTAGGAATCTTTTATATTAAAATAATTATAGCTATGGCGTGATTTTTTTCCTATATATATATCATATAATTTCTAATCAGATAATATTCTGCTGCTATATATCTAATTATAGAAAATATTATAATCTATATTATAAATAATTCAAATATATTACGTCATAAATAATGATTTTACAAAAAAATTTACAATCTTTTCATGTGTAGAAATACTCATTTCAAATATATTTAATAAATTGATGTTTTAACTATAATTATTAATTAAATTCAAGTATAGTTAATTGATTTTCACCACAATCAAGTGGCGTAACTTTTAGAAATCAAACTAATAATATATAAAATTCTTGATTGTGGTTTTTTGAGTTTAGAATGACTCTTGGTCACGTGATTTTTCTTTATATATATATCACATAATTGCTATTTAAATGTTCATTTTTCAGATATATATATAGATTCTTAGAGTCCTTTATATTTGTCACACAACATTTTTATGTATTGATGATGTCTCTAATTACATCCTAAAATTATGTATTGATGATGTATTTAATTATGTATTGATGACTTCAAAGTGTAAGTATTACGTCCTAAAATTATGTATTGATGATGTCTCTAATTATAGAAAATATTAGAATTTATATTTTAAAAATTTTATTAATTTTTTTTACACGTCTTAAATGCAATGTATTACGTCCTAAAATTATGTATTGATGATGTCTTTAATTATAGAAAATATTGTAATGTATATTAAAAACTATATTAACTTTCTTATAGCAGTATTTGATTTAAATTCAAATACATATATTCATTTTTCAGATATATATAAATTATCAGAACCCTTTATATTTGCTACACAAAATTTTTGAAATTATACTTAATTTAAATTAGTTAAATACAAATATTATATCCTAAAATTATGTGTTGCTGATGTATTATAGAAAATATTCTAATCTATATTATAAATTATATTAAATTTTTATTATAGTATCTGATTTAAATTCAAATACGTCATGTAATAATTAGCTCAAAGCAATAAATTTTCACAATTTTTTCTTATAGAGTAATACGAATTAAATGATTATAATTAGTTAATTGCAAGCACTACCTCCTAAAATTATGTGTTGCTGATATATTAAAGAAAATATTCTAATCTATATTATAAATTGTATTAATTTTTTTTACACATCACGCCATAATTAGTTCTAAGCAGCAAATTTTCACAATATTTCCTTGTACAGTAATACCAATATGTTACACCCCATAGAATGCTATCAGTTAGTAGGCATACGTGTGGATTGCGATATGAAAAGGAAGCTTGCCGTGTGTGAGAAAAACGTCGGAAGTCGGGTCAAGCGAGGTCAGGCCGCAAGGGCTAGGGCGACGCGCCAGCATCTTGGCGTCCTGGGCAGCGCGGCATGCTAGGCCCTTGCCGCCTTGAGAGGCGTAGTGCGCAGGGAGGTTGGCGTAATGGCCAGTGTAGCGCGCACCCCCTGCCAACCGACCTAACCTATATATAAGCCCCTCCCTTTTAATTTTAATTCATTTTCAAAGTTTGCTTCAGCCAGAGAAGGAAGAAAATGAATATTTCAATAGATTTTCATCCTATTACGCTATCAAACACGGTCCAAACTCAAATTAACTTCAGGTATCGAGTTATAAGCCTGCAACGAGAATTACTACGGAGTTATTTTCTCAAAATTCGCCTGGAAAATCGAAACCCACAAAGCAAAAGTTGTCAGAATTGCTCCAAATTGATTCCTAAGAGATCACAGGTTACAAGTAAGCATTTCTCCCTTCTGAACTCTCGGAAAATTATAGTTTTTTGGTCGTGTTTTATGTGATTGAATTATAATTGCTATTAGTATTAAAAGTTTCCAATTTTTCCGAGTTAGTATTAAAATTAGACCCATTCTTTCAGTATAAAAGTTACAGTTGGGAAGAGATGTTGAATATGAGTTGAAACCCGACGGTTATTTGGGAAAACAACAATCAAGGTATGTAAGGCTTATCCCTTAGGCAAGTTATTCTCGTCGTATAGCGATACGACTTATGCCTCTAAAGCAAGACCATAATTTTGTATATTGTAATTAGCTGATGCCAGTATATAACGAGTATATACACATACGTGTTACGACTAACTGTTATCAGTAGATTGTGATTAGACTTATTGTGGTCAGCTGGTTCTATAGATTATGAATATATGTATGTTGTGGTTAGCTGCTAGAACACGTACATAGATTGTATTGCAGTATCCTTCGTCAGGAAAGAACAGGCTAAGTGTGATAACCGCAGGAAGTGTTACCGAAACTCTTCTATCCTCTAGTCCGTTGGATTAGTAGAATTGTATGTTTTACTGCCAGACCTAGATCTTAGAAGCTTGTGGATAGTTATTGGGCCTGAGTTAGTAAGTTGAATTGCATAGGTGCAGCTAGGTGATATAACTACCAGCTCGGCACCTGTGTAGCCAGGAAAGCATGCCTAGAGGCCATTGACGTACCCTTACGCCCCAGGGACAGAAATTTAGATAGGATGACCATATTTTAGAGTCAGCGACACTAGGGTTGTCTAGTAAATTGAGTGACAGTCTGCCCTCTAGTTAGCTCCTATCGGTGAGTATTGGTTCCAGTTGACTTAGTATTCTTCATGCAGGTCACCAGAAAGCCAGACCAGTCATGTAGGTCAAATAGACTCATGGGTACCCTAAGGAAGGGCACCTTATTAGCAGTTAGAGGCAAGGCCAACTCCCCAGCCTGTCCCTATAAGATGTTTAGGTACAGATTTTCGTGAGTAACTAGACTTAAATAAACTTATCTATAAGATTAGGAATTGCCCAGCAGAATCATATAAGATCTGAACAGACCAAGTTGAAGTCTAAGGGACTAGAACCATGTTAGTACAGTATCACCTCTGGGCTAAGCACCATTGTCAGCTACCCGGGAGAGATTGGGGGCTGACTGCTCAGGAGTATATCCGACCAGTAGCAGCCTTACAGTCATTCTAAGCAAAGGAACAAAGTGATTAGTCATCTGCGACCCCACAGTTGCCTATGAGTTATAATTGTCTGAGCAGGACCTCCAAAGTATTATTAGGTCACTCCAAACCTCGCCCTATCTGGTTCAGACCGTTAGAGATTATGATCACTATCAGGATCCTCTAATCAGGTAAAGGTGCATGGGGTGTACCTGGTAGCAGCCATACAGATTATTCTAGGGGCAAGAAGCAACCACGTTAGCCCCTGAAATCCAGATACGCCTTTCGAGTGGCTAGGTTGAGACTTTAGTATAGCGCCTCGGCTGGGGTTGCCCTCACTTAAGAGCCTTCCATGACCATCCCAGGTTTACTAGCTATGTCGTCGCCCACCAGGGGCTAGATGTCGTCGCTCCAAGGAGCGGTATGCCATCAACGAGGGACGAAGATGAGGTCCGAGGACCTTATACAATTCATTCCAGGGCTGGACTATGTTATGTCGTATCGGCACCACATCCCCGTCGAGCCTGGTGCTCGGGGTGCAGATATCAGGAGTCCATCGGACTCAAACACAGCTATAGATCAGGAGTCGAATGGGCTCAGTTGCGACCCAGAAGACTGGTAGGTTGTCTATAGCACCAGTAGAGTTATAGAAACCTGGTTAGGGGTATATAGACTGAAGAGTGCTCGCCACGGCTTATGGGGGCCCGAGCAGGTTAGTCTGTGTTGATTTTACCTTCTAGGCTTATGCGGGCCAGGTTAGGTTCTTGTTTGCATCCTTTTCTACTAGCTATAGCTTATGAATATATGATTGTGCAGTCGTAGCTCATGTACGTGTAGTGTTTTTTTAGATGCAGATTACGAATAAGCCATCTTATAGGTTAAGTCATTTGCCCCTCTTTTCTACTTACTTTCAGTTTTTAACAGTTTTCATTCAGCTTTTATGACTGCCTTACATATTCGGTACATATTGTACTGACGCTCAATTATGGGGCGCTGCATTACTTGCTTGCAGGTTTAGACAGACAGAGTTTAGGGTCTTCAGTAGCAGTTGTTCAAAATCCGCAGTTGGGCTAGCTCCTTTTATTCAGAGTTGTCAGGTTGTAGAGATTTCAGTATTCAGTTGTATAGCATTTTGGGTAGGTCGAGGCCCTGTCCCGACCACTATCTGTAATTCTTAGATGCTTGCAGACTACAATCAATTAGTCATATGTTGGTCGTGGGGGGCCTTAATCAGTTTTGCTTCGTATGTTGGTCGTGTGGGGCCTAGTATAGTAGCTTGTCTTTATTGTTATTATAACTAGACAACATGGTGGTCTTGTTGGCCCGCATAGGATCCCTTTTATTGCCTGTTGTTGGATAGTTGTTTTTATTTACAGGTGGCTATATGGCTTTGTCGGTCGGAGGCTGTGTTTACAACTGAGATATAGCTCGTTGTTTTCTTGAATTGAGTTGCAGACATGCACCAGACGTGCATAAGCCAGCCAGATCAGTCAGACCCCAGTGTAGCACTAGGTTCCTGTCATGCCTCCCCAGGTGGGGCATGACAAACTTGGTATCAGAGCAGTTCGTATCCTAGGGAGTCTGCAAGTTGTGTCTAGGAGAGTTTTGTTTATAAATATGTTGTGCACCACATCCTATAAGCAGGAGGCTACAAGGCATGATAGTATGGTTACCCCTCCTTCTTCTCAGATCATGCTATAGAGCGGAGTTGTATAGGGTTGAGCCCCTATACTTTCATTGTTGTGTCTGTCTAGGATAACGTTCAATATAAGACAGACTCCATTCAGTCGCAAGATGACTACAACAGCAGGAGGAGGTACTAGTGAAGTGCTACAGTTAGGGGGACAATTAGCCTAGGGACAGAAGTGGGTGTCTTATAATCTCCCCAGCATCCTTCCAGGATACCAGAAATCTCATGAGATAATAGATGTGGCAGCACCGTCCCCAGTTCTCCTACAGCCTCAAAATGGGAGGTCCGGAGCATGGTATGTGCATATGAGTTAGCCTACTGAGTAACCGTCCAGAATTAGACAGGGACGACAAGTAGCGTCGGATTACCCGGAATACACAAAGGATCGTGCAAGTACAATAGAAAGTGTGGGTAGCAGTGCCATGTTACCTAAAATAAAGAGTAAAGGGGGAATACAATTGTTGACTTCGAAAAGGATTAGAAAGTGGTTAAGACCCCTAATGTTTACAAAGTTATCTAGACCCTTACGATAGTAAACCAAGAGGGCAGACAAGATTGCCAGTAGCACTCAAGTGCGGGTGAGAGAGTCCATCAGCAATAGGACCCCATCAATAGTAAGGTTCAGGACAGAAATAGGCTGACTTCGATGCCGCATGCTAATGATAGTAGAGCATATCTACAAGATAATGGTTATGGCCTTAGTTTGTTATACTGAAGGACAGAGGGACTATATGAACAAAATAGGCCCGAGTGCGAGGCAAAAGGAATACAGGTCGGTAGACCTGGTCAGTAACATCCTTGACAGTAGGGGGTAGAAGGCACGAACCCCAGAGCTCAGTCTATGAAAGGAAAGGAGAAAGGCATAAGTATTTAACTCTGGAGGGAACAGAATCATCTCCAGGATAAAAGTAAATTGACAGAGCATAGGGCCACCACTAGATGTCGAGAAGTAAGCATCGGGCTGATGTTTAAGAGACAGTCAGATTGTAACTTGGAATGCTACAATACCACCACCAGTACAACCTAGAGACAAGGTTCAACAGGGAGTTATTGGCCTTTGAGGTAATAAGGCATGGAATCATGAGGCCCAGAGGTCAACTCTGCATTCCAAATGTGGCAGGTTTCCGTTAGTAAAGTATAGTAAGGTATAGTTTTTTTGTTATCCCCCTCCATTTAGGGTTGGACACAAACGCACCAAGTTGTAAGAAAAGACCAAAAAGAGGAAAGTCTTATTGAATCATAGTACACAACTTCAATGTCCAGCCAAGAAAGGTCAGACAGTAAGAATCGAGCAGGTCAACTCAGGAAATGGTCGTGCCTGCAAAAAGAGTGGGGAATAATCAGGGTAAATTGACCTCATTTGAGTTAGTATAGAAAGGCTAATGAGATCAATTCGTGTCTCTCCAGATGGAATTATATTGTAGATAAAGCTTATTTCGAGTTAGATGTTTAAGAAGTAGTTGGGATTGTGTGGAGTCCAAGTACCTAATAAAGTCTGATAGAGAAGTGTAATTTACAACTAAGTTTTAGAAGAGGCATCAGAGTAGATTGAGACATATGCCAACTTAATTACAACCTCTCATATCCAAACAAATGGCTAAGTAGAGCACGCAGCTCAGACGCGGCAGGTCTATTATGAGTGGAAATGGAGGTTCCGTAAAGGATGACTTAAAGCAGGTAAATTAGAGGTAGTTGGACTAGGGCATGTTATATTAGTCAGCTGGGAAGAGTTAAACTTACCAAAAAAAAAGGGGTACCGACAACCCAGGGTCATCCGAAGTCTTACCCTAATGTATGGCGTAGGCAACTAAGGATTGAAGCAGTGGTTGGACATTTTTGAAGATCAACAGCACAAGGCATTACGAGATTGGGTTTAAAAAAAGGGGCAAGCTTAGCTTTAGATTCATTTGCCCGCATCATATCCTCCGGAGGATACGCGAGATGGCATATGAGCTAGAATTGCCTCCAGAGCTAGAACTTGTCCATTCAACTTTCACGTGTCAATGTTGCAAAAAGGGCATAGGTGACCCATCCCGTGTTGTTCAAGTTGAGGACGTACAGGTTACTGAGAAACTAGCCTACGAAGAGGTTCCAGTTACCGTACTAGATCGGCAGGTTCGCATGTTAAGGACTACGGATGTGGTCTCTGTTAAAGTACTGTAGAGAAACAGGAATAAAGAAAAGATGACCTAGAAAGCTGAGGATGACATGAGATCTAAATATCCTCACTTGTTCTAGAAATGATTCAGATTATATGGTTCAGGTGATGTTATTACTCAGTTGTTATTTCATTGCTTATGTTATCAGTACTGTTCAGCTGGTTACCTCTTTATGATGAAATAGTTGTCCATAGCGTCCTGTGGGGTGCTTATATTAGATTTTTTGGCGTTTCAGGTTTCTGGATAGTCCATATTACAAAGGAGGTGCTGCCAAAATTTTTATAAATATTACTCAAAAGAGTTAACTCTTTTAAGGCCTGAAGTTGGCATTCGAGGATGAATATTCCTAAGAGGGGAGGATGTTACACCCCATAGAATGCTATCGATTAGTAGGCATATGCGTGGATTGCGATACAGAAAGGAAGCTTGACGCGTGTGAGAAAAACCTCGAAAGTCGGATCAAGCAAGGTCAGGCGGCAAGGGCCAGCGCGACGCACCAGCACCCTAGCGCCCTGGGCAGCGTGGCGCACCAGCCCCTTGCCGCCTTGAGAGGTGTGGTGCGCAGGGAGGTTGGTGCGATGGCTAGTGCGGCGCATACCCCCTGCTAATCGACCTTACCTATATATAAGCCCCTCCCTTTTAATTTCAAATCATTTTCAAAGTTTTCTTCGGCCGGAGAAGGAAGAAAATGAAGATTTCAATTGATTTTTGTCCGATTACGCTATCAAACACGGTCCAAACTCAAATTAACTTCAGATATCGAGTTATCAGCCTGTAGGGAGCATTACTACGGAGTTATTTTTCAAAAATTTGCCAGGAAAATCAGAACCCCGCAGAGCAAAAATTATCAGAATTGCTCCAAATTGATTCCTAAGCAATCACAGGCTTCAAGTAAGCATTTCTCCCTTTTGAAATATCTGGAAATTATAGGTTTTCGGTCGTGTTTTATGTGACTGAATTATACTTGCTATTAGTATTAAAAGTTTTCGATTTTGGTGAGTTAGTATTAAAATTAGACCCATTCTTTCACTATTAAAGTTACAGTTGGGAAGAGATGTTGAATACGAGTTGAAACCCGATGGCTATTTGGGAAACTGCAATCGAGGTATGTAAGGCTTATCCCTTCGATAAGTTATTCTCGTCGTATAGCGATACGACTTATGCCTCTGAAGCAAGACCATAATTCTGTATATTATAATTAGCTGATGCAGATAACGAGTATATACACATACGTGTTACGGCTAGCTGTTATCAGTAGATTGTGATTAGACTTGTTGTGGTCAACTGTTTCTGTAGACTATGAATATATGTATGTTGTGGTTAGCTACTAGAACGCGTACATAAATTGTATTGCAGTATCCCTCATCGGGAAAGAACAAGCTAGGTGTGACAACCGTAGGAAGCGTTACCGAAACTCTTCTATCCTTCCATCCATTGGGTTACTAGAATTGTATGTTTTACTACCACGCCTAGATCTTAGAAGCTTGTGGATAGTTATTGGGTCTGGGTTAGTAAGTTGTACAACATAGGCGCAGCTAGGCGATATAACTATCAGTTTGGCGTCTGTGTAGCCAGGAAAGCATGCCTAGAGGCCATTGGCCTACTCTTACGCCCTAGGGCCAGGAATTTAGATAGGATTACCATATTTAGAGTCAGCGCACTAGGGTTGTCTAGTGAACTGAGTGACAGCCTGCCCTCTAGTTAGCTACTATTAGTGAGTGTTGGTTCCAGTTGACTTAGTATTCGTCATGCAGGTCACCAGAAAGCCAGACTAGTCGTGCAGGTCAAATAGACTCGGGGGTACCCTAAGGAAGGGAACCTTATTAGCAGTTAGAGGCAACGCTAATGCCCCAGCCTATCCCTATAAGATGTTCAGGTACAAATTGTCGTGAGTGGCTAGACTTAAACAAACTTATCTACAAGACTACGAATTGCCCAGAAGAGTCATATAAGATCTGAACAGACCAAGTTGAAGTCTAAGGGACTAGAACCATGTTAGTATAGTATCACCTCTGGGCTAAGCACCGTTGTCAGTAGCCCGGGGGAGATTGGGGGCTGACTGCTCAGGAGTATATCCGACCAATAGCAGCCTTATAGTCATTCCAAGTAGAGGAACCAAGTGATTAGTCATCTGTGACCCCACAGTTGCCTATGAGTTATAATTGTCTAAGCAGGACCTCCAGAGTATTGATAGGTCACTCCAAACCTCGCCCTATCTGGTCCAAATCGTTAGAGATTATGATCACTATTAGTATCCTCTAATCAGGTAAAGGTGCATGGGGTGTACCTGCTAGCAGCCATACAGATTATTCTCAGGGCGAGCAACAGTTATGTTAGGCCCAGAAGGACAGATACGCCTTTCGAGTGTCTAGGTTGAGACTTTAGTATAGCGCCTCAGGTAGGGTTGCCCTCACTTAGGAGCCTTCCATGGCCACCCTAGGATTACTAGCTATGTCATCGCCCACCGGGGGCTAGATGACGTCGCTCTAAGGAGCGGTATGCCGTCCGCGAGCGATGAAGATGAGGTTTGAGGACCTTATACATTCCATTCCATGGCTAGACTATGTTATTGCCGTATCGACACCACACCCCCATCGAGCTTGGTGCCCGGGTTCAGATATCAGGAGTCTACCAGACTTAGACACAACTATAGATCAGGAGCCGAGTGGGCTCAGTTGCAGACCTAGGGGAATGGTAGGTTGGCTATAGCACCAGTAGAGTCATAGAAACCTGGTTAGGGGTATATAGACTGAAGAGTACTTGTCAGGGCTTATAGGGGCCCGAGGGGGTTAGTCTGTGTTGATTTTACCTTCCAGGCTTATGTGGGCCAGGTTAGGTTCTTGTTTGTATCCTTGTCTGCAAGCTATAGCTTATGAATATATGATTGTGCAGTCGTAGCTCATATACGTGTAGTATTTTGTTAGATGCAGATTATGAATAAGTCAGTTTACAGGTTAAGTCTTCTGCCGCTCTTTTCTACTTACTTTCAGTTTTTAGCAGTTTCCATTTAGCTTTTATGACTGGCTTATATATCCGGTACATATTGTACTAACACCCAATCATGGGACGCTGCATTACTTGCTTGCAGGTTTAGACAGACAGAGTTCAGGGTCTTCAGTAGCAGCTGTTCAGAATCCACAGTTGGGCCAGCTCCTTTCATTCGGAGTTACCAGGTTGTAGAGATTTCAGTATTCAGTTGTATAGCATTTTGGGTAGGCCGGGGCCTTGTCCCGACCACTATTTGTAATTCTTAGAGGCTTGTAGACTTCAGTCGTCAGTCAGTTAGTTGTATGTTGCCCGTGTGGGGCCTAGTATAGTAGCTTCTCTTCATTTCTGTTATAACTAGACAACATGCTGGTCTTTTCGGTCCACATAGAATCCCTTTTATTGCCTTTTATGGATAGTTGTTTTTATTTACAGGTGGCTATACAGCCTTGTCCGCTGGAGGTTGTGTTTACAACCGAGATATATCTCATTGTTTTCTTGAATTGAGTCGCAGGCATGCACCAGACGTGCATAAGCCAGTCAAGTCAGTCTGACCCCTTGGGGCACTAGGTTCCAGTCATGCCTCCCAAGTTGAGGCGTGACATAATTAAATGTTTGTAATTAGTCAAATGCAAGTATTACGTCCTAAAATTATGTGTTGTTGATGTATTATAAGAAATATTCTAATCTATATATTATAAATTATATTAACTTTTTAATAATAATATCTGATTTAAATTCAAATATATCATGTCATAATTAGTGACTTTGCAATAAATTTTCAAAATCTTTCCTTATCTAACAATACTAATTAATTAATTATAAGTAGTTAAATGTGAGTATTACGTTTTAAAATTTTGCGTAACTTTAATAATCGAATTAATAATCTTAGTTAATATTTATATTTCATTATAATATAATAATTTAAAATACTTTCTTCTCGTAAAAATGTCAAGTGGCTAGTTCTCAATAGGCCACTTGACTTAACTTCATGCTTCACTACCCTCCTTTTAATAATATTTAGATTAGGTAATAATTATTTTTAAAAAATTATCAAATCTTCAATATTTTGTATAATAAAGTATTTTTGATATGATGAATTTATATGAGTTTTCTTATGTTAGCTTAATAGAATATCATGTTATGTTAAAACTGTGTTATGTATGTAAAATGTTAGCTCTTTTGTTAGTAATCATGATTACACTTTTTTTTAATGGTAATGTTTAAATTTGTGTTAGATATATCGTAATTTTAACTGATAATTAAGTTAGCATGTTATATGTGAAAGTTTGAGATGATCCATGACCGGAGCAATTCATTATACTGTTTCTCACTTAAATTCTTTTGCCATTTGTTTCAATCTCTCGTTTGTTAACTTTTATATTTCACCACTCCTCTTTATTTTTTTGGATAATTATTTGTTTAATTTATTGGGTTAGTGATAGAAAAAATATAATGAAATAATAGTAGAAATTATGTGAAGAAGAAATAATTTATTATAAAAAAAAAATTAAGAGGAAAAAAAAGAGTATTTAAAAATGAGAGTCGTTTTTTAATTCTTTGGAGTTAAGTGAAAATTAAGGACAGAAACAAAGAAATATGAAAAGAAAAGAGAAGATAAATAAGTAAAAGAGAAGGAAAAACAAGAAATGTGTAGGGAGGGAGAAAAAAGTAATTTTAAAACTAAATAAGAAAATATTTATGATCCTATAAGTAGAATAAAGAGAAACTATATAAAGAAAGCAAAGGTTCAAAAAACAAAAAACAAAAAACAAAAAAAAAAAAAAAGCGATAAGAGAGAGAGAGGGAAAATAATAGATAAAGAAGAAACTAATGAAGAATCAAGAGAAAGTAACAACGACGAATAACTGAGGGGATTAGAGAATGAGAACATAAAAAAATAAGAACCAACAGAAAGAATATTTTGAAAAAAAAAAAGCAGGGAAAGAAATTAAATATACTATTCATTCGTTTCTTTATTTTATTTTTATATGTTTTACTTTATTTTACTAGAAGAAAATTTAGGGAAAAACTAAATATTTATATTTCGTTTTATATGGATATCATTGAAAAATATGATTGTCTCTTTTATCTCCAAGGGAATGCAAAGAGGTTCACTAGTTCATTATATGAAATAAATCGTACAATTTTATAAATAATGCTTTCTTTTCTTATGTTTATATGATAAGAAGTGAAAAAAGAAGTATTATATTGTAGATAAAATAGAATATTATATAACAATAATAATATATTCATTATAATTTCATAATGTGGGGTTTGAAAAGGATAGAAATGCAAATTTTATTTCTACCTCAGATACATAGAGATTATTTTCGATAGACCATTGGCTTAAGGATAGACAAATTAAAATAAAAAAGAATATTATATTGTGTTTATATCTTAATGTTAGTGTAGTAAAAGAGAAAATTGAAATTAAAAAAAATAGTCTAAGAGGGTATTTGGCTAAACTTATAAATTGGTCAAACTGGTTTATAAATACTTTTTAGCTTATCTACGTGTTTGGTTAACAATGAAGTGCTTATAAGTGTTGTGCTTGTAAGCGAAAATCATAAGCACTTTTGATTTAATCAAATAGTTTACTGATTTATTCTTAATATATTTTTTAATTCTCAAAATATTTGTTCCAAAACAAAACTTCTAACTTCCTTTTCGCTGCATATTCCTCATTCGTTTTTTTATTTGCACGAAAGTATTTGAATTTAAATTTTTTTTTACAAAAAAAAATATTAAGAATATTTAGTCATTCTAATAAAAGAATAGTTTATCAACACTATTTATCAAACACATAAATTGTTTGTTAATAAATTTAAAACTTCTATTCAAAAATGTAATTGCTTATTTACAAAATCAGCTTAAGCACTTAGGAATGCTTTTTAGCACTTTAAACTTATTACCTATTTACAATAGACTAATCCAAACAGACTCTAATTCTCCAACTTATTCACTATATAAAAAAAAAGAGTAGTTTTATGTTTGAAGAAAGTGTTCTTATTGGTGGAGCTTTGAGCTTTTCAATTAGTCTAAAGTTATTTGAGTCATATGAAGTTGTCGGATATTGTATTTTAGAGGAGATAAGTCAAAAGTTATGTTATTAAATTGGTGAAGATTATACCACAAGGAGCTTAAATTTACTTTAAAAAAATACGAGATATCCGTACTTTTATTTTTACTAGTTTTCGACACATGCTTTGCACGTGAATTTCATGTTAATTTTTTAAATTGAATATTAGAATAAGTATGTGATGAGTTAAACACTATTTAAAAAATAAAAAAATACAAGCTCAAACTAATGAACAAAGAGCCTATGCAATCAATATTTATTGTTAATGTAAAATACAATTTGACTGAAAAAAATATTATCACATAGAGTTGAAAGGATATCCTTTATTATTTTCAAGGGATAAAGTAATGCTTCTTTACCAATTCTATTTTTTATTAATTCGGTCACTATCAATAGTGTATAGTATACAATCATCAAATTGGTATTACATTTTCTTATATAGTTCTTATCATATTTCAAGTTTTCAATAACACATAGTTTTAACGTAAATACGTGCAATAGTGGTTATAGTTACAAAAATTTTACGTCTTAAAGTTTGTGTTTGTTATGAAATGACAATAGTTATTTGTAGAAGTTGTACATAAATTCAATTAATATATGTCTTCATAAGAATGACTAGAAGATCATTATTAATTTCACGGGGTACGTGTGACATAAGTAATAGATATTGTTGTTAGAGATAAATAGCAATATTAATGATATAAAATAACTTTAATAATGTATATAAATCATAATGATATGGATAGGTATTCTTTATCTTGTTCAAATAAATCCATATATGAATTTGACAAAATAATATTAGTTTCACCAAATACAAGTACAACTTAAATATATTAACTCTATCAGCTACCATTAATATAACTTTTCACTATAAAACTATATAAATCTTATCAATCTCATGATAATAATCTAGGTAACCTGTTAGGAGTGTAAAAAATACTTAAAGCTTGATAACAAAATTTCAATCTAACCGTACTAAATAAAAAGAAAAAAAATCAAAATCCTTCTACACAAATAATATCATTCTTACAAAATGAAGAAATAGCTAATTATGCCTTTGATATGAAAAACCTTTTGTGATCATGTTTGTTTTTCTTTTTGTTATTTTCTGCACAAATTTTTTTAATTTCTTATTTATAAAAATAATCTTGGAAGGTGTGTCATATAAGATGATGATAACAATTCAAAAAATAATTAAAAGAGAAAATGAAAAAAGTGTACAAAAACATCATACCTTAAATTGTTGCATGCAAAAGGTGGTAAGAGAAGAAAATTAAAATAGAGAATGATTTGACAAAAGATAAAAAGATATAATTGAATAACTTGAATATTTTATGCAATTTATTGAATTTGATAAAGAAAATCAAAAGTTATTTAACGGATGGAAGTTAAAAGAAGCACAGAAAATGAGAAAGAAATAGAAAACTAATAATTTGTGCAGTTACAAATTTTAATGCCTACAATATATTCATAACCTCACGACTTAAAGTTATTTAAATTGTTACTTATAACACAGACTTAATTTGCATATTTGGTTATGTAATGAGAGAGGTTTTGCTTATTTTGGTCAAGGGTAAAATGATATATCAATTTTTAAAGAGTGTTTAATAATTTAATTTTTAACTAAATAAGCATATAATAAAATATAACTAAGATACAAAAGGGTAATAAAAATTGAATATCTTTGGTTATGGTGTAGTCTTCACAAAAGAAGTTTGTGTTTTGAGATAAAAATATCGCTAAAAACTGTAATTCGGACAAAAATAAAACTCACTAAAAGACAATCAACTCGAAGTTTATCCAATAAAACTAATCATATCAAACTTCATACCATCCAATAGTGTAGTTGTGCTCACATGATAATTTTTCTACTATTATAACATAATAACTACATATTTATACAAAACCCAAAATTTTAAGTAAATTCCTAAAGAAATAATGTTATAATTAATCCAAAAACTAAAACAAAGGTCAAAGAAGGCAACGTAAAGCATAAAATGAATTAGAACCAAAAGAAAGCCCACATGATGAAAGCATATATAATATTATTCAATGAATTAGAAAACTAATCGTAGAACTTAACTCATATGTTCTTTTGATATACAAAGTCTTTGTTTGGTTGTGCACATAAATTGAATTTGTTAAGAGCAAAAATAATATTTAGAAAGCCTAACTATCAAATAAGAGGACGTCTTATAATGAAACTTACAACGAAACAAAACGTAATAAAGTTAGTTGCAGAAAAGGGTGAATATAGACTCATAAAATCTATAGCAATGACCATCCAGATATGCTCACATTTCAAGAATATTTGCTTCCTATTGGCTATCGGAAACACTGCACTATATTACCAGTAGCAAAGTAGAAAATACAAGTCCACTATTTAAGCCCAGTCTTTTTCCATTTTAATGACTAATCAAATTTTCATTCCTTAATCCTATCGATCCACTTTAATGACAAATAAGATTATGTGTAGGCCCGGGCAAAGAGCCGAGCCAGCTCGGAGCTCGGCTCGTTTTGAAAAAAAACTCGGTTTGGCTCAGCTCAATTTCAATTAAATTTTGGCTCGACTCGGCTCGGCTCGGCTCGTATCGATAAAAGCTCGATCAAGCTCAACTCGGTCAAAGCTCGGGCTCGATTGAGCTGGCTCGGTTGGCTCGATTTAAGAAATAATATCCTTTCATTAAGCTCAATTACGAAGTACATTAGAAAATTAACTTAACATATTATATGAATTTAACATTATATAATTAATATTTATCTAATGTTAGAAAAATTTTAACCACAATGCAACTTTAGCCTACTATATCAGTATGAGTGTTCATAGTTCGATTTGGATTGATTTTTATTATAATCAAAATCAAATTAAATTTTCAATTATTAAAATCAAGTCAAATCAAACATAATATATATTCATCGATTTAGTTGTTGTCAAATGTGGTTATATTTTTTTCAATTTTTTAAAAAATCTAATATTATTCGTCTCTTTATTTTTCTTCCTACAATTACAAAAAAATTTATTTGTCAACTTATAATCCTTTGATATCCTTTTATTAAGATGAGTATAATTTCTTTGAATTATTGAGAAAATGTCTTGAGATCTATAAGTATTAATTAGGTATAAAATTTACAAAAAATATAAAAAATTCTAGATAAAAAAGAGCCGGCTCGACTCGGCTCGGGCATGGCCAAAATGTAGAAAAGCTCGATTAAGTTCGGCTCAACTCGACTCGACTCGACTCGACTCAGTACTATGTAAAGCTCGGCTCGACTCGACTTGGTATACACTTAGCTCGGTTAGACTCTGCTCGGGCTCGGCTCGCTCGGCTTGATGCCAGACCTAATTATACGTACACAAATACTCAAATTCTGAATATTTTAGTATTTGAGATTTAGGGTAATAGTTCTAAAAAATTAATTTCATTAGCTCAAGGTGTTAAGTAGTTTTACCTTGGCTTGATTGGATAATCAAAGGACATGGGACGTTTTGATTTCTAAATTTAATTGAACGATTCTTGCAAAATTCATTGGCTTCGGCTGAAAATGGAAAACTCAACCATTAATTTCACAGAACATGAAGAATTTGAAAAGGCTTAAAAGTTTGAAACTAACTAATAGCCTATTTGATCAAACTTCTCAAATCAGCTTATTTTGAGAAGTGCTTATCAAAAAAATACTTTTGGTGAGGAGCAGTTTATGCTTGACCAATAAATTTAAAAACACTTTTGAGCAACAATTAGAGTTTGACCAAGCCTTTGAAAAGTGATTCTAAGTGTATTTTTCACAAAAGTGCTTTTCAAATAAGTGTTTTCAGGGAGAAACTACTTTTTTTAACTTCTAAAAAACAACTTTTGTTACTCCCTAAAAACACTTGTTTTCTCTCAAAAGTTTGGCCAAACACCTCATTTTTTTAAAAATAATTGCTTTTTAAAAAAAATAAACACTTTTTACCTTTCAAAAGTTTGGCCAAATAGACTATAAATAGGGTACACAAAGAGACCCAAAAAAACAAAGGTTCTTGGTCATTAATTAATTAATAAGATTTATTGATTATTTAAATATTTAGTCAATCAATATTTGAAGGATATTTTTATAATTCAACTTTTAACTACGGGTTTTCCCACCTATAAAACATAATTGATATGGATGATCCTTTATTATTTTTGTAACTGTAACAAATGATCTGCTTATTTCCATTGGGGATTAACCCATCCATACGTTAACAACTAACAAATTTTTTTTTGGAGAAAGATCAAAAGTACACTAATTTGGCTGAATAAAAAGAATCATTAGTACTCCAAGTCAAAGAATTAAGATGATTTTAAGTTTAAGCTCAAAGATAAAAGTTTATTTTGTAGCTTTTCTAATTTATTTTATATCATGATTTTTTTAAAAATTCTTCTTCTCCCGTCAAACTGTGCCAGAAAGATGGGAATAGAATTGAGAGTGTAGCATTAACTAATGTGCCGCGAAGCAGGGGAAAAATGTTCCAAGTCCATGAAAAATATCTGTAGTATAGGTCATGGCCACCCAATATATACTGTTCTCTATTCCCCGTTGAAACCCTCTTTACCTTGAACTCCTCGTTCTTCTCCTTTCTCCATTCCCTCTTTCTCCGCAGCGACTTGTAAGGCGAGTAGAACGCAGGTAACGTAGCTTTATAGCTAGAATATCTCTCTGTAGCATATCTGTGGATGGTCTGAGAATCGGAGATTTTGACCATATATGTATATATTTTTTTGGTTCTCTCTTATCACTTTTTTCTGCTTAGATCTGTTAAATGTAGCGGTTATTAAGTATTTTACTTTTTGCGAGGTTCGTTTTATTATGAGTAGTCTGTTTTCTGTAAATTTTGTGTTTTCTAAATAGATCTGTATGTAAGTTTATTGGTAATGGATTGCAGGTTTATGGATCTACGGTTTTGTCGATCTGATTTTTAGTTGTAGGAGACACTGCTTAATCGATGTCTCTGTAGATCTAGTCAACGAGTAGTGTGGTTTTTGATTCATTTGTTCTATGTAATTTATGGTTATGTTGTCTCATTTAAAATCTCGAATTCAATTACTGAAGTATATACTGTAGCTAGGAGCATTTGATAAAGTAAGAGAAGTAACTGTTGGCGTTTATTTGTTCTTGAAAAAAACTGTACACACACTGCTGATCTGGTCAACGTACACACACTGCTGATCTGATCAACGCTTAGAGTAGGCTGGTGTCTTTGTTATTTAGTTTAAGGTTATGTGGAGTATGTACAACTGCTAGTTGCATTTGGTAAAGTTAATAAAATGAGGTTTGGCATTTGTTTGTCCTTGAACAAGCTGTACACATTTTATGTCAAGATGTTCAGCTGCTTTCCTGAGGACATCAGGTTTTAACTATTCTTTCTTAAGATTATATATTGACAAATGATTTGGAATTTGTGTTTAAAAGTTATGTTGTCAGACTGGTGATTTGGTTCATGTATTGTATGCACAAGTTCATAATATGTAGATTTGATCAAATCATTTAATAATTGTGGTTATCCTTCAGTACTCTACCTGTAAATGAGCTTTACTACGAATCTTCGTATGGGTTGGGCCAGTCACTGCTCAGTGTGTATTGAAGAGACCCACATTATTTGCTGTTGTAAGATCAATCATTTGTTCTTTTTACTGTAAAAGAAAAGCTATTTTCTCTGTCCCATTTTATATGAGGTTATATGAATGGATAGAAAGTTAAGATGCTACTTATATATGTATGCAATATACTTACTGATAGTACAGGAAAATATTAAAATAATATTTGAAAAGCTAGTTTCATAAAGAAAATATCACTTCAAAGTATAACGTTTAGATTAGCGTAACGAATTTGGTTTCTTTAAAGTTGTATAACAATGAAAGTGTCACATATTTGGATGTCCTAAAATGGATACTATATAAATTGGAATGAAGGTTGTAATGATCTTTTGAACAGTGCCTCTAATGATAAATTACCTTCATCTTCTCTTGTTCAAATCAATTCCTTGTAAAAATTTCCCGTGGTTAGATAATAGTTGCAAGCATAATAATTTACTTGGCAGATTGTATTGAGAATCAAGAAATATGGAATTCATAGACAATTTTAGTTCCAAGGAAAAATACCATTTCTCAAACATGCCAAAATGCAAAAAGTTAGGTCTTTCTTATGCAGTGTAATAATTTTCTTTGTTTCTACACAGTTTATTATTAGTGAATTCTGCTCCCTTGAGTTCCCGAGGTTAGTAATGTGAATACAAATTAGCTGAATTCAACTGGTTATTGGTTATAGGCTTTCATATCCTTTGGTGATTAGGATGAAATTTAAAATTCTCTGTTATGAATCTGTATAGAGGAATTGTTGAGGTTAAGCATAGATACCTAAGTGTATTGCTTCATATTTGCAGGAGTTTATTCTAAGACCGCGATGGCAGATAACCAGCACCCAACTGTTTTTCAGAAGGTGGCTAACCAGATGCATCTGAGCTCCAGTCTTTCCCAGAATGTGCATGCTCGCTATGGGGGCATTCAAAGGCCTGCTCTCTATCAGAGACGTTTTGCATATGGCAATTACTCTAATGCAGGACTGCAGACATGCCAAGCCACACAGGATCTCTCATTGATTGCCACTAATGCTTCACCAGTGTTTGTGCAAGCTCCCCAAGAGAAAGGATTTGCAGCATTTGCCACTGACTTTCTCATGGGTGGTGTTTCTGCTGCTGTGTCGAAGACTGCTGCTGCACCTATTGAACGTGTGAAACTCTTGATCCAAAACCAAGATGAGATGATTAAGGCTGGTAGACTCTCAGAACCATACAAGGGAATTGGAGATTGTTTTAGGAGGACAATTAAGGATGAAGGATTTGCTTCTTTGTGGAGAGGAAACACTGCTAATGTCATTCGTTATTTCCCCACTCAGGTAAACCATTTACTTACAGTTAATACTGCAATTTGTGCATATGAAGATATATGGGTGCTGGTTCTGCTGTTGATTTTTGGAAATACACAATGCTGACTGATATTGTGTTCCACAGGCCTTGAACTTTGCGTTTAAGGACTACTTCAAGAGACTCTTCAACTTCAAGAAGGACCGTGATGGCTACTGGAAGTGGTTTGCTGGCAATCTTGCATCTGGTGGTGGTGCTGGTGCTTCCTCTTTGCTCTTTGTTTACTCCCTTGACTACGCTCGTACTCGTCTTGCGAATGATGCCAAGGCTGCAAAGAAAGGAGGTGGTGACAGGCAATTCAATGGGTTGATTGATGTTTACAGAAAGACTCTTCAATCTGATGGAATTGCTGGCTTGTACCGTGGATTTAACATTTCATGTGTTGGTATCATTGTGTACCGTGGTTTGTACTTCGGAATGTATGACTCGTTGAAGCCAGTTCTGTTGACCGGAAAGATGGAGGTTTGTGATTCTCTCTTTTGGTATTTTCCCATTGCTACTTTGCTAGTTTGTGATATCATTGTTGATAGTTGTGTTCAGATGCTTACATTCCTTGGAAGTTGTTGCCTGTTACTTTGGAGTTGGGTTTTAGGATGTTATGGTTGGTATATCACTTCATTCTATTAGGAGACATTGACCTCAATCTCTTGATGGTTACAGGATAGTTTCTTTGCTAGCTTTGCTCTTGGGTGGCTTATCACCAATGGTGCTGGTCTTGCCTCCTACCCTATTGACACAGTTAGAAGAAGAATGATGATGACATCTGGTGAGGCAGTGAAGTACAAGTCCTCTTTCGATGCGTTCTCCCAAATCCTTAAGAATGAGGGTGCCAGATCTTTATTCAAGGGTGCTGGTGCTAACGTCCTCCGTGCTGTTGCTGGTGCTGGTGTGTTGGCAGGTTATGACAAGCTTCAGGTGATCGTCTTTGGAAAGAAATATGGCTCTGGTGGTGCCTAAATCAGAGCTTAACAACGTCCTTTTAGAATTAGATTATGGTGATGAAAATCCTTATTGAAGTTCCGTTTGGGGCAGATGTTTTACGTTTTTTTCCTGCCCCTTTTGAAATAATTTAAAAATTTAGAGCGGGATAGAAATTTGAACCTGCAATTAATCATTCCCTTGTTTAAGGGTGTTTTGTTATGCAGACCCTTATCACAGCAGAGGTTACAGATTCTCATAATCGATTTTGATTGAATTAAATTCAGATATGTTTTATCTGATGGTTAAATACATTTACTGGCATTTTTTCATTTTCGTCCTTGTTATTTCGCTTATGCCAATGTCATCGCAGCTTTGTTTTGCTCATCCATGCAGTTCTCTACTTCTGTTGTGCTATACCGCCAATATCCTTTTAAATTCTAGATAGCTCGAGCCTGGAAAGGGGATGATTGCCTCCAATTTGAAGTCTAGAAGACTGAACTTCTTATATGACTCCTTTGGAAATTAAATGTTGTCGATTATATATACACACACACTTCTGGCATTTGGCCTGTGTTAATGTTCAAATAGTAATACTAAAATTTAATGGAGTATACTTTTTCCCATTCAATTTTAGTCTATGTTATCTTATTTCTTTTTAGTACAATCATGCGGTACCTAAATCATATACTACTAAAAGCGTAATAATACTTCACTATTTACTAACCTTCTAACTTAATTTTTGATCTTCAATATCTTCTTATTTAGGATCATATGATCATGTTCTCAATGGACTGAAGTTGTGTCACGTCTTGTCTAATCATCTGTAACACCTCATATAATTTAAGCAATAAATTCGTACTTCGAAGTAGGACTAAGAGTACTTAATATGCTAAGAAGTAAGTGTTATGAGATATTTGAATCACTCTATGGTCGCCAAATCAAGTTTGAGATATTTGAATCACTGTATGGTTGTATGTTAAGATTTGACGTTGATCAAGTTTGAGATATTTGAATCACTCTATGGTTGTATGTTAAGATTTGACGTTGATCAAGTTATAGAACAAAAGCCGACAAAAGTTATCGCAAATTTCTTTCTTAAAGTTCTCTGAAATTTGGTTCAAATGTCTTGGAGCTTTTCTCCCAATCTATAAGGAATTAGGGGGCTTACAACCTATCAAATTAAAGGTTTATGAGCCTAGTTTCTACAACATCAAACCGTTCACTAATATGACTTCGGAGTAGAGAAATATTCACATTTCGCGAGATTGCGCAAGCCGGTGATAAGGACCAGAGAGGGTCCATGATGGTGGCGTGTCACGTTGCCCCTATGTCGACCAGCCGCTATATAACTTGGTATGGTCAGTTTATATGCATCACAACTCATTTTTCCAACAAGTCACGAAGGAAAACATCTCTCAAGCTCTCCTCTTCATGTCCCTATGATTTTGAGGTTAGAAATCGTCCTTCAATATGAATTTTGGTACAGGGAAGTTGGAATCTTCATGTTGTCCGCGTTTCAGTGGAGTTTTTGGCAGTTTTGGTGGCTGCCTTCCATTGAATTGTTTGGTAAGCTTTCCCTTTTATTGATTCTTAGTTCCTTTGATTAGTTATGGGTACGTTAATGTTATACCCCGTGGAATTCCCGGCACCTAGACGACCTATTCGCACGTTGGTTAAGCATATTTGAAGGCCATACGTGCTGGAGAGAGGCCCGGGAAAAGATCGGACGAGAAACCCGTCGAACCATCGCGGGAGGAGCCGAGGCAGAGCCCCTCCGCGATGGCAGCGTGTCACGGAGGAGAGGCCTCCGCGATGGCTCCGTGACACGTTGCCCAGGTTCAGGCCCAAGTATATAAAGCCCCACTTCAATTTTAAATGAGATAATCTTTAAAAAATTTTCCAGAGAACAGAGGCAAACGCTGAGAAAGAAGAAAGGAACGAAGAAATTAAATAATTTTCGTCCGATTACGCTGCCAAACGCTGCCCAAACTCAAATTAATCCCAGATACCGAAGTATTTAGCAGCAGAGAGCATTCCTACGGATTCAGTTTCGTAAAATACGGCCGACGAATTGTCGAACCACCGAGCTAAGGTAAGTGGAATTGCTCTAAATTAGTGTCTATGTGTTCCTAGCTGAAAAGTGAATATTTCTCCCTTCTGGGCCGCTGTAAAATAGCGAGTTTTCGATCGTCTTTCGATAAGCCTAAGTCTAGGCTATAAACTATATCGAAAGTGACGTTGCTCTTTACAATAAAGCTGTATTTAGTATTAATTGACGCGTTTATGAATGCAGTTGGGAGAAAATAGTTGAAGCACCGACCGAGCCTCGTCCGACGGACGAATAGTTGAAGATAAGGTATGTAAAGTTAGTTTGCTCCGCAAGTTAAGTAATATTGAGACAGTATAGTAATTTACAGACCAGTAGAATGTCAGAAGTCGAGTATTGCGTTATTATGAATATTGGTACAATATGAGAAGCATTGGGTTGTAACGTGTACGAGACCTATTAGTATGATATAGATTCTAACGCAAGTGTTAGAGATTGCCTAGTATACTCAGTATGTGATGTAATATGCCATGTTAAGATATTGTTGTGTTCAGTTGAAACCCCGTGAAGTAGTACAGTATCCGTAAAGCATTTCAGAACTAGAATAATAGACTAAAATGAAGATTAGAAAGAATGTAGGAATAGGGAATCATGTTAATACAGAAACGTAGTAAACAGTATAGTTTTCAGCAGAAACACTATCTTGTATAGCATTTGCCCCAGTATAGTCCGGCAGGAGACTATATTCGTATTTATATATTTACCTGCCTCAGTACGTATCAGACACGTACAGATTACTATCATTAGCTCAGCATGTAATATATACGATACCTTACCCCTGTTAGCCTCAGCGTGTGAGACACACAGACAACATTACTAGTTGAGACCGTTGTATTGTTTGGGGTTGGATTACCCATTATCCATGACTGCCCCAGGGTTAATAGCTGTATCGACTCGTCCGCCAGAGGATGAGGATACGTCACTCTACGGAGTGGTATGCCGTCCCGCAAGGGGACGAAGATGGGATGCCAGTTTCCCCATATTGTGCCTTGGTCGGCCCTTATACACCCCCGTCGAGCGGGTACACCCGGGGTGTTGATTTTGGAGTCCTTCGGACTCAGGTATAGTTATAGTCAGGGGCTCAGCGAGCCCAAGTGCATACCCAGGGGACCGGCAGGATGCTTACAGCCACCATAGGAGATGGGATGACCGGGGTAGGGGTGTAGATTCTGTGCTAGTTGTACCTCCCGGCTTATGGGGTCCGGGTAAGGTTTGTGTGTGCCATGTTATGCTATGTATGTTGTGCTATGTTACATTAGACATGGGTAGATTAGTAGTAGAATGATACGCCTCCAGATATGACTCCTACTCCTCCCAGTGTGATTAAGAACAGGTACGACTTACATCATCAGACAGTTAATCTAGTTCTTCCTATTTCAGTTTCGTCAGTTATGTTATTGATTTCAGATATCTCTTTCAGTTATTGCTTTACATACTCAGTACCAGCGGTACTGACGCCCGGTGGGGCGCTGCATTACTTGCCTGCAGGTACTCATAGACGAGCAGACGATACTACGTGATTCCTGTCAGCGATTGGATATTCAGCTCCTGTCTTCCGGAGGCTAAATCTCAGAGGTGTATTTCAGTTCCTTTTGTTGTATATAGTACGGGTAGGTCGGGGCCCTGTCCCGATCAGTTCTATTGCTATTCCTAGAGGCTTGCAGTCTGTATATATTCCCTGTGGTCAGTTGAGCCGGTCGTGTGAGGCCGTGCAGTTGTTTAGTTGTCAGTATTCTTGCTTTCTTTTATGTTGGCCGTGTGGGGCCATAGTTTGCCAGTAGTGGTGACCTTGTCGGTCACGTAGCTTTTCAGTATGTTATGTTGAGTTATAGATAACTAGACAGCATGGTGGCCTTGTCGGCCCGCATAGGTTCCCCTGAATTGAGATGTTTCTGGTCAGCTGTTAGTACAGGTACAGAAGGCTATAGGCCAATGGGCCGGGGGCTGTGTTTACAGCCGTTATATAGCCCTATGTTTCCAGAAATGTGAGTCAGAGCCAGCCAGGCACCAGATGAGCCTAGGCTTAACAGTCCAGCAGGTCAGGTCCTAGTAGGGCACCAGGTGCCAGTCATACCCCCCAAAGTGGGGTGTGACAAACTTGGTATCAGAGCAGGTCGTATCCCAGGGAGTTTGCAAGCCGTGCCAAGCAAAGTCCTGTCCATGGATGTGTTGTGCACCACATACTATGGATAGGAGGCTGTAAGGCATGATAGGATGGTTGCCCTTTTGTTCTTATTCAGTCGTGCTATAGAGCGGTACAGTATAGGGTTGAGTCCCTAAAAGCTTACCATATTCTTTGGTTACAGATAATGTCAGACCAGCGACATCCTACCACAGGTCGGAGCTTAGACATTGCAGCAGGGGAAGGCACCAGCAAGATGCCTCCCCCTTATTTGGAGACAGCCCGATCAGAGGGCACCACAGAGGCATCATCCCAGCCTCCTCAGCAGTCTCCACCACGTCAGGAGCCACTTGGGGCGACGGTACCTTCAGCAGTCCCTATACCGACACCTTCCGACCAGGAGGTTAGGAGTGCGGTAGTTATGTTAGCACAGATGATGGCTGCTCAGCGTCAGCAAATGCCATCCACAGTTGCAGAATCATCAGGAGGGCCCGGTAGTTCGAGGGTCCGAGAGTTCTTAGCCCTGAATCCCCCACAGTTCACAGGCACGGACCGAACAGAGGACCCCCAAGATTTTCTGGATCAGATGCAGAGAATCTTCAGGGTTATGCATGCTACGCCTACTGAATCAGTTGAATTGGCAGCATTCCGGTTACGGGATATTGCGGTGTTATGGTATGAAAGCTGGGAGAGGTCCCGAGGGAGAGATGTTTCCCCTCCCACCTGGTCCAGCTTTTCAGGAGCCTTTCTGGATCATTATTTGCCGCGGGAGATTCGACAGGCCCGGGTAGACCAGTTCCTACATCTAGAGCAGGGGGCCATGAGTGTTCGGGAATATTCCTTGCGGTTTGATTCTTTGGCTCGATATGCACCAGCCTTTGTTGATACCATGGCATCCAGAGTGCACCGTTTTATTATGGGGTTGAACCCAGAATATGTCGAGACTTGTATTACGGCCACACTGCGAGAGGACATGGACATTTCTCGAATTCAGGCATTTGCCCAGAATATTGAGGGCATCAGACAGCGACATCGAGAGATTAGAAGGGTCAATCAGGAACAGCGTCGCCAGGACAGGCCAGCTGAGTTACAGAGAGAGGCCCGGGGAGGACCCAGGCCACGATTGTCAGACAGGCCGCCTAGGCCCCCGCCTCCGCCACAGTCGCAAGGGGGTAGATTCAGCCATAGAGGGCAGTCAGGGACTGGTAGAGGCTCGCAGATGGCAGACTCACCATTACAGAGGAGGGCGGAGCAGAGTAGGTACACCCTACCACTTTGCCCTATATGCAGTCGACGCCATTCTGGAGCATGCAGGTATGGTTCCTCCGCATGTTATATTTGTGTCCAAGAAGGCCATTTGATGAGAGATTGCCCAGCCAGAGATCGAGAGGACCGGGATAGACAGGATAGAGCATCAGCAGGATCACGAGCCACAGCATCCTCGACTGGGCGCAGGCCTTCAGTTTCAGCAGACAGGGGTCGGGGCAGATCAGGGGCCTCCAGTACAGGTGCGGGTCCAAGCCGCACATATGCCTTACCAGGGAGGCAAGATTCAGAAGCGTCGCCTGATGTTGTGACAGGTATGTTAACTATCTGTTCACACTCTGCTTATGTGTTAATTAATCCAGGGTCTACATTGTCCTACATTACTCCATTTGTGGCACGGAAGTTTAGTATTACACCAGAATCATTGCAGCAGCCCTTCTTAGTATCCACACCCGTTGGTGACTCTATCACAGCTAGTCGAATCTACCGCGGGTGTACAGTAGAGGTTACTGATCGCCAGACCACAGTGGATCTGGTCGAGTTAGAAATGATAGACTTTGATGCCATAATGGGTATGGATTGGTTAGTACCATGTTTTGCTAATGTTGAATGTTGGACCAAAACGGTCCGATTCCACTTCCCGGGAGAAGCAGTACGGGAGTGGAAGGGCAGCACCGCAACGCCAAAAGGTAGGTTTATTTCCTACCTTCAGGCGAGGAAGTTGATATCTAAGGGGTGTATTTACCATCTGGTCAGGGTCCAGGATGTTCAAGCAGAATCTCCGACACTCCAGTCTGTCCCAGTGGTGAATGAATTCCCAGATGTATTTCCTGATGAGTTACCCGGTATTCCCCCAGAAAGGGAAATAGATTTTGCTATCGACTTGTTACCAGGCACTCAACCGATATCGATTCCCCCTTACCGCATGGCTCCTGTAGAACTCATAGAATTAAAAGAGCAGTTGAAAGATTTGTTAGATAAAGGTTTTATCAGGCCGAGTACTTCACCGTGGGGTGCACCAGTCTTGTTTGTGAGGAAGAAAGATGGCTCGCTCCGAATGTGCATAGACTATCGGCAGCTAAATAAAGTTACAGTAAAGAACAAGTACCCGCTCCCCAGAATTGATGACTTATTTGATCAGTTACAGGGAGCCAGGTACTTTTCTAAGATTGACTTGCGGTCCGGATATCACCAGGTCCAAGTACGTGAGAAAGATATTCCTAAGACAGCGTTTAGGACCCGATATGGACATTTTGAATTTTTAGTTATGTCCTTTGGGTTAACGAACGCCCCAGCAGTCTTTATGGACCTGATGAACAGTATTTTCAGACCTTTCCTGGACTTGTTCGTGATAGTATTCATTGATGACATTCTGGTGTATTCTCGCTCTGAAGCAGATCACCGGACTCATTTGCGGACAGTGTTCCAGATTCTCAGGGACCGCCAGTTGTATGCTAAATTTTCGAAGTGTGAATTCTGGCTTAACTCAGTGGCCTTTTTAGGGCATATTATCTCAGACACTGGTATACAGGTAGACAAGCAGAAGATAGAATCAGTTAAGTCATGGCCTAGGCCTACCACCCCGACAGAAGTTCGTAGCTTTCTAGGGTTGGCAGGATATTACAGGAGATTCATTGAAGGGTTCTCGACTATTGCGGCACCTCTGACCAAATTAACACAGAAAGCAGCAAAATTTCAGTGGACAGAGGCATGCGAGCAGAGTTTCCAGGAATTGAAAGACAGATTAACCTCCGCCCCAGTGTTAGCATTGCCGGAAGGCACAGGAGGTTATTCAGTCTATTGCGACGCGTCAGGTGTCGGATTGGGTTGTGTGTTGATGCAGCATGGTAGAGTAATTGCATATCCCTCCAGACAGCTGAGGAAACACGAAAAGAATTATCCTACCCATGACCTGGAATTGGACACAGTAATCCACGCGTTAAAAATGTGGAGGCATTACTGTACGGAGTTCATGTTGATATTTATACCGATCACAAGAGCTTACAATACATTTTTACTCAGAGGGAGTTAAATCTGCGGCAACGTCGCTGGTTAGAATTGTTGAAGGATTATGATGTGAACATCCTGTATCATCTGGGAAAAGCCAATGTTGTGGCGGACGCCCTAAACCGTAAGTCAATGGGGAGTTTGGCGTATTTGCGACCTGAGAAACAGAAATTAGCTAAAGAAATTCATCAGTTAGCTGGTCTAGCCGTTCGAATAATGGAAACAGGAAATAATGGAGCAGTAATTCAGAATTCTGCGGTGTCATCATTGGTTACAGAGGTAAAAGAACGACAGTACGAGGATCCCAATTTAGTCCAGCTCAGAGATAGAGTTCAGAAGGGTAAGGAGCCAGATTTTCAGATAACCGAGGATAATGTGCTACATTGTAAGGGCCGCCTGTGTGTCCCGAATGTTTCAGGGCTTCGCGGACGAATCATGCATGAGGTACATTATGCTCGCTATTCCCTTCATCCAGGGGCGACGAAAATGTACCACGATATCAGAGACATCTACTGGTGGCCAGGTATGAAAGCTGAGATAACTGAATTTGTATCTAGATGTTCTAATTGTCAGCAGGTAAAAGCCGAGCATCAGAAACCGGGCGGTTTGACGCAAGAGATAACGGTACCTATGTGGAAATGGGAAGCAATAAACATGGATTTTGTAACAGGGTTACCCCGTACTAGACGCAGAAATGATTCCATTTGGGTAGTAGTTGATAGGCTGACAAAATCAGCTCATTTCCTACCAGTGAGGGCTACCTTCTCAGCTGAGGATTATGCCGAATTGTATATCAGAGAAGTAGTTAGATTGCATGGGGTGCCGGTATCTATATTTTCAGACAGGGGAGCACAGTTTACAACTAGATTCTGGCAGTCATTTCAGAAAGGTTTGGGAACGCAGATTAATTTGAGCACGACATTCCATCCTTAGACAGACGGATAGGCTGAACGTACGATTCAGACGCTCGAAGATATGCTACGAGCGTGTGTGTTAGATTTTGGGGGTAGCTGGGATGAACATCTCTCGTTAATTGAATTTGCTTATAATAACAGCTACCATTCAGCTATTCAGATGACGCCTTTCGAGGCATTATACGGGCGAAAGTGTAGATCACCGGTGGGCTGGTTTGAAATAGGAGAATCAGCATTAGTTGGCCCAGACATTGTTCGGCAGTCCGAGGAAAAGATAAAGCTTATCCGAGAACGTTTACTGACTGCTCAGAGCCGCCAGAAGTCCTATGCAGATATGCGGCGCAGAAATCTAGAATTTGCAGTAAATGACTGGGTATACCTGAAAGTGTCCCTGATGAAAGGGGTAATGAGGTTTGGCAAGAAAGGCAAGCTTAGCCCAAGATTCATTGGGCCATACCAGATTCGGCGAAGAATAGGCCGAGTTGCATACGAGTTGAACTTGCCTCCAGAGCTAGCATCTGTTCACCCAGTGTTCCACGTCTCTATGTTAAGAAAGTTCGTAGGGGACCCTTCTACAGTAGTTTCAGTTCAGGATGTTCAGGTCACAGAAGAGTTAGCCTATGAAGAGGTTCCCGTAGCCATTTTAGATAGACAGATTCGCAGACTAAGAACTAAAGATGTGGCATCTGTCAAAGTATTGTGGCGTAACAGAAATCGGGAGGAAATGACATGGGAGGCTGAAGAAGATATGAAAACCAGATACCCTCACCTATTTCAGGCCTAATCAGGTGACAGGTATGTCCGTATTATTATTTATGCCGTACCTTATGGTTGTATGTTGTAAATGATAAAGAAAGAAGTGATATTTAGTTGTCCAGTGGATCTTAGAATATTGTGTGCAGTGCCTGTGTTGGACTTTTCTGCATTTCAGGTTTTTGCGATAGTCCATATTACAGGGGAAACTCTGCCGAAATTTTTCTAGAAAGTAAAGTAAGTAGTCCTCTAGATGACAGTATACATTCGAGGATGAATGTTCTTAAGGGGGGAGAATGTTATACCCCGTGGAATTCCCGGCACCTAGACGACCTATTCGCACGTTGGTTAAGCATATTTGAAGGCCATACGTGCTGGAGAGAGGCCCGGGAAAAGATCGGACGAGAAACCCGTCGAACCATCGCGGGAGGAGCCGAGGCAGAGCCCCTCCGCGATGGCAGCGTGTCACGGAGGAGAGGCCTCCGCGATGGCTCCGTGACATGTTGCCCAGGTTCAAGCCCAAGTATATAAAGCCCCACTTTGATTTTAAATGAGATAATCTTTAAAAAATTTTCCAGAGAACAGAGGCAAACGCTGAGAAAGAAGAAAGGAACGAAGAAATTAAATAATTTTCGTCCGATTATGCTGCCAAACGCTGCCCAAACTCGAATTAATCCCAGATACCGAAGTATTTAGCAGCAGAGAGCATTCCTACGGATTCAGTTTCATAAAATACGACTGACGAATTGTCGAGCCACCGAGCTAAGGTAAGTGGAATTGCTCTAAATTAGTGTCTATGTGTTCCTAGCTGAAAAGTGAATATTTCTCCCTTCTGGGCCGCTGTAAAATAGCGAGTTTTCGATCGTCTTTCGATAAGCCTAAGTCTAGGCTATAAACTATATCGAAAGTGACGTTGCTCTTTACAATAAAGCTGTATTTAGTATTAATTGACGCGTTTATGAATGCAGTTGGGAGAAAATAGTTGAAGCACCGACCGAGCCTCGTCCGACGGACGAATAGTTGAAGATAAGGTATGTAAAGTTAGTTTGCTCCGCAAGTTAAGTAATATTGAGACAGTATAGTAATTTACAGACCAGTAGAATGTCAGAAGTCGAGTATTGCGTTATTATGAATATTGGTACAATATGAGAAGCATTGGGTTGTAACGTGTACGAGACCTATTAGTATGATATAGATTCTAACGCAAGTGTTAGAGATTGCCCAGTATACTCAGTATGTGATGTAATATGCCATGTTAAGATATTGTTGTGTTCAGTTGAAACCCCGTGAAGTAGTACAGTATCCGTAAAGCATTTCAGAACTAGAATAATAGACTAAAATGAAGATTAGAAAGAATGTAGGAATAGGGAGTCATGTTAATACAGAAACGTGGTAAACAGTATAGTTTTCAGCAGAAACACTATCTTGTATAGCATTTGCCCCAGTATAGTCCGGCAGGAGACTATATTCGTATTTATATATTTACCTGCCTCAGTACGTATCAGACACGTACAGATTACTATCATTAGCTCAGCATGTAATATATACGATACCTTACCCCTGTTAGCCTCATCGTGTGAGACACACAGACAGCATTACTAGTTGAGACCGTTGTATTGTTTGGGGTTGGATTACCCATTATCCATGACCGCCCCAGGGTTAATAGCTGTATCGACTCATCCGCCAGAGGATGAGGATACGTCACTCTACGGAGTGGTATGCCGTCCCACAAGGGGACGAAGATGGGATGCCAGTTTCCCCATATTGTGCCTTGGTCGGCCCTTATACACCCCCGTCGAGCGGGTACACCCGGGGTGTTGATTTTGGAGTCCTTCGGACTCAGGTATAGTTATAGTCAGGGGCTCAGCGAGCCCAAGTGCATACCCAGGGGACCGGCAGGATGCTTACAGCCACCATAGGAGATGAGATGACCGGGGTAGGGGTGTAGATTCTGTGCTAGTTGTACCTCCCGGCTTATGGGGTCCGGGTAAGGTTTGTGTGTGCCATGTTATGCTATGTATGTTGTGCTATGTTACATTAGACATGGGTAGATTAGTAGTAGAATGATACGCCTCCAGATATGACTCCTACTCCTCCCAGTGTGATTAAGAACAGGTACGACTTACATCATCAGACAGTTAATCTAGTTCTTCCTATTTCAGTTTCGTCAGTTATGTTATTGATTTCAGATATCTCTTTCAGTTATTGCTTTACATACTCAGTACCAGCGGTACTGACGCCCGGTGGGGCGCTGCATTACTTGCCTGCAGGTACTCATAGACGAGCAGACGATACTACGTGATTCCTGTCAGCGATTGGATATTCAGCTCCTGTCCTCCGGAGGCTGAATCTCAGAGGTGTATTTCAGTTCCTTTTGTTGTATATAGTACGGGTAGGTCGGGGCCCTATCCCGATCAGTTCTATTGCTATTCCTAGAGGCTTGCAGTCTGTATATATTCCCTGTGGTCAGTTGAGCCGGTCGTGTGAGGCCGTGCAGTTGTTTAGTTGTCAGTATTCTTGCTTTCTTTTATGTTGGCCGTGTGGGGCGATAGTTTGCCAGTAGTGGTGACCTTGTCGGTCACGTAGCTTTTCAGTATGTTATGTTGAGTTATAGATAACTAGACAGCATGGTGGCCTTGTCGGCCCGCATAGGTTCCCCTGAATTGAGATGTTTCTGGTCAGCTGTTAGTACAGGTACAGAAGGCTATAGGCCAATGGGCCGGGGGCTGTGTTTACAGCCGTTATATAGCCCTATGTTTCCAGAAATGTGAGTCAGAGTCAGCCAGGCACCAGATGAGCCCAGGCTTAACAGTCCAGCAGGTCAGGTCCTAGTAGGGCACCAGGTGCCAGTCATACCCCCCAAAGTGGGGTGTGACAGTTAACATCAGTGGGTCATTGTTTTGGAAATTCTACCATCGAATTCGTAGAAACCACATTGATTAAGCTTCATTTGTGTTGTTTTTGTTGAAGTTGTGTCTACTGGGTTTTGGCAGCAACTTCGGCTGTCCTTAGGCAGTGTCTTGAAGCTTATAAGGGTGGAGATTCAACTTAGTTCGGGTTCGCCGAATTCAAGGTATGCTAAGGATCTTCTGAACATTTTTGATTGAATTTTGGGCTAGTTGTGGGCTGTGTGGGTGGTGTTTGTGGCCATGTTTATTGATTCTTATTTTTGCTGCTTAGTTGCTGATTTTGTTGTTAAAAAGTTTAGTCGATTAATGGCTCGGTTGGAGCTTAGACTTGTTTACTCAAAAGGCACGTCGACGAGTCGAATTATGTAAATCATGTAAACTTGTTGCCTTGTGATTGAAGTCTTGCTATTTGGGAGCTATTGGGATGGTGGCCTTTCCCTCATCATTTGAGGCCATGAATTCGGGTAATAGACTAGCTGGTTGTCATACGTCGGTAGGATGTAGGCGTCGAGGTTAAGTTGTGTCCTAGTGTTGGTTGGGATTTTTTTAGACTAAAACTATTTGGTTAGACTCGTATATGGACTTTTGGTATAGTATATTGTGCCTTGGGGATTGTTGGGTTTTAAGTCTTACCCTCACTTGTGGAGGTCGTGGACTCGGGTAGTTTTCGTTCGTTATCGCATTGCTTAATGGCGTTTACCTTGACTCATATTGTGATCTTTGTGGATAGATTTGCTTGGGTTGCATTTTGTTGTTTTATATGAATTTTCTTGTGATTGTTTGTTGATATGATTGCCTTCAAGGCTTAGCAGTGCCCATGACTATTTGAGTGTTTCTAGTATAGGGGTTGAGCCTGAGGCGTAGCCGACCAGAACGACTATGGTAGGCGGCTCAGTGATGGTTGGTCTTGTGTTGGGATTGTACATGCGAGTGTAACGGGTTGTGAGTTGTTCCGGCATACTTGGGTCTTATACAACTTGTTACATGCCTAGTGTATGAATGTTGAGTGTTTTTGGTGTACTACTGATCGTAATACGAGTGTGGGGCCGTTGAGTATTGCCGGTGCACCTCTATTAGTACGTGCCATTAGACCTGCGAGGCCGGAAGGCATGTCCTCGGCAAAGTTGGATTGTGAAATGATATAATTGCATATATTGTGTTATGTGATATGGTGGTTATTGCTTTGTATTGGCTATTGTCTGATAGTTGTGGATACTAGATATGACTTGGTGATAGCTGAGGTCGATGAGGTGCCTAGTGATGGATCAGGTAAGTTGGTTGGATAGATCCTGTGTGGTACAAGCGGTAACAGGTGAGTCATACCTGCTAGGTGCGAACTGATTATCCGTAAATTCGCTTATATTGTTATGTTGGTTTTGCTAGGCTTATGGGGGCCAGGTAGGTTCTGTTTGCTTTACTTGATTTGTGATTTCTTTTATGCTATTATCCAATATATTTGTTGATTCAAACTCTGAATCTTATTATCATTTTCGCCTTATATACTCGGTACATTTTTATACTAACACCCTAGTCGGGGTGCTGCATTTATGTTTGTAGGTACGAATCGACAGGTAGATTGAGTTCTTATCGCTGAGTGGAGATCCAGCTGAGTCGGTGAAGCTCCAAGTCTTTCGGAGTTTCTAGATGTTTGTATCATGGATAGTTTGGGGCCCTGTCCCAGACAGTTGACTATCGTTGTATTCATAGAGGCTCATAGAAGTTTGTTGTGGTCACAATGTTATTTTAGGCCAGGTGGATCTTGTTGTATGGATTGTTTTCCATTCTATGGCCTTGAAGATCCATTATATTTATTTTTGGTTGGTCAGTTGAGCCAGCTTCTATTCTTATCACTTTACTCTGATTTCATAGTTGTTGCTATGCCAAACCTTGTCGGTTTTGACTTGTTGTAGTTAGATTTGTGGCAGAGTGTGCTCGATCAGGTGCGGTATAGGATGCCAGTCATGCTCCTCCGGATTTGGGGTGTGACATCACCTTCCCCTATTTTTTCGTTGGTCTACCTCTACCTCACCAAACTCCTCCTACATTCAACCTCTCATACGTCTATGCTGGCTCATTCTGACACCTCTTTTCACATATAAAAACCATCTCAGCCTCGTTTCCCTCATCTTGTCTTCTATGGATGAAACTCCCACCTTGTTTCATGGAACTACATTCTTAATCATATCACTCCTAGTATGCCCACACATCCGTCTAAGCATCCTAATCTCCACTACCTTCATCTTCTAAATGTGGGTATTCTTGACTGGCCAGGTCTAACCACCACACTGTAGAACTTTCCTTTAAGCCTTAGTGATACATTCTTATTGCACAGTACCCTAGAGGCGAGCCCCCATTTCAGCCATCCCACTGTAATACGATGTTCGACATCATCATTGATCATCTTGTCTCCTTGAATTATTGATCCAAGATACTTGAAACTTTCTCTTTCGGGTATTACTATGTAACACCTCAAAAGCCCCGAAGACTAGACCTTAGATATGGACTATGAACCAGTAGAAAAACTGAAAATTTCCCTTAGTAAGACTTATAGTATGACTCGAGGTATGATTACAAGTCATACCAAGAGTCGTGATATGAGGTCCAGAGAAAAAACAAAAATTCGTCAAGAAAACATTACAATATCCCACGAATCATACCAAGACTGTACGGTTCGTACCGAGGAGTATGGAAAGGATTCAGAGAAGTGTTCAAAGATTTTCGGAAAATCACGAGCCACGATATGACCCGTGGTAAGTTGGTACGGATCGTGGTGAGTGCCTTGGTAGGAAGTTCAAAGAATGACCAAAGGTAGGATCATAAACCACGAGACTCAGTATGAAACATGGTAAGAACCTACAAACCATAGGTTGGGTCATGGTCACTGAGAAGAAAATTCTTAATGCGATCTTCTAAGGGTATTTTTGTAACTTTCTATACTTTTAACTCCTAAGTGAGGTTGCTTTGGGTTTTCTAAGGGGCTTATTAGAGAATTATACTTAGCCTAAACCCTCATTCTTTTCAAACACCGTAGATTAGAGATCAAACCTCTCAAACTTCTCAAGCAATTAGGGTTCTTCTTCTTCTTCTTCTCAACTCTCTTGGGTCTCAAGTCTAAGTAAGAATTCATCAAAGCCCAAGTATGTGGGGGTCATGAATGGGGAATTTCTTCCACCCTCATGCCTAATCCCAACGTCAATTACATGATTTGAATTCCTTCAAGTCTCCAATTATGATTTTCATGAATTTCTAGGACTAGACCTTTTTTGATGAAAAACTCAATGATCTCTTATGAAATCGATTCTCTTATGATTCCATTTATGATTTATGATTTAATTTCATGATTTCTATGAAAAACTCTCATGGTTCCTATTTTTAAATTAGAATGATTTTACTCAAGTATGTATGAATCCCATGAATATCAAGTTTATGTATCATGGTAGATTTCTCAGCATTATTTTCATGGCTAGTTCACGTATGTTAAGTAATTTATGAATTTCATGATTTCTAACTAGCCCTTGAAAAATTAAGTATATTTCATGATTATGATGTGAACACTATGTATGTTTGTGAGTAATATTTAATACCGAGTAGGTCGGGGGTTTAGTGCACCCAGGTCTTAGAAGTATGTGCCACTATAGCCTTGATGGAGTCCTCCTTGAGAGTGTCTCCCATGACTGAATAGGCCCATGAGTAATATCACGCCTTCATAGTTCTTACCCTTGGCAAGGTAGGAACACACCTACCAGCTAGGGTTACAAGTTGGGCTTCATGTATGCTCACTTGGAGTATGTCGGTTATAAGAATCTTCCACTGTTTTATGTTTTTCTACACATGTTCATGTTTATGCTTACAATATTATGACTTATGATATTTTGGCTCAATATATATCTTTATGGGATTTTACCTATAATTTCAGTTATTTCCAGCTTTATGATGTAATTTTGAAAACCTTGAGCCATTATACTTAGTTTATGATCAAAAACTTATGTTTTAGCTTATCTTATACTCATGATTTCAGAATGTCATTTTGCTACAGGTTTTACTCACCTTACATACTCAGTACATTCAAAGTACCGACCCCATACTTTTTTGCTATATTTTCTCATGATATAGGTTCGGGTGATCAGTCTTAGCCCCGTCGTAAGCCTTACTCTTGCTCCAGTTCAACCCAGCTCTTGGTGAGTCCTTATCATCCAAGAATGTCAGTTTTTGGCTTATGACCCTGTTTATGTCTTTTTAGTTACAAACTTAGTAGAGCTAGTTAGAGGCTTGTCCCATTAGCTCATCCTATGTTTTAGAGGCTTTTCAAACTATGGTGTATGGATGCTCAGCGATGTTGACATGTTGTCTTCGTTTATGCTTTTATGGTATCTTAGGCTTCCGCTTATGTTATGATTTATGCTTTATTTCGCTTAGCATATTCTTTTGCTTATATTATGAATGTATCATGGGTTAGCTTAGAGCCATTCGTGGTTCTAGGTCCCATATTGCATTTGGAGTCTATGCTCGGGTCGTGACAGATTTAGGTATGTGCTAGGGTAAAAGCTACAGTAAAGTCTTTTTTATGGGCGTGAAGCGGGCGCCACACTTACGAGGAAGAGGATACGAGATGTTTTGGGAAACTTCCCTTCCTTCATGTTCTATATTGCCCGATGAAGTCCAACTCTCTCTATCCTTCTAACTCGTGCTATATGTATTTGCAAAAAATGCTTGCTGAGGAGCCAATGGAAGAAGAAATGGAAATGGGAATTAGCCATCCCCATCGTGTCACACCCCAAACCTGAAGGGGCATGAGTTGCAACCTGTGCCGCTCCTAATCGAGCACACCTTGTCACAAAATTGACTACACAAACTAGAACGGATGAGGCTCGACATCCTAACTATAATAACATAATAGGAAACAACACGAGAAAACAAAAACTGATTTACAAACAAACTAACAGATAACAGAGGCCACATAATAGGGACATTCTATACAACCAGGCCCACCTGACCCATAAGAGTAATACTACCACCCACAACAGTCGTCTACGAGCCTCTATGAATACAACATAAACCAATTGTTGGGGAATAAGCCCCAAACTACTTATAATACAAACATCTGATTACTTCGGAAGACTTGAAGATTTATCGACCCAGCAGGAACTCCACTCAGTGATTGAGAACTCGATCTACCTATCGATTAATATCTGCAGGTATGAATGCAACTCCCCCAACTAGGGCATCAATATGAAAATGTATCGAGTATGTAAGGAGAAATGATAACAAGACTCAGATCTCAAACCAACAGATATATGAGATGACAACATGAAGGAAATCGCAAATCAAGTAAGCAAATAGAACCTACCTGACCCCCATAAGCCTGGCAAGTCCAACATAATAAGATAAATGAATAAGTAGACAATCAATCGACACCTAATCGATACGAATCACCTGTTACCACCTGTACCATACATGATCCATCTAACCGGCTTACCTGATCCAACTCTAGGCCTCTCAACGACCTTAGCTATCACAACGTCGTGACTAGCATCCACAACTATCAAGCAACAGACAATACAAAGCAAACAATACAATATGTATATCAGTCCACAATCACAGCCTTACCGAAAACTATCACGACCTTATTGGCATCAATAGTCGCGAGTATGAACATGCCGAAAATAGTCACGACCTTAGAGATCTTCATAAACCACAAGCTCAACCCTGCCGAAAACCGTCATGACCTTACAAGTTATTGTAGAGCCTCCAGGCACCATACAAATCATATAATACATAATCAATAATTTATAGACACAAATGCAAGTTCATATAGCCTATGTCTGGCTATCAATTCCCTCCCCCCCAACCAACCAATTGTCATGATGCAACACTAGCCTTATCTATCTACCAGCCACCTATGTTTTCCGTGGCAACCGAAAGGTCATAACTTAACAACTCTATCCGTAAACCTTATACTAAATCCAAAAACAACCGTATATTACACAATCCTTCTTTGAACCTAATCAATACTATCCATTCCATAGTAATCAAACACGACTAACTAAGGACGACCAAAATTATTACAAGCTTACTAACTCATCTCTTTTTTTAATTCATTCGACCAGCCATTCATATGACTTACAACTAAATCAAAACATCCCCTAAAATATAGTCAAGACAGCTCCTAGATAAACCCAAAAGGATCATGAATTACATCACAATACAAGCCAATTTTGACGTGTTCTATTGCCCCTCCAACTCACGACAAACGATCAATTTTAATGCCTGAATCCATGGCCTCAATTCAAATATAAAGTGACACCAAATTAATAGCCCAACCACAAACATTTCAATATAATTATACATCCATGAAACAACCACTTCACATGATGATATTAAGAATTCGAAACTTAAAAAAGCATTGCCGGAAGGAGGAAACGAAAAACCTTAACATACCTCTATGATGTCGACTTGAACATGGTCAAAATACCTGCTACAAACCCACAAATGGAGCAGCCCTGAATAGCTTGCTTTAGAATTTTTTTGTAACATGAAAATTGATTTTATTTTGGCCGTGAGCCGATAAAGAATTGCTACAATATTACTAATTAACATCAGCAACGCAA
The DNA here is from genome assembly GCA_035772735.1 of Datura wrightii. Classification (NCBI taxonomy): domain Eukaryota; kingdom Viridiplantae; phylum Streptophyta; class Magnoliopsida; order Solanales; family Solanaceae; genus Datura; species Datura wrightii. The sequence continues at coordinate 16,423,876 of JASDFA010000019.1, read as the reverse complement.
GAATAGGATGTTGGAGTTAGGTGTTGGGTGTGAATTGGGAAATGGAGGGAAAATAAATTGGAGGGAAGAATGGAAAAAATTCTTTTGTAAAAGGGAACTTTGTCCCATATTGGTAGGGAAAAGGGAAAAGTTAATACTTATATTGAGAAGCATATATTCTAGCTAATAAAGAGTTGAGAAGGAAGTATCCCCTCACGCCGTCGTCGTCGCTCCGCACGGCTTCGACTTTGGATTTGGTCAATATCTGATTGATTGATATATTTTTTAGACCAAATTTATTTAAAATCCAAGTTTTCCTTTCTTGCAATCTGGCAGTGGACCTGCATGCCGCAAGTTCTCACCTGCCAAACACAGGTGCCAGCGCAAAAGTCAGGAAAAGATACTACTTGGACCTGCGTTGCACCTGCGTGTCGCAGGTCCTCACCATCTGAACAGTTATTTTTGCACCACTTTGCTTCAGTTCTTTGACTATAAATAAAGGGCATTTACATTTATTTTTGATAGAAAATTTTCAAACATTCTGCATATTTTCAAATAAATAAAATCGAGTCTGTTGTGTGATTTGTTACCGCTCTTAGAGTTCGATGAAGTTTTTGATGTTTGAGGTACTGCTACACTATTAAAAGGTATATCCGTTTTATTATGGGAGGAAGTAATCCAAAACCTCAAGTACAGTGAGGATATTAAATTTCTTAAGGAAACAGTGGATTCTATGGACTCAGATATTAATTATTATTAATTATTTTACTGATTTGAACACAGGAGAACAATAAGCTTAAGGAATTTAATTTTTTTAAAATTTTCCGTGTTCATCTATTTTGTAGTTTTGGAGACTAAAACTTTTTTGGTTTTTTACTCCATTATTGGAGATTAAAATCTTTGGATTTTCTAATCTAGTTGATAATTTGGTCTGAAGGTATAAAAACTTCACCAATTATTCAGTTTATTTCTGTCACAACCCAAACATAGATCAGGACCGAGACACGGAATCCAGAACCATGAGTGGCCCCAAGTTGACCCATGATAAGAACATGACAGCTATAGAACATTATATCAAGTGGAATATGATACTTAAACATAAATTGGAGGAAATCTGAATAACAAAACGTCTAGCCAACAGTAATATCATAACACTGAGTTTGAAGCTTAATATATCAATCCATGTATGAAAAGCCTCTACTAACTGATGAGATGTTGGGACAAGCCCCCAACTATCTCTAAGTTCGAAACAAACTGACATAATGATACTAAAGATAGATTCCTTTGGAGGATGAGGACTCACCCAAAGTAGGGTCTGAACTAGAATGAGAGCAGGACTAACGGCTAAGTCTAATCGCTAGGACCTGTACCATAAAATGATACATCATAGAGTATGCGGTTTGTACTTTTAGAATATATTGGGTATTCAAGGTAAGTAAAATAGAAGGAATAAGTATAATTGAAATCGTACACATAACATAAATTATAATATCACGAGAGTAAGGACGATATGCTGATATTCAAAAGCATTTAAAGTCATAAACTGAGTTTCCATATTTGAATAGAAAGACCCAAAGCTAAAAATAGAATCTTATGGCTTGCCATAATTGAAATCATAAGTAAAAACTTAAAAACTAATCATTGGGTCAAATCTGCTAAAAATATAATATCATAAGTCATAAACATGCTTAACTGAATTTATGTGGAACAATGGGAGACTCGTCTTAACTGATAGCCACCATGTATGAGCGCATGATGATCCCACGTCTTTCCCACGTGGAGGAGGGCCATCCTAATCCTTGCCAGGGCGAAGGATAAGTAAGCTGTGATATCACTGTGTGCCTTTGGATAGGGGAAACGCTCTCTTGAGAGGCCCCAAAATATACCTACGTTGGTGCGTAGTTTATGAGATTGGAGAACCTTGAAATCCCTAGCCTACTTGGTGCTAGACACTACTCCCAAAACATGTATAGTACTCATATAATTATATTCTAGAACATAGCTTGAATCTATACATTTGACGAGTCTTGACTCCAAAATATATATCTATCATTTGATCTTGTTAGCCTTGGTTAGATCATAAAACATGCTTCTCTTGTGTGGGATTTCTCAAATCTAAAAATCATGCATACTTGAAATAGACTTCATTGATCAAAATCATAGATTCATACATGGGTCATCTATAAATATTCGTACATACTAGATTTTCTCATCATACTTGAAATCATAAATCATAAACTTGACTTTTCATGAACTTGCATAATTGGGCATAATTTTTTTAAATTTTAAAATCATGAATTTATAATCAAAATAGATATAAAATCTACCTATGAATATTAAAACATATTTTGAAACATGAACCCATAAATAAATCATAGAGAATTTCTTAAAATTAGAATAAAACCCCATGGGATCATGAACTTGATATAGAACTTAAATTCATGGAATTGAGGAGAATTTTGAGTATGAGAATCAAAGAAACTTTCATTCATAGCCCTACATACCTGGGTAAACTGAATCTACACTTGTCTTTGAAAGCCCAAGAGATTTGGAGAAAAACTTGAAGGGTTCCAGACTTGATCTTCAATGAAGAGGTCTAGACTTGCATGCATCGGAGGGGAATGGTTAGAATGGGCTTAACTCCTCTTAATACACCTCTTTCAAAGCTTAAAACAACATAGTTTAGAGCTTAGGAACTTAAGAATTACAAAAATTCCCATACTGATTCGCTTGGAAAAGTGACACTACCAGTGCCAATGAGGGACTAGATGAGTCGTTACCTTGCTGGACGACTCGTTGTCACCACTCATCATCATCACTAGAAATTCCATCTTTCAATCTCACTCGTCTTGACAAAAACCAACTTGACGAGTTATGAAGTGACAACACAACTCGTTCCTTAACTCATTAAGTCTCTTGGTTTTGCAACTTCCTCTGCACATAACGGGCACACTAATTACTCATTGAGTCAAACAACGAGCCATTACACCATTCGTGGTGAACCCCTAATAATGACTCCTTACAAGATGGAACCCCTCAACGAGTCATGATTCATCGGGTAACCTAATGAGTCGCAGATTTTCCTATTTTTTTCACTTCAACCCTCCATTCTGATCTTAGGAAATTTAAGGGAATTAAAATATCTCCCCTTGGGAGTATTCATCCTCAAATGTGGGTAATCATACTGAAAAGGCTGGAAAAGAATTAAAATCCCACAACTGAACAACTAAAGCTGAAATCTAACGGAGTGACTGACTCCGGACTGCGACATATGACTGAACCAAATTCATATGTACATGATAGAACATGAATGGAAATGAGAGACATGAACTTGACATGAAACTGAATAGATTATTTGAGAGGAAACTGGTACCTCAAGCTGAAACTTAGTTGGAAGGGAAAAAATGCGGGTATCTAGTCATCATCTCTGCTTCGGCTTCCCATGTAGCTCCCTAAACAAGATGATTCCTCCAAAAGACTTTTATTGAAGCTACTAATTTGTTCCTCAACTTCCGAACTTGAAGATCAAGGATCTTAACGGGTGCCTCCTCATAAGTAAGACTATCCTTCACGCCTATGCTCTCCACTGGAACAACTAAAGTCGGGTCACCAATGCACTTCTTCAATAACGATATGTGGAAAACTGGATTCGCTGACGCCAACTCTGCTGGTAGCTCTAACTCATAGGCCACCTTGCCAACACGTCTCACAATCTTGTATGGGCCAACATATCAGGGACTAAGTTTCCCTTTCTTCCCAAACCTCGTCACTTCCTTCATAGGAGATACCTTTAAGAACACCCAATCCTCAACTTCAAACTTGAGTTCTCTCTACCTTACATCAGTATATGACTTTTGATGACTCTGAGCTATTTTCAGCCTTCCCCTTATGAGATGAATCTTCTCCATGGCCTCATGAACCAAATCTAGCCCTATCAACGTAGATTTTTCTACGTCAAACTAACCATTAGGCGACGTACACCTCCCCCCGTAAAGCCTTAAAAGGAGTCGTCTGAATACTAGAGTGGTAACTGTTATTGTAAGCAAACTTGATAATAGGTAAATGAAGTCAATCACACATGCTCTCAACATATCCTCAAGAGTCTGAATGGTCCGCTCGGCCTGACCATCTGTCTGCGGGTGAAAAGTGGTCCTGAGCTTGACCTTAGTACAAAGTCCCTTCTAAAACGATTTCGAAAAACTGTGAGGTAAACTTAGTACCTCGGTCTGAAATGATGGAAAAGGGAACTCCATGTAATAGAACTAACTCTCGAATATATAATTTAGCATAATCCTCCGCTGAGTCTGTAGTCTTGACCAGTACAAAATGGGCTGCTTTCGTCGACCTGTCTACAACCACCCAAATAGAGTCACACTGTTGACGTGTGTGAGGCAACCTTGTGATGAAGTCCATATTGATCTCATCCTACTTCCAAGTGGGGATATTAATGTCTTGTAGCAATAACTCCAGGTCTCTGATGCTCCACTTTCAGTTGTTGACAGTTCAGACACTTAGCCACAAACTTTGTTATGTCCTTTTTCATGCCATCCACCAATAGACTTCCTGTAGGTCATGGTACATCTTGGTGGCACCTGCATGTATAGAATATCGGGAACCATGAGCCTCATGAAACATTTATTTTCTCAAATCATTGACATCCGGAACATACAAACAACCTTGATAACGAATTATACCATCTCCCCTTTGGGAGAAAACCTCCACCTTTTGATTTTGAACCACTTCTTTCAATTTCACCAAAATAGGATCCTCATCTTGCCTATCCTTGACCTTGGTCACCAAGGAAGATTTTGATCCATTCTAAATAATGACACCACTATTTGTTGAGTCAACAAGGCGAACCCCTAATCATGCAAGCAGATGCACATCCTTTACCAACTCTTTCCTTCCATCTTTCACATGAGAAACACTCTCCATGAACAGTCTGCTAAGGTTTTCCACCACTACATTGTCCTTGACCGGATGATAAAGGACACTCATGTCATAGTCCTTGAATAGCTCTAACCATCTTCTTTGTCACAAATTTAAATCCTTCTCGGTGAACAAATAGTGTAGGTTCTTGTGGTCCGTAAACATATTCACATAGACCCCATACAAATATTGTCTCCAAATCTTCAATGAAAACACCACATCTTTCAATTCCAGTTCAGGCATCGGGTAATTCTTCTCATGAGTCTTAAGTTGTCTAGAGACATACGCAATGACCTTACCATGTTGTATCAACACACGCCCAAGACCAACCCCAGAGGCATCACAGTACACCACAAATCCATCCGTGCCCTCAGGTAGGGTCAATACTGGGGCTGAAGTGGGTTGAGTCTTTAGCTCTTGAAAACTCTTCTCACAGGCATTCGATCACTGAAATTTAAATTTTTCTGGGTCAACTTAGTCAACGGTGCTGCAATGGATGAAAATCCTTCAACAAACCTCCTATAATAGCCAGCTAAACCCAAGAAAATCCTAATATCCGAAGGATTAACTGGTCTATACCAATTCTTTATAGCTTCTATCTTTTGAAAGTCAACCTGCACGCCCTCACTTGACACTACATGGCCTGAAAATGCTATTGAATCCAACCAAAACTCACACTTGCTGAATTTAGAAAATAGTTGGCAATCCTTGAGAGTCTATTGTACAATTCTCAAATGAGCAGCATGCTCCTCGCCACTCCAAGAGTATATGAGAATGTCGTCTATGAAGACAATCACGAACATGTCCAAATATGGATTGTACACCCTATTCATCGGATCCATGAAAGCTGAAGGAGCATTCGCTAGTCCAAAAGATGTAACCACAAACTCATAGTGACCATACCGAGTCCGAAAAGCTGTCTTCGAAATGTCACTCTCCCCAACTCTTAGCTGGTGATATCCTAATTTGAGGTCTCTTTGAGAAGCACTTGGCACCCTAAAGTTGGTCAAAAAAGTCATCAATCTTGGGGAGGGGATACTTGTTCTTGATTGTAATCTTGTTCAACTACCAGTAGTCAATGCACATAAGAAGAGGCCCATCCTTCTTTCGAACAAAGAGAACTGGTGCACCACATGGGAACTTTCTAGGCCTGATGAAGCCCTTATCCAGGAGATCCTTGAACTATTCTTTCAACACCAGTAGTTCGGATAGAGCCATTATGTATGGAGGAATAGATATAGGTTGTGTATCGGAAAGAAGGTCAATACCAAAGTCAATCTCCCGCTCAGGAGGGACTCTTGGTAAATCATCAGGGAACACCTATGGATACTCACATATAATAGGGACAGACTAAAGAGTCGATGCCTCGGATATAGCATTTTTAACCCAACTACATGGTACATGAAACCCTGAAAATTATTTTTTTGGCCTTAAGGTAGGAAACAAAGAGACCTATAGGCACAATTGAACTACCCTTCCATTCTAGGACTAGCTCACCCGGAAATCGGAACTCTACCCTTCAGGTTCTACAATTCACTGAGGCATAACATACATGCAACCAATCCATGCCAAAGATAACATCGAAATCAGTCTTGTATAACTCTACTAAATCAGCTGAAGTGACTTTTTGAAGGATTGTGACAGGGCAATTTCTGAAGTAACTCAAGTGGATTCATCTTGAGAAAGTCCTGAACTCGATCCGCCGCTGCATTCCCATTCTGAGAGACATTGGCCAACGCCTGCTGGTTGTCCTGAGTTGTTAAAGCCCAGGACAACATCTGAAATACCGCTCTAAACTCAACATGAGAGACCTGCTCGGGCAAAGGACCTGCTGGTGCTGGCGGAACTTGTTGGTGCCCATCTCCATTGCCATCTTCATAGACACTTCCATTTTCGTTCCTTATACTATTTACTTGGCGTTGAGGCAGGATTCTGCAAATTCATATAGCACGAATTAGAAGGATGGAGAGTTACTTCATCGCATGACATAGATCACGAAAGAAGGAAAATTTCCTAAAAAGTATTATAGCCTCTCCCCCATAAGTGTGGCGCGCTTCACACCCATGAAAAAGACTCTACTCAACGCGGCTTTCAAAAACTCTAGGACACTCTGAACCTTTCCTCTGATATTAAGTTTTTCATGATCCGAACATAGGCTCAAATGGAAACACAGAACCTAGAACCACAAATGACCCTATGTCGACCTATGACATGAACATGACAGTTATAGAACATTATATCAAGCGGAGTCTGATACTTAAACATAAATAGGCAGAAGTCTGAATAACAAAAAGTCTAGCCAATGGTAATATCATAACACTGAGTTTGAAGCTGAATATACTAATCCATGTCTGAAAAACCTCTACTAATTGATGAGATGCTGGGACAAGCCCCTAACTATCTCTAAGTCTGAAACAAACTGACATAATGATACTAAAAGATAGATGCCCTCGGAAGATGAGGACTTACCCAAAGTAGGGTATGAACTAGAACGAGAGCAGGACTAATGGCTAAGTCTAATCGCTAGGACCTGTACCATGAAATGATACATCATAGAGTATGCAGTTAGTACTTGGAATGTGCTGAGTATGCAAGGTAAGTAAAATAGGAGGAATAAGTATAACTGAAATCATACACATAACATAAATCATAAGATCATGAGAGTAAGGACGACATGCAGATATCTGAAAATATTTATAGCATAATCTGAGTTTCCATATTTGAATAGAATGAAACAAAGTTGAAAATAGAATTTTATGACTTTCCATAGCTAAAATCATAAGTAAAATCCTATAAACTGATCATTGGGTCAAACCTGCTAAAAATATAATATCATAAGTCATAAACATGCATAACTGAATTTATGTGGAACAATGGGAGGCTCGTCTTAACCGAAAACCACCATGTATGAGTGCATGATGATCCCACGTCTTGCCCACGTCGAGGAGGGCCATCCTAAGCCTTTCCAAGGCAAACGATAAGTAAGGTGTGATATCACTGTGTACCCTTGGGCAGGGGAAATTCTTTCTTGAGAGGCCCAAAAATATACCTATGTTGGTGCGTAATTTATGAGATTAGAGAACCTTGAAACTCCTAGCCTACTCCGTGCTAGACACTACTTCCAAAACATTTGTAGTTCTCATATAATCATATTCTAGAACATAGCTTGAATCTATACATTTGAGGAGTCTTGACACATATATCTATCATTTGATCTTGTTAGCCTTGGCTAGACCATAAAACATGCTTGTCTTGTTTGGGCTTGCCTAAATCTAAAAATCATGCATACTTGAAATAGACTTCATTGATCAAAATTATAGATTCATATATGGGTCATTTGTAAACATTCATATACACAAGATATCTCATCATACTTGAAATCATAAATCATAAACTTGACTTTTCATGAACTTGCATAATTGGGCATAATTTTTTTAAATTTTAAAATCATGAATTTATAATCAAAATAGATATAAAATCTACCTATGAATATTAAAACATATTTTGAAACATGAACCCATAAATAAATCATAGAGAATTTCTTAAAATTAGAATAAAACCCCATGGGATCATGAACTTGATATAGAACTTAAATTCATGGAATTGAGGAGAATTTTGAGCATGAGAATCAAAGAAACTTTCATTCATAGCCCTACATACCTGGGTAAACTGAATCTACACTTGTCTTTGAAAGCCCAAGAGATTTGGAGAAAAACTTGAAGGGTTCCAGACTTGATCTTCAATGAAGAGGTCTAGACTTGCATGCATCGGAGGGGAATGGTTAGAATAGGCTTAAACCCTTTTAATACACCTCTTTCAGAGCTTAAAATGACACTGTTTAGGCCTTAGGAGCTTAGGAATTAAAAAAATACCCTTACTGATTCGCCTGGAAAAGTGACACTGCCAGTCCCAATGAGGGACTAGACGAGTTGTTACCTTGCTGGATGACTCGTTGTCCCCACTCATCGTTATCACTAGAAATACCATCCTTCAATATCAGCCATCCTAACAATAACTAACTTAATGAGTCATGAAGTGACACCATGACTCATTCCTTAACTCATTAAGTTTCCTGGTCTGCAACTTCCTCAGAGCATAACGGGCACACCAATTATTCGTTGAGTCAAACAATGAGTCGTTACACCATCCGTGGTGAACCCCTAACAATGAATCCTTACAAGACTGACACACCTTAACGAGTCACTTAATAATTTGTCGGGTGACTTGACGAGTCATTTTGTGACCCGACAAAGATTTTTTTGTTTTCTTTGCTTCAACTCTCGGTTATGTTCTTAGGGACTTTCGGGGCGTTAAAATATATCCCCCTTGGAAATATTCATCCTTGAATGTGGGTAAACATACTGAGAAGGTTGGTAAAGAACTGAAATCCCACAACTGAACAACAAAAGCTGAAATCTAATGGAGTGACGGACTCCGGACTACAATATATGACTGAACCAAATCCATAATTCATACATACATGATAGAACATGAAAGGAACAGAGATACATGATCTTGACATGAAATTGAATAGAGTATTTGAGAGGAAACTGGTAGCTCAAGCTGGAATTGAGTTGGAAGAGAAAAGATGCGGGTATCTAGTCATCATATTAGCTTTGGCTTCCCACGTAGCTCCCTCAACAAGATGATTCCTCCACAAGACTTTTATTGAAGCTACTTCTTTGTACCTCAACTTCTGAATCTGACGATCAAGGATCTTAACAGGTACCTCCTCATAAGTAAGGCTGTGCTAGCATCGGCTTTGGCAGAATAGCCTAAAAGATTTGCTGGCATCGACTTCAAATGCTGGTACCAGAAGATGTTCTTTTACATTACAACATTGAGTCTGTAGAAGTTCATTAAGGAGGATATTCTGGTTCTGTCGAAATCAACTCCCGAAAATGAACAGTTCTTAATTACTAATGTTTGAAAGCACTTAGATTTTTTGTGTAAGAACTTTGTCCTAAGTGGACTGGAGGATGATCAGTGTAACATATACAATAATGTGAATACTTTTAAAGAACCTTGGGATGCACTAGAGAAGTACAAAACGGATGATGCCGGATTAAAGAAATTTGTTGCAACCAAGTTTCTAGTCTACAAGATGATAGAAAGCAAGCCTGTTATCACATAAGTCCAAGAGCTTCAAGTGATAATTCTTGATCTTCTTGCTAAAGGTTTTATCATCAATGAAGCTTTTCAAGTTGCAGCCATGATTTAAAAGTTACCTCCTTCATGGAGACACTTTAAGAATTATTTAAAGCACAAGCGCACAGAGATAAAGCTTGAATATCTAATCATTCGATTGATAATCGACAAAGATAATAAAGCTTCTGAAAGGAAGGTACGAGAACACTCAACAATTATGGGGGCAAATATTGTTGAGACTGCTCCAACTAATCTAAAAAAGAGGATGAAGCCTTCTAGACCAAAAAATTATTCTAGCAAGAAGAAATTCAATGAAAATTGCCACAACTGTGGAAAGTTTGGATCCAAAGATGCTGAATGTCATGCTCCAAAGAAAGAAAAGAAAAAGAGTCAAGCTAACATGGTTGAAGGAACCATGGAGATCGATGAGTTGTGTGCTATGGTGACTGAATAAAACCTAGTGGGAAGCCCAATGGAGTGGTGACTTGACTCTGGAGCCACTCGACATGTCTGTATTGTCAGAGAAGCATTTTCTTCTTATGCCCCTGTTGGAACCAAAGATCATTTTAATGGGAAACTCTGCGGCAACCAAGCAAGGCTATGGAAAAATATTTCTGAAAATGACATTTGGCAAGGTGGTACTCTGAATAGTGTATGTTATGTTCCAGAATTAAGGAAAAACTTAGTTTCTGCAAGACTTCTCATCAAGAACAGGTATAAGTGCGTTCTTATTTCAGACCAAGTTGTAATACGTAAGAATGATGTGTATGTAGGAAAATATTACCTAACTGAGGGCCTTTTCAAACTGAATGTAATTGTTATTGAAACCAATAAAATTTCAGCTTCTTCTTACTTTCTTGAGTCAAATAATATATGGCATTTACATTTGGGACATGTCAATAATAAAACCTTGTATAAATGATCAATTTTTAATTATTGTCAAAGTTTGAATGCAATCAATCAAAAAGTCAAATTTGTGTTGAATCTAAGTATATTTAACATCCTTATAAGTCAATTGAAAGAAACTCAAGTTCCTTAGTAATTCACACATATATTTATGACATGAAGTCAATACCATATCGTGGTAGAAATAAGTATTTCATAACTTTTAATGATGATAATATGTGGTACTGCTATGTTTACTTACTCAAAAGCAAAGATGAAGCAATTAAAGCATTCAAGCAATATAAAAGTGAAGTTGAAACATAACTTAACAAAAAGATCAAAATGATAAGGAGTGATAGGGGCGGCGAATATGAATCTCCTTTTGAAGAAACATGTCTAAAATATGACATTATTAATCAAACAATTTCCCCTTACTGTCCATAGTCTAACGAAATTGTGGAAAGAAAAAATAGGAAAATAAAGGAGATGATGAATACCTTGTTGATAAGTTATGGTTTACCCCATAACTTATGGGGGGAAGCTATCCTTACAGCTAGCAAAATACTCAATCGAGATCCCTATAACACAATCCATTCCATATGAAAAATGGAAAGGAAGAAAACCTAACCTTGAATACTTGAAAGTGTGGGAGTGTTTGTTTAAGGTACAAGTTTCTAAACCCAAAAGGGTTAAGATAGGACCTAAAATCGTTAATTGTGTTTTCATCGGATATGCTACAAATAGTAAAGCATATCGATTTTTGGTTCATAAATTAGAAAATCCTAACATTCATGTTAATACCGTAATGGAATTTGATAATGCTAAACTTTTTGAACATATATATCTGTATAAACAGAAATGTGAATCGTCTAGCGAAGGATCTAAATGTCCTTGAAAAGAGACATGGTATGAATTCTAATATAAAGTGTTAGGACCTGTACAACATGCCCAGTATGTGATCTAGTAAAGTATGTTAGGATATTGTCGTATTCAGTTGAAACTTAGTAAAGCAATATAAGTATCCGTAAGGTATCTCAGAAGTAGAATGGTAGATTAAAATGAAGTTTAGAAAGCATGTTAGAAATAGTAAACCATGTTACTATGAAACTCAGTTATACAACATGATTCCCAGCAGAAAAACTATATCTTGTTCAACATTAGACTCAGCACAGTATGACACCATGGTTATATACATATACCATTACCTGCCCCAGCATGTACTAAATACATACATATCACTATCACTAGCCAGCATATAGCATGCACAGATACATTATCATCACTAGCTTCAGCATGCGGTATACGCAGTTAGTATTACCAGTTGAGACCACTGTATTGTCTTGGGATGGATTACCTAGCATTCATGACCGCCCCAGGGTTAATAGCTGTATCGACTCGTCCGCCAGAGGACGAGGATATGTTGCTCTATGGAGTGGCATGCCGTCCCATAGGGGACGAAGATGGGATGCCGGTTTCCCCATATTGTGCCTTGGTCGGCCTTTATACACCCCCGTCGAGCGGGTACGCCCGGGGTGTTGATTCAGGAGTCCTCCGGACTCAGGTACAGTTATAGTCAGGGGCTCAGCGAGCCTAAGTGCATACCCAGGGGATCGGCAGGATGCTTATAGTTATTATAGGAGATGGGACGACAGGGGTAGGGGTATAGATTGCGTGTTGATTGTACCTCCCGGCTTATGGGGGCCGGGTAAGGTTTGTGTGTGCTATACTATGTTATATTATGTTATGCCATGTTACACTAGATACGAGTAGATCGACAATAGAGCGATACATTTCCAAGTATGACTCCTCCTCCTTCCAGCATAGTTGAGAGTAGGCATAGCTTTACATTTTCAGTCAGTTTAGTCTATTCCTTTCTGTTTCAGTTCCATCAATTGTATTGTCATTTTCAGATATCTTTCAGTTGTTGTTTTACATACGTAGTACCAGCGGTACTGACGCCCCTTGGGGGCGCTGCATTACTTGCCTGCAGGTACTCATATATGAGGGGCCGATACCTCGTGACTCCAGCTAGCTCACAGGGTCATCAGCTCCAGTCATCCGGAGCTAGATAGCTAGAGGTTTATCCCTTTTCTTTTGTTGTACAACATGGGTAGGCCGGGGCCCTGTCCCTACCATCTTGTCAGTATTCTTAGAGGCTTGCAATCTGTATATATTTCCCTGTGGTTAGCTGTGCCGGTCGTGTGGGGCCGTGTGTATGTTTAGTTGTTTATGTTGGCCGTGTGAGGCCTTATCCGGTCAGTAGTGGTGACCTTTCCGGTCACGTAGCTGTTCAGCATTTGTTATATTGATTTAGAGTTAACTAGACAGCATGGTGGCCTTGTCAGCTCGCATAGACTCCCTTATATTGACATGATTCTGGTTAGCTGTCGTTATGGTACAGATGGCTATAGGCCTAGTCGCCCGGAGGCTGTATTTACAGCTGTTATATAGCCCGTTGATTCCTTGAATATGAGTTAGAGCTAGCCAGGCACCAGATGTGCTTAGGCTCACCGGTTAGCAGTCTAGGTCCTACTAGGGCACCAGGTGCCAGTCATACCCCCCAAGGTGGGGCGTGACAAACTTGGTATCAGAGCAGGTCGTATCCCAGGGAGTCTGCAAGCCGTGCTAAGTAGAGTCCTGCCTATGGATGTGTTGTGCACCACATACTATGGGTACGAGGCTGCAAGGCATGATAGGATGGTTGCTTTTTATTCTTATTCAGTCGTGCTGTAGAGCGGTACAGCATATGGTTGAGTCCCTAGAGCTTACTATATTCTTTGGTTACAGATAATGTCAGACCAACGACATCCTATCACAGGACGAAGCTTAGATATTGCAGCAGGGGAAGGCACCAGCAGGATGCGTCACCCTCGTTTAGAAACAGCCCGATCAGAGGGCACTACAGAGGCATCGTCCCAGCCTTCTCAGCAATCTCCACCACATCATGAGCCACTTGGGGCGACACTACCTCCAGCATTCCCTATACCGATACCTTCCGACCAGGAGGTTAGGAGTGCGGTAGTCATGTTAGCACAGATGATGGCTGCTCAGCATCAGCCGATGCCGTCTACAGTTGCGGAGTCATCAGGAGGGCCCGGTAGTTCGAGGGTCCGAGAGTTCTTGGCTCTGAATCCCCCACAGTTTACAGGCACGGACCGGACAGAGGACCCCCAGGATTTTCTAGATCAGATGCAGAGAATTTTCAGGGTTATGCATGCCACGCCTACAGAATCAGTTGAGTTGGCAGCATTCTGGTTATGGGACATCGCCGTATTATGGTATGAAAGCTGGGAAAGGTCCCGAGGTAGAGATGTTTCCCCTCCGACCTGGTCCAGCTTCTCAGGAGCTTTTCTGGATCACTATTTACCATGGGAGATTCGACAGGACCGGGTGGACCAGTTTCTACATCTAGAGCAGAGGGCCATGAGTGTTCGGGAATACGCCTTGCGGTTTGATTCTTTGGCCCGGTACGCCCCGGCCTTTGTTGATACCATAGCATCCAGAGTACACCGCTTTATAATGGGGTTGAATTCAGAATATGTTGAGACTTGTATTATGGCCACACGACGAGTGGACATGGATATTGCCCGAGTTCAGGCATTTGCCCAGAATATTGAGGGCATCAGGCAGCGGCATCGGGAGATCAGGAGGACCAATCAGGAACAGCGCCGCAGGGACAGGCCAGTTGAGTTACAGAGGGAGGCTCGGGGAGGACCTAGGCCACGTTAGATAGGCCGCCCAGGCCCCCGCCTCCACCACAGCCGCAGAGGGGTAGATTTAGCCGCAGGGGGCACTCAGAGACCAGTAGAGGCTCACAGATTGCAGATTCATCATTATAGAGGAGGGCGGAGCAGAGTAGGTATACCCTACCACTTTGCCCTATATGTAGCCGACGCCATTCTGGAGCATGTGGGTATGGCTCCAACGGATGTTATATTTGTGGCCAAGAGGACCATCTGATGAAAGATTGCCAGCCAAAGGTCAGGAGGACCGGGATAGACAGGACAGGCCATTCGCAGGGTCACGAGCTACAGCATCCTCGGCAGGGCGCAGGCCCTCAGTTTCATCAGGCAGGGGTCAGGGCAGATCAGGGGCCTCCAGTGTAGGTGCGGGTCCAAGCCGCACATATGCTTTACCAGGGAGGCAGGATTCAGAAGCATCACCTGATGTTGTGACAGGTATGATAACTCTCTGCTCACACCCTGCTTATGTATTGATTGATCCAGGATCTACTTTGTCCTACATTACTCCAGTTGTGGCACGAAAGTTCAATATTGCACCAGAATTATTGCAGCAGCCCTTTCCAGTATCCACGCCCGTCGGTGACTCTATTGTAGCTAGCAGAATTTACCGAGGGTGTACAGTAGAGGTTGCTGACCGTCAGACCACAGTAGATCTGGTCGAGTTAGAAATGATAGACTTCGATGCCATAATGGGTATGGATTGGCTAGTGCCGTGCTTTTCCAATGTTGAATGTTCGACCAAGACAGTCCGATTCCACTTTCCAGGAGAAGCAGTGCGGGAGTGGAAGGGCAGCACCGCTGCGCCAAAGGGTAGGTTTATTTCCTACCTTCAGGCGAGGAAATTGATATCTAAGGGATGTATTTACCATCTGGTCAGAGTTCAGGATGTCCGAGTAGAATCTCCGACGCTCCAGTATGTTCCGGTGGTGAACGAGTTCCCTGATGTGTTTCCCGATGAGTTACCTGGTATTCCCCCAGAAAAGGAAATAGATTTTTCTATTGACTTGTTACCAGGAACTCAGCCGATATCAATTCCTCCCTATCGTATGGCTCCTGCAGAACTCAGAGAATTAAAGGAGCAACTGAAAGACTTGTTGGATAAAGGTTTTATTAGGCCGAGTACTTCACCATGGGGTGCGCCAGTTCTGTTTGTGAGAAAGAAAGATGGCTCACTCCGTATGTGCATAGATTATCGGCAATTGAATAAAGTCACAGTGAAGAACAAGTACCCGCTTCCCAGAATTGATGAGTTATTTGATCAGTTGCAGGGAGCCAGATACTTTTCTAAGATTGACTTGCGGTCCAGATATCACCAGGTTCGAGTACGTGAAAGAGACATTCCTAAGACAGCGTTCAGGACCCGATACGGACATTTTGGATTTCTAGTCATGTCCTTTGGGTTAACGAATACCCCGACAATATTCATGGACCTGATGAACAATATTTTTAGACCTTTCCTGGACTTGTTCGTAATAGTATTTATTGATGACATTCTGGTGTATTCTCGCTCTGAAGCAGATCACCGGACTCATTTGCGGACAGTGCTCCAGATCCTCAGGGACCGCCAGTTATATGCTAAATTTTCTAAGTGTGAATTCTGGCTTAATTCAGTAGCCTTTTTAGGACATATTGTGTCGGATGCTGGTATACAGGTTGACACGCAGAAGATAGAAGCAGTCAAATCATGGCCTAGGCCTACCACTCCGACTGAAGTCCGCAGTTTTCTGGGGTTAGCGGGATATTACAGGAGATTTGTTGAGGGATTCTCTACTATAGCGGCACCTCTGACTAAACTGACGCAGAAAGCAGCAAAGTTTCAGTGGACAGAGGCATGTGAGCAGAGCTTCCAGGAGTTAAAAGACAGATTAACCTCCGCCCCAGTGCTAGCATTGCCGGAAGGTACAGAGGGTTATTCAGTGTATTTCGATGCATCAGGTGTTGGGTTAGGTTGTGTGTTGATGCAACATGGTAAAGTGATTGCATATGCTTCCAGACAGCTGAGGAAGCACGAAAAGAATTACCCTACCCACGACCTGGAGTTAGCCACAGTGATCCACACCTTGAAAATGTGGAGACATCACTTGTATGGCGTACATGTTGATATTTTTACAGATCACAAGAGCCTACAGTATATCTTCACTCAGAGGGATTTGAATCTACGGCAACGTTGCTAGTTGGAGCTGTTAAAGGATTATGACGTGAATATTTTGTACCACCCGGGAAAAGCCAATGTTGTAGCAGATGCTCTCAGTCGTAAGTCCATGGGGAGTTTGACCTATTTGCAGCCCAAGCAGCGGGAATTGGTCAGGGAGATACATCAGTTAGCTAGCCTAGCCATTCGTGTAGCAGAAACAGAGGACGGTAGAGAGGTAATTCAGAACACCGCCGTGTCATCATTAGTTGTGGAAGTGAAAGAATGGCAATATGAGGATCCTAACCTGATTCAGCTCAAAGACAGGATCCAGCAGGGTAAAGCGCCAGATTTTTAGATAACTGAGGAAGAAGTGTTGTTATGTAAAGGTCGCCTATGTGTTCCAGATGTTTCAGGGCTCCGCCAGCAGATTATGAATGAGGTACATTACGCCCGTTATTCTCTTCACCCCGGTGCGATGAAAATGTACCATGATATCAAGGAGAATTATTGGTGGCTGGGAATGAAAAGAGAAATTGCTGAATTTGTAGCTCAGTGTCCTAACTGCCAACAGGTGAAAGCAGAACATCAGAAACCAGGCGGTTTGACTCAGGACATAACTGTGCCTCTCTGGAAATGGGAGGCAGTAAATATGGATTTTGTAGCAGGATTTCCCCGTACTAGATACAAACATGATTCTATATGGGTGATAGTTGATAGAATGACAAAATCAGCTCATTTCCTGCCAGTGAGAACTACCTTCTCGGCCGAAAATTATGCGGAGCTGTATATTCGGGAAATAGTCAGATTGCATGGAGTACCGGTATCGATTATTTCAGACAGAGGAGCACATTTTATGGCTAGATTTTGGCAATCGTTTCAGAGAGGTATGGGAACGCAGATTAATTTGAGCACCGCATTCCACCCTCAGACAGATGGACAAGCTGAACGCATAATTCAGACGCTCGAAGATATGTTACGAGCGTGTGTGTTAGATTTCGGTGGTAGCTGGGATGAGCATTTGCCGTTAATTGAATTTGCTTATAATAATAGGTATCACTCAGCCATCCAGATGGTGCCTTTTGAAGCCTTGTATGGGCGAAAGTGCAAGTCGCCGGTTGGCTTGTTTGAATTAGGGGAATCGACGTTGATTGGGCCAGACATGATTCGACAGTCAGAGGAGAAGGTAAAGCTTATCAGAGAACGCCTACTGACTGCACAGAGCCGCCAGAAATCATATGCTGATGTGCGGCGCATAGACTTGGAATTTGATGTAAATGATTGGGTATTTCTGAAAGTATCTCAGATGAAAGGGGTGATGAGATTCGGCAAGAAAGGTAAGCTCAGTCCGAGGTTTGTTGGGCCTTATTAGGTTCGTCGAAGGATAGGCCGAGTAGCATATGAGCTGAACTTGCCTCCAGAATTGGAATCCGTTCATCCGGTCTTTCTCGTGTCTATGTTGAGGAAATGCCTAGGAGACCCATCCAGAGCAGTCCCAGTCCAGGGTATCCAGGTTACAGAAGAGCTGGCCTATGAAGAGGTTCCAGTAGCTATCCTAGACAGACAGATTCGCAGATTGAGGACTAAAGATATTGCGTCTGTCAAAGTATTGTGGCGTAACAGGAACCGAGAGGAGATGACGTGGGAGGCTGAGGAAGATATGAAAGCTAAATATCCTCACTTATTCCAGGCCTAGGCAGGCGACAGGTATGTCCGTATTATTACTTATGCAGTACTTTATGGTTGTATATGTATAAATGAGAAAGATTGATGTTTAGCTATCAAGTGAATCTTAAAGTATTGTGTGTGGTACCTGTATTGGACTTTTTTGCATTCCAGGTTTTCGGGATAGTCCATATTACAGGGGAGACTCTGCCTAAATTTTCTTAAAAACAAATTGAGTACGTTAAGAAGTCCTCTAGATAGAAGTTTACATTCGAGGACGAATGTTCTTAGGGGGGGGGGAGAATGTTATACCCCGTAAGATTTTCGGCACCTGGATGACCTATTCGCGTGTTGGTTAAGCATATTTGAAAGCCATACGTGCTAGGAAAAGGCCCGGGAAAAGATCGGACGAGTAACCTGTCGAACCATCACAGAAGGAGCCCGGGCAGAGCCCCTCCGCGATGGCAACGTGTCACGAAGGTGGAGCCTCCGCGTTGGCTCCGTGACACGTTGGCCTTGTCCAGGCCCAACTATATAAGCCCTCCACTTCGGTTTTAAATGAAATAATTCTCATAATTTCCAGCGAAAACAGAGAAAAACTAGAGATGAAAAGGGAATGAAGGTTTCTTGATAATTTCCGTCCGATTACGCTGCCAAACGTAGTCCAAATCTAAATTAACTCCAGATACCGAAGTATTTAGCAGCAGGGAGCATTCCTACGGATTTAGTTTCGTGAAATACGGCCGACAAATCGTCGTTCTACCGGGCTAAGGTAAGTTGAATTGCTCCAAACTAGTGTCTATGTGCTCCTAGCTATAAAGTGAATACTTCTCCCTTCTAGACTTCTGAAAAATAGCAAGTTTTTGACCGTCTTTCGATAGGCCTAAGTTTAGGCTATAATTATATTGAAAGTGATGTCGTCTTTCATAATAGTGCTGTATTTAGTACTAATTGACGTATATACGAATGCAGTTGGGAGAAATAGCGAAAATACTGACCGAGCTACGCCAGTTAGTCGGGAAATCAGAAGCGAAGGTATGTAAAGCTAGTTTCCTCGACAAGTTAGTAGTTTCGGAGTAGTAAGATAGTTCAAAGTCCAGTAGAACGTTTCAGAAGTCGTGGGTTATGTTTAGTATGAATATTAACACAATATTGGAAACATCATATCGTATATAGCGTGAAACTTGCTAGCATGGTATGAATTCTAATATAAAGTGTTAGGACCTGTACAACATGCCCAGTATGTGATCTAGTAAAGTATGTTAGGATATTTTCGTATTCAGTTGAAACTTAGTAAAGCAATATAAGTATCCGTAAGGTATCTCAGAAGTAGAATGGTAGATTAAAATGAAGTTTAGAAAGCATGTTAGAAATAGTAAACCATGTTACTATGAAACTCAGTTATACAGCATGATTCCCAGCAGAAAAACTATATCTTGTTCAACATTAGACTCAACACAGTATGACAGCATGGTTATATACATATACCATTACCTGCCCCAGCATGTATTAAATACATACATATCACCATCACTAGCCAGCATATAGCATGCACAGATACATTATCATCACTAGCTTCAGCATGCGGTATACGCAGTTAGTATTACCAGTTGAGACCACTGTATTATCTTGGGATGGATTACCTAGCATTCATGACTGCCCCAGGGTTAATAGCTGTATCGACTTGTCCGCCAGAGGACGAGGATACGTCGCTCTACGGAGTGGCATGCCGTCCCACAAGGGACGAAGATGGGATGCCGGTTTCCCCATATTGTGCCTTGGTCGGCCTTTATACACCCCCATCGAGCGGGTACGCCCGGGGTGTTGATTCAGGAGTCCTCCGGACTCAGGTACATTTATAGTCAGGGGCTCAGCGAGCCCAAGTGCATACCCAGGGGATCGGCAGTATGCTTATAGTTATTATAGGAGATGGGACGACCGGGGTAGGGGTATAAATTGCGTGTTGATTGTACCTCCCGGCTTATGGGGGCCGGGTAAAGTTTGTGTGTGCTATACTATGTTATATTATGTTATGCCATGTTACACTAGATACGAGTAGATCAACAATAGAGCGATACATTTCTAGGTATGACTCCTCCTTCTTCCAGCATAGTTGAGAGTAGGCATAGCTTTACATTTTCAGTCAGTTTAGTCTATTCCTTTCTGTTTCAGTTCCATCAATTGTATTGTCATTTTCAGATATCATTCAGTTGTTTTACATACTCAGTACCAGTAGTACTGACGCCCCTTGGGGGCGCTGCATTACTTGCCTGCAGGTACTCATAGACGAGGGGCCGATACCTCGTGATTCCAGCCAGCTCACAGGGTCATCAACTCCAGTCATCCGGAGCTAGATAGCTAGAGGTTTATCCCTTTTCTTTTGTTGTACAACATGGGTAGGCCGGGGCCCTGTCCCGACCATCTTGTCAGTATTTTTAGAGGCTTGCAGTCTTTATATATTTCCCTGTGGTTAGCTGTGCCGGTCGTGTGGGGCCGTGCATATGTTTAGTTGTTTATGTTGGCCGTGTGAGGCCTTATCCAGTCAGTAGTGGTGACCTTTCCGGTCACGTAGCTGTTCAGCATTTGTTATATTGATTTAGAGTTAATAGGCTCCCTTATATTGACATGATTCTGGTTAGCTATCGTTATGGTACAGGTGGCTATAGGCCTAGTCGCCCGGAGGCTGTATTTACAGCCGTTATATAGCCCGTTGATTCCTTGAATCTGAGTTAGAGCTAGACAGGTACCAGATGTGCTTAGGCTCATCGGTTAGCAGTCTAGGTCCTACTAGGGCACCAGGTGCCAGTCATACCCCCCAAGGCGGGGCGTGACAAAAACAAGCGCTCAAATAATGGCATGCAAAACTTGACTAGGAAATGTTGTCAAATGGATCAAGATTAATGAGTGTGAGAAATGTATTTACTTTAAGAACACTCAAAATCAAGTCGTCATTGTTTTTCTATTTTGTGGATGATATGTTGATAATGAGTAACGACATTGCTGATATAAATGCTACCCAGTGTATGCATGCTAGTAAATTTGAGATGAAAGATTTAGAAGTTGCTGATTTGATATTGGGTATTAAGATCCACAAAACTTTTGAAGGTCTAGCATTGTCTTAGTCTCATTATATCCAAACAATACTTTGAAAAATTTAAGTATTTGGATTTCAAAATTGCAAAGACACCAATTGATGTGAGTCTTGCTCTTGCTAAGAACAAGGTGAGAGTAACTCTCAATTGGATCATGCAAGAGTATTGGAATGTCTGATGTACATCATGAACCATACATAACCATATATAGCTTGTGCGGTAAGTAAACTTAGTCAATACACAAGTAATGCCAATCAGAATCATTGGATGGCTATGAAACAAGTTTTGGGGTATTTAAAACATACTCAAAACTTTTTTCTTTACATTACAACAAGTATTTAACAGTTATTAAAGGATATTGTGATGCAAATTGGATCATCGGGTCAACTGACACCAAATCCACAAGCGGATATATTTTTACCATTAGTGGAGAAGTAGTGTCTTGAAAGTCAACCAAAGAAAAATGTATTGCTCGCTTTACAATGGAGTCTGAATTCATAGCTAGGCTGGTAAAAAAGCTGAATGGCTTAGGAATTTCCTAGAAGACATTCCATTCTGGTCCAAACCGTTGGCTCTATTATGTATACATTCTGATAGCCAAGCGGCAATTGAAAGGGCTGGGAGTGCAATGTATAAAAGAAAGTCTCATCACATACGATGAAAACATAACACCGTCAGACAACTACTCTCTAGAAAAATTATCATAATTGACTATGTAAAGTCAAGAGATAATGTGTCGGATCCATTTATAAAAGGAGTAACTAGAGAGGTGGTTGAAAGATCATCGAAGAAAATGAGACTATGGCCGAGGACAATCTATCGTGGGGGTAACTCTATCTAGAAGACTGGAGATCTTAAGATCTAGGTTCAAGGAGATCAAACAAAGTCATTGATGATAGTTCAATATTATCAAAATAACTTTTGGTCTATTCTCGTGATGAGACAATTTTTAGTAACAAGGATAAAGAATTAAAAGCATTTTAATGATTTATTGACACAGGGTATGTCAAATGGTGTATCTATAAGATAACACATGTAGGAATCACCTATATAAGTGTGAAGTGTAAGCCACTTCAAGGAGAATTTTGTAGGGCCAATGTTCTACGCACTTATGAAACTAGACTGCATTCATGACTAAAACGAATAAAACAATGAGAACCTAAGATGGTTAAAGGATTAATTGTGTGACTTATCTTTTTTAGGTATACATCAAAGCTCGACGGTTCAAAGATATCAAGTCTACCGATTGACTGAGTATATCCGATATATGTTCACTATGGAAAGTTCAAATGGAAACCTACTTATCCAGATGCAATTAATTCTTACTTATGAATTACACAGATTTTTCATGCATTACATTTTTCATATAGCCATCCCTTATTCATGTGGGGGATTGATGGAGTTAAGTATTGGGCGTGAATTGAAAAATGGAGGAAAAATAAATTGGAGGGAAGATAGAAAAAATTCCTTTAAGTTCCTTTGTAAAAGAGTACTTTGTCCCACATTGGTAGGGAAAATAAGTTGATTCTTATATTGAAAAGCATATCTTTTAGCTAATAAAGAGTTGAGAAGGAAGTCTCCCTTCGCGCCGTCGTCGTTGCTCGGCTCGGCTTCGACTTCGAATTTGGATTTGGATTTGAATTTAGTTAAACGATCTAATTGATTGATATATTTTTTAGATGAAATTTATTTCAAATCCAAGTTTTCCTTTTGGGAAATCTGGCAATGGACCTGCGCGCCGCAAGTTCTCACCTGCGGAACGCAGGTACCGGCGCAGAATGCACTGAAAGTTACTGCCTTGGACTTGCGTCGCATCAAGGAAAAGATACTTCTTGGACCTGCGTTGCACCTGCGTGCTGCGATTCCTCACCTGCGAAATACAGGTGCAGTGCAAGTCAATCAGAAATATTTCCTTCCCAATGATTGTCATTATGAATAGACACCATCCGACAGGTATTTTCACACCACTTTAGTTTAGTTCTTTATCTATAAATAAAGGTCTTTTACCTTTATTTCTGATAGAAAATTTTCGAACATTCTACATATTTTTTCAAACAAATAAAATCGAGTGTGTTGTGTGATTTGTTACTGCTCTTAGAGTTCGACGAAGTTTTTGGTGTTTGAGATACTGCTACACAATTAACAGGTATTTTCATTTTATCTTGAGAGAAAATAATTCAAAACCTCGAGTACAACAAGGAAATTAAATTCCTTAAGAATACACAATGAATTCTGTAAACTCGAATATTAATTAGTATTTTCTATTTTATTAATTTAAACACTGGAGAAAAACACAGAAAGACGTTAATTTAGTGATAGCTAAGGTGAAAGAGATATACTAATTCCTCAATGTGTTTCTTCATCACTAGGCGCACACAGATATATATACACACACACACAAAAATGCTATCTACGGTGGAGACAACATAATTACTTTGGATAAGGGCACAATGTTTGCTATCACATTTATTACGCTCCAGTATTTAATTAATGATTCCCCTAAGCACTTTATTTCAAATAAATATATTTATAAAATCCTATAACCTTATCTGCATAAGCCATAACAAGTATAGCAATGTATACATACATCTAAGCGGGTAAAATTTACAAATATCTCCTATTAAAATATTAATAAATTATATAAGTCTTATAAATTAAATACACAAATGTATTATTACCAAATATTTTCATAAATATTAAGGATGAGGTTTTAGTCTTTACGAGGGCATCTCCTAGCCAGATTCAATTCCAAGGGTCAATCAAGCCTTTGAAACTAGTGAAAATAGTCGTCACAGTCTGAGTTCCTGCTTTCAAAGAGGATATTCTAGAATTTCGCACGTGAGAGGTTATTTCTTGATTTCGTCCAGTCATTAATAACTTTATTATTTTTAAAAGGAGCAGGTCAAGTTCGTTCAGCTTGAGGGATAAATTACGTGGCTGACCTCTGAACTACCCATAGTCGTTTATTTACGGGCTTGCACTCAATAGTCAATCAATTCGTTTTTCCGCTTTCTATCGCACACTTTTAGTTGATGAATTAGTAGTTGTTGTTCTTGTTTCTTTATTACCTTTAGTAGTTCCTATACCTGTCATGCTCCTTGGATTATTTACTAGTAGTATTTAAGCTCTTATTTTTGCAACTTTAGCAGCGACTTCTAGGAAGGATTCTGTTTGAATTAAGCGTCGAATATAATATTAATATCTGTACATTCCTATGAAACTTCTTTTTAAATCTTCTATTTGTTGAGCCGAAATATTTTCCGACACTGGCATAGATCGTTGTCGAACTTGTGCTTCCATGTCACCATCACTGTTCATTGCTGACTCCAAAAACACTTCTTGCTGGGAAGTTAACTTCGGTAGCCCCTGATTTCTCCGCTCCGTGTTGATCCAATCTCTGAAAGTTATCGATACCTCCAAGCTATCTTCTTCTAGTGAATATCGATGATCTCCAAGTTGAAATCTTGCAGTGCTGAAAGCGTCCTCTGAAGCAACATATGATGTTTGAACAGCTAGCACGTCCTGAACCATCTTGCTAAACATTGGAAATATGCCGCCACGAGCCCTCCACCAACTCAGAATATCCGGCGTGCCATCACTGGTATTTGTAACATTTCCCTAGCTGAAGAAAGATAGTCATCAAAATCACAACTATTTTAAAAAAAATCAAGACCAATAGAACTTTGCACATACCCATGGGCAGTATCTACTCGAACCCCAGAAGTTGCAGGAATATTAACTAAATTACTACTATGCAACTGACAGTAAGTCTCATACATTAATTTAGCCTGCATTCTAATACTATTTTTACAAGTTTCCAGACTTGGAATTGATGATCTTCAATTTCTAAATTTTCATAAATTTTTTGAACGACTCCTCTTGTACCTCATTTTTATATTCTGGGTTAAAAAGTATGGCAGTTAAATAAATTTGAGGGATAGGGAAAAAATATTTTATAAACTTTTGAATCATGACCTCAATAGCCGGTGCAAACTTTTCATTATTTTTATATTCTCTAACTTTAGTTTTAACAGTATATACATTTATTAAAACTTCACAAATAGTTGAAAAATACACGCCAGAAAATGTTTTTGTTGCTTGATAAAATAAGTTTAAAAATTGATTAAGTTTATTTATTTCCTTCCAGTCAGTATCATCAAGTTTCAAATCAGGTTCAGAATTATGAGCATTATACAACGTAGTGATAGGCCTTCTATAAATATATGCAGCTTCTGACATTTGATATAATGAATTCCACCTAATTTTTACATGTTTTGAAATTTTCCTATATGAAAGTTACAAAGTTCTTTAAATTAACGACTTCTAGAATGTTTATTCATTCAAAAAATCCAAAAACATGCTAATTTAAATTTAGACCATCCAGTATCAAATAATCTATGCCATCCTGTACAGCCAAATTAAATACATGAGTTGCACATCTAACATGAAAATATTATAAATTGGACATAATTGAGTTCTTAGCATACTAAGAACTAGTATTATAAGAAGCATTATCTAATGTAACACTCACTATTTTATCACAAATGCCAAAAGATTGTAAAAGTTTAATGTATAGTAGTAGCTATACATGTAGCAGTTTTTTTCTGCTCATAAATTTTATAACCTATTATTCTTTTTTGTAATTTTCAGTTATGATCAATCCAATGTGCAGTAACAGTTAAATAATCAACGGCATTGACACTACGACCCATATAAGATGTAATAGAAGATCTACCATCAAAATAACTAAATAAACAGCGAAGATAATGACAATATTTTGCTTGAAATTAAAAAATATCACGTTTAAACATCTTCACGAAAAACCTTGAAAAAAAAGATTATAAGTTTGTTGAATATACATAATAAATCTGGGATGAGAGGAAAAAAATTAAAAGGCAAACCACAGACCGCATCTATTTTAGCGATGTTTGCACGATCTCTATCCCTATCATATTTATGTTGTATAATAGGGCCACTTGGGTTTGAAGGATTTAACTGGCCCTAAATCATATTAGAACCCCCTTCCGATTCAACAGGGATAGAATCACAACTGATGGCTTTGGAGGCTTCTGTAGCCGCCATATATTCAAGTTTACAACATTGTAATAAATGTCTATTTAGCCCCCCAGTTCCACCTTTTCTTCCACCATATTCATGCTTAAATACCTTCTTACACTTATTACAAATAACTTTTGTTTTTTCCTCATTCTGATGCATAAATTGCGAAACAACGGAAGTTTTAGCCCGTTGAACCTTAGTCTTACCCCTAGTAAGAGGAGGCATAGGGAGAAGTTGATCTTCAGACTGAGGAGTATCTTGAGTTGGAGCTTCGGTAGCGGGACTAGTAGGTGTATCATCTATTTCTTCTTCTTTTATTTCTTCGTCTAATAAATTACCATAATGCCTTTCGTATAATTTCATTATCCAATGGAGTATCTGAAGTAATATTAATAGGAGTACTACCAAATTATGTAAAATCTTCGTTATTAATTCTAACTCTAGGCACTAAAGATGAACCACCAATTTTTTTAGCAGTAGAACTAGAACCTGTATTTTTTTACTAGTATTAATACCGAACGCACTTGCAACCGTGCATAGAACATCCTTTCCTTTTTCAGAATCCATATTATAATTTATGAATAGATAAATATAACAAAACTAAAATTTATGACTAAATAAATGTAACAAAAGTATATTTAAATAAATAAGATAGAAAAATTACATAAATAACAGAAGTAAGAATGGAACGAATGTACCAAACGTCTGCGTAAAAACAAATGATTATAACCATTAGTCGAAATTCAAAAATTGATGTAGTAACTTAGCAAGTAGCAACTTGAAACTTGAAATTAAAATAACTAAGACAATTTGAATTTGAAAACTATAAATTTTGGAATTTGGAGAATTAGAGAATATAGATTGTTGAGAGATGTGAGAATGAGAATTGAGAATTGAGAGAGTGAGTGTGTAGTAGAGAGTATAGATTAAAGAAGAGATGAATTGTGAATTAGTGAATAAATTGTAGGGGGTATTTATAGTTTTTTAAAGAGGACCAAAGTATAATTTTTAAAACTTAAGGGGGTGGGGGGTTTTATGGATGAATAGTTTTTAAAAATTTTTGAAATTTCACCAGTCCGAACCGGGATGGAACTGGGTCAGTACTTGGATGAATCAGGCAGGGACACCCAATAAAGAAACCATCCCGTCCGGTCCCATGTCCCGTCCCTTCTATCCCACTGAATCAGCCGGGCCAGCCGAAATCAGGACCTAGACCCAGGACGATACCAGGTCTGGCTGGGAAATCCCGTCCCATTGGCCAGCCTTAGTTCTGAGACCCCGACTATTCAGTCAATTCCAGTTCTTAGCGAATTTCTTGACGTCTTTCCCGAAGATCTTCCAGGAGTCCCTCCTGAGCGGGAGATAGACTTCGGCATAGACCTTCTTCCAGACACCCAGCCTATCTCTATTCCTCCTTATAGAATGGCTCCAGCTGAGCTTAAGGAGTTGAAGGAACAAATGAAAGACCTTCTAAATAAGGGCTTTATTATACCCAGTATCTCTCCATGGGATGCTCTAGTATTGTTCATGCGAAAGAAAGACGGTACACTCAGAATGTGCATCGACTACCGTCAATTAAACAAAGTTACCGTTAAGAACAGGTATCCTCTATTAAGGATTGACGACTTGTTCGATCAGCCTCAGGGAGCTTGTTGTTTCTCTAAGATAGACCTCAAATCGGGATACAACCAGCTCAGAGTCAAGGAATGTGACATTCTAAAAATAACTTTCAGAACTCGATATGGTCACTATGAATTCGTGGTTGTGTCTTTTGGACTAACCAATTGATAACTCTCAAACCATACCTCTTACTGAAGTATAAAGCGGACGTTGTCAATAAAGAACACAACTAGAGGTTGGGGTCGATCCCGCAGGGAATATGGAAGAGCTAGATTACAGCTGGTAAGTGAACTTGTGAGGTAGTTACTTCAAAATTGGGGGGGGGGGGTTAAAGAAAATCAATAATTAAAAAATTATCAAGAATACAATTTTGAATCAATATTAAAGGATAAGTAGGGTTTGTATTCCCCATGGATTCATAACTGCTTTGGGTATACACTCGTGATCATCATCAATACTTACTTATAGAACTGATAACTTAGGTTCATTCAAACGACCGACCAGTCCCTATTGAATGACTATACTCAATTACTCGACCAAGTCTTATGAGCGATCTCAAACTATCCGTTATCACTAAGTTCCAGATTTAACTATCCTACGACCACAGCTCAAGTTAATACAATGATCATCAAGATCAAGGCTCCGTTGTAATTCTCTTTTCCTAATCTCTACCTCTTAAACCTAAGCAAGTAAAGAATTCGGGCATGTCCTAACATTGCGCACCGTTAAGAAACATTTAAGCATGAAGAGAACACAATATAAGTGTTTGTATTGGTTTTAGAATCACTTTTTGCAACCCTAGCTTGTTAATCTACCATGGTTCCCACAACCCTAGCTATGGAGGTTTTAGCCTCTCATAGTTGTAAGGTTGTGAATTGAATTCATGATTAAGAACATAAATCAATACTTACAATTATGAATGAGAAAAACACTTTCTTTAATAAATCAGCAAAATCTTGAAGAACAAGAAGAATTCAAGAAAAGGTTGATCATAAATCAAATCAACTCAATTCTCTCTTTCTCTCTAAATCGTCTAATGTTGTATCCAATAATGTCTCTGATAAAAATATCTTCTGATAAAAATCTCCTCTAATAAAAATCTACTGAAAAATAAAACATAAAACATATTTATACAGACACAAGAATCCTTTTCCTAGGCTAACAAGGTGAATTTCCATATCCGATTCCGCCCGCGTCATGAGTCAACCTACGATCGGTAGCGAGATCCTATGGTCCGTAGCATCCTTTCGTACATTGCATGACTGGATGGATTTTGGCTAAATGTTTGATCATGGTACAACTCGTACCTCTATCTTACGATCCATACTGAGATCCCGTGGCTTGACTCTAAGACTTTGAAATATTTTCGAAGTTCATCACGACCGCTATGGTACGACTCGTACCTTCATTCCATGGTTCGTACTTCCTTTCCGTAGCAGGAGTTAGCCTCTTATGCAAATCTTCTGAGTCTTTTCACCACTTCATCACCTCGACTCGCACAAGCTTGGTACGACTCGTACTGAGACTCATACTGCATCTCTTTAACATTGGCCTTCTGCAACTTTTCACGGCCACTAGTACAATTCATAGGACCTTCCTACGGCTCGTACTGTGGACTGCAATTTGAGCATATTTTGCACACTTCAGGTTATCTTTGCATCTTTTATCTCCAATACCAATTTATCCTGTAACCAAAGGAAAAGTGCCTTATATCCACATAAATAACCTAAGTCTATGCTATTTTCTTAGTTTTGAGCGTCAAAAGTGCTGTTAATCCGCAGCACATCAACACCCTCAACTTAAGACTTTTGCATGTCCTCAGGCAAAGAAAAGAAAAATTAAATACGACGTTCAACTAGAAAATAGACTTAAGATACTACAGCCAATACTCAAACAAAACTGGCACTTTCTATACAAACTCTACTGACCCTTTCTCAAGGAACAACATCAACTAATGTATTACAAGCAACCTCAAAACATCATAAACAGGGATCAAGACATGTCATCTAGCTATCACCAGGCAATCAAGTCATCACCAATGTTTTTCACACAGACCAATGGTAAAAGCAAACATAATCCATGTACCCTCATACAAATGAAGTCCCCACTAAGATATGAAATGTCAAGCACAACATGGGACTAAACAAGCAAAGAAGTTATAAGTATTATGTGTCAGATACCATAGGCTTGCCCTTATTTTCTCTGCTTTGGTTTATTAGATGGTCGAGTTAGGATCACTATTGGACTTGGTACGGCTTGTAATGTAGGCTTAGGGCTGGACATAATAAAGACAAAAGATTTTATAAGTGACTATCCCTTCCTTGGCACTACATATATTGGTTACACCATTCACCTATTTCACCCTTTATTCTTTCATTCCCTTTTCTTCCCTTCTCACCTCTTTTTATACACATTTGCATTGGTGTGGTGAGTTTTCAACTTTTTTAGCATTTCCATTTTCTTTTGAGTTTTCTTTTTCAATATTCTCAACATTTTCATCTCTTTTCTTTTTATCTCATCACACCTCATTTTTTACCATTTCTTTTCTCTTTTCTTTTCCTTTCTCCCGTTCCCACCATTTACGCACCCTACTCTAGCCACCCTCAACTTAAGCATTTTGCTTATGTTGAGGTTCATAATCCAAGGAAGGACCAGGGCCAAAACAGGTTCATTGTAAATAAATGGGTAGGGTTAATCAGTAAATCAAAGAAACATGGTCTATTAAGGCTCAAACATGGGATCAAGGGATTCATGCAACTTTGGTAGGGTAATATAGGCTAAAAGTGAGATAAACAAAAATGCCTATGATCATATCCTAACCAACCATCCTTAGCCTATGCAATGACCAACCAGGCAAGTTCTAGATCTTCAGCACAATACCGAACTGAATACAATACCTCACTCACACATGGTACATGGACTATTTTCACCTCACCTGTTTGGTTTATACATGGTTAACAAAACTACTAATATTAATAAACTAAATGACATCAAAAGATCCACATAAATCATGCATGTTGTCATAAATACATAGCTAATGCATCAAAAAAATTTTTAAACAGGGTCAATTTTTTTTCAAAAACCAAAACTAGTGCATTTTTATTGGCTGAGTACTCCTAAGTTACTTTCTAATTATACAAAAATTACACACTAAAAATAAAAAAATCCTACACATGTCGGTTCTACTAGATAGCATGCCTGAGGGAAAATAAACACAGCAAGAAAAACCCTTAGACGATCCAAAAATCACAAGTACACCACCTGCCCTTTTTGAAAAGTAAGCTTCGTCCCTAAAGAATAAACTATAAGAACATAGGGAAGAGAACATACCTGTGGGCACTCGACGCTCAGTACGACTCGTAGAAGCAACCTCCGATCCGTACTATTCCTCATACCACTTCCAGACCTTAGTCTTTTTTCTTTTCTCAGTTTGCAAGGGTTCTCTTTTCACATTTTTAGGTACTGAGATTTCCCCTAGGTCTAGACACATAATTAACTCAATTTAATCCATGCTCAATCCTCCCCCTTTTGACCTATTACCCGTAACTCTTTGTGAGTGTTTCAAGACCTAAGTTCATTAATGTTTTAGAATATCTCCATTAGAAAACCATTTCATAACACCCTGATCATTTTTTTTCTTTTCAAAATTATTTATCGAGCATAGTGACTAACTCACAGGGGTTTTGGCACCATCACTTTTAGTATATGAGTGTTTAACAATGTTCAATGTAATATACTTACTTGATAGATGCTTCTTCAACTAGAAATCAATGTATAGGGTTTGACAGAACTTGGTTTGAGCAAAAACTTGCTCGATTGTTCGGTGATTATGAGTTACGGGTGTGGGGGGGTTGTTCACATCGTGCGTTTGTGTGTTATTTCCGTGGGAGAAGGGTCAGTTTTCATTGTAGGATTTAAATAGGTAAGGGAAAATTTTTAAAGAATCTGGGCCGAGTCAGGTATTATTGCTATTTTTGACCAGTCACGACTAGTACCACGAGTCATAGGAAGTACTTACGACTCGTCCCTTGGACTCGTAAGTGATCCTGTTCAATAAAACTTACCTGGAGTCCTACGAATAGATCCTATGACTCGTACAACTGAGGTACGACCCGTAAGATGAATCGTAGGTCGGAGCATAGAGTCATTTTTTCTCTAATCCTCACCACAACTGCTGTTATGGCTCGTAGGATCCCATCATGAGTCGTACTGAGAGCCGTAGCAGCTGATGTTTCAGCCTCCTATTTTTAATTTCCTGCACATTGAGCACACATTAGTTCAATAACTTGAGTTGCCTCCCAAGAAGCGCTTGATTTCACGTTGTGGCACGGCGTAGGTAGCCTGGTTACTCAGACTTCACTAAACTACCACTTGGGTTGCCTTTCAAGAAGCGCCTGATTTAATGTTGCGGTACGACGCAAATCTCTTGACTACTCAGAATTCATCAAGTGATTCATACTCATCCTCTAGTGCTGAGATTACACTAAATTCCTTGGGTTGCTTCATTGTCCTGTAGATGTTGAATGTGACCTCTTCTTAGTTTAATCTAAACTTCACCAGGCCAGCTTCCACATCTACTAGAGCCCTCCTGTTTGCAAGGAATGGTTTCCCCAAAATGATGGGGACCTCATAATCAACCTAGCAATCCAAAATCACGAAGTCTGCTGGGAATATAAATTTGTCTACCTTGACAAGCACATCGACTATGATGCCCACTGGCTTTTTAACCGTTCTGTTGGCCATCAATAGCCGCAAGTTGGTTGGTGTGCGGTCTCCCAATGCCAATTTCTTGAATACTGCCAAGGGAATCAAATTAATGCTAGCTCCCAGATCATAGAGCGTCTTTGCGAACTCGACATTACCAATCGTGCATAGTATAGTGAAGGAACCTGGGTCTTCCTTTTTTTGAGCTAGGAGCCTTGTAGCTATGGCACTACAGTGATGTACATTGTCAACAGGTTCATAGCTCACAGATCTCTTCTTAGTTACCAGGTCCTTCATAAATTTTGCATATCCTGGCATCTGCTCCAATGCTTCGACCAATGGTATGTTCATGGAATTAAGCATTGAAAGGAATTTTTGGAACTTACCATTCTTTGCCTTTTTCTTCGTCCTTTGAGGGAATGGTGGCGGTGGTCGTGGGATAGCTTTATGCACTTGGGTTGCCCCTTGATCAATGTCAGGTTCCTTCTCACCTCTCGGGGCCCCATGCAACTCACCATTCTCTATCTCAGCACTCGTATCATCTTCCTCAATTATGCTCTCTTTCGTCCGCTCAACTTCAACTAGAAACAGGGGTGAACTGTTGTTTTACCACTCCTAGTCATCACTACCATGCATTGTGCATTGTTCTTTGGATTTTGGACAGTGTTTCTAGGTAGTACCCTTTTGTCTAGGGTTCATTGATGCTAACAGTTGCCCAAGTTGATGTTCGATCTGCTTGATGGCGGTAGCATGAGATTCCACTTTCTGACCCATACTTGATAAGCCACTTTGGATCTTCTTCAGCTGATCATCAGTGGACCTCACCTTCTTCAACATCTCAGCAATCATGCTCTCCAACTTTGATTTCCCAGGCCCCCTTTCTCGTGCGTTGGGAGGAACATAGACTCCAGCCTGGTCATTGTGGTATCCATCATTTCGTCTCCAATCTCCTGCACGCTCACGACCTCGGCTCCTATCTCTGAACCTATTTCTGTTGTAGTTGTCTCTATTCTAGCTCCGACCTTGATATCTAGAACCTTGGCGTCAATTGTCTTGTTTAGACGCTTGGGCATTGGTTTGGAAACCCGCAACTTAGCTATCAAGGAAGTTTGCCTCTTTCTCAAAATCAGAGTGATCAGCTCCTTGCTCCCTTCCTTGAGTTCCCACTGCATTTACCTTTTTGGCTCCAGCTCCTATAATATGCTTTATCAACAAGTACAATGATGTGCGCATATGAGCCAACTCTTGGTCGCGTTCTTCTTCTTTTCTTCATTGGTCTGCAGTCAAACCAACAACATATGTGTCTGCCATTGCATCAGCCTTCCTCGTATGCCAAGACCTATTTGTCTTAGTCACCCTGTCAAGAATAGTGGTAGCTTGCTCCCAGGTGTGACTCATCAATGCTCCTCCAGCCACCGTGTCTGCTACAACTTTAGTGCTATTGTGCAGAGACCTGTAAAAAATTTCCAACAAACTATCATCTGGAATTTTGTGGTTAGGGAATTTTGTCAACTTCTCTTTGAATCTCAACCAAGTTTCATGAAGTGCCTAAGTTTTAATTTGTCAAAAATTATAGATCTCATCCTTTAGCTGCAACATCCTAGATGGGGGAAATAATCTCTTCCAAAAGGCCTGTTTGAGCTCCCTCCAGTTGGTTATGGAGTCTTTGGAAACTCCGATAACCATAAAGTGGCTTCCCCTGATAGAGAAAAAAGTAAGAGTCTGAGTCATATGACATCCTAACTTACTTTGGTCAACCTGTACGCCTTGCATATTCCTACAATGTTCATTAAGTATAGGTTGGCGTCATCCGCTGTGTGACCACTGAACACCCCTTTCATGTTTAACAATTGAATCATGGTGCTCGTAATGTCAAATTTGGCCCTAACGGGCAATGGTGGTGGCATAATTGCTCTAGTCGACCCAACTTCATCGATATCTGGGTCCTTATTATCGAAGAACTAAGGGGAAAGTCTATGAGCTTTGTTGCCCCTCCCATGTTGACCAGCATTTACTACCTCTTCTCTGTCATCTTCTGCATGATGTAGTGTAGATTGTCGAGCTAGCTCGGCTTGCCAAGCTTCTTCAGCTATGTGGGCTTCTCTTTGCTCGTGGTTCTCCATTCTGTGCAGTGCTCTTTCGATTTCTAGATTTAGTGGAACAAGGGGATCTCCTCTACTCTAAGTGCTTGGCATTCACCGGAGAACAACCTGTGGGTATCAAAAACACAAAAATAAATGTAATTTAAGGAAATAACTACCAAAAAGTCAAATACAAGCAAATAACTTAGTCTTAGCCGTATTCCCCAGCAATGGCGTCACTTTTTGATAACGCTCAAACCACATCTCTTACTGAAGCATGAAGCAGCCGTTGTCAATAAAGAACCCAAGTAGAGGTTGGGGTCAATCCCAAAAGGAATATGGAAGATCTAGATTACAACTAGTAAGTGAACTTGTGAGTTAGTTACTTCAGAATTGGGGGGTTCTAAAGAAAATCAATAATAAAAACAATTATCAAAAATACAGCTTTGAATCAATATTAAAGGATTGTTCGGTGCTGTGGTTGGGGTTATAAAACCGACACGCAAGTGCACGTGGTCAAGCAAGTAGTAAGTGGCTTAAGTAAGCCAAGTATCGATCCAAGGAGACTCTGGATAAGTAAAAATTTCTTAAGTATACTATATTCTATCTCACTTATATATATGCTGAAAACAGCGTAACTAACAATTGTAAAGTTTGTTTTATAAATTATATACTAAAACTACTAACAATTATCTACTTTGAATTTAAACTATGGTTATGAGCATGCCAAGGTTAAGAACATGCAATGAACTTGATTATAATCATAAATTGGTTAATCTTTCTATTCCAGTTGCTAGCCAAGAACATTAGCCAAGAGATTAAAACTCTCATATTTAATCTCACTTAAGAATCATAAACCATCCGTCTACATTTTTGTGATCAAATGCAATTCATGACCTAGCAATACAATTCCAGTTCCTAAATTGACTAATACGGCTTTCAAGTATATTTCTATCAGGAAAGCACATCAAAACCCAATTTTCCCAAATCAAGTTAAGAACAATACCCTATTAATTCACAACTTTCCAATTTCGTGCTCTGTCGAGTGGAATCGGACTTTTTAGATATACATTAATGTCGGCCACACACCAATGCAGTATAAACAAGAATTAATAGAACAACATGGAAGAAGAAGATGAAAAACCATATAATTTAATAATCAAAATTCATCACAAATGTTCATAACCTCAGCAAGGAAGGGAATTAGCCACTCATTTGTGGATTAATCATCCTAAAACAAGTGTTAATCATACAAACAATTGATTGAAAGAAGAAAGAAAGAGAGAAAAACCTTGAGCTTTTTCGTCCCTCAACTGCCTGTAACCCACGTCCTTGCTCCACCAAGTCTGAATTTTTTAAAAATAAGCCTAAGTGTTCTATTTATACTAGTGGGAATTTTTCCCGGAATAACAAGCAACGTGTCACGGAGTGCATCGCGGAGCACTGCCTCCGTGACACGGCGTGGACGCAGACCCTTTCTGGAAATTTAGGGTCTGGGAATAAAGCTTCAATGTGCCACGACATGCAACGCGGAGGCTTGCCTCCGTGCCACGGAGCTGTCGCGAGGCTCCACTGGAATTTGACTAATTATTCATCCTCTAGGCAGAATTCCTCCGCGATGGTAGCGTGACACGACTCCATCGCGGAGCCCCTTTAATTGGTGCAGTCCAATGCCTTTTTCGTGCTCGAATCCAAGTCCAACTCCGATATTGTTCCAACATGCTTTTTAGCTCCTCAAAATTACATTTTTCCTACAAAACAATGCTAATCATGTTGGTTAGTATAAATTCACATTTTATTACCAATTACATGAAAATGTATACACATTGCTAGATAAACAAGGCGAAAATGATACATTTGAGTATCACTTGGGCATATAAATCTGCCCAAGATCAAGGATAACTAGGGTTTATGTTCCCCATGGGTTCATAATCTCTTTGGGTATACACTCGTGATCATCACCAATACTTACTTATAGAACTGATAACTTAGGTTCATTCAAACGACCGACCAGTCCATATTGAATGACTATACTCAATTACTCGACCAAGTCTCATGAGCGGTTTCAAACAATCCGTTATCACTAAGTTCCATATTTAACTATCCTGCAACCACTACTCAAGTTAATACAATGATCATCAAGATCAAGGCTTCATTGTAATTCTCTTTTCCTAATTTCTACCTCTTAAACCTAAGCAAGTAAAGAATTCGGGCATGTCCTAACGTTGCACACCTTTAAGAAACGTTTAATCATGAAGAGAACAGAATATAAGTGTTTGTATTGGTTTTAGAATCACTTTGTGCAACCCTAACTTGTTAATCCATCATGGTTCCCACAACCCTTGCTATGGAGGTTTTAGCCTCTCATAGTTGTAAGGTTGTGAATTACGTTCGTGATTAATAACATAAATCAATACTAACAATTATGGATGAGAAAAACACTTTAATAAATCAGTAGAATCTTGAAGAACAAGTAGCAAGAACAAGAAGAATTCAAGAAAAGGTTGATCACAGATCATGTCAACTCAATTCTCTCTCTCTCTCTCTCAATCGTCTAATGTTGTCTCCAATAATGTCTCTGATAAAAATCTCCTCTGATAAAAAACTACTAAAAAATAAAACATAAAATGTATTTGTACAGACACAAGAATCCTTTTCCTAGGCTAACAGGGTGAATTTCCATATCTAGTTCTGCCTGCATCACGAGTCTACCTACGATTCGTAGCGAGATCCTACGGTTCATAACATCCTTTCTTACATTGCATGACTGGCTGGATTTTGGCTAAGTGTTGGATCCTGGTACGAGTCATACCTTCATTCCATGGTTCGTACTTCCTTTTCGTAGTAGGAGTCGGCCTTTTATGGAAATCTTTTGAATCTTTTCACAACTTCATCACCACGACTTGTAAAAGCTTGGTACGACTCATACTGAGACTCATATACTGCATCTCTTCAACATTAGCCTTCTGCAACTTTTCACGGCCACTAGTACGACTGATAGGACCTTCCCACGGCTCATACTGTGGACTGCAATTTGAGCCTATTTTGCACACTTCAGGCTATCTTTTGCATCTTTTATCTCCAATACCAATTTATCCTGTAACCAAAGGAAAAGTTCCTTATATCCACATAAATACACCTAAGTCCATGCTATTTTGTTAGTTTTAAGCATCGAAAGTGCTGTAAATCCGCAACACATCACCAATGCTCCTGCAGCAATTTATGGATCTGATGAACAGGGTAATCAAGTCGTACCTAGAAACGTTCATCATTGTATTCATAGATGACATCTTGGTATACTCCAGGGATGAGGAGGAGCATTCCAACCCCCTGAGGATGGTGTTGCAGACTTTTAGAGACCGTCAGTTGTTCGCTAAATTTAATAAGTGTAAATTCTGGTTGAAGTCAGTGGCTTTCCTTGGTCATGTGGTCTCAGGTGAGGGTATTTAGGTAGATCTTCAAAAGATAACAGTGGTAAAATATTGGTCAAGACACTTTCCCATCAGATATCAGGAGTTTCTTGGGTTTAGCAGGTTATTATTGATGGTTTGTAGAAGGTTTTCTTCCATTACATCCCCTTTAACCAAGCTGACTCAGAAGAAGGTGAAGTTTCAGTGGTCAGACACTTGTGAGAAGAGTTTCCAAGAGCTGGATACTCGACTCACTACAACTCCGATTTTGACCTTGTCAGAAGGAAGAGATGGGTTTGTAGTCTATTCTGATGCTTCTCGAGTTGGCCTCAGTTGCGTCCTGATACAACGGGGTAAGATGATAGCTTATGCCTCCAAACAACTCAAGGTCCATGAGAAGAAATATCCGACTCATGATTTTGAATTGCCGGCAGTGGTATTTGCTTTGAAGATATGGAGACATTACCTCTATGGCGTTCACGTGGATGTTTTGTTTGAGCACAAGAGCCTTCAATACGTGTTCAATAAGAAGGACTTGAACCTTCGTCAGAGAAGGTGGCTGGAATTATTGAAAGATTATGACATGAGTGTGCGATGACAACCAATGGGGTGGCTGATGCCTTAAGTAGGAATTCTATGGGAAGCGTTGCTTATGTCGTAGAGGGCAGGAAAGAACTGGCAAAAGATATCCATAGGTTAGCTCGATTGGGAGTGCAGTTAATTGATTCAACTGAGGGTAGAGTTTTAATCCAGAGTGGGTCAGAATCCTCACTGGTGGTAGAGGTTAAGTCAAAGAAGGATGAAGATCACATACTACTCAAATTGAAAGAAGCAGTTCTAAGAAAAGAGATGGAGGTTTTCTCTAAAGGGGGAGATGACGTGCTTCTTTACCAGGGAAGATTGTGTGTTCCAGATGTAGAAGACTTGAAACAGCAAATACTGGAAGAAGGACACAGCTCCAAGTATTCTATTCACCCAGGTGCCACTAAGATGTATCGTGACCTACGGAAAATCTATTGGTGGAACGACATGAAGAAGGACGTTGCAAAATTTGTAGCTAAGCATCCGAACTGCCAACATGTTAAGGTTGAAAATTAGAGACCTGGGGGTATGACTCAGGATATCAATATTTCTACTTGGAAGTGGGAGGAAGTGAATATGGATTTCATCAGAGGTCTACTTCGTACTCACCGACAGCATGAGTCAATTTGGGTGGTTGTAGACTGGATGCCTAAGGCAACACATTTCCTATTGGTCAAGACTACCGACTCAGCTAAGGATTATGCTAGACTGTACATCCGGGAGTTAGTCAGACTACATGGAGTTTCCTTGTCTATCATTTTAAATAGAGGTACTCAATTCACCTTGCATTTCTGGAAATCATTTTAGAAGGGACTTGACACCTAGGTCAAGCTCAGCATAGCTTTTCACCTATAGACGGATGGACAAGCTGAATGGACTATTCAAACTTTGGAAGATATGTTGAGGGATTTTGTGATTGACTTCAAGGGTAGTTGGGATGATCACATAACTCCCATTAAGTTTGCATATAACAATAGCTACCACTCCAACATCTAGATGGCCCCATTTGAGGCATTGTATGGTAGGAGGTGTAGATATCCTATAGGATGGTTCGAAATCGTGATAGGACCAGACTCATTTTATGAGGCTATGCAAAAGGTTCAAGTTATCAGAGAAAGATTGAAAATAGCCTAGAGCCGACAAAAGTCGTATGCGGATGTGAGGAGAAGAGAGCTAGGGTTCACTGTAGATGATTGGGTTTATCTGAATATTTCATCTATGAAAGGGGTGATGAGGTTTGGGACGAAACTAAAAACTCAGTCCAAGATATGTGGGACCTTACAGGATCCTGAGACGCATTGGCAAGGTGGCTTATAAGTTAGAATTACCTGCAGAGTTAGCGTCGGTACATCCGGTATTTCATGTGTCATTGCTGAAGAAGTGTATCAATGATACGATCTTGGTAGCGCCTTTCGAGAGTGTTGGTGTAAAGGATAGCCTCTCTTACAAAGAAGTTCCAGTCGAGATCTGTTCGCGTGATTGTGGGTATATAAAATGACACGCAAGTGCACGTGGTCGAACAAGTAGTAAGTGGCTTTAGTAAGCCAAGTATCGATCCCACAGAGACTTGGATGAAGTGCAATTTGCTTAAGTGTACTATATTTTACTTCTAAAAATGCAGACAACAGTGTAACCAAAAGTTTGATAGTTTGTTTTATAATTTTTATACCAAAGCTAAGAACAATTATCTACTTTGAATCTGAACTATGAATGAGAGCATGCTGAGGTTAAACGAACATGTAATGAAATTAATTGTCATCATACTTTGGTTAATCTTTTCCTCCAGTTGCTAGCCAAGAACATTTCCCAAGAGATTAAAACTCTCGTATTTAACCTCACTTAAGAATCATGAACCATCCATCTATATTTCTGTGATCAAATGCAATTCGTGTTCTAGCCATACAATTTCGGTTCCTAAATTGACTAATACGACTTTCAGGTATATTTCTATCCTGAAAGCAAATCAAAACTCAATTTTCCCAAACCAAGTAAAGAACATATCCTATTAATTCACAACTTTCCAATTTCTTGCTCTCTCGAGTGAAACCGGACTTTTTAGATTTACATTAACGTAGGCCACACATTAATGCAGTAAGAACAAGAATTAATAGAACAACATGGAAGAAAAGATGAAAAACCAAAGAATCAATGATCAAATTTCATCACAATTGTTCATAACCTCAGCAAGAAGAGGAATTATCCACTCATTTGTGGATTAAACATCTTAAATTCAGTGTTAATAATACAAGCAATTGAATTAAAGAAGAAAGAAAGAGAGAACAAACCCTGATATTTTCGTCCCTCAACTGCCTGTAACCCACGTCCTTGCTCCACCAAGTCATAATATTGAAAAATGAACCTAAGTGTTCTATTTATACTGCTGGGAATTTTTCCCGGAATAACGAGCAACGTGTCACGGAGTGCATCGCGGAGCACTGCCTCCGTGACACGCTACGAACGCAGACCCTCACTGGAAATGGGGGTCCAGGAATTAAGGCTCAACGTGGCACGGCGTGCAACGCGGAGCCAGGCCACCGTTCCACGGAGTAAACGCGGACCCTCACTGGAATTTGGGCGAATTTTCCCTATCCAGGTAGAATGCCTCCGCGATGGCAGCGTGACACGGCTCCATCGCGGAGCCCCTTTAATTCATGCTGTCCAATGCCTTTTCCCTTGCTCGCATCCAAGTCCAACTCCGATATCATCCAACATGCATTTAAGCTTCCCGAAATCACATTTTACCTGCAAAACAATGCTAATCATGTTGGTTAGTATAAATTCACATTTTATTACCAATTACATGAGAATGTATACACATTGGTAGATAAACAAGGCAAAAATGGTACTTTAGAGTATCACTTGGGCATATAAATTTGCCCAAGATCACTTACCCCACACTTAAATTCTTGTTCGTCCTCGAACAACAAACATACAATTCATGCAATCTACATCCCAACCTTGCTACTTCAGTTCGACAATTTAGGCTACGGTCATACCGATTATTCAATAAAGCAAATCATCAAGAAACATGCATGGTCTTATCAATGCGATGACCTTCAATACATTAAGACCTCCTAGACTTTAAGAATCGACTCTCGATCTTGGCAAACTCATGCAAATTAGCTGATCAAGATATCCGACACGAAAATTAATCTTTCATCAAGCATGTGCCCTCACAACACAAGAGACTCTTCCCTTTTTTGCTCATATGACTCACAAACATTCACGCAGGGGCATGTAAACACAATTTCACTCTCTCTCCCAAAAGAATTCACATGCATCATGTCATGACCCATAAGCTTGCCCTTAGTGTATTACTCCACTAATATAAAGAAGTGTGATGTAAGATCACGTAGGGCTTTAACGGGTTGTAATGGAAGCTACGGAACTAGTAAATATTGGATTAGCCAATAATAGCCACTAGCATCCTTAAGCGCCTTTTCAACACCTCCCATCAACTCATGGACATTGTTTTTTTTTTCACCATCCCATTCTTGATGATTTTTCTTTAGTATGGCCCATTTCATTAAGCACACTTGACACAACAACAAAGATTATTCATGCACCTTCATTATCGTTTATTTATAGCAAGTGCACCTTCAACCTTTTCTTTTCTTCTATCGCTCTGCTTTTCTTTTTCTTTTCACCATTCTCACTCTTTGACACTTTGGGAAAATGATTTTCTCTTCTTAAGCGCTTAAGAGTTTTGTATCGACTTTACGGCTAATGAAAAGAAGGAATTAGGCTCGGTTTACACTTTTTGACACAAGAAAAAAATAATAGGCTAAAGGCTCAACGGGCTAACTAGGGTATACAATCAAGGTGTGTACGACAAGGAAAAATAGAAACTCTCGGTTAAAACAAAGAAATGCCTACATCCTTTCCTACAATACACCTCCTTCATTTTGTTTTGTACACACACCAGGCAAGTTCTAGACAATTCACAATAGCATGGAATATCAACACCTCACTTCACACTTTTTGCACATGCTCAATTTAAGATGTATTCACAGACTCTTCAATCGGCTAATTACATGAATTCAAACATTAAGCCTCAATCACACTGAATCGAACTCTACAGCCTAGGTATCTCAACATATTCACAAAGTTGCATGCTTTCATACGAATCACCTTTGCATTTTAAATATCATGTACAACACGCAACCAGAATTTTGAAACCAGCCAGTAACTACAGGTTTCGGGATGCAATCCACCAAAGAAAAAAACTGAAAAATTGAAAAATAATTGAAAAAATCTACTCCTAACGACTACATTTCCCTTAAGACGGTCGTCATCCATCCATCATAGGGAACGGTCACTAACTATGACTTCGGTTCAATGGGACCATTCTCGGTAAAAGAATCGAAAACAAACGCCGAGAAACCCAAGAAGTAAAAAATGTTGAAAATATCGACCATTTCAATAGAAAAATTATTTACAAAATATTTTTTTTAAAATATTTTTTTAAAAATATCGATCATTTCGATAACAAAAATATGTACAGAATCAGAATCAGCTAGCAACATTCAGCAACACACATCAATTTAACAAACATTTACAAATACAAAACAACTTAACTGTTACACCCCGTGGAATTCCCGGCACTTAGATGACCTATTCCCACGTTGGTTAAGCATATTTGAAGGCCATACGTGTTGGAGAAGGGCCCGAGAAAAGATCGGACGAGAAGCCTGTCGAACCATCGCGGAAGGAGCCGAGGCAGAGCCCCTCCGCGATGGCAGCGTGTCACGGAGGAGGAGCCTCCGCATTGGCTCCGTGACACGTTGGCCTTGTCCAGGCCCAAGTATA
The DNA here is from genome assembly GCA_035772735.1 of Datura wrightii. Classification (NCBI taxonomy): domain Eukaryota; kingdom Viridiplantae; phylum Streptophyta; class Magnoliopsida; order Solanales; family Solanaceae; genus Datura; species Datura wrightii. The sequence goes on along the minus strand of JASDFA010000019.1, from coordinate 16,380,040 downwards.
TAAAGCCCCACTTCGGTTTTAAATGATAGAAACTTATAAAAATTTCCAGAAAACGTAGAGAGCAGAGAGGGACGAAGGAAATTAATTAATTTCCGTCCGATTACGTTGCCCAAACTCAAATTAATCCCAGATACCGAAGTATTTAGCAACAGAGAGCATTCCTACGGATTCAGTTTCGTAAAATACGGCCGACGAATCGTCGAGCCACCGAGCCAAGGTAAGTGGAATTGCTCTAAATCAGTGTCTATGTGTTCCTAGCTGTGAAGTGAATATTTCTCCCTTCTGGGCCGCTGAAAAATAGCGAGTTTCTGGCCGTCTTTCGATAAGCCTAAGTTTAGGCTATAAACTATATCGAAAGTGACGTTGCCTTTTGAAATAAAGTTGTATTTAGTGTTAATTGATATGTTTATGAATGCAGTTGGGAGAAAACAGTTGAAGTACCGGACGAGCCTCGTCCGATAGACGAATAATTCAAGGATAAGGTATGTAAAGTTAGTTTCCTTCGGCAAGTTAAGTATTATCAGTGTAGTGTAATAAATTACGGACCAGTAGATGTTCAGGAGTCGAATATTGCGTTATTATGAATGTCGGTGCGATGTGAGAAATATTGGGTTGTAATGTATATGAAACCTATCTGTACGATACAGATTCTAACGCAAGTATTAGAGATTGCCCAGTATACTCAGTATGTAATGTGATATGCCATGTCAGGATATGGTTGTATTCAGTTGAAACCCCGTATAGTAATGCAATACCCGTAAAGCACTTCAGAAATAGAATAGCAGGCTAAAATGAAGTTCCGAAAGCATGTCAGGAGTAGTAAATCATGTTACTATGGAAAGTCAGTATACAGCGTAGTTCAGTAGAAAGACTATATTCGTACATACATATATAGTACTTCCAGCCTCAGCATGTATTAAGTATGTACTTATTTCTATCACTAGTCCAGCATATAGTGTATACAGAAACTTGGTAAACAGCAGAGTTTTCAGTAGAAACATTATCTTATATAGCATTTGCCCAGTACAGCCGGCAGGAGACTATAGTCATATTTATATATCTTTACCTGCCTCAGCACGTATTAAATACATACAGATTACTATCATTAGCCCAGCATGTAATTTATATGATACTTTACCCCTATTAGCCTCAGCATGTGAGATACCCAGACAGTATTACCAGTTGAGACCGTTGTGTTGTTTGGGTTGGATTACCTAGCATCCATGACCGCCCAGGGTTAATAGCTATGTCGACTCGTCCGCCAGAGGACGAGGATACGTCACTCTATGGAGTGGCATGCCGTCCCGCCAGGGGACGAAGATGGGATGCCAGTTTTTCCTCATATTTGTGCCTTGATCGGCCCTTACACACCCCAGTCGAGCGGATACGCCCGGGTGCAGATTCAGGAGTCCTTCGGACTCAGATACGGTTATAGTCAGGGGCTCAGCGAGCCCAAGTGCATACCCTGGGACCGGCAGGATGCTTACAGCCACTATAGGAGATGGGATGACCAGGGTAGGGGTATAGATTCTGTGCTGGCTGTACCTCCCGGCTTATGGGGGCCGGGTAAGGTTTGTGTGTGCTATGTTATGTTATTTCATGTTATGCCATGTTATGTTAGATACAAGTAGATCAGCAGTAGCACGATACGTTTCCAGGTATGACTCTTACCCTTCCCAGTAAAGATTGAGAGAAGGTATGATTTACATTATCAGACAGTTAGTCTATTCTCTCTACTTCAGATTCTTCAGTTATATTATTGTATTCAGATTTTGCTTTCAGTTATTGCTTTACATACTCAGTACCAGCGGTACTGACGCCCGGTGGGGCGCTGCATTACTTGCCTGCAGGTACTTATAGACGAGCAGGTGACACCACGTGATTCCTGTCAGCGATCGAGTATTCAGCTCCTGTCATTCGGAGACTGAATTCCAGAGGTGTACTTCAGTTCTTTTGTTTTATAGTATGGGTAGGTCGGGGCCCTGTCCCGACCAGTTCTATTGCTATTCTTAGAGGCTTACAGTCTATATATTCCTTGTGGTCAGATGAGCCGGTCGTGTGAGGCCGTGCAGTTGTTTGGTTGTCAGTATTCTTGCTTTCTTTTACTTTGGCCGTGTGGGGCCATAGCTTGCCAGTAGTGGTGACCTTGCCGGTCACGTAGTTTCCTTTTGTGCTTTATGATTGAGTTGCAGATAACTAGACAGCATGGTGGCCTTGTTGGCCCGCATAGGTTTCCCTGAGATAATATGTTTCTGGTCAGCTGCTAGTACAGGTACAGAAGGCTATAGGCCAACAGGCCGGGGGCTGTATTTACAGCCGTTATATAGCCCTTTGTTTCCAGAAATATGAGTTAGAGCCAGCCAGGCACCAGATGTGCCCAGGCTTAACAGTCCAGCAGGTCAGGTCCTAGTAGGGCACCAGGTGCCAGTCATACCCTCCAAGGCGGGGTGTGACAAACTTGGTATCAGAGCAGGTCGTATCCCAGGGAGTCTGCAAGCCGTGCTAAGTAGAGTCTTGTCTATGGATGTGTTGTGCACCACATACTATAGACAGGAGGCTGCGAGGCATGATATGATGGTTACCCTTCTTTCTCAGTCAGTCGTGCTTTAGAGCGGTACAGTATAGGGTTGAGTCCCTGAGAACTTACCATATTCTTTGATTACAGATACAAAGGCAGATCAGCATTACCCTATCACAGGCAGAAGATCAGAAATAGCAACAGAAGAGAACCTCAGTCAGTTACAGGATAACTACAGCAGCAGGAGGGGGTATCAGAGACCTCCCAGCGTGATACCTTTATTAGCATTATTCCTAGTATACGATGACAATGTCGGAATAGGAAGTCAGAACTATAATGTACATATGAGTTGATTTACTTATTAGTTACATAAGATCTAATTATGATTACAGATAAGGTCAGACCATCAGGTAAGTATAAGGAAGAGAGAAAAATGCAGGAATTCCAAATATATCTTTTTGGATATGGTACAGTTAAGTGCTTTTATTTGTTGCAAAAAAAAAGGGCTATTCCCACCTCTTAGTATTGATGTCAGTATAGTAAAGGGGCATAAGACTTGAGATGGGGTTGCCGAATCCAGCGGTAAGTAAAGATGGGCTGATTGATCCTAGTAAGTATTAGAAAGTATAAAGAGCCCTCATGATTACGTAAGTTGTGCAGACCTTTATGATAACAAGCCAGTAAAGAAAGTAAGACTGTTAGCTTCGAAGTAGGGGTAACAGACCTGCTAGTGATGAATGCCTAATAATAGTCAAGTTTGAGAAAAAAAAAAGGGCCAAGTCCGCCATATACGCTAGAAGAAGTATACGCCGAGGCTTGATCAGTAATCTCATTAGCAATGAAAGGCAGGTACCTTGAACCCCAGAGTTCAGTCTAAGCAAGGTGAGAGGAAGAAGCAGGAATGTCAGATCTTGTAGGGAAATTAGAACTACCTCGGATTGATAAAGTATCGTATTAAGGATTAAGCTTCGCGCTGACAGTAAGATTGCGGTTCAGAATACCGCAGTATGTCCGCCATGGAAAAGTTAAGAAGTTACCGATACAGCAATTCTAATCCAGTGTAGCCTGGAGATAAGGCCCAGCAGACAGTCATGGGCTCTCAATATATGCCTAGTAAGGCTACAAGATTCGAACGTCGACCCCACATCGTAGGAGTGGCGGAATTTCGAATAGCAGACAATAACTAGAATGTTTATGTTTGTTACTTTCAGAATGGGGTGATAACACAATGAAATGATAAGTCAGGGCAGGAGATATTATTAGGCCGTAGAATAAATGTATCATGTACGATGTGAGACTCAGCAGAACATATCGGAGGTTATGAATTACCGCAGGAATCAGTACATATTGTACGTAGTCAGCGATATATAGGTATACAGATAATAGATAGGTTGTGAGTGGCTGCCTATAAGGGCTACAATCACAGATGCTGATTAGTAATAGAAAGCCTATACAAATTGCATTGGGGGACCAAAAAAAAAAGAGAGAAGAAAGAGGGAGAAGAAAGAAAGAAAAGAAGAAGAGAAAGGGCGGATTAAGTATGAGTTACGTATGAAGTCATAAAAACTATCTCAGTTTTCAGTTATAGATTAACAGACTTATGTGTTGTTGTCAGATTTAGGCTCTAGGAGCTTACCAGAGTTATTAACCTAAGACAGATGGCTAGATGATAAGGGCGCAGTTAGACAGTCTACCGACCAGTTGTCGCCTGCATCAGCAGGGAGGCATCCCTGAAGATCGGTAACAGTAGTGCATGTGCCAGAATCAGGATTAGAGACCGAATAGGCAAATTTTAGAGATTAGCAATACCAGAATTGTTCTAGCATGTTAAGTGGTCATACGTCGTTTTCCCAGCCTTGTGGGCGACAGTCGGCCTTAGTCAACCTAGCAGTTGTTATGTAGAACCCCCCCAGAAGTCAGCCGGCCGTCCCAGTCAGAATACCCGTGGGTACCCCAAGGAAGGGTCCACATCAGTAGTCAGTGACAGACTGGTACTTCAGCTGGGTTTCGTAAGATATTCAGATACAGAACCCTAGCAGAAGGCCAGTAGTTACAGAATAGCCTATAAGACCGAGAATTCCTCAGAACAGCAGTATAGATCCAAGTGGATATACACAAGGCATAAGTAATTGATAGTACCCTGCTAGCACAGTGTTTATTAAGATCGGGGGATCAGTAGACTCCCCGTGAAGATCCAGAGATTGATCGCCTGGGAGTAAGTTGAATAAGTCCAGCCTTACAGTGACTTAGGTAAAATAACAGAGCAATTAGATGCCCACAAGTCTGCGGTTATGCACGATTATAAGCATTCAAGTAGAACAGTTAGAGTATTGATTAGACTACTGCCACATTCGGGTTATTTAACCCGACTACTCAGTTATTTAAGGTTATGCAACCAGATCGTTAGAGGTCATGATCAATATCAGGATCCTCGGATCAGATAAAGGCACAAGGTGCGCAGACGGTTGTTCAGGTTACCTTAGCAACAAGCAGCCTTAGCATGCAGTCAGAAGGCCAGATAAAGCTCTAGCTATACCGGTAGATTACTTGTCAGATTCTCCGGTATAATAAACCAGTATGACCGTCAGTTATATGCCAAATCGTAAATGTGAATTTTGGTTGAGTCCAGTAGCCTTTTTGGTCACATGATGTCGGAGGATGGTGTACAGATAGATACACAGAAAAATCGAAGTAATGAAGATCTAGCCTGGACCTACCACTCCGATCGAAGTACGCAGTCCCTGCGGTTAGCCGGGTACTGCAGAGAGTCCGTGGAAGGATTTTCCACCTTAGCAGCACCTCTGACTAAGTTGGCACAGAAGGCAGCGAAGTTCAGTAGACGGAGGAGTGTAAGCAGAACTTCCAGGAGTTAACAGCCAGGCTAACCTCAGCCCAGTGTTAGTATCGCCAGAAAGTACAGAGGGTTGGTGCAGCATGGTAAAAGTAACAGTTTATGCTTTCAGGCAATTGAAGAAACGTGAGAAGAATTATCTTACCCACGACTTGGGTATCACCTAGTTAGCTGCAGTAGATTATGCCGGGAAAAGCAAGAATTTTGTGTCACCCGGGAAGGGCTAATACGGTAGTAGATGCCCTTAGCCGTAGATCTATGGGGAGTTGGCATACTTGCCGCCTGAACAGCGGGAATAGACCCGAGAATTTTACTAGTTAGCCGGTCTAGCCGTTCACATAGCAGAAATAAAGGATAACAGAACGATAATACAGAATATCGAGCATTGCGGTTAGAGGTGGAAGTAAAGGAACGACAGTATAGAAACCCTAGCCAGGTTTAACTTGAACACAAGATTCAGTAAGGAGAGATGACATATTTTCAGATAACCGGGGATGAAATGTGGCGATATAAAGGCCGCATTGCGCTCCAGAGATTTTGGGGCATCGTCAACAGTTTATGAGCGAGGCGCATTACGCGCGCTATTCTCTTCATCCCGATATGACAAAGAGGTACCATGACATTAAAGAAAACTATTGGTAGCCCAGTGTCCTAACCGTCAACAGTTGAAGGCAGAATATCAGAAACCAGGTAGGTTAATTTAGAACATAGCTGTGCCTCTTTGGAAATGAGAAGCGGTGAAGATGAATTTTGTAGCAAGATTACCCCGTACTAAACACAGACATGACTCTATATGAGTGATAAGTGACAGATTGACAAAAATCAGCTCAGTTCTTGCCAGTAAGAGCTACTTTCTCGACCGAAGATTTTGCTGAGTTGTATATCAGAAAGGTAGTCAGATTACATGGAATACCAGTATCCATTATTTCAGACGAAGGAGCACAATTTACAGCTAGATTCTGTCAATCATTTCAGAAACGTTTGGGCACGCAGATTAAATTAAGTACAGTATTTTATTCTCAGACAGATGAGCAGGCTGAGCGCCCAATTCAGACGCTCGAAGACATGTGCTAGATTTCAGTAATAGCCAAAATGAGTATTTACCATTAATTGAATTTGCCTCCAGAATTAGAACCCATTTATCCAGGTTACGACTAGACAGACAGATTCGCAGATATAAGGACCAGATATACTCACCCTATTTCAGGCCTAGTCAGGCGACAGGTATGTCCGTATTATTATTTATGCAGTATCTTATGGTTGTATATCTGTAAATGATAAAGGAAAATTGATATATGGTCATCCAGTGGATCTTAGAATATTGTGTGCAGTGCCCGTGTTGGACTTTTCTGCATTTCAGGTTTTTGCGATAGTCCATATTATAGGGGAAACTCTGCCGAAATTCTTCCAGAAAGTAAAGTAATCAGTCCTCTAGATAACAGTATACATTTGAGGACGAATGTTCTTAAGGGGGGGAGAATGTTACACCCCGTGGAATTCCCGGCACTTAGATGACCTATTCCCACGTTGGTTAAGCATATTTGAAGGCCATACGTGTTGGAGAAGGGCCCGGGAAAAGATCGGACGAGAAGCCTGTCGAACCATCGCGGAAGGAGCCGAGGTAGAGCCCCTCCGCGATGGAAGCATGTCACGGAGGAGGAGCCTCCGCGTTGGCTCCGTGACACATTGGCCTTGTCCAGGCCCAAGTATATAAAGCCCCACTTCAGTTTTAAATGATAGAAACTTATAAAAATTTCCAGAAAACGTAGAGAGCAGAGAGGGACGAAGGAAATTAATTAATTTCCGTCCGATTACGCTGCCAAACGCTGCCCAAACTCAAATTAATCCCAGATACCGAAGTATTTAGCAGCAGAGAGCATTCCTACGGATTCAGTTTCGTAAAATACGGCCGACGAATCGTCGAGCCACCGAGCCAAGGTAAGTGGAATTGCTCTAAATCAGTGTCTATGTGTTCCTAGCTGTGAAGTGAATATTTCTCCCTTCTGGGCCGCTGAAAAATAGCGAGTTTCTGGCCGTCTTTCGATAAGCCTAAGTTTAGGCTATAAACTATATCGAAAGTGACGTTGACTTTTGAAATAAAGTTGTATTTAGTGTTAATTGATATGTTTATGAATGCAGTTGGGAGAAAACAGTTGAAGTACCGGACGAGCCTCGTCCGACATACGAATAATTCAAGGATAAGGTATGTAAAGTTAGTTTCCTTCGGCAAGTTAAGTATTATCAGTGTAGTGTAATAAATTACGGACCAGTAGAATGTTCAGGAGTCGAATATTGCGTTATTATGAATGTCGGTGCGATGTGAGAAATATTGGGTTGTAATGTATATGAAACCTATCAGTACGATACAGATTCTAACGCAAGTATTAGAGATTGCCCAGTATACTCAGTATGTAATGTGATATGCCATGTCAGGATATGGTTGTATTCAGTTGAAACCCCGTATAGTAATGCAATACCCGTAAAGAACTTCAGAAATAGAATAGCAAGCTAAAATGAAGTTCTGAAAGCATGTCAGGAGTAGTAAATCATGTTACTATGGAAAGTCAGTATACAGCGTAGTTCAGTAGAAAGACTATATTCGTACATACATATATAGTACTTCCAGCCTCAGCATGTATTAAGTGTGTACTTATTTCTATCACTAGTCCAGCATATAGTGTATACAGAAACTTGGTAAACAGCAGAGTTTTCAGTAGAAACATTATCTTATATAGCATTTGCCCAGTACAGCCGGCAGGAGACTATAGTCATATTTATATATCTTTACCTGCCTCAGCACGTATTAAATACGTACAGATTACTATCATTAGCCCAGCATGTAATTTATATGATACTTTACCCCTATTAGCCTCAGCATGTGAGATACCCAGACAGTATTACCAGTTGAGACCGTTGTGTTGTTTGGGGTTGGATTACCTAGCATCCATGACCGCCCAGGGTTAATAGCTGTGTTGACTCGTCCGCCAGAGGACGAGGATACGTCACTCTACGGAGTGGCATGCCGTCCCACCAGGGGACGAAGATGGGATGCCAGTTTTTCCCCATATTTGTGCCTTGATCGACCCTTACACACCCCAGTCGAGCGGATACGCCCGAGTGCAGATTCAGGAGTCCTTCGGACTCAGATACGGTTATAGTCAGGGGCTCAGCGAGCTCAAGTGCATACCCTGGGACCGGCAGGATGCTTACAGCCACTATAGGAGATGGGATGACCAGGGTAGGGGTATAGATTCTGTGCTGGCTGTACCTCCCGGCTTATGGGGGCCGGGTAAGGTTTGTGTGTGCTATGTTATGTTATTTCATGTTATGCCATGTTATGTTAGATACAAGTAGATCAGCAGTAGCACGATACATTTCCAGGTATGACTCTTACCCTTCCCAGTAAAGATTGAGAGAAGGTATGATTTACATTATCAGACAGTTAGTCTATTCTCTCTACTTCAGATTCTTCAGTTATATTATTGTATTCAGATTTTGCTTTCAGTTATTGCTTTACATACTCAGTACCAGCGGTACTGACGCCTGGTGGGGCGCTGCATTACTTGCCTGCAGGTACTTATAGACGAGCAGGTGACACCACGTGATTCCTGTCAGCGATCGAGTATTCAGCTCCTGTCATCCGGAGACTGAATTCCAGAGGTGTACTTCAGTTCTTTTGTTTTATAGTACGGGTAGGTCGGGGCCCTGTCCCGACCAGTTCTATTGCTATTCTTAGAGGCTTGCAGTCTATATATTCCCTGTGGTCAGATGAGCCGGTCGTGTGAGGCCGTGCAGTTGTTTGGTTGTCAGTATTCTTGCTTTCTTTTACTTTGGCCGTGTGGGGCCATAGCTTGCCAGTAGTGGTGACCTTGCCAGTCACGTAGTTTCCTTTTGTGCTTTATGATTGAGTTGCAGATAACTAGACAGCATGGTGGCCTTGTCGGCCCGCATAGGTTTCCCTGAGATAATATGTTTCTGGTCAGCTGCTAGTACAGGTACAGAAGGCTATAGGCCAATAGGACGGGGGCTGTATTTACAGCCGTTATATAGCCCTTTGTTTCCAGAAATATGAGTTAGAGCCAGCCAGGCACCAGATGTGCCCAGGCTTAACAGTCCAGCAGGTCAGGTCCTAGTAGGGCACCAGGTGCCAGTCATACCCCCCAAGGCGGGGTGTGACATTAACAATTCACACTCACAGGGACAAACAACATACATGACAACAGAAGAGAGCATACAAACAAAACAGCCCAGCCCAGCACCTAACTACTCCCACCCCACACTTAGTTCGAACACTGTCCCCAGTGTTCACAAAAATTAAAATAGCAGAAAATCGGGTGGTGGAACTCCCTGATTAGTCAAAGTATTCCACTTCTTCGTTGGGTGCTGCTGCTTCATCTCCCATGTCCGAGTCGCCTCCGTCGTCATCATCGGACTCCACATCGGAGTCCTCCCGACGTGTCTCCTCGTCTATGGGGACATCATCATCTGTGGGCTCTACAAATGCTGGCCCCACTCGGCATAGAGCTCTGGCGTTTTCGCCGAAGGGGTAATCTAGCTCGAGTTGCCATAGCTCCTCCTCTGTCGCCGGCCTCCCACCTTTCCTCAGCTGGAGCATCTGCATCCCATACATCCGAGCCATATACTGGTCATCATGAGCATGTCGCTCGCCAAGTGTAAGCACTGGCCCGTGGGTGGAGTCGGGAGCCTTAGTTTTAGTAACGTCTAAGTCCCGCCGCTCCAACTGCGGGATATAGTCAAGGGCCTCCTCCTCAACATCGAGGCCCTTGAGGAAGGTGGTCAGTAGTCCACCAAAGCCATACCTCTGCCCCTGGTGCAATCGGGCTCTCTTCATGGCGGAGATAATTACCGCCCCTACATTGATCTCCAGCCCTTTCATCAGGGCGTACACCAGGCATACACGATCCTGGGTTACATCTGTCATATGTACCCCTGGGATTAGGCATGAGCAGACTATCTTCAACCAGATTCGGGCTTCCCTGTTCATCTGTGAATAGGGCAAAGTCTGGTGGTAGCCCCTCTCTTTGTGTCTCCTCCATCTAGCTGTTGATCGGGTCCCATACAATGTGCGTCTGATGTCCGCATACGATGGGGTAATGTTCAGCTGTCGGAGTACGTGGGCGTCTGTGTCCCGTGCTCCTATGATGGCATTAAGGTGGTGGGGCTCCAGAGTGACTATTTGCCCTCTGATCTTGATGGTGTGACTTCTGATCGTCGGGTTCCAATTGGCATAGAACTCCCAAACCACGTGCAGATTGCATTCCTTGGGCTCTTCAAAGATGAACTTGAGCCCCGCTGCCTCGATCCGGTGGACCATTCTAGGGAACTCCTATGCCAATGGTTCCCGTGCTATGTGCTCCTCGGGGAAATATTTATTTTCTTTGTGCTTTGCGTACCACTTTTTCCCCTCATCGGTCACCCATCTCGTTCCGTATTGGCGGCGCTGGCCACGTGGAACTACTGGTGCAGTTGGGACTGCTGTGCCCAGTCTGATTCGCTTCCTTCCGGCGCTCGAAGTTGATGCGCCTTTTCCTTTATCTTCCCGGCTTGCCATTTTACCTGTCAACCCAAGTAAACAAGATCAATGTTAAGCTCACGGATATTAACTTTGGCTAAGGTCGGGTTACGCTAGGTTACCCCACACTTAGTCCTTAGCTACAGTTACAACACTACGGAAAGATTATCTTTATTTACACATAATAAACAACTATACAATCATGCTTAGTGCGTTCGAAAAATTCGTCAGTATAACTTCTGCGTACTACTCAGACTTCGTACAGCTAATCACAATCACTACCATCGCTAACATTTTACCCATCACACTTAGCAACGAAAAACAAAGAAACAAAAACAACAACAAAAAATTTATCTACATGAACCTATACAACCAACCAATTTTTACAAATTTCAACATTCCCTTAACCCGAGAATCCATTGTTCTATTAACATCCTAACAATTTGTACATCGACTCGTCTCATTCAACACATCCATCCCTGCATGAAATTCACAAGTTCAATACATTTTCAACTCCCAATTCAACATACAAGCCCTAGAATTGAGATTATCAATCAAATTCGATTAAGTTATGCAATTGACAAGTTCAAGCCATCATAACGACATTCCAAACATTCATCAACAACAATTAACTCGAATTCATGATTACTTACTACGTAGGGCAATTTAGCTCACCTACCATGCTCAAAATCGAAGAAAATCGACAAGAATTTGAGAGGAAATCAAAAAACATACCTTGACTTTGAAGAATCGAAGAAAAATCATTGAATTTCTTGCCTTACTCTGTGTCACGTTGATAGGGGATGGGTTTTGGGGGGTTTGGTCACGGAGGGATTAAAAAATGAGGGAAAAGGGAGGGTTTTCGGGGTTAAAAAGTAAGGAAATCGCGCGGGTCACCCGGCGACCCGGTGTGACCCGTCGCGATATACAAGGCAACGTGTCACGGCGTGCATCGCGGTGCACTGCCTCCGTGACACGGAGCCATCGCGAGACTATTCTGGAAATTTTTAAAAAATCCAGATTGTACCTCAACGTGCCACGGAGGTAACGCGGAGGTCCACCTCCGTGACACGGAGCTGTCGCCTCAGCTCACTGTCTGCCACTTTTTATTAATTTTTCATACCTCGACTTTTCCTTCGCGATTCCGTGCATATTTTTCTCCGTTTGACCTGAAATTCATCTCACTATACAAAATTGGTTAGAATTATAGGTTTCACTCTAAATACAAGTAAAACAAAAACAAAAACGAAAAATTTTGTAGTAAACCAAGAAAAAGAAAAAGAAAGAAAAAAAACTATTTACACTTTACAAAATGAAAGAAAATTTTTTTCACGGGTTGCCTCCCGTGCAGTGCCTGGTTTACCGTCGCGGCTCGACGTCGTTAAGCTCAATTGTCCGCTAGGGTGATGGACGATTTCTCTCGATCACCGTCCTCCCCCCAGTAGCGCTTACACCTTTCCGGTGGTTTTCCCATTAACTCTCGGGAATCCTTCATCTGCTTATCATCACCTTGATCAATCACATTGATCATCGAGAGTTCTTCATGCACCGTCGGGAGCTTGGGTGCCTTGTACACATCGAACACCTCCACCTTGTCATGTGCTCGCATTGTTAGCTGCCCCGCAGCTACGTCAATTAGTGCTTTCCCGGTTGCCAAGAAAGGACGTCCCAAAATAAATGGGACTTCCGCGTCTGGTTCAAAATCCAGTACGACAAAATCTACCGAAAAAATTAGGGAGCCAACTTGCACCAGAACGTCCTCAACAATGCCATCCGGTCTGGCTAAGGATCGATCCGCCAACTGCAAGATTACCGTTGTGGGTCTAGGACTCCCTAGGCCCAACTTTCTGAATACCGAAGACGGCATCAAATTTATGCTCGCTCCCAAGTCACACAATCCATGAGATCGGATGCTCTGCCCAATAGTAATCTGGATAGTAAAACTCCCAGGGCCTTTTAGCTTTGTGGGCAGTCTATTTTGGATCTGGGAAGTGCACTCCTCTGTTAGAGCCACCGTAGCATACTCAGTCAATCGACTTTTGTTTGCCACAATGTCCTTTATATACTTAGCATATTTCTGCACTCCCTGCAAGACATCAAAAAGAGGTAAGTTAACATGTACCTGTTTCAGCACCTCCATGAATTTCTTGAAACACGCCTCCTCCTTGTGTTTCTTTAGTCGTTGAGGGAACGGGGGTGGATGTCTTTCTGATTCAGCATCCTTAGTCTTCCCCCTTTCAGTACTATGCTCCCTCTCAACTTCAGCTGCTCCCGACTGTTGAGGTGGTCTTTCTGGTTCCACCTCTTTCAGCTACAAACCACTCCTTGTGGTCACTACATTTACCTTCTTGGGATTGGGATCCGTGTCGCTCGGCAGTCCTCCTCTAGGCCTTGTGTTTTGGGCACTAGCAAATTGCCCGAATTGATATTCAAGCGCCTTGGTAGCTAACTGGTTGTTTTTCACTTCGCCTGCCAATTTCACATAGTCAGCCTGCAATTGAGCTTGGTTAGCTATCATGGTCTTGAACATCTCCTCAATGCTGGGTGATGGTGGTGGAGGAGGTGCATTGTTGTTTCTGAATTGAGCTTGATAATTCTGCTGCCCTCCTTGGTTCCTTTGCACAGCCTGACCCGAACTTTGGCCCTGATGGTTGTTGCTACCCCATGAGAAATTAGGACGATTCCTCCAATTGGAGTTGTAGCTACTACCATATTGTTGGTGGTTCCTTTGTGCATTACCCACAAAGTTTACCGAGTCAGGATTGGCTCCACAACACTCAGCTGAGTGCTCACTGCTTCCACACACTTCACACCACATTTGCTGCACTGCATTAACTGGGGCTTGAGGCTGGTTCAATGTCATGTTGCTGAAGTGGGTGTTAAGTTGATTTTGCAATGCAGCTATCTGTGCAGCGATAGTTGTAAACCCATCCACTTCAAGCACTCCTGCTGCTTTCCTTGTCCCACCTCTTGATGAATCAGCATTCCATTCTGGATTGCCCTGTGAAATACGGTTCAACAAGGTATACAACTCCTCATAAGTTTTCTCCAGCGCTTGCCCTCCAGCTGCTGAGTCTAGCAATATTTTGGTGTGGGGTTCCAAACCCTCTATAAATGTGTGCACCAGCACATCATTGGACTGATGATGATGCGGACAATCCCGCAACATGGATTTAAATCTCTCCCAGGCCTGATATAAATTTTCTCCCTCTCTCTGTTTGAAACTTAGAATCTGACTTCTAAGTCTTGCTGTTTTACCAGAGGGAAAAAACCGTATCAAAAACTTCCGTGCAAGATCATCCCACGTAGAAATAGAATTCGGTGGCTCGGCTTTCAACCACCTCTTGGCTTCTCCCAATAATGAGAATGGGAACAATGTAAGCCGGACATAGTCTGATGACACTCCAGCGAGGATGTAAGTGTCACTTATCTCCAAAAATTTTTGGAGATGCTGTTGTGGATCTTCATGAGGGAGACCGGTAAACTGCCCGCTAGTGTGCAGCAACTGCACCATATTCTGTTTAAGTTCAAATCTCCCTCTTGGCTCTAGTTTGCGGATACTAGATGTAACATTATTGGCATGTGGGATTGCCACCTCGCGAACCGGCCGTGCTGCTGCTTCTTCGGGCACTAACACTGCCCGTACTACCGGTGGATTCTGTTGTTGCTCCATGATCGTCTGTCTGAGCAACTGCAGCTTTCTTTGTAGAGCTTCTCTTCGTTTACTATGAAATATCCTTTCTGGCTCTATATACGATTCCACCAGCTCCTTGTCTCTTGCCAGTGTTCAACAACAATTAAGTCTGCAAAATACAGGCTAAGACCAAGTTGTCAACACTAAGAAAATAAAAATACAGTAAATTAACACTTAAAACAAATTCACCAATTGCCAAGTCCCCGGCAACGGCGCCAAAAACTTGTTCGCGTGATTGTGGGTATATAAAACGACACGTAAGTGCACGTGGTCGAAAAAGTAGTAAGTGGCTTTAGTAAGCCAAAATCGATCCCACAGAGACTTGGATGAAGTGCAATTTGCTTAAGTGTACTATATTTTACTTCTAAAAATGCAGACAACAGTGTAACCAAAAGTTTGATAGTTTGTTTTATAATTTTTATACCAAAGCTAAGAACAATTATCTACTTTGAATCTGAACTATGAATGAGAGCATGCTGAGGTAAAACGAACATGTAATGAAATTAATTGTCATCATACTTTGGTTAATTTTTTCCTCCAGTTGCTAGCCAAGAACATTTCCCAAGAGATTAAAACTCTCGTATTTAACCTCACCTAAGAATCATGAACCATCCGTCTACATTTCTGTGATCAAATGCAATTCATGTTCTAGCCATACAATTCCGGTTCCTAAATTGACTAATACGACTTTCAGGTATATTTCTATCCTGAAAGCAAATCAAAACTCAATTTTCCCAAACCAAGTAAAGAACATATCCTATTAATTCACAACTTTCCAATTTCTTGCTCTCTCGAGTGAAACCGGACTTTTTAGATTTACATTAACGTAGGCCACACATTAATGCAGTAAGAACAAGAATTAATAGAACAACATGGAAGAAAAGATGAAAAACCAAAGAATCAATGATCAAATTTCATCACAATTGTTCATAACCTCAGCAAGGAGAGGAATTAGCCACTCATTTGTGGATTAAACATCTTAAATTGAGTGTTAATAATACAAGCAATTGAATTAAAGAAGAAAGAAAGAGAGAAAAAACCCTGATATTTTCGTCCCTCAACTTCCTGTAACCCATGTCCTTGCTCCACCAAGTCAGAATATTGAAAAATGAACCTAAGTGTTCTATTTATACTGCTGGGAATTTTTCCCGGAATAACGAGCAACGTGTCATGGAGTGCATCGCGGAGCACTGCCTCCGTGACACGCTACGAACGCGGACCCTCACTGGAAATGTGGGTCCAAGAATTAAGGCTCATCGTGGCACGACGTGCAATGCAGAGCCAGGCCACCGTGCCACGGAGCAAACGCGGACCCTCACTGGAATTTGGGCGAATTTTTCCTATCCAGGCAGAATGCCTTCCCGATGGCAGCGTGACACGGCTCCATCGCGGAGCCCCTTTAATTCATGCTTTCCAATGCCTTTTCCCTTGCTCGCATCCAAGTCCAACTCCGATATCATCCAACATGCATTTAAGCTTCCCGAAATCACATTTTACCTGCAAAACAATGTTAATCATGTTGGTTAGTATATATTCACATTTTATTACCAATTACATGAGAATGTATACACATTGGTAGATAAACAAGGCAAAAATGGTACTTTTGAGTATCACTTGGGCATATAAATTTGCCCAAGATCAAGATCCTAGACCGTCAGGTTCGTAAGCTGAGGCACAAGGAGGTCACTTCAGTAAAGGTGTTATGGAGGAACCAGCTAGTTGAGGGAGCTACGTGGGAAGTAGAAGAAGACATGATGGCTAAATACCCTCATTTGTTCCCTTCCATCTCAGCTTCAGGATCAGGTATTAAATCCCTCCCAAGTACTCTATTCAGTTTTGTACTCACTAACTCTATTCATATTTTTAATACTCACCCTAGTTGCATCAA
Organism: Datura wrightii; assembly: GCA_035772735.1. Taxonomy (NCBI): domain Eukaryota; kingdom Viridiplantae; phylum Streptophyta; class Magnoliopsida; order Solanales; family Solanaceae; genus Datura; species Datura wrightii. The sequence goes on along the minus strand of JASDFA010000019.1, from coordinate 16,363,556 downwards.
CTCAATTAGTATTCCTATGTAGTTCGGAGTCAGTCACTTCTTTAGAAATCAGCTAATAGTTTTCAGTTTGGGATTTCAGCTCATTTCCTAGTTTTTCAGTTTGTGTATCCTATATTCGAGGATGAATGTTCCTAAGAGGGAGATATTGTAACACCTAAAAGTTCCTAAGATCAGGACCGAGAGTTTAAACGAAGAAAGCAGGAAAATATTTCACCAAATCACAGGATGACTCGTCTAGTGACCCGTGAAGTACTCCACAAGTCGTGAAGTGACTCGTGAAGTGGGTGGCAAGCCAGCGTCGAGCCATGGTCAGGGTGTGACCACAGATGGAGCCATAAATCGTGGTGTTACCTCACAACTCATGAAGTGAGTCGTGGTCAGAGTGCTGAGTTGAAAGTGGGATTTTCCAGTGGCGACGATGAGTGAGGACCACGAGTTGTCCAGTTACCTACCGACTCGTTAGGTCACTCACTGGCAGTGAGGTTTTAATAGAATTCTAGAGGAATTTTTGTAAGTTCCCATTATTTTAATGCCTACACGACGTCATTTTAGGGTTATAACTAAGGGATTTTAGGGAGTTAGTCCACGTTCTCTCCCTATTCCTCTTATTCTCTCAATTCAGTACATAGAAAAACTCAGTCTAGAAGTACAGAGCAAGGTAAAGGGTTTCAATTCTCTTTAGATTTCTCAAGCAATCTCTCAGGGGGAATTTCTACCCCAGGTATGTGGGATTTTAACAAGGGAATTTCTCTTCCCTTGTGCCCCACAAACCTTCCTAAAATCTTTATCAGTTCTGGTCCCTTTTGTATCAATGTTAGGGTTCTTTCAGTTAGATTATGAATTTTCTTCTTGTTATAATTTCCATGATTTTGAAGGTTGTAGTTAGTTATAATTTATGTTGATATCTCTTTCCACAAAATATGTGTTTAGCCCTTGTTTATAAATGTGATTTGAAGAGTCTTGCATAATTGTCCAGATATAAACCTTGCTTGATTCTGATAGTTCTTGTAATCAATATAATAGTACAGTTAGGTTATCCAAAAAGTTGAATTATTGATTGTTTAGTCCCAGTCAGTACTTAGCCTTTTACGTATCTTACAAAAATGTTTGCTGATCAGTTTGACTATACTTAGTCTCTTGAGGAGTTCAGTAAAACTCCATAGTCTCAGTTATCAGTTGTCAGGGTGTTCTTTAGAAGGTTACGACACTTTCAGCTAAAGCAACTCTGATTAGTCTTAGAACACTCAGTTTCAGTTATCAGGTCCTTCAGACTCTCAGGTTACTCTCAAATGAGTATTCTTGAATTAAGTCTTGGGACATGAGGTTCGAGCTATCAGCCTTGTAGTGATAGTTAGAAAGTTCCAGTGGGAGTAAGACTTAGCACCGAGTGGATTGGGGTTCAGCGCACCCAGGTTTCTAGAACTACGTTGCCACCATAGGTTTTTAGCGTGAAAGGGCATAAGACAGTGATCACCCAATTCAGCTACTATATCCTGGCAACGAATAGTGGGCTTTTCCCGATGGAAGGTATACATCGTACTCCATGTTTAGCTCACGTGGTTACATATAGGTTATAGTCTTTCCCACAGTATAGTACAATTCTGCTCAGTCCAGAATAGTCATAGTTTTCAGTTCAGCTCAGTTATTCAGATTTTAGTATGTAGTTCTGATCCTCAGTCAGTACCTGTGTTACAATTATATTCAGTGTTTATCAGTGCAGCTGTGTATTTATACTATTCTTACCTACATCTTGCATACTCAGTACATTCAAAGTATTGATGCATATTTTTCATGCTATATCGTATTATGATACATGTACAAGTTCTCAGTCGCAGCATCGTTAGTAGTTCTCTTCTAACAATTTTAGCAGCAGCATCTTTGGTGAGTCCTTATCCTTTCGAGGACGAGGATTTAGTTCTATTTTAGTTTCTTGCTTTTAGATTTTAGAGTTAGCTGGGGGGTTGTCCAAGCAACTCGTCAGTTCTTAGATGGCTTTCAGACAAAGTTTTATTTCAGTATGTTTTGCAGTTGTTGCATTGATTTTCAGTACCTTATCAGACATTTCTTATTTTGAGAAAGTTATTTAGTTATGTTTTCTCAGCTTCTGCTTCTATTTAATACAGTATACCAGTGTGATATTAAGCCATGGATTATCTTGGGGTCACTTGTGGCGCCAAGTACCGTGTCGCATTCAGGGTGTAGACTCAGTTGTGACAAACTTAGTATCAGAGCAATAGGTTTAAAGTATCCTAGGGTTTTTGAAAGCTGGGTCAAGTAGAGGGAAACAAAGGCAACACAGTTCATCAACTTGAAGTAGAATAACATGACGGTTAAGGAGTATGTCTTAAATTTTACCCAGTTGTCCAAGTATGCTTCGGAGATGGTTTCCTAGCCGAGGGCTCGCATTACAAGTTTGTGTCAGGGGTTCCAAATTCACTGGTCAAGGAGTGCAGGACTGTTATGCTTATCAGCGACATGACTATCTCTTGACTTATGATCTAAGCCCAGCAGATAAAGGAGAAGAAGTTGAAGGAGAAGGAGAGGGAGACCAAGAGGTATAGAACAGGGAACTTTGAGTATTCTCAGCAGAAGTCAGGTGGTAGGTATCGCTCTCATTCCCATCAGAGGTCACCGACCTCAGCTCCATCATCAGTTAGTGTTCCATCTAGGTCCAGGGGTGATCAGAGGGTTAGAGTGTCAGACTTTAAGAGTCAAGGGAATATTTCTGGGGAGTGCACTTTCCCAACTTGTAGGAGGTATGATAGGAACCACCCAGGAGAGTTTCTGATTAGTAGGGATACTTGTTTTGGGTGTGGCAAGCCCAGACACAGAACTCAAGGATTGTCCTTTAGCCAGACAGGATGACAGTAGAGCCCATGTCCCAGCTATTTCTTCAGCAGCTGGCCCATCCTAGCAGGGGGCATCCTCTAGTAAAGGTGGGAACAATGCTAGAACTATTTCTATGCCCTTTCATCACGCCAGGAGCAGGGGAGCTCACCAGATGTGGTTACGGGTATGTTATGAGTTTTCCATCTTGATGTTTATACATTGCTAAATCTAGGGGTCAAAATATCATTCATAACTCCCTATGTTGTTACTAGTTTTTTTGTTAGTCCAGGAATCTTTTTAGAACCTTTCTCAGTCTCTACTCTTGTCGATGAGTCAGTTTTAGTACGGAGAGTAACAGAAATTGCCCTATTGTAGTTCTTCAAAAATTCACCTCAACCGACTTAGTAGAGCTAAACATGACTGATTTCGATATTATCTTCGAAATGGATTGGTCGTATGCTTTTTATGCTTGGTTAATTGTAGAAACGAACAGTGTGGTCGGGGCACATGGGTTAGTGCTTAGCAGACTTGCAGATTCTAGTATTCCAGCTTGTCACAGATGTGGTCAGGGGCACATGGGTCAGTGCTTAGAAGGTACAGGTTCTTGTTTCGGGTGTGGGAAGCCCGGAAACATGCTCAGAGATTGCCCAGCAGCGAGACAAGATCATGATGGGGTCGAGGCCCATCTTCTAGTTCAACAGCCCCACCCGCACGCTCAGCACATCAAGGGGCATCTACCAGTACAGGTGATGATCAGTGCCAAAATAGGTTTTACGCCTTAACATCCTGCCAGGAGCAGAAGGTCTCCCTGGATATGTTCACTATTATGTTACAAGTTTTTCATTTTGATGTATATGCTTTGTTATATCTGGGGGCTACCTTGTCTTTTGTGACACCTTATGTGGATAGTAGCTTTGAAGTTAGTCTCGAAGTCTTGTCAGAACCCTTCTCAGTCTCTACTCTAGTAGGTGATTTAGTTATAGCTAGACGGGTGTATAGAGGTTGCCCGGTCTTAGTACTTCAGAAAGTCACCTCAGTAGATTTGATAGAGTTAGCCATGACCGATTTTGATGTTATCCTCAGAATGGATTGTCTATTTTCATGTTATGCCTCAGTTAATTGTAGAACCCAGGTAGTAGAGTTCATATTTTCGGGTGAGCCAGTCTTAGAATGGAAGGGTAGTTCAGCTGTCCCTATAGGTCGATTCATTTCCTACCTCAAGGCCAGAAAGATGATCTCCAAAGGTTATGTGTACCATCTAGTTAGGGTTAAGTATGCGACGTCCGAGACCCCGACTATCCAGTCTTTCCCAATAGTATGTGAGTATCCTGAGGTCTTTCCAGATGAGTTACGAGGAATCCCTCTTGAGCGGGAGATTGATTTTGGTATCTACCTTCTTCCCAAAATGCAGCCTATATCTATTCCTCCATACAGAATGGATCTAGCTAAGCTAAATGAGTTGAAGGACCGATTATATAAGGGTTTCATTATTACCGAGCAAGTCCCCATGGGGTGCACTAGTTCTCTTTGTCTAAAAGAAAGATAGTTCTCTTCGAATGTGTATTGATTATCGGCAATTGAACAAAGTTACCATCAAGAACAGGTATCATCTACCCAGGATTGATGATTTATTTGACCAGCTTCAGGGTGCCAAGTGTTTCTCAAAGATAGATCTCAGAAACGGGTATCATCAGCTCAGAGTTCGGGAGAACGACATCCCGAAGACAACCTTCAGGACGTGGTATGGTCATTATGAGTTTGTAGTTATGTCTTTTGGACTGACGAATGTTCCTTCAGATTTTATGGACCTGATGAACAAGGTGTTCAATCCATACCTAGATATGTTCATGATTGTATTTATTGATGACATCCTGATATACTCTTGGAGCGAGGAGGAGCATACCGCTCATTTGAGAGTAGTGCTGCAGACTCTCAAGGATCGCCAATTATATGACAAATTTAGCAAGTGTGAGTTTTGGTTGAACTTAGTGGCGTTTTTGGGCCATGTTACTTCAAGCGAAGGCATAAAGGTGGATTCTCAGAAAATAGAAGCGGTGAAGAATTGGCCTAGACCGGTGAATCCTTCGGATATTCGGAGCTTCTTGGGTTTAACCGGCTATTATAAGAGGTTCGTTGAAGGTTTCTCATCTATTGCAATACCCTTGACCAAATTGACCCAGAAGAAGGTGAAGTTCCAATGGTCGGAGGCTTGTGAGAAGAGCTTCCAAGAGTTGAATACCCGCCTTACTTTAGCACCGGTGTTAACTCTATCTAAGGGCACCGATGGGTTCGTGGTGTATTGTAATGCTTCAAGGATTGGACTTGGGTGTGTATTGATGCAGCACAGAAAGGTTATAGCATATGCCTTTAGACAGCTAAAGGTTCATGAGAAGAATTACCCGACCCACGATCTTGAATTAGCGCAGTGGTATTCGCCTTGAAGATATGGCAACATTATTTGTATGAGGTCCATATAGATGTGTTTATGGACCATAAGAGTTTATAATAAATATTTACCCAGAAGGACCTCAATCTTCAGCAAAGGAGGTGGTTGGAGCTACACAAGGACTATGATATGAGTGTGCTTTACCATCCGAGTAAGGCTAATGTAGTGGCAAACACACTTAGTAGAATCTCTATAGAGAGTGTGTCCCATGTAGATGAGAGAAAGAAGGAGCTAGTGAAGGATGTGCATTGATTCGCAAGGTTGGGGTTTAGGTTGGTCGACTTAATTGATGGCGGTGTTATTATTCCGAATGGATCAGAATCATCATTGGTAACTGATGTAAAAGCTAGACAAGATGAGGACCTTATTTTGGTAAAGTTAAAGGAAATGGCTTAAAATCAGAAGGTAGAGGTCTTCTCCAAAGGGGGAGATGGTGTGCTTCGATATCAGGGTTACTTATGTGTTCCGTATGTGGATGATTTGAGGAGCCGAATGTTGCATAAGGCTCATGGATCCCGGTATTCTATCCATACAGGTTCCATCAAGATGTATCGTGACTTACAGGAAGTTTATTGGTGAATAGCATGAAGATGGACATCGCAGAGTTCATAGCTAAGTGTCTGAACTGTCAGCAAGTAAAGGTTGAGCATCAGAGATCGGGAGGTGTGCTTCAGGATATTAGTATTCCTACTTGGAAGTAGGAAGAAATTAATATAGACTTCATCACAGGTTTGCCCCGTACACATCGATAATATGACTCCATTTGGGTTATGGTAGACAGGTTTACTAAGGCTGCTCATTTCCTACCGGTCAAAACCACGGATTCAGCGGAGGACTATGCCAAACTATATATTCGGGAGCTAGTTCGATTGCATGGAGTGCCCTTATCCATCATTTCCAACAGAGGTGCTCAATTTACCTTTCAGTTTTGGAAGTCATTTCAAAAAGGACTAGGTACTTAGGTTAAGCTCAACACAACATTTCACCCACAAATGGATGGTCAAGTGGAGCGGACAATTCAGACTCTCGAAGACATGTTGAGAGCATGAGTGATTGACTTCAAAGGTAGTTGGGATGATCATTTGCCTCTCATTTAGTTCACATACAATAAAAGCTATCATTCTAGTATTCAGATGGCACCGTTCGAGGCTCTGTATGGGCAGAGATGTAGGTCGCCCATAGGTTGGTTCGAAGTTGGTGAAGTGACAATGATAGGACCAGATTCGGTTCATAAGGCTATGGAGAAGGTTCAGTTGATAAAGGACAGGTTGAAAACTGCTCAGAGTCGCCAAAATTCCTATGCCGATGTGAGGAGAAGGGAATTAGAATTTGAAGTTGATGAGGATATTTCTGAAGGTGCTTCCCATGAAGGGAGTGATGAGGTTCGGAAAGAAAGGGAAACTTAGTCTCTACTATGTCGACCCGTATAGGATAGTGAGGTGTGTTGGAAAGGTGGCTTATAAATTGGAGTTTCCCTCAGAATTAGCTTCTTTGCATCTTATTTTCTATGTATCGCTCTTAAAGAAGTGTTTGGGGTGATCCATCTCTAGTTATCCCGATGGACAGGGTTGGTGTGAAGGACAATCTCAGTTATGCGGAGGTTCCGGTAGAAATACTGGATCATCATGTTCGAAGGCTAAGGAACAAGGAAGTAGCTTCTGTTAAAGTGTTATGGAGGAATCAACATGTTGAGGGAGCTATGTGGGAAGCCGAAGTGGATATGATGACTAGATACTCACATTTATTCCCTACTGGCTCAGCTCCAGCTTGAGGTATTAGTTTTGACCTAAAACTCTATTTAGTTTTCATGTTCAGTTCATGTGTCCAAGCTTCTTTTATGTATATGGATGTATGTATGATTCGTGAATTCAGTTCAACTATGTAGTTTGAATCGGAGGTAGTCATTCTGTCAGTTTTTGGCTTAAATGATTAGTATTTGAATATGATGATTGCATTTCTATGTTGTTATGTATGTTTTCCAACATTTGAGGATGAATGTTCCCAAGGGGGAGATATTGTTATACCTCGAAAGCCCAAAGATTAGACCCGGGAGTTGAAACGGAGAAAAATTAAAATTTTGTATCAGGTATCAAAACAGATCGTGAGGTGACCCGTGGGAGCAACCCACGAGTCGTGATGTGACTTGTGGAGAGGCCTAAGGGATGAGATTGAAAATTTGGAAATGGGATCCCCAGGGACGTGACCACGGTAGGCCCCACGAGTCGTTAGATCAGTCATGGGGAGTGGTGATTGAGAAAAGAGGAAGAGCAAGACAGTATACCTAACAGAAGACACCCACGAGTTGTGGAGTGAGTCGTGGCCAGCTGGATGAAAATTATTTGAAGTCATAGGCAGTGTATCTGACGAGTGGTGACCACGAGTCATGGTCACCAGACAATGAATCATTAAGTCACCCATGAGGAGCCCTGAAGACCTGATGAGCAGCGTACATAATGGATGATGCCACGAGTTGCGGTCAAGGATGATGAGTCGTTAAGTCCCTCGTGGGGACCAACTGGCAGTTATTTTCTACGATTTTAGTAAGGATTTTTCCGTCATTCCTAAGATCCTAAGGCCTAAACTACGTCATTTTGAGTTATGAATGATGACTTTTAAAGGGGCTAAGTTCATTTTAGGCCATTTTCATATTCATACATGCAAGAGTGATAGTCTAGAGAGGTGATCAAGGTAAACCCTTCAAGGTTTTCTTCAATTTCTTCTTGGGCATTCAAGGGAGTGTAAGAATCAGCTTCAATCAGGTATGTAGGGTTATGAATAGGTGAATCCTTTCACACCCATGCCCAATCCCTCTCTAAATCATGAGTTTCCTATGTCTAATCTATGGGGTTTAATCCAATGCATGAATTTTCTAAATTCTCTACATGGGTATGATTTAAATATGTTTCTACCATTGAATTATGGAGCATGGGCAAGTTTTATAATGTTTTCAATTAAAATCATGTTTCAAGTTTTATGAAATAAAAAAGCCCATTGAGGAGAAGTTTATGAAAGAAGAGATTTGTGATGAATGTATGATTATGATGAGATGTTATGATGAAGAGCATGTTTTCAAGCTACCCATGTTTATAATGATGTTTTCGATCTGAATTAAGTATTTTCAAGCATGGGAAAGTATTAGGCAATGCCCACATGTTTAAGTATGATTATGATTTCTCAGACTCCCAATTATCTTTCAACTTGTGGTATGGTTTGAGTTAAAGCTTCTCATATGCATGATTTCATATTCGAGATGCATTCGATTATTGAGCTTTGTCAATAGACAATATTGAGCTTCGTTGAAAAATAATGGAGAGCATATGCATCTTTTTTGGAGTGGTGTCTAGCACCGAGTAGGCTAAGGGTCGATCACCCTATCCTCAGAACTATGCTCCAACGTAGGTATATACTTTTATATATAATACTTTGGGACCTCCCTTGTGAGCTATCCTAGGCCCTATTGTCCCACGAGCTTGATATCGATATCATGGTATCGTCCCTAGCCCTATCAAGGCTTTCGGTGGCTCTACCCACTTGAGTGTGATAGTTGGGACCACGTAAGCTCTATCGTGGTATGTCGGTTAAAAGACGAGTCTCCCATTGTTCCTCATAATTTCAGTTATGCATGTTTATCATCATAAGATTTCTACATCCATACATGTTCTGAAGCAAGTTTGAATTAATGTTTAGATTTTACTCATGACTATCAGATTTCAACTTTGAGTCAATCTAATCAGTAATGATGTTATGTTATATTGTGATGAGATCATGATTTCAGAAAGAATGCATGCAATCCTTACTCTCAGATTCTTATTGTTTATGTTTTACATTATGCATGCCTTTAAATGATTTTACTTACTTAAGCGGTTTTACTTACCCTGCATACACGGTACATTCCACGTACTGACCACATACTCTATGCTCTATCGCTTCATGATGCAGGACCCGGCTCTCAGGCTCAACCTCTTTCATAGTCAGTCATCAGAGTTAGCATCTTACGTTGTTGGCGAGTCCTCATCTCCCGAGGAGTAGACTTATTCGAATTTCCTTTATGTATTTTCAGTTTCAGTTTTATTGAGTTAGTTGGGGTCTTGTCCCATCAACTCGTCATGTTTAGAGGCTTTTTAGACAAAGGATGTATTTAGCTTCAGATTGTGTATTCTGATGTTATGTTTAATTTAGACTTCTGCTATAATTATCTTGTTGACTCTTTAGTTTTATCGGTTGAGTTAGATGTATCTTCATGCCATGGGTCAACTTGGAGTCTCTCGGGCTCCTTGTCCCGTGTTCCAATCCGAGCCTTCGTTCCGGTCGTGACACCTCCCAAGCGAGAGATTGACTTTGTTTTAGACCTTCTCCCTAATACGCAACCCATATCCATTCCTCCTTAAAGAATAACTCCATCTGAGCTAAAGGAGTTGAAGGAACCACTAAAGGATCTCTTAGATAAGGGTTTCATCAAACCTAGAATGGGGTGCTCCAGTCCTCTTCATATGGAAGAAAGATAGTTCTCTCAGGATGTGTATTGATTATTGCCAATTGAAAAAGGTCATAATCAAGAATAAGTATCCGCTTCACAGGATTTATGACCCTTCAATCAGCTTCAGGGTACTAGCTGTTTTTCAAAGATAGACTCAGATCTGGTTATCATCAACTGAAAGTTAGGGAGTGTGACATTCCGAAGACAACCTTCAGGACTCTATATGGACAATATGAATTTGTTAATTTGTGCTCCAGTCCTCTTCATATAGCCATGAAATTTGTTATTATGTATTTTGGACTAACAAATTGTCATGCCCCACCTTGGGAGGCATGACTGGCACCTAATGTCATATTGGGACCAAGGCTGACCTGGCTGGGCATATGCACCTTTGGTCCCTGCCAGCAACTTAAATCAAGAAAATGAACTAATATATCTCAGCTATAAATATAGCCTCGGGCCAATAAGGTCACGCAACACCTGTAAAGGAAAACAACTAACCCAACAAAAAAGGCGATAAAAGGGATCCTATGCGGGCCGACAAGACCACTAAACTGTCTAGTTATAACAGAATAAAAATAAGCAGTCATAGTCATATTATGGCCGACAAGACTGCTAACTAATAGCTAAGATAGGCCCCACAAGTCCAACACGCAAAATAAAGCATATATAGGCCCCACACAACCAACAACTGAGAAACTATAGTTTACATGCCTCTATGAGTGGAATAGTGGTCGGGACAGGGCCCTGACCTACCCAAAAGCTGTACAAACAAAAGAACAAACCTTTCTAACTATCAACTCCAGAGAAAAGGAGCTAACTGAACTACTAACTCTGGCTGATAGCTAAGAAGGACCTGAACCACGTCTATCCGCACCTGCAGGCAAGTAATGCAGCGCCCCAAGGATGGGTGTCAGTACAATATGTATCGAATATGTAAGGTAGTAATGAAAATGACTAAATAAAACTGATAAAAGAACTGAAAGTAATCAATAAAAAGGATAAGAGGTATAACCTGGATAGCCTCACAACCTAAAGTATAACTAACTAATAAGTAATGCAAACAAGAACCTTACCTGGCCACCAAAAGCCCGGAAGGTACAACCAGCACAAAATAACCTACCTGGGGCCCCATAAGCCCATGCAAATACACTTCAATTTACATATTCCTAATGTGGTCAATATGAGTCAACAGGTAACTATAGCCAACCTACTTGGCCTCTGGGTCATCAACTGAGCTTGCTGGGCTCCTATAGCTGTGTTTGATCCCTCTGTGCTCCTGTAACTGCACCCTGGACACACAAGGCTCGACGGAGGGTCAGTGATGCCGATACGACATAAAAATAGAAGCCTATTCGTGGATAGACTGTAATATGGACCTTGGGCCTGTATATAGTCCCGCCAGACAATATATAGATCCTTTGAGCGATCTATATACAACTAGTAACCCTAAGGTTGGTAGACAGAAGGCTATATAAGATAGGGTCAGCCCCAACCGAAATCATAAACACTAATCTCAACTAATGGTAGCAGCTAGTTAAAACATACATGCCTATGACTTTCTTACAGGGACGTAGGACGTATTACTATACGACTAGAATAACTTGCTGAAAAGACTAGCCTTAACATACCTCGAATGTTGATTCTCGTTTATCTGATTAGCTCCCAACCTGAAGCTGATGACTCTGCTTAATTGCAGCCCTTACGCTGAGAGAATATGGCTATTAATACTAAGACTCGAAAAACAATGATATCTTCCGATAGTATTAGCTATAATTTAAGTCCATTTAATTCTGCCAAAAAATCATAATTTCTCGAGAGTTTAGAATAGGAGAAATTCTTACCTATTGCCTATAGCCACTTAGGACTTAATTTGAAGTAATTCTAACAACCTTTACTTGGTGGAGTTCTAATACACCGAGCGAATTTTCAAGAAATAATGCGCAGAAATGCTTCTTGTAGGCCTATAACTTGTTATCCAAGGTGAATTTGCATTTAGATGGAGTTTAGCAGCATAATTTGATGAAAAACATAGAAAACCCACGCTGCTCTCTCTTGACTGCCGAGGGGAAAATGTATGAAATAAACATCTAACACTTGATCTCATATATATAAGTTAGGAAGTGGCCTAGGGGGGCGCGGCACTCCATCCATAATGCTAGGATGGCTATCGCGGTGTGGTGCGGTGCCCAAGGTGCCTAGCCTTCGGCTCGCTTGATGCCATGTTGGAATATTCATCCCCGGAGCCCTTCCTCGCATGCATCGCACTCTGAAACTCTCAACATACGTACACACGCGTCTGTTAAACGATAGAAACTTAGGGGTGTAACATCATCCCCCCTAGGAACATTCGTCCTCGAATGTAATCTTTAGACTTAAAAGACTCAACTCCTTTAACTACTACTAGAAAAATTTCGGCAGAGTTTCCTCTGTAATATGGACTATCCCAAAATCTGAAATGCAGAAAAGTCCAACATAGGCATCTCACAGGATGCTATAAACAACTACTCTACAACATAGAAGTGAACAACTGAAACAACACTAATAATATAAGCAATAGAGTAATATCTGAACAACAATCTCACCTCAACTGTATAATCTGGGTCAGGTCTGGAATAAGTGAGGATATCTAGACCTCATGTCATCCTCAGCTTCCCAAGTGATCTCTTACACATTTCCATTCCTCCACAAGAATTTAACAGAGGCTACATCTTTAGTCCTCAATCTACGAACCTGCTGATCTAGTATTGCAAATGGAGTCTCTTCATAGGATAACTCTTCAATAACTTGAACATCCTCAACTGGAACTACCCGAGTTGGGTATCCTATATATATCCATAGTATTAATACATGGAAAACTGGATGAATAGATTCTAGCTCTGAAGGCAGTTCTAACTCATATGACACTCGGCCTATCCTTCGAAGGATTCGATACGGGCCAATGAACCTAGGGATAAGCTTGCTCTTCTTGCCGAATCTTACCACGCCCTTCATAGGCAAAACTTTAAGAAATACCCAATCATCTACATTATATTCCAAGTCTCTATGCCAGACATTGGAATAGGACTTCTAATGACTCAGGGCTATCAGCAAGCATTCTTTGATAAGTTTCACTTTTTCTTCTGACTGATGGATCATATCAGGTCCGATCAACCCTGCCTCCCCTACTTCAAACCATGCTATGGTGGACCTACATTTTTGCCCATATAAAGCTTCATAAGGGGCCATCTGAATAGCAGAATGATAACTGTTATTGTATGCAAATTCAATAAGGGGTAGATGTTCATCCCAACTCCCTCTAAAGTCTAGCACATGCGCTCATAGCATATCCTTGAGTGTTTGAATGGTGCGCGCTGCCTGACCATTTGTTTGGGGATGGAAAGTTGTACTTAAGTTAACCTACGTTCCCAAACCTTTCTGAAATGATCTCCAAAACCTGGCTATAAACTGTGCCCCTCTATCGGAAATAATAGATGCTGGGACACCGTGCAGTAAGACTATCTCCTTAATATATAACATAGCATAATGTTTGGCTGAAAATGTAGTCCTGACTGGCAAGAAATGGGTTGACTTCGTCAGTCTGTCGACAATGACGCAAATGGAGTCAAATTTACGCCTGGTGCGAGGTAACCCTGTCACAAAGTCCATATTAATTGCTTCCCATTTCCACATAGGCACCACTATCTCCTGAGTAAGTCCGCCAGGTTTCTGATGTTCCGCTTTTACCTGCTAACAATTAGGGCACTGTGCTACAAACTTAGCTATACCTTTCTTCATTCTAGGCCACCAGTACATCTCCTTTATATCATGGTACATCTTTGTTGAACCTAGATGAAGGGAGTAACGGGAGTAATGTACCTCTGCCATGATCTGCAGGCAAAGCCCTGCCACGTTTGGGATACAGAGTCGACCTCTAGATCTCAAGACCCTATTTTCTGTTAATTCAAAGGTTGATGTTTCACCCTGCTGAACTTTGTCTTTGAATTGTACTAGACTAGGGTCCTCGTACTGCCGCTCCTTTACCTCTATAACTAGAGATGAAACTGTTGTATTTTGGATTACAACCCCATAACTTTTTGAATCCACTATCTGGACTGCTAAATTGGCTAATTGGTGCAGCTCTCGAGCCATTTCTCACTGTTCTGGCCTCAAATATGCTAAACTGTCCATGGATCTACGGCTAAGGGCATCAGCTACAATATTAGCCTTCCCTGGGTGATACAAGATGTTCACATGGTAGTCTTTTAGTAATTCTAACCAGCGACGCTATCGCAGATTCAACTCTTTCTATGTGAAGATATACTGGAGGTTTTTATGATTAGTAAAGATGTCCACATGCACACCATATAGATAATGCCTCCATATTTTCAAAGCATGAACCACTGTCGCTAACTCCAAATTATGGGTGGGGTAGTTCTTTTTGTGCTTCCTTAGCTGTCTCGAAGCATGGGCAATCACCTTGCGTGTTGCATCAGAACACACCCTAATCCCACACCTAAAGCATCGCAGTATACATCATAGCCCTATGAAGCTTCCGCTAAGGCTAGTACTAGCGCAGATGTCAACCTGTTTTTCAATTTCTGGAAATTCTGCTCACAGGCCTCAGTCCAATTGAATTTGGCTGCTGACTAAGTCAATCTGGTCAATGGCGCTGATAGGGTAGAAAATCTTTGCACGAACCTTCTGTAGTAGCAACTAATCCTATAAAACTGCGAACTTCAATTGGAGTTGTGGGCCCAGGCTATGTCTTGACTGCCTCAATTTTCTGTGAGTCAACCTGGATACCAGCATTTGATATAATATGGCCCAAGAAAGCTACGAAATTCAGCTAGAACTCACACTAGGAGAACTTCGCATATAACTGACGGTCTTTGAGGATCCGGAGTACTGTTTGCAGATGATCTCTATGTTCGGCTTCTAAGCGTGAGTATATAGAATGTCATCAATGAATACAATCACAAATAGATCTAAATATGGCCGGAAAAAGTTGTTCATCAAATCCATGAACATTGCTGGGGCATTTGTCAACTCGGAGGACATAACTAGGAATTCAAAATGACCATACCTGGTCTTGAAAGTTGTCTTGGGGATATCTTTCTCCCGAACTCGCACTTGGAGGTACCCGGACATTAAATCAATCTTGGAGAAATATTTCGCCCCCTGTAGCTGATCAAACAAATCATCTGTCCTTAGAAGAGGGTATTTATTCTTAATAGTAACTTTATTCAACTGCCGATAATCTATACACATTCATAGGGAGCCATCTTTTTTTCTCACAAACAGAACTGGCGCACCCTACGGCGAAGTACTAGGCCTAATAAAACCCTTATCTAACAAGTCTTTCAACTGTTCTTTCATCTCTTTCAACTCGGCGGGAGCCATTCAATACGAAGGGATGGATATAGGTTGTGTACCATGTAGCAAGTCGATAGATAAATCAGTCTCACGCTCTAGGGGAATCACTGGGAGCTCATCTAGGAACATATTTGGAAACTCATTAACTACCGAGATGGACTGAAGAGTTGGGGATTCTTCTTGCATACAATTCTAACAATATGGTAAATACAACCCTTCACTATCAACTTTCTTGCCTGAAGATAAGATATGAACCTACCTTTAGGCGTAACTGCACCACTCTCGCACTATCTCTCCTGGAAAGTGAAATCAGAAAGTCTTGGTCCAACACTCCACATTGGCATAACATGGTTCTAGCCAATCCATACCCATAATTATATTAAAATCAATCATTTCTAGCTCCACTAAATCTACTAAAGTCTGGCGATCGATAATCTCTACTGTACAATCTCGATAAATTCTCTTAGAAATAATAGAGTCACCGATGAGTGTAGACATCGAGAGGGGTCGCTGAAGTAATTCTGGTGTTATACCAAACTTCTGGGCCGCTGATGCAGTAACATAGTACAAATTAGACCTGGGTCTATTAAAGCATAAACTGAGTTAGAGAAAACGTCCAGCATACCTATCACAACATCTGGTAAGAACTCTGACTCCTGTCGCCATGGTAAGGTGTAAGTGCAATTCGAACCACTGCCAGAACTAGATTCCCTTGATCTACCTTGGCCTCTGTCGGCTGGAGATGAGGGCCTACGCCTTACCGAAGGTGCTGGGGCATATGACCCTACTGAAGACCTGTCCTGCCGATCCCGATCATCCTGACCTCTACCTGGACAATCCCTCATCATATTACCTTCTTTTCCACAAGTATAACAAGTATTAGAACCGTACCTGCACGTCCCAAAATGTCGTCGACCACAGATGTTGCAATGCGGTACAACGGGCCTGCTCTGGTCTGTCCCCTCTATTGCTGGGAACCTGATGCTCATGAGCTCTTGCCAGGACTTGAATCTCGACGATGATATGATCTACCACCCTTCTGCTGCTAAGGTGGAGATCTGGGGGGCCTACCTGAAATATCCCCGGCTTGGCTCCACCCTGAAATTCTGCCTGCATGTCATTGGGCCTGGCCCTTCGACGCTGTTCATGGTTTGCCCTTTCTACCTTTTGTTGTTGTCGTCTAATCCCTTTGATATTTTGAGCAAAAGCCTAAATGCGGGCAATATCCATATCCTCCGTAAGGTAGATGTAACATAGGTCTCCACATACTCTAGAAGCAGCCCCATGATGAACAACATGTACCCTGGCTGGATGGTGTCCAAAAGTACTAGCACATATCTGGACAAAGAGTCAAACCTCATTGAATACTTTCGAACACCCATAGAACCCTATTCATGTGTAGAAACTGATCCACCTGGGCCTACTGGATTTCTTGTGGCAAGTAGTGATCTATGAAAGCCTCTGAAAAACTGGACCAACTCAGAGAGGGTATGTCTCTGCCTCGGGACCTTTCCCAACTCTTGTACCACAACACCTCTATGTACCGTGACCGAAATACCGTAACTCTACCGACTCTGTGGGCGTAGCATGCATCACCCTAAATATCCACTGTAACTGATCCAAAAAGTCTTGAGGTTCCTCCTCATGTTCTATCCTCGTTAATTGAGGGGGACTTAATGCAAGGAACTCTCAGACCCTCAAACTTCTAGGTCCTCCAGTAGATTTGGAAACAACTGGTACCATCTACTGGCGCTGATCGGCCATCATCTGAGCCAGCATATAAACAGTGCTCTTGACCTCCTGATCTGATGGTATAGGTATAGGGACTACTGGGGGTGGTGTTGACATGTCTACTTCCATGGGGAGCTCCTGGCGTGGCTGAGAATGCTGGGGGGACCAGGATGAAGTCCCACTATCGCCCTCAGATCGGGCCGACTTTGACTGGGGCCCCTGCTAGTGCCCTCTCCTTCTGTAATATCTAACTCCCAACCAGTCATGGGTTGTCGTGCAACAGACATTTTCTTTGTAAAAAAAATGATGTAAGCTTAGGGAGTTACCCTATACAACATAGCTCTACAGCACGACTGGAGAAGAAAGGAGGTTAACCACGCTATTATGCCTCATAGCCTCTTGCCTATGAAATGTGGTGCACAACACACCCATAGACAAGGCTCTACTTAACACGGCTTGCAGACTCCCTGAGATATGACCTGCTCTAATACTAAGTTTGTCACGCACTACCTTGGGAGGCACGACCGACACCTAATGCCATACTAGGACCTGGGCTGACCTGGCTGGGCATATACACCTTTGGTGCCTGCCAGCAACTTAAATCAAGAAAATGAACAACTATATCTCGACTATAAATACTGCCTTGGGCCGAAAAGGCCACGCAACACCTGTAAAGGAAAATAGCTAAATCAAAAAACAAGGCGATAAAAGTGATCCTATGCAGGCCGACAAGACCACCATGTTGTCTAGTTATAACATAATAAAAATAGGCAATCATAGTCATTCTATGGCCGTCAATGCTGCTAGCTAATAGCTAAGATAGGCCCCACATGGCCAACATGAACAATAAAGCATACATAGGCCCGACACGGCCAACAACAACCAATAACTGAGAAACTGTAGTCTGCAAGCCTCTACGAGTGGCAAGTGGTCGGTACATGGCCCCGACCTACCCAAAAGTTGTACAACCAAAAGAACAAACCTTTCTAACTATCAACTCCATAGAAAATGAGCTGACTGAACTGCTAACTCTGGTTGATAGCTAAGAAGGACCTGAACCACGTCTATCCGCACCTGTAGACAAGTAATGCAGTTCCCCAAGGATGGGCATCAGTACAATATGTATTGAATATGTAAGGTAGTAAAGAAAATGACTAAATAAAACTGATAAAAGAATTGAAAGTAATCAATAGAAAGGATAAGAGGTATAACCTAGATAGCCTCACAACCTGAAGTATAACTAACTAATAAATAATCCAACCAAGAACCTTACCTAGCCCCCATAAGCCCAGAAGGTACAACCAGCACAGAATAACTAACTTGGGCCTCCATAAGCCCATACAAGTACACTTCAATCTATAGACCCCTAATGTGGTCATATGAGTCAACGGGTAACTATAGCCAACCTGCCTAGCCTATGGGTCAGCAACTGAGCCCGCTGGGCTCCTGTAGCTGTGTCTGCACACAAGGCTCGACGGAGAGTGAGTGATGTTGATACGGCATATAGATAGAAGCCCATTCATGGAAGGACTGTAATATGGTCCTTGGGCCTGTATATTGTCCTGTGAGACAACATATAGCTCCTTTGAGCGATCTATATAGCCCCATATATAATAACACAGCTAGTAACCCTGAGGTTGGTCGACGGAAGTCTATATAGGGTAGGGTCATCCCCAACAAAAATAATAAACACTAATCTCAACTAATGGTAGCAGCTAGTTGCAACATACATGCTTATGACTTTCTTACAGGGATGTAGGGCTTATTACTATAAGATAGGAATAACTTGCTAAAGAGACTAGCCTTAACATACCTCGAATGTCGATTCTCATTTATCCGATTAGTTCCAACCTGAAGCCGGTGAATACACTAAATTTTAGCCCTTACGCTGAGAGAATAGGGCTATTTTCAATACTAATACTTGGCAAATAATGATATATTGTGATAGTATTAGCTATAATTCAACTACGTTTAATTCGGTCGAAAACTCATAATTTCTTGAGAGTTTGGAAGGGAGAAATGCTTATCTATTGCCTATAGCCTCTTTGGACTCAATTTGAAATAATTCCGACAACCTTTACTCGGCAGGGTTCCGGTACACCGAGTGAATTTTCAAGAAATAACTCCGCAGAGATGCTTCTTCTAGGAGTAAAACTCGTTATCCAAGGTAAATTTGCGTTTAGACAGAGTTTAACAACTTAATTTAATGCAAAACATACAAAAACCCACGCTACTCTCTCTTTACTGCCGAGGGGGAAATCTTTGAAATGAACATATAACACTTGATCTCATATATATATAAGTTGGGCAGTTGCCTAGCTGGCGCGACGCACCGCCCATAGCGCTGGTCATAGTGCTATGTTGGCTGGTGCTTGGCCTCCGTCCCCGGCCTCCTACTCGCTCGATTCCATGCTCATATATTCATCCCCTGAGCCCTTTATCGCATGCGTCGTACTCCGAAACTCTCAACATACATACACATGCATCCGTTAAACGATAGAGACTTCGGGGTGTAACACAAATGCTCCTGAAACTTTCATGGATTTGATGAATAGGGTGTTCAAGTATTATTTTGATATGTTCATCATTATCTTCATAGCCAATATCCTCATATACTCTCGGAGTGAGGAGGAGCATGTTTCCCATTTGAGGATCTTGTTGTAGACTCTTAAGGACTGACAATTGTTTGGCAAGAAGGGGGTTATGAGGTTTGGAAAGAAAGGGAAGCTCAGTCCCTGATATTTTAGTCCTTATAGGATTCTGAGGCGCATTGGTAATGTAGCCTATGAGTTGGAGTTGCCTGCAGAATTAGCTTAGATACATCCAGTTTTCCATGTGTGCTTGTTGAAGAAGTGCATTGGTAATCCATCTATATTTGTACCAGTACATAGCATGGGGGAAAGGATAGTCTCACTTATGAGGAGGTCCCGATTGAGATTCTTGACCATCAAGTTCGCAAGTTGAGGAACAAAGAGGTAGCTTTCGTGAAGGTTTTATGGAGAAATCAACTAGTTGAAGGAGCTACATAGGAAGCCGAAGCAGATATGATTACCCACATCTTTTCCCTTCCAGTTTAGTTCCAATTTGAGGTACTAGTTTCATCGTCTGTGTATTATTCAGTTTCATGTCTCTTAGTTAATCTCGTGTTTTAGCATGTATGTATGATTTATGAATTTAGTTTAGTCATGTATCTCATTTCGGAGTCAGTCACTCCATCAGTATTCAGTCTATAGCTTTCAGTTCTGGGATCGCAACTCTTTCCCTATCTTTTTAGCTTTATCAGTCTCCATTTGAAGATGAATGATCCCAAGGGAGAGATAATTTAAAACTCCAAAAGTTCCTAAGACCAGACCCTAGATATGAAATATGAACCAACAAAAAAAACCAAAAATTTCCCTCAGTAAGACTTGCGGTATGATGGTATGATTCGTACTAAGATTCCTAATATGAGGTCCATAGAAAATAACAAAAATTCGTCAAGAATCCATGACAGGATCCCACGACTCGTAACAAGATTGTACGGTTCGTACTGAGGAGTTATAGGAAGAGATTCATAGAAGTGTTTAGAGATTTTTGAGAAACCACGAGCCATGGTACGATCCGTGGTAAGGTGGTACAGATCATGGTAAGTACCCATGGTAGAAGTTCATAAAATGACAAAAGGTAGGGTCAGAAACCATAAGACTTAGTATGAGTCATGGTAAGAACCTATGGACTATAGGTTGGGTCGTGGTCACTGACGGGCAAATTTTTAATGCGAGCTTCTTATGGTATTTCTGTAACTTTCTGTGCTTTTAACTCCTAAGTGAGGTCATTAGTAATACCGCGATGAGGCTTCCTATTATAGGGTTGTTGATGCGTCCAAACGCACACACAAGTGTACGCGGTCGTCAAATAATATAGAATGGTTAAGTCCAGATATTGTACCAACAAAGACTTGTTGGATTATTCGTCCAATTTAAACTCTTATTCAAACTATTCAAAAATAAAGGAATGATTCCTGGTGAATTGTTTATACTATTAACTAAACTAATTTAAAGGTTTAAGAATACACTTGAATGGTTGGTTGTTTCTAAGATGAAATGAAAGATCCAGGGTCTTGGCAATTTTGACAATCTAGTTGAAGTATCAAATTGTTATACTTATTCGCTTTCTTGAGTTACTAATTGCAGGTTGATAATACTTAATTGAGCATCATTCCCGATAACTCTAAGACTATTTGACTATCCCTACGCCTATATTCCTATGGTCATAGGAAAATAGTGAAGTGCATGTAAGATTTCGTCTGTATCAACAACAAAGGCTAATGAGTATATTCCTATCCACATTAGCAAATCGTTCCCCTTTCCTTATAAGGTTCACAAACAAGCCCGATTTCTTCTTATTTCCCTCACAATTCCCTTTTCCAAGTTTAATTAATGAGTCATATATAGAACTTAACTATTTTGTCAAATAATCAAATAATTCAGCCCAAGAATAAATAAATAACTCAATAGCAGAAAGCTTTAATAAATATGAATAATAATCAATATTGAACATTCATGTTCATCCAAAAAGCCTAGAACTAAAGTATTTAGCCATTCATGATTCCCAAAAGATTGAGGGAATTCACGAGTTTACAAAAGAAAATTGCTAAAAAGTTAGGAGAAGAAGTATTCCACATAGAAACTTGTCATGCCCTTGCTCTCCTCTTTAATTTTATCCAACCCTAGTCAAGAATAATGATGAATCCTCTCAAAAATGCCTTAGGGTTTGTTTATATAGTAAATGGAAAAAGACCTTCTTAGACCTACTTAATTTCAACTTAAAAGTTCCAAAAATGGGGTTCCGGAATGGCCCTTATGTGTACGCCAGTTGTAGCACTAGCCTGTTTACTTTTAATTTTTCTGAAGTTTAGGTTTTGGCATGCCATGCCACCTAGTATGCCAAGGTATTAGAAATTTTTTTTCTACATATGCATTTGGCGCGCTACGCCAGCTATCTCGCCAGACTGTTAGAATGAAGTTTTTGGCTTGGCGCCCCACACCAGTCAATGCACTAACTTCTGGACTTGTATTTTTTTGAAGTTTAGGTTCTGGTGCACCACGCCAGCCAATGCACCAGCTTGATTTTGTCAAGGAATACCTCTAAAGTTGCTTCAAAGCTCCAAACCTTCCTTTATAGCTCTTTTTGGGTTGATTTCCACCACATTCACCTATTAAGAACCTACAAAGTTACAACATAGGAATACAAGCATAATCCATAGAAATGATACCCAAAGAGATTACTAAAATGCAAGGAAACTAGAGACTAAAAATACATACTTTTGGCCTCTCATCACCACCCCACACTTAGACCCTTGTTGGTCCTCGAGCAAACAACTTAAGCTCTATACCTTATCCCTATATGGACTTACACCAATTGAATAGATCTGCTCAGGCTACTACTAATATGACCACATAGATATTGCAAGTTTCTAACTCAACATGCCTCAACTTTCCAATTAAGCTGAAGAATAACCTTTTAAGACGACCTAACCTCAAGAACTGACTCAAGCTCTGTGAATATTGACTAACAAACATAAGTCGCCTAATCAAGAGATCAAACATTTCACCTCTCTCTTGTAAACCATGAGCCCTCACAAACAAGAGAGTTGCCCACCTTTTTCTCACAAGAGCATGAAAGAATCACATGTATGGGCGTATAAATAAAGAAACTCACTCTCACTCTCAAAAAGAACTTCTCATGCACATATAATGAACCATAGGCTTGCCCTTAGTGTAAATACTCCACTATTATAAGAATGTCAAAGTTAGAATCAAGTAGGACTTGAATGATTGTAATATAGGCTAAGGGACAGATAAAGATTATTTGGCTAGAATAGTGACTAACCTCCCTAAGCACTTTAATACTTTACAACTTTTTCAGTTTTAGCATACTCTTTGATCTTCTTACTTTACTTCTTATGCCTTCCCTTGATTGAAAATTTTGCAACTTTGATGATTAGTGGGGAGTTCTTGACAATATTTATTTTTTTTTCAACTTATTATTTCTCTTTTCTCATCTCCCTACTAACTTCCTTGTTTTACATTTTTCACCTTTTACCTTATCTTTTAACTTCCACACTTTAGCTTTCCTTTTTTTTCACTTGTGCTCCTTTCATAACAACCTTTCTCTTTTTCAATTTTAAAGTGAAATGCCTTAGAATTCACCTGGCTCAAATAAAGGTCAATAGAATAAAAAAAGATTTAGCTTTTAACATGACTACCAAAATAATAGACTAAAGGCTCAACATGGCTAACTAAGGATATCACGAATGAGTAGGTAATTCATAAGATAAAAGTAGGCTACTCAAAGAAACGCCTATATCATCTTCTAAATTTAACACTCTTCATTTCATTTAGCACACACACTAGGAAAGTACTAGACATCAATATGAAAGCATGGAATGTATGCAAATTATTCTCACAAATATGACACATGTTCAACTCGAGATAGATTCATATAGAACCACAATTAGGCAACAATAGAAATAATTCTATATCAAGCCAATACAATTATTATACCCCGTAGAATTCCCGGCACTTAGATGACCTGTTCGCACGTTGGTTAAGCGTATTTGAAAGCCATACGTGCTAGGGAAAGGCCCGGGAAAAGATCGGATGAGAAACCTGTCGAACCATCGCGGGAGGAGCCGAGGCAGAGCCCCTCCGCGATGGCAGCGTGTCACGGAGGTGAGGCCTCCGCGATGGGTCCGTGTCACGTTGCCCGTGTCCAGGCCCAAGTATATAAAGCCTCCACTTCAGTCCAAAATCAGATTACACCTGAAAATTTCCAGAACACGCAGCAAACAGAGAGAAACGAAGGAAAATTAAATATTTTCGTCCGATTACGCTGTCAAACGCTGCCCAAACCCAAATTAATCCTAGATACCAAGGTATTTAGCAGCAGAGAGCATTTCTACGGAGTTAGTTTTGCGAAATACGGCCGATGAATCGGCGAGCCGCCGAACTAAAGTAAGTAGAATTGCTCCAAATTAATGTCTATGTGTTCCTAGCCGAGAAGTAAATAATTCTCCCTTCTGGGCCGCTGGAAAATAGCGAGTTTTTGACCGTCTTTCGATAAGCCTAAGTTTAGGATATAAATTAAATCGAAAGTAACGTCGCCCTTTACAATAATGTTGTATTTAGTATTGATTGACGTATTTATGAATGCAGTTGGGAGAAAAATAGTTGAAGTACCGGCCGAGCCTCGTCCGATGGACGAATATTCAAAGATAAGGTATGTAAAGTTAGTTTCCTCGGCAAGTTAAGTAATATTAGTATGGTGTAATAAATTACAGACCAGTAGAATGTTCAGAAATTGATTATTGTGTTATTTTGAATATTGGTGCAAGATGAGAAGTTTTGGGTTGTAACGTGTACGATACCCATCCGTACGATATAGATTCAGACGTAAGTGATTAAGATTGCCCAGTATACTCAGTATATGATGTAATATGCCATGTTAAGATATTGTTGTGTTTAGCTAAAGCCTCGTGAAGTAGTACAGTATCCGTAAGTACTTCAGAAATAGAATAGCAGGCTAAAATAAAGTTCAGGAAACATGTCGGGAGTAGTAAATCATGTTACTATAGAAAGCCAGTATCCCGTGTAGTTTAGCAGAAAGATTATATTCGTACATACATCTATAGTATTTCCAGCCTCAGCATGTATGGAGTATGTACTTATTTCTATCACGGGTCCAGCATATAGTATATACAGAAACTTAGTAAACAGCAGAGCTTTCAGTAGACACATTATTTATATAGCATTTGCCCAGTATAGCCGGCAGGAGACTATATTCATATTTATATATCTTTACCTGCCTCAGCACGTATTAAATACGTACAGATTACTACTATTAGCCAGCATGTAATATAGGTGATACTTTACCCCTATTAGCCTCAGCATACGAGATACTCAGATAGTATCACCAGTTGAGACCATTGTATTGTTTGGGGTTGGATCACCTAGCATCCATGACCGCCCAGGGTTAATAGCTGTATCGACTCGTCCACCAGAGGACGAGGATACGTCACTCTATGGAGTGGCATGCCGTCCCGCCAGGGGACGAAGAGGGGATGTCAGTTTTTCCCCATATTTGTGCCTTGATCGGCCCTTACACACCCCAGTCGAGCGGATACGCCCGGGTGCAGATTCAGGAGTCCTCCGGACTCAGATGCAGTTATAGTCAGGGGCTCAGCGAGCCCAAGTGCATACCCTGGGGCCGTCAGGATGCTTACAGCCACTATAGGAGATGGGATGACCGGGGTAGGGGTATAGATTCTGTGCTGGTTGTACCTCCCGGCTTATGGGGGCCGGGTAAGGTTTGTGTGTGCTATGTTATGTTATTTCCTGTTATGTCATGTTATGCTAGATACCAGTAGATCAGCAGTTGCACGATATGTTCCAGGTATGACTCTTGTCCCTTCCAGTAAAGACTGAGTGTAGATGAGGTTTACATTATCATATAGTTAAGTTATTCCTTCTACTTCAGCTCGATTAGTCATGTTACTGCTTTCAGATGTTATTTTCAGTTATACTATTTCAGTTGCTTTACATACTCAGTACCAGCGGTACTGACGCCCAGTGGGGTGCTGCATTACTTGCCTGCAGGTACCCATAGCCGAGCAGGCGATACCACGTGATCCCCATCAGCGGTTTAGTATTCAGCTCCTGTCATCCGGAGACTGAATTTCTAGAGGTGTAGTTCAGTATCTTTTGTTATACAGTATGGGTAGGTCGGGGCCCTGTCCCGATCATTTCTATTATCCTTCCTAGAGGCTTGCAGTCTGTATATATTCCCTGTGGTCAGATGAGCCGATCGTGTGGGGCCGTGCAGTTGTATAGTTGCCTTTACTACTTCTTTCTTTTGTAATGGCCGTGTGGGGCCATAGTTACCAGTAGTGGTGACCTTACCGGTCACGTAGCTTTTCAGTATGTTATGCTTGAGTTGCAGATAACTAGACAGCATGGTGGCCTTGTCGGCCCGCATAGGTTCCCCTGAATTACCTTGTTTCTGGTCAGCTGTAATACAGGTATAGAAGGCTATAGGCCAATGGGCCGGGGGCTGTATTTACAGCCGCTATATAGCCCTTTGTTTCCAGAAATTTGAGTTAGAGCCAGCCAGGCGCCAGATGCGTCCAGGCTTAACAGTTCAGCAGGTCAGGGCTTAGTAGGGCACCAGGTGCCAGTCATACCCCCCAAGGTGGGGCGTGACAACAATCACACAAGAGTCTAGTAAATGAGCCTAGGTGTATCAAAAGAGGTCGTTCATATTTTTCCATAGCATGTTTTCAACTTTCAAAAACCAATACTTGCATTATTCAATCACATTATCATTTACCTGAGCACCTAGCATTCAAATGGGTTCCTAATGACTAACTTCCCTCAAGATGGTCGTCAGTCATCCATCATTGGGAAAAACCTTTTCTTCTCTTAATTTTTTTAACTACTCCTAAAAATAAAAATTTTACTCGGTTCAAAGGTCTCCCTTTCGGAAAAGAACCGAGGCCATAAGAAAAATCGAAGGGTGGGTGAAATATGCCATTTTAAAAAATTTTCATATGAACTCCTAACATACTCACCCTTAACCTCAAACTTTTGGAAGATATCCCCTCATCCGACACTTAGAGTCATGCTTTGTTTTCAGAGCATCTATAAAATAAAACAAAACATGAGCAAGAAATACTCTCTGAGGCCCTCTAGGGCCTAGCTAGCAGCACGTCTCTTTGAATCACGAGTCGTACGACCCTACATTAACCTCAAGATGTGCTCCTTAACTTGAAACTTTAATTTAGTAATCAAACTTTCCCTTCTATGCACACAAAAAAATTTTAAAAACAAAAGTGACACTATACAAAAAATAAGAAAAACTACACTATTACAAATTAGGTTGCCTCCCAACAAGCGCCTGATTTAACGTCGAGGCATGATGCATACACTATCCTGTGACCTAAGGTGCACCAATAATAATAAAAAATTTAAAAATTTAAAAATCTAAATAAGAATTCGAACTAGAAAAACAATCTTTGCCAAGTCCAAGGCAACTGCGCTAAAAACTTGATGCGTCTAAATGCACACGCAAGTGTATGCGGTCATCAAGTAATATAGGACAGTGAAGTCCAGATATCATATCCACAAGGCTTGTTAGACTGCTTGTCCAATTCAAATTCTTCATTTTATTTAGCACACATACTAGGAAAGTTCTAAACATCAATATGGAAGCATGGAATGTATGCAAATTATTCTCACAAACACATGGCACATGTTCAACTCAAGACAGATTCATGTAGACCCTTAATTACGCAAACAATAGAAAGAATTCTACATCAAACCAATACAATCACACAAGAGTCTAGAAAATAAGCCTAGGTGTCCCAAAGAAGGTCATTCATATTTTTTCAGAATATTTTTCAATTATCATAACCAATACTTGCATCTTCAGTCAAATTAACAAATAACCTGAACACCTAGCATTCAAATGGATTCCTGATGACTAACTTCCATTAAGATGGCTGCCAACCATCCATCGTCGGGGAAAGCCATTTCTTCCCCTAATTTTTTTAACTACTCCTAAAAATGAAAATTTTACCTGGTTCAAAGGTTTTCCCTTCGGAAAAAAACTGAGGCTACAAGAAAAATCAAAGGATGGGTGAAACATGCCATTTTCAAAATTTTTCACATGAACTCCTAGCATACTCACCTTTAACCTCAAAACTATGGAAGATATACCCTCACGAAGGGTGGATGAGGTATGCCATTTTTAATTAAAAACATGATGTCATACTCACCCTTAACCTCAAAATACCAGAAGATATACCCTCACCCCACACTTAAAGTCATGCATTGTCCTCAAAGCATCTACACAATAAAATCCGGCATGGGGTTTCCTCGTGAGAGTTGAGGGTATATCTTTCAAATTTTGAGGTTAAGGGTGGGTATGCTAGGAGTTCATATGAAATTTTATGAAAATGGCATGTTTCACCCACCCTTCAATTTTTCTTATGGCCTCGGTTCTTTTTCAAAGAAAATACCTTTGAACCTGATAAATTTTTTAATTTTAGGAGTAGTTAAAAAAATTTAAGAGAATAAAAGGTTTTTTCTAATAATGGATGGTTGACGACTGTCTTAGGGAAGTTAGTCATTAGAAACCCATTTGAATGTTGGTGCTCGGGTTATATGCTAATGTGATCGAATAACGCAAGTATTGGTTTTTGAAAGTTGAAAACATGCTATGGAAAAATATGAATGACCTCTTTTGATACACCTAGGCTCATTTACTAGACTCTTTTGCAATTGTATTGATTTGATATAGAATTCTTTCTATTGTTGCCTAATTGAGGGTCTACATGAATCTGTCTTGAGTTGAACATGTGTCATGCTTGTGAGATATTTTTATATTGATGTATACAACTTTCCTAGCGTGTGTGCTAAAAGAAATAAAGAGTGTTAAATTTAGGAGATGATATAGGCGTTTCTTTGATTAGCCTACTTTTATCCTATGAATTACATATCCATTCGTGATATCCTTAGTTAGCTATGTTGTGTCTTTAGCCTATTCTTTTGGTAGCCATGTTAAAAGCTAAATCTCTTTTTTATTCTATTGACCTTTATTTGATCCAAATGACTTCTAAGGAACTTTAAAATTGAAAAAGAGAAAGGTTGTTATAAAAGGAGCACAAGTGAAAAAAAAAGGGGAAGCTAAAGTGTGGAAGTTAGAAGATGAAGTAAATGGTGAAAAATGTAAAACAAGGAAGGTGATGTTTGTAAGAAGATGAGAAAAGAGAATGAAAAAGTTGAAAAGAATAAATATTGTCAAGAACTCCCTACTAATCATTGAAGTTGCAAAAAAATTAAATCAAGGGAAGGCATAAGGAGTAAAATAAGAAGATCAAACAATATGCTAAAACTAAAAAAGTTGTAAAGTATTAAAGTACTTAGGGAGGATAGTTACTATTCTAGACAAATAATCTCTATCCGTCCCTTAGCCTACATTACGGCCATTTAAGTTCTGCTTGATGCTAACTTTGACATTCTTATATCAGTGAAGTATTTATACTAAGGGCAAGCCTATGGTTCATCATATGTGCATGATAAGTTCTTCGTGAGAGTGAGAGTGAGTGAATTTCTTTATTTATACGCACATACATGTGATTCTTTCATATTTTTGTGAGAAAAGAATGGGTTGCTCTCTTGTTTGTAAGGGCGCATGGTTGACAAGGGATAGGAGAAATAGTTGATCTCTTGATTAGGTGACATATATTTGTTAGCCAATATTCACAGATCTTGAGGTTAGATCATCTTAAAAGGTTGTTCTTGATCTTAATTGAAAAGTTGAGGCATGTCGTGTTAGAAACTTGCAATGTCTATATGGTCATATTAGTCGTAGCTTGAGTAGACCTGTTCAATTGGTGTAAGTCCATATATGGGTAAGGTATATAGCTTAAGTTGCTCGAGAACGATCAAGGGTCTAAGTGTGGGGTGGTGATAAGAGGCCAAAAGTACATATTTTTAGTTTCTATTTTCCTCGCAGTTTAGTACATTTGACATCTATCTGAGTATTATTTCTATGGATTATGCTTGTATTTTTATGTCATGAGTAGGTGTTTAATAGGTGACGTGGTAGAAATTGACCCAAAAAGAGCTATAAAGTTGGAGCTTTAGAGCAACTTTGGAAGTGTTCCTAAAAAAAATCAAGCTGGTGCATTGGCTAGCGTAGTTGATGTCGCCCAAATTACACCTCGCAATTGAGATATAAATCGGTCGATGTCAAAAATAGAACCCAACTATAGCCAATATTCACAGATCTTGAGGTTAGATCATCTTAAAAGGTTGTTCTTGATCTTAATTGAAAAGTTGAGGCATGTCGTGTTAGAAACTTGCAATGTCTATATGGTCATATTAGTCGTAGCTTGAGTAGACCTGTTCAATTGGTGTAAGTCCATATAGGATAAGGTATAGAGCTTAAGTTGCTCGAGAACGAGCAAGGGTCTAAGTGTGGGGTGGTGATGAGAGGCCAAAAGTACATATTTTTAGTTTCTATTTTCCTCGCAGTTTAGTACATTTGAATCTATCTGAGTATTATTTCTATGGATTATGCTTGTATTTTTATGTCAGGAGTAGGTGTTTAATAGGTGATGTGGTAGAAATTGACCCAAAAAGAGCTATAAAGTTGGAGCTTTAGAGCAACTTTGGAGGTGTTCCTAAAAAAAATCAAGCTGGTGCATTGGCTAGCATAGTTGATGTCGCCCAAATTACACCTCGCAATTGAGATATAAAGCGGTCGATGTCAAATATAGAACCCAACTAGAGGTTGAGGTCGATCCCACAGGGAATATAGTAAGAACTTAAGTTAATGTGAATATCTGCTACTATTGAGTTACTTATTTCCTATAGGGGGAAAGAAATAGAATAATAAAAAAAAACTAAAACTGTTGAATTCTTAGATCAAATTCGGTTTGTATTCAATTAATTACTTGACTAGGACTGTGTTCCCCAAAACTTCATAACCACAAGACTTATACACTAGTGATCTATTCCAGTGTTCAACATGCAATATCGGTAATTTAGGTTCACCTAAATGGTTGGTCCCCTATTTAGATGATTATCACCACGCAACTTGGTCTATATACGGGTGTACTTTAATTGACCCTTACCCTTAATATCATATTAGCTATCCTCGGACAATTTCAAGCTATTAGATGAGGGTTGATAACCTCAAATTTCCATTGTTAATCCCTTTTCCCATTCATTACCTCCTTGGTCCAGTAAGTTAGAATAAGGCAAGTCCTAACATTTGCAACCGTCAAGAATCAATCAAAACGAATGGAAAAATAATACATGCATTAAACCTCGTTCAAAAGTCACTAAGTATTTAACCTATGTGTGTAAATTCATCTTGGTTCCCACAACCCTAGTTATGGGTTTAGCTACTCATTCTTGTATGATTACAATCACAAAATATTAAATAAATCATAATTGCAACTTACAAATTATCGTAGAAGAAAAACCAAGTAGATTGAATAAAACTCCAAAGTTGATGAATAAATTCCAATGTTGCTTTTGATCCTCAAATTCAAGAACAAAATTGTAAACCTTGTTTCTTGACTTAAGAATAATCGTACAACACCAAAATCCTACGTGAAAAAATAATAATAATCGGCTTCTCTCTGAAAATAAACCTAAGTTGTGTATTTATAGTTCCAAGAAATCCTTTTCCTAACTAAAACTGGAAACCAGGTCAGCAGTGGCCACGGGCTTGGTAATGAATTGTTGGGACTTTTGACGAGTTGTGCCTTGCTAAAAATAGTCGACCTCATCATCGTACCCAGTTGTAGCAATGGGTCACCTAGCGACTCGTTGTGCCTGGGCACGAGTCGTTAGGCCCCTCGTGGTCTAACTCTTTCAAAACTCCAGTGCATCTTACGGCTGATTCCAGTGATCTACCAATGAGTCGTTTAGTCGACTAACGACTCGTTAAGTCTGTCGTCATCTTCATTGGTTACTTTGACAATAATTTCTCTTCTAGCCTTCAAGACTGACTTCACAACTCGTTACCAGATGTAACGAGTCATTCCCTCAATCCGGCAGGTACACTATCTCTGCTTCTTCAAACTTCAATAATTGCCCACGCCTTCAGCAACGAGTCGTGCTTCTAGCCAAGAACTCGTGAAGTGCATGGAAGTCACCCTTTCAGTTGTTTTCAGCATTAATTTGCCCAGTTCACTTTCGAACCTATTTTTCTGCAACACTAAATGCAAAACACATCATACCTATATAAACATACCCGGAATGCGCATAATTTCTTGGTTTTAAGCGTCGAAAGTGCCATAAAATCACGGCATATCAACACCCTCAACTTAGAACTTTTGCATGCCCTCAGGCAAAAACAAAACAAAATAAAATAAACTAAACTACTTCGACGCTTCAACCCCTCCCTCATCTTATCAACTCAAATCACAATGCATATGCAAAATTTCCAACCATGGCACAAAGGAATCAAAACATGGCAAAACACTGTCACTTGAAACAACGCACATAAATCTATAACACTGCCCCAGATAATTTGCAGACGATTTTTTTATTGACCAAATGCTCTTACCTCAAAGAAGTACCATACTCACACATGTATATATGATTATGTCAATAAGTTTCTCTTGGGACTAGGTAAGATTCACTCGCTCTCACAAAGAAATTCAAACTGTGTGCATACAATACCATAGGCTTGCCTTTACTTTTAATACCTCGATTTTCAGACAAGTAACCAGGATCACTATAGGACTTTCTAGGCTTGTAACGTAGGCTCAGTCTCGGGTATGGTATATATGGAATTAGTAGCTTAACCCTCCTTGGCACTACACACTTCTTAACTCCACTTTTCACCTTTTTTCCTATTTTCTCCCCTTTTTCCTTTAACTGCTTCTTCTTTTCTTTGCTTTTGCAACTACGGATGCGGTTTCTCTTTATTCAAGCACTCATTGGTTTCACATTTCTATTTTCTTTACTTTTCCTTCTCTTTGACAACAATTTTTATTTCTTTCTTTTCATTATGCATACGCACCCGCTCTTTCCTTTTTTCATTCCCCAATTTTCATTCCTCCCAACTCTTCTTAATCACCCCTATAGTAGCCACCCTCAACTTAGGTGATTTGCCTCAGTTGAGGTTCACAATGTCCAAGGAAGGACCAGGGCCAAAACAGGTTCATTCTTAATAAAAGCAGGAAGGTGAATTGGTGTAAACAAAAAGAAAGGTTGATTTAAGCTCAAACATTTGGATCAAGGGATTTTTATTCTCTTTTGGTAGGTATTTTAAGGCTAAAGTGGACTCATAAATCAAAAACGGCCTATGATCCTTTCCTAGTTTCCTATCCTCTATCTCGGTACGACTGACCAGAAAAGTTATAGATTGACACACACAACCGAATTTAGCTATTAAACCTAACTAACACATAGCATAGGTCAACATCATCACTTCTACTAACTGCTAGTTCTGGTACAGCCATACAATGGTAAACATATTCACAATTTCAATGCCATGCAAGGATTTACAAAGGTCATACTTGTCAACTTTCACATATACATATAAAAAAATTTCGGAGGGGTATCAAATTATCAATCAACAAAAATCAACAATTTAAGCTCTTGACTGCCTTCAGTTCACCTAACTTTCTTCCGACTGAAACAAAAAAAAACACAAAAATATAAAATAAAATCCTAAACATGCTGATTCTACTAGATATGGAACACCCGAGAGAAAAGATGTCCAGCAAGAAAAACCCTCGGGTTACGTTCAGCAAAAGCATGCACATGTATCCTTCCCCACCCCCATCAAGAAACGCATGTGTCGTCCTCGACGCATATATATATCAGACAAAAGTAGGGAAATAGGGAACATACCTATGCGACCTAGGTGTCAACTACCTGGTTGGTGGAGTGTGTAGATACGCCTCCAATGTTATCTCCAATATTACCGGCTTGACCCGGTGCATTTTCAGATCCAATAGAGCTCGTCCCTTCTCCACGAGCTCTCGCTGCCTCAGTCTCAGCTCTCTGTCGAGCCTCCTCTCTCGATATATGAAGCGCTCTCTCTATCTCACTCCGCTCTTATTTTTGCTGACGGAGCAGAGAAGCATCATCTTCGAAACTTGCCTCCTCACGAGGCCTCTTTCGCTTATCATGTGTCGCCGGCTCCTCCGTGATAAAATTAAAAATTGGTGGTAACTCTTCTTTAAACTCATCATCTATCACAGGAAGTACCGGTGGAGGTACTGCAGCTACCTGTCGTGCGGCCAAGTCCTGCACCTCGGCTCTGAGTGCTCTAGCTCTGAGTACCATTTCGAAAACTCAAGCGCCTATAACTGTGCAAGGCACTCATCCATTCTCTTATAAAAAGCATCCAATCGACCATGCACAGAACTGGACAATGTCTCCAACTCTTTCGACACCTACGACTTTACCTGCTCCATTAGAACTTTAACTTGTAGAGTCGTGTGTGCCTGCTGCTTTTCAGCCTTAGCTAGCCACCTAGCCATATCAACCAAGAACTCTTGTAAAACCGTAACTAGGCAGGATGTAGTGGCTCGTGGAGGCGCAACTAGTGGTCTGGGTGCTGCTGTTGTAGATGATGACTCGGGAACATCAGCAGGTGTAGAGGTGTCCGATGCATCTATAGCCTCAGGCTGGCTACCTGTCTCTCTTCCCTCAATAGGCTCAGCCGCCAACTCAGTGAGCTGGGTTGCATCAGTTTGCATCCCGCTGCCAAATGCCTCTGCTAATATGGTTGCTCCAGCGGATGCAGCTGCTTGAGTCCTTGCCCTCGATACCGGGTTTGTATCTCTCGAATCAACCCGATATCAGTTATCTTCTGCACCACTATTCTCTGGTCAACTAATGGAAGCTCTGGCACCTTTGACTCCTGAGAGAGTCTATCAATCAGGCAAGGAAAGGGGATTTTAGTACCATCATTGATCGCCCGCTCTCTAATCTCCTCAGCAATGTACCGCTGGAAATTGATGGCATATCCCTCCATTATACTTACAACCAATGTTGCTATGTCAGGTGAGAGGATGTTATCATTGATGGTTGTTACCAGACTGTGCCTCACCAGTGACCACCAAAATTTCTCCTGAAAGTTCAGTGTGGCCTTCTTTATCTGAGACTCTGTGTCGTGCAACCATTCAACCAACGGACCTCTCGTAGCAATAATCCGAGACAGCCAAGTATATTGTCGGATGTGCTCCTGGCTATTCAACTTCTTGGTCTTGGCTTTCTTCAACTCATATAGCCTGTGTTCAAACTCAGTCGTGTTCATCGGAGCATGATAATCTGGCCCATACAGCATCCTGGAGATTGTCCTCTCAGATATATCTACCGGAGTCTCTCGCACCAACACCTGATTTAAGGCGGGGCCTCTTTTTCCTGTCCTATCCCCCTAATGCCAAATGCTGCAATGTGACCGCATAGGCTACATAGAACTCTTGGACTGAGCACGGGTTATAGCTACATGATAGCTCGGTCAACCACCTGAACCTATACTTATCAAACAATGCTTGTAGTTCTGGAAGGTCATTCAGCCCTGTAGTGATCAGCCTCGGCTCCTCGTATATGCTCCTATTCGGATTTCCTTTCTCATTAGGAGCAATATCTCTATTATATATGGCCCTCATGCCATGAACACACCATCTCTGCATGTTCCTTGGTTGCTCATTTGATGTGTCCTAGGTCTCCGTCAGTTCATTATTGGAGTCCCCTCGCTGAGCATATTTTTCGTCAGCTCTCTCTATGTTTTGCCCAGCTGTGGGGGCCTCGGGAGCAAGTGCAGCTGCAACCCTAGCATTATCATCAGCGTCTAGGCGGATCCCTTGCCAGTGGAGTGGGAGCATCGAACAGGGCTGTCGGATTTGAAGTTTGTTGAGCCCTATCCCTGGTTGACCTCCTCACTAATTGCTCCTCTAATACGTCATATTCCTCCTCAGAGCCACTTGACTCTTTGGAGGAGGATGGATCATCCCGAAGTCTGCGGTATGATGGTTGACTGCGCTCAGCTGTTTGTTTCTTTGCCTGACCTTTCCTTGGTGTACCTTTTGGAGCCATTTTACCTGTGAAAACATTGTTAGTATATAAGATGAGATGAAATAAAATCTTTTTTTTTAGTTGCTGCCAAATGGACCTGACGAGTGACTAAACGAGTCGTTGCCACTGGCAACGACCCGTGAGGTCGCTCGTTACCCCAAACTAGACTTCCTTCATGTTGGGACAGTGTACTTGACGACTGGTCCCAACGATTCGTTACCAAAGGCAACGAGTCATTAGGTTAGTCATTAGGTACACTGCCTTAGTGATTAAATTTTCCACTCAGGACGAGCTACACAACGAATCGTTTGGTGTCCAACGACTCGTGATGTAGCTCATGCTCAAGAGTTTCAGTTCACCCATTCGTTCATCTTCATCTTCTTCTTATCATTCAACTCCACAGACACAGAACTTAATTTCTCAAACCAACCCGGTGTAAATTCGATCGAAATTCATTTGTTTATCCTTCCTAGGGTTCATTATCATCATGAGGCAGAGATTGACACAAGCACAACGCTACTTGAAATAAATTCGTTTTCATTCAAAACATGGGTCATCAAAATTCTTGTTTTAATGCAAAGATATTCACAATTTAGGGGGAAAGATTGCTCACAAGATGCTTGATCGAAGATGGAATTGCAATTGTGTGTGCGTGAGAATGTTGGGAGTGAAAGGTCAAGGATTTCTCGATGGGTTTGAGTAGAAGGAGAAGAAGAGGGAAGTTTGAAGTTGTTGGGTTTGAGTTTAGGTGGTAAGAATTTTGAAAAGTAAAATAAATCGGGTGTAATATGTTTTAACTTAAAATTTACCCTAATTTGATCCTTGGTCAGGTCGGATGTTAGTTAAGTGAAATACCTTAAAACTGACTAAACGAGTCATTAAGTGATGAAACAACTTGTTTTGACCCTTCGTTCTTTGACTTGAGTTCAACCAACTTACCTGGGACCTAATGAATCAAGCAACGACTCGTGGTGTCACCCAACAAGTTGTGGCCTGAGTCGTGGTCCTTGGACTAGTGTAGCTTCAAGACAGGTCACCTAATTAATCATTTGGTCTCCCAACGATTCATTGAGTGAGCCGTTATCACCCTTTTCCTTTTAATTCTGACTTTTATCCAGTGTACATGACGGGGGAATTCACGATTCATTTCCTAGAGAGACGAATCATTGAGTCACCCATTGCTCTCCTGTTTTTCTGTAGTTCTCTTCACGATTTGATTGAACGAGTCGTCAAGTCAAACGACGATTCTTTCTGTGACATTTTTTACCAAAACCGAAGTTCCAGATTTTGGTTCTAGCTTCAAATTTTCCATCTTAATCACCTGAACCTATCAACAAACGCAAACACTATATATTTCTTACATTTACAACTTGGGTTGCCTCCCAAGAAGCGCTTGATTTAATGTTGCGGCACGACGTTGGTGTTTTGGCTACTCAGACTTCACCAAAAAACACCTCCATGGGTTGCCTCCCATGCAGCGTCTGATTTAACGTTGCGGCGCGACGCAAGTCTCTTGACTACTCAAATTTCGTCAAGTAATTCGTCTCCGTCCTCCGGTGCTGAGACTATACTGAATTCCTTTGGCTGTTTCATGGTCCGACAAATGTTGAAGGTGACCTCTTCTTTATTTAACTTGATTTTTAATTGGCCTGGCTCCACATCTACTAGGGCCCTACTGGTTGCAAGGAATGGTCTCCCAAAAATGATGGGGACCTCATAATCGACTTTGCAGCCCAGAATCACGAAGTCTGCTGGGAATATAAATTTGTCCACCTTGACAAGCATATCAAATAAAAACCCCACTGGCTTTTTAACGGTTCTGTCAGCCATCAGTAGCCGCATAGCAGTCGGTATGGGGGTTCCCAAGCCTAACTTTTTGAATACTACTAGTGGCATCAAATTAGCTCCCAAGTCACAAAGAGTCCTTGCGAACTCAACATCCCCAATGGTGTAAGGTATAGTAAATGCACCTGGGTCTTCCTTCTTCTGAGCTAGGACCCGTGTAGTTATGGCACCACAATGGTGCAAATTATCGGCAGGTTTTAAACTTACAGTCCTTTTCCTGGTTACGAGGCCCTTCATTAATTTGGCATATCCGGGAATTTTTTCAAGTGCCTCAACTAATGGGATGTTCCCCGACGACTGCTCAAGCGTAGAGATAAATTTTTGATACTTCCCATCTTCAGCTTTCTTCTTCAAATGTTGTGGATAAGGAGGAGGAGGTCTAGGGATCGATGTAAATTTTTGTTGTGCATCCTTCTCCTTCTCATGGACAGCTCTTTGCTCCTTTGCATTACTTGGAGCAGTTTTCACATCTAAACCTCCAACCAAAGTTGGGTCTTTGAAATCCACTACACTATCATCATTCATCAAGACGGGCTTTTCTGACTCCTTAATTACAATCGGCCTCGGAGAATCAACTGTGGCCTTCCTGCTCCTAGTAGTGACCGTCATGCAATGACTGTCATTTTTCGGATTTTGCATTGTGTTGCTGGGAAGTGTGCCTTTCTGCCTATGATTCATTGCAACAGACATCTGACTCATCTACTGCTCAATCTGCCTGATCGCCATGACATGTGACTCCACCTTTTGATTTAAACCAGAAATATCAGCGTGGAGCTCCTTAAAGTGGCCATCTATTGTCTCCATCTACTTAAGTAGCTTGGATAGCATGTCCTCAACCCTTGAACCACTGGACTCTAGCTCACAGTTTCTTGGGGGAACATACAGACCACTTCTATCGTTTTTGAACTCCTCGCACTTCTTCTAGTCTCCATTATCTCGGTATTAGCCCCGGTTGTAATTATTATCCTTGTAAAAGTTCTGACCTTGGTTCCCTTGACCTTGACGCCAAGATTCTTGGTTATACCCTTGGGTGTTGGTCCGGAAACCCGCCCTCTGATCATTTAAGTAATTAGCTTCTTCTTCGGACTCAGATTCACATCCATCATTTCTCGGGGCCTTGCCCTGAGAACCCACATCATTCACTTTCTCTGCTCCGACTCCCATAAGTGCTTAGCAAGCAACCCCATAGTGGTCTTTATCTCTGCAATATCTTGATCACACTCCTCATCTTTTCTCCTCTGCTCTACAGACATACCAACCGCATAAGAACCAGCTGGAATCTCCAACTCTCTAGTGTGTCAAGCTCGGTTGGTTTTGGTGATCCGGTCTAGCAGCTCCGCAGCCTCTGCATAAGTGTGGCTCATAAAGGTTCCTCCAGAGATGGTATCAGCCACCCCCTTAGTGTTGGCATTCAGAGACCTATAAAAGATCTCCAACATGTATCATCTGGAATCCTGTGATTTGGCACCCTTTTGAGCTTTTTGTTGAAACGCAGCCAGGTCTCGTGAAGTGCCTCCAAATTTAGTTTTTTGAAGTTATATATTTCATCTTTCAACTGAAACACTTTGGATGGTGGGAAGAATCTTTCAAGAAAAGCTCTCTTAAGTTCTCCCCAAGTAGTGATGGAATCATTCGGCAGCTCAGCCAACCATATCGTTGCTTCACTCCCTAGTGAGAAAGGAAATAACCTCAGTCTGATTGCGTCCTGGCTCACTCCCGGTTGTTTATATGCCTTACATATACCAACAAAATTTGTCAAGTGAGAGTGGACATCATCGGATGCATGACCCGCAAATATTCCCTTCATATTGAGTAGTTGGATCATTGCACTGGTAATATCAAACTTGGCCCCAGCAGGCAAAAGAGGAGGGACTATAGCTCCAGTGGCACTGGCTTCGTCTATATCGGCATCATCCTCCTCATCAAAACACCGATGTCTCTGGTGTTATGGACATCTGTGTCATCTAGCTCGCTCTGCTTCTGTAGCTAGACGTTGCTCTTTAGCCAACATTCTCGTTGTGGCTTGGTCCATGATTTCCTGCTCTTGGATGTTGGCCATTCTCCTCAGGTTTCTTAACGTCTGCTCAAGTTCGTCATCAATTGAAACCAGAGGATTTCCTTGGCTTCTGGTATCGGGCATACACAAACCTAAGACCTGTTAAGCAACCAAAACAATAAAAGAGAAATAAGAAAGAAATAAGAATCAATAGTAAAGCAAACACAATTAATAAAAGTCTTATCTGTATTCCCTGGCAACGGCGCCAAAATTTGATGTCACTCAAATTATACCTCGCAATTGAGATATAAAGTCGTCGATGTCAAATATAGAACCCAACTATAGGTTGAGGTCGATCCCATAGGGAATATGGTAAGAACTTAAGTTAATGTGAATATCTACTACTATTGAGTTACTTATTTCCTATAGGGGGGAATAAATAGAATAACAAACAAAAGTAAAACTGTTGAATGCTTAGATCAAATTCGATTTGTATTCAATTAATGACTTGACTAGGACTGTGTTCCCTAAGACTTCATAACCACAAGACTTATACACTAGTGATCTATTCCGGTGTTCCACATGCAC
The DNA here is from genome assembly GCA_035772735.1 of Datura wrightii. NCBI lineage: Eukaryota > Viridiplantae > Streptophyta > Magnoliopsida > Solanales > Solanaceae > Datura > Datura wrightii. Next base: position 16,323,696 of record JASDFA010000019.1, on the reverse strand, counting down.
TATCGGTAATTTAGGCTCACCTAAATGGTTGGTCCCCTATTTAGATGATTATCACCACGCAACTTGGCCCGTATACGGGTGTACTTTAATTGGCCCTTACCCTTATATCATATTAGCTATCCCCGGACAATTTCAAGCTATTAGATGAGGGTTGATAACCTCAAATCTCCGTTGTTAATCCCTTTTCCCATTCATTACCTCCTTGGTCCAGTAAGTTAGAATAAGGCAAGTCCTAACATTTGCAACCGTCAAGAATCAATCAAAACAAAGGAAAAAATAATACATGCATTAAACCCCGTTCAAAAATCACTAAGTATTTAACCTATGTGTGTAAATTCATCTTGGTTCTCACAACCCTAGTTATGGGTTTAGCTACTCATGCTTGTATGATTACAATCACAAAATATTAAATAAATCATAATTGCAACTTACAAATTATCGTAGAAGAAAAACCAAGTAGATTGAATAAAACTCAAAAAAAGAATAAATTCCAATGTTGCTTTTGATCCTCAAATTCAAGAACAAAATTGTAAACCTTGTTTCTTGACTCAAGAATAATCGTACAACACCAAAATCCTACGTGAAAAAATAATAATAATCGGTTTTTCTCTGAAAATAAACCTAAACTGTGTATTTATAGTTCCAAGAAAATATTTTCTTAACTAAAACTGGAAGCCAGGTCGGTAGTGGTCCTGGGCTTGGTGATGAATCGTTGCGACTTCTGACGAGTCGTGCCTTGCTAAAAATAGTCATCCTCAGCATCGTATCCAGTTGTGGCAATGGGTCACCTAACGACTCGTTGTGCCTGGGCACGAGTCGTTAGGCCCCTCGTGGTCTAACTCTTTCAAAACTCCAATGCACCTTACTGCTGGTTCCAGTGATCTGCCAACGAGTGTTTAGTCAACTAACGACTCGTTAAGTCTGTCGTCATCTTCACTGGTTACTTGGGCAATAATTTCTCTTCCAGCCTTCACGACTGACTTCACGGCTTGTTACCAGATATAACAAGTCGTTCCCTCAATCCGTCAGGTACATTGTCTCTGCTTCTTCAAACTTTAATAATTGCCCACGCCTTCAGCAATGGGTCGTGCTTCTTGCCAATGACTCGTGAAGTGCTTGGCAGTCACCCTTTCAGTTGTTTTCAACATTAATTTGCCCAGTTCACTTTCGGAGCTGTTTTCCTGCAACATTAAATACAAAACACATCATACCTATATAAACATACCCGAAATGTGCATAATTTCTTGGTTTTAAGCGTCGAAAGTTTCGTAAAATCACGGCACATCAGTAGTGCACCATAACCCAAACTTCAAAAATACAAGTCCAGAAGTAGGTGCATTGGCTGGCGTGGCACGCCAGGCCACAAACTTCAGAAGAAAAATTCTAACACTCTGACGAGACAACTGGCGTGGCGCGCCAGGTGTAGATATAGCATAATTTTTTCTAACACCTTGCGTATTGGGTGGCATGGCGCGCCAGGGCCATTCCTAAAATCAATTTTTGAAACTCTTAAGGCGAAATTAAGAAGGGGATCTTTTTTCATTTACTATATAAACAAACCCTAAGGAATTTTTTAGAGGATTCTCGAAGGTTAGACGAAATTATAGAAGACAGCTCGGGCACGATGAGTTTTCTCCTTCGGGTTACTTCTTTTCCTAACTTTTTATCATCTTTCTCTTGTAAAATCATAGATTCCCTTAATCTTTTAGGAATCATGAGAGGCTAAAAACTTTAATTCTAGTGTTTTTGCATGAACATGAAGTTTGAATGTTGATTATTGTTCATATTTATTAAAGCTTTCCTTTATTGAGTTATTTATTTCTTCTTGCTCTGAATTGTTTGATTATTTGACAAAATAGTTTAGCACTATCTACAACTCGTTAATTGAATTTGGAAAAGGAAATTGCAAGGGTAATAAGAAGGAATAGAGCTTGTTTGTGAACCTTATAAGGAAAAGGAAACGATTCGCTAATGTGGATAGTAATATACCCATTAGTTTGCTTAGTTGATACAGACGAATTCTTACATGCACTTCACTATATTCCTACGACCATAGGAATATAGGCGTAGGAATAGTCAAGAATCCTTAGATTTATCGAGAACGATGCTCAATTAAGTAATATCAACCCACAACTAATAACTCAAGAAAGTGAATGAGTATAAAAATTTAATACTTCATCTGGATTGTAGAAATTTCCAAAACCCTATATCTTTTATATCATCTGAGAACCAACCAATCATTTACGCATTTTCTTAGGTCTTTAATTTGTTTAGTTAGTAGTATAGACAATCCATCAAGAATCATTTCTTTATTTTTGAATAGTTTGAATAAGAGTTTAAATTGTACGAACAATCTAAAGTCCCTGTGGGTACGATATATGGACTTAACCGTTCTATATTAATTGAACACTATGTACACTTGCATGTGGGTTGGAGGCACCAAGACCCTAGATCTTTATATCATCTGAGAAACAACCAACCATTCAATTGTTTTCCTTAAATGTTTATTTAGTTAATAGTATAAACAATTCTTCAAGAATCGTTTCTTCGTTTTTGAATAATTTGAATAAGAGTTTGAATTGGACAAGCAATCTAACAAGTCCCTGTGGATACGATACCTAGACTTCAGCATCCTATATTACTTGACAACTGTGTACTCTTGCGTGTGCATTTGGATGCATCACCAATACCTGCAGGCATGACCATAGAGCCCCTAGGTTTGTGGCATCGGTATGGTCATGTATCGAGTATGTAAGGAGACAGAAAGGTAAGAGAATATCAATAGATTAGCCCAAGTCACAAGCAACCAATAACATATTACATAGTGATACCTGACCACAATCCAGGCTACCTAACAACCACAACAATCGCGGCCACCGCCAGCTCACATATTCAGTTCACAACTAACCAGAACAATATCACAAGTAACACAACATATATATATATATATATATCAATAAGATATAAATCAACTTATAATTCGACCTTGTCGGTACATACCTCACGGTCTCACAAGATACATACAAGCCCAAGTGCGTTAGAGTAGACGTCACAATCATACACTCTTTATGTACAAGATCTAACACGCTGGAGTACACACCACAAGAATTCACTAGCCTCAATATTCTGGAGTAAACATCACAGCCAACCTCAAGCTCGCCCCTTTTGGAGTTGACACTGCATTCCACTCGGGTCAGCTTAGCCCTAGGATCGACTCGTTGTCGGAGTAATCGTTACAGCCGTTGGGTACTCGCAAAGCCCAGAAGGCAACCATAGTTAGTATACGACAACCAACACAATAATAAACAACATGATTATACACAGAAACAATCCACAACTCAACCAAACAAAGACACCAATTGATATCACAACTAGACTCAAGTTTCATCTATCCAATCATTCCTTCGACCTATCACAAACACCTAAAATGACACCCGAATCTTGAGTATATTCCCAAATAAAAAACCAAAACAAAATAGCATCCCAACAAGGAGATTATAGCATGAATTCAGGGCTACAAAACAGTCCATTTGCACGATGATAATGCCAACATGGAGTTCGCAAAAAAAATGCCGAAATGAGGAAAGAAAAGCCTTAACATACCTTAAATCTGAAGACCATGAACCTAGCTAAATTCCAGTGCTACAAACACCAATCTTACTGCCACAAGAAGTTCTCAAATCCACCAATATGAAACTTCAACCAAATCGACAAGAAAATACTTACGATACATAACCGATAAGATTTCTACGGTTTCAAATATAGAAACTCTGAAACAACAATCTAACGATACTTACTGATTCACAATTGCGATTACAAGATAGAAATCAAGAGGATAAGAGGCTCACCAATCTAGCCGATACAAAACAACTACCAAACTTCTCAAAAATACGACAAGAATACAAGTTACACGATGGAATCAACGTTCTAAGCTTGAAAATGGATTCGAATCATGAATTAAGCTTTAAAGTTCATCAAGAACTCAAGAAAACCCAAGTATAAGGGTATCCACCAATTCACAAGTCTAGAAAATATGTTTATAATGTTGAAACTAACCAAGAGAAATTAAATATATAAACCTACCCCATGAAGCTACCTGACGCAGGCCGCTTAGCATGGTGTGTCGCGATAGGCCAATCTCTGGCCTTTTGGATTTTTCATCCGTTGTTTGATCCCTCACACGCGATCTCGATCCGCGACCTTCCCTGACATACAACCTATAGTCATAAAACTAGACTTATACATATGAAATCTAATGATAAAATCGATATAGATGTACAGGGTGTTACGGATATTCTGTGAATATATGATATATACCATGTGGGTATCATAGTATACTATAACATTATACTTCAATTACTATTGATTTGATATACTATATGCTGGAATAAGTTATTGTCTGATAACTAATATAGAAAAAACTTACAATAAATTTTTGAAAAAATACTATATTTTAGTTATCTTTTTTTATTGATACAGTGAAAAATAAAAAGGAGACCAAAAAAATTTTAAACAAATCCAAAAAAGTGTGCAGACAATAAAAAAAGGAATTAAGAAAATAACAATAATGTGTTATAAAATAATAAAGAAAGAACAAGAATATTATAGAGAAAGAGAGAATGAGAGAAGTTCTTATTTCTTTTGATGGGATGAAATACAATGAAGGAGAACCCCTCTATTTATAGGGATAATTTCTCCTAACTTTTCTCCAAAAGATAGACTTTCACAATGATATAAGCACATGTATCCAATACAATATAAATACCTTTATAGACATTCACTATAATATAAATATGTTTATAACACTCCCCTTTGAATGTCTATTTGATAGATAATGTGCCTCGTTAAAACCTTACTAGAAAAAACCCACTGGGAAAAAATCTAGTGAAGGAAAAAGAGTACACATATCTAATAATACGCATTTTAGCTGCCTCATTAAAAACCTTACAAGGAAAACCCAGTGGGACAAAACCTCGCAAGGGAAAAAAGAGTACAGCGCATATTAACTCCCCCTAATGAGAACATCCTTGAATTTTTGAATCCCGATCTTCTGCACCATCTTCTTGAAAGTTACAGTTGGTAGAGATTTGGTGAATAAATCAGCCACATTGTCACTTGAACGAATCTGTTGCACATTGATATCACCATTCTTTTGGAGCTCATGTGTGTAGAAAAACTTTGGCGAGATGTGCTTCGTTCTATCTCCTTTTATGAATCCTCTCTTTAGTTGTGCTATGCATGCAGCATTATCTTCATACAAAATTGTGGGTACTTTGTCACATTTCAAACCACATTTTTCTCTAATGAGATGTATCATGGACCTCAACCACACACATTCTCGGCTTGCTTCATGAATAGCTATTATCTCAATTTGATTTGATGAAGTAGCTACGAGACACTGCTTTGTATATCTCCAAGATATGGCAGTACCTCCACATATGAACATGTAGTCAGTTTGAGATCGAGCTTTATGTGTGGGTCAGATAAATATCCAGCATCAGCATAACCAATAAGATCGGGACTTGATAACAAATTAACCGAATGTTATGCCTTGTAGTATTAGCAAGATATATTAGTGCATCAATCACACTAAGATATGGTACTTCAGGACCAAGGATTTCCTCATATAAGAATTATGAACAAGTTTAAAGAAACTTGTAAATGCTTCAGGCATTTCGAATCCTTCATGATTTTCGTACAAATTTTGTCAAGTGATAACATTAATTAATATTTAAATGCGTGACATCTTCTAGTGTCTGGACTACAGGTCCAATAAGCTTTATGCTTATCAATACGCATCATTTCACTTAATAATTATTTCTACATCAACATGCTTTAATAGACGTAGAATTCAGATCATCACAATCTTTTACAATATTGCGCACTATATTGTATCAAAAATATCATCGACGATCAGTTCCAATGCGACATAACTTATTGAGATCTCTTCATTTTTCGTCATTTTCATGTACCTGAACCTTTGCCAAGGTTTTATGAAGTGTTATGTCGTGGTGCTATCTTAAAGCACTTGCCTCATCATTATGACCATCTTAATCACTTGCTCCTCTCCTTCTTCATGAAGTTCTATATTTGAAACCGTTTGGTCTATCACGCTTCAGGCGTCTCATAGACTCTGTCCTTCAAGGACCTTTCTTTGGAGCTTTTGCAACTGATTTATAAAATAGAGTTAGCAAATATATCTGGCAATTGATTTGTAATATTTTGCAAGTGAATTATCTATTGAACTTTAAGTTCACTTTTTTTTTCCCGAGGATCTAGATAATTCATCCCACACTTAATTTTTCAGTTGCTAATGACTTCTCCCCCTAATGTTAGAAAAACTAATATTTACCCCCCAAACTCATCTGGGGACCCATCTTTGTGCGTTGTGGTGGAACAATTGAATCATATATCGCACATTCAAATTTTTAGATGGAATTATTTGGTTCCTGACCCTGAACCAATTGTGATAGGGAACTTTGTTGGCTTGATGCATTCAAGTGTTGCTACATGTTAAATAAACATATCTCATACCAAATTTTATTTGGGAGTTTTATTCTCATAACCAATGATTTAGCTTTAATTGGAGGCATACAATTTTCGCTAAACCAACATAGATATGAATTAGCATTATCAACATGATTTTATAATTTGGAACTATGCTATAGATTTTTACAAAAATCAATTGCAAGTTGATATCAAAACACATGTGACCATACCATAGATGCATCTATTAGCAAACGGTTCACATGGTAGGTGAATTGGCCCATATTCACCCTTTTATAAGTTCCAAAATTTCAGGGAATATAATTCCAATCTTAGCTGATCAAGATCATTCTATCACGAGAACAAGCAACACAAGAGAATTCTTGAAGAATCTTTTATTTCTTCAACATATAGCCACGTGAATTCTCAATTATTTTTGCATCACTTTGAACCGGGATGGCCAACCGGTTATGACAACTTATTTCAGTAAACTTCTAATCTACTTTCGTATGTGATTTCATCATCATACCCATATTTATGTACTACAAATAAAAATATCGGTGGATATTCTTTTACATAAATATTTATAACCCGCTTCAATTGTAGTAGCATGAAGATATAGATCTTCCCGTAATTTATAGTCTCAATTTTTTTTCAATGTCCTTGAAACTTATAAGTTTCCTTTTGAGACTTACTACAACAATTTGATTCCTTCAGGTAGTAATACATTAGCTCTTCCGGAGCTCTCAATTAATTTAGTATACTACCACATATTCAATCATATCAACATCATTTATAGTTTCTCCACATAGTTTCAACTCAGAAACAATTTTGAATGTTGATGAGCTATACTCATGAACAGACTTATAGTCTTGATGAATCCAATCATATTGTGTCTTTGGCTGGATGACAATCTTCAGGTGATCATATCTTTCTTTTAGGCTATTCCACAAAACAAGTGGATCCTTAATTATGAGATATTCAATTTTAAGAATTTCGTCAAGATGATGACGCAAGAATATCATAACCTTAGCACAATATTGATTTAATGCTTTGTTTTCACTTTTAAAGGTGTCTCCAAGACCCATTGCATCCATATGAATTTTTGATGTTTTGTTTTCACTTTTAATAGTGTCTCCAAGACCCATTGCATCCATATGGATTTTTGATGCTTTGCTTTTACTTTTAATGGTGTCTCCAAGACCCATTGCATACATATGGATTTTTGATGTTTTGCTTTCACTTTTAATGGTGTCTCCAAGACCCATTGCATCCATATGGATTTTTGATGCTTTGTTTTCACTTTTAATGGTGTCTCCAAGACTCATTGCATCCATATGAATTTCAGCATCCAACATCCATGAAAGGTAGTTCTTGCCCAAACTTTGAAGGGCAACAAAATCAAATTTCGTAAGATTAGCCATATTAAAAGAAAGAAAAAAAAAATACCTTGACCTTCAAATTTTGAGATAGTAGAATCGTAGAGCAACAATATTACCAAAGGAATATCACTCCTGTGGTTAAGTAATACATCTTTCGAAAAAGAAATTTTAATTTTTCTTACCTCAGATCTTTCAAAGTGAGTGCTCAGACAGAGACTCGTGCTGATAACGTGTTGTAAAATAATAAAGAAAGAACAAGAATATTATAGAGAAAGAGAGAATGAGAGAAGTTCTTATTTCTCTTGATGGAATGAAATACAATGAAGGAGAACCCCTCTATTTATAGGGATAATTTCTCCTAACTTTTCTCCAAAAGATAGACTTTCACAATGATATAAGCACATGTATCCAATACAATATAAATACCTTTATAGACATTCACTATAATATAAATACGTTTATAACATAATGAAATTAGAAAAAGAAAAAAAAAGAAGAAGATAAAACAAGTATAGTGCATACGTTGTTTTAATAACTGATTTAGAGGGGGAAATGAGTAGGGGTGGGCATAGTTTGGGCCAATTCAAAATTCAACCCGATATTTGAATATTTTGAATCTTTGGGTTGGATTTTTGGATTATGGATTGAATTTTCGATTTCATTTTTAAAAATTATGGATTTTGAATTAGATTTTGGATTTAGTATTATGGATTTTTGGATATCTGAAAATTCAAAATTTTTATACCTTATATTTAACCATACTCCATTACTCATACCATATGTATCCAATACTAATAAGTCCAATTTTCATGACCCAATAGATTAATACATACGACCCATCATAATATTAAATCAATATGAGATTTTCTATTAATCAAATATAAAAATATAAAATATTTTACGAGTAAGTAAAGTTTAATACACGGCATGGACGGTAGAGTAACCTCAATTCTTGTTAATTGTAGAAAGTTATAAAACTCAAGGAGCAAAGTATTAGGTGGATTGAGGTTGTTACTTGTTATGATCTATCTAAAAAGCTCAAAAGTCAAAATCGAAAATCCGAAACCGAACTTAAAAAGTCAATCCATCCGAACTTATTTGTATTGGATTTGGATTGTACTTTTCTTAATCCTAAAACCAAATATCCAAAACGAAATTCTCATATCCAATCCAATGGTCCGAACGCGCACCCCTAGAAATGAGAAGGAAAAAAAGACAAAAAAATAGATTATATTATATTATATTTTAAAAAGGTGGATGAATGTTTATTATGTCAACTATCTTTTTTTATTGTATAAGGGAAAAAGAATAAAGAAAAGGAGTTTAAAAAAAAAGTGAATGAAATTAGATTACTAAAGAAGAAGAAGAGTTGCATGAAATTAGAAAAGGAACAAAAAAGGTAAAGAAAATGAAAAATGGAAAGAAGAAAAGAAAAGAATGTAAAGAAAGAAGCTCAAATTGAGTAAGAATGAGATATGGTGAAAGTATGATTCGGGAAAAAAGAGAATAAAATAGGAGAAGAAATTAAAGAAAAAATGAGGGGGAAAAAAAAAGAAGAAGTGGACAAATAAAAAATAAAAATAAAAAGAGAAAAAAGAGATAATTGAGTTACAATGGGTTAGAAGAATAATTAATTTTGATAGGCAAAAATAGCAATAGTAATTAATTTAATTTTTATAGATAATTATATAAATATCCTAAAATGAAATGATAGATGAGGATTAGCATATAAATCATAACAAAGTGGTACATGATTTTTGTGCCATAGAAAAATACCTTATAAAGTGAAAGACAAGTTTTATAGTTCATCTGTCGGGATGACGAGGAAATAATGTGATTTATTTTTGAGATTTTTATAAAATATATAAGCTATATAAAATGTTATATTTATGTAGTTCATATTTTTATATTATATTTGTATTTTTTTCGTAATAATACTTATACATTTTATAACATTATATAATATTATACAAAATTATACAGCATTATACAATATTATACAACATTATACATTTATTGTAGATAGTGTATAAGCCTTTATATAAAAATATAAAAAAGTGTATAAGAGATGTTTATACACACTTTTACACTGTTATACAAAATAATATATTATATAAAAAATGTGTTTGAGCTCATACGAACTTTGACTACGAAACTCAATTCGAAATTGGTCAAATCTTTTTTCAAATGGCTTCAAATTTTAATCATAACTATGACACTACTAACGAATCACAATTATCAATTTGTTAAAATTTTCAACAAATTCAAACCCATTTGTGAATTTTCAAGTTTTTAAGAATTTCAATAATGAAGTTTCAAAATTTTTAATTTAAATTTACCTAATAAATAATATTTAAATTTATAACAATAAAATTATCAAATTAACACATAATATTTATAAATCTAAAAATATAAAAATTATGAAAAAAAGAAGAAAAAAATAAAAAAGAAGCTACAGATTAAAAAAAATAGAGAAGAAACAAAAAAACAAACAAACAAAAGAAGCCATACTAAGAAGCAAAAAATTATATAGAATCAATACAAAAAAATAAGAAGAACGAAAGAAGCAGTTCAAAAAAAAATAAGAAGAAAGAACGAAAGAAGAAGAAGAAGAAAGAGGAAAAAGAACGCAGCAAAACATAATTAAAAAAATAAAAAGAGAAAGAACTGCACGAAGCAGAAAAGATAAAAAAAACAGCTGAAAAAAAAAAGTAACAACAAAAAAAAAAGAGGAAGAAGTCAAAAAATAAACTAATAAAAAGGCCTAGCCTAAAGAGGTAATAACTAAAATATGAACTAAAATAGGTAATTATTTTACCCTAAATATTATAAAGTGAAATTTGCTCTTTGTTTTTTCTACTTTTATCATAAAAATTATTTTTATTTATTTTTAAGAAATTTATTTTTTTTTTAAAATATTTTTTTTAAATTTTTGACCAAATGAATATGAGAAAATCGAACATTTTCCTCCATATCAAACACACCCTAAGACCATCTTCTAACCCACCTCTATTTTCAACTCTAAACTCTAAATTTAGAATTAAAAATAGAGTGTGAATTATTAAAAAAAACTCAAATCATATAAGTGGTGTCACTATTTAAAGGATTGAGCATATAATAAATCGCAATAATGATATTATATTATTAAAAAAAACTCAAATCATATTAATAAAACTCAATTGAAGTACATCACTATAATTCTCCTCGACGATATTTTATGTTTTGAAAGATATCCATAATAGACTCATTTGAACAATACTAAATAAATAAAAATACAAGTTCAAACACAACCAACAAAATTTTTATTTTTCTAATTGTTAAAAAAAATTTAAGGTATAATCTTTTGCTTAGATGGCTGGCTGGATATGAATTTGGTAGTTGATTTTTAATGAATTCACCTACAGAAATTCTTAATTATAGTGTCAGATTCTTTGATTTAAAAAACCAAAATATTGATGCTGCACACAGGTTTGAACCGGCAACCTCACAATTATAACATTCAATTGCTAACCACCACACAAATGCTTAGCTTCATGAACAAGAAATGTCCTTCTATTTTATTTATCTTCTATTTTCGTTATATATATATATGGGCAAATAGTTCAAAACACACTTCAAACTATGCTCGAATTTGTTGTTACACACTCTAACTTTGCGGAGATCCTTTAACCCTCTAAACTATTTTAAAATGGTATATATTCACTCTTATATGTTTATGTGGCAGAAAAAGTGTAATACACTCTTTTTGAGAGAGTGAACAAGTTATATTCACATTATTTAAAGAAAAAATATCTTCTTTTTTGTTTTTTTTTCTTTTTTTCCTTTCAGCTTTCTCTCCACCCCTCCCCCCCCCCCCCCCCTTTCTCTCTCTCTCTCTCGTCACTTTAGATCCACCAACACCTCCTCCTCCACCACCTACCTACCACCACCAAAAGCCATTATCTTTTTACCACATCTCTAACTATTCAATTCATCACCATGAAATTCACTCATTCTTCAATATCTCCTATATCATTAAAGTCATGGCATGACATGAACTTTCAAAAATTCATTACCAAAAAATAATCTAAATAACAATTAAAATCTCCAAAAACACTCCTATTAGTAAAGTAAATAACTCAATTAAAAAATTAACTTCTCCAACCACAACAATTGTTAAAAATAGATGCTACGATAAAAAATTGAAGCATGTTCCCAAAAACTTTTCCGGTCACCATTGATGTTTCTTTCTTTCTACCTGATTATCTAAAAAATGTTTCTACTTATTTGACTTTATAAGAAATAATTTTTTTAAAAAAAGGGATAAAAAAGATAAAATAGAAGAAAAAAGAGAGAAAAAGAAAAAGAATACATCTGAAAGAAAAAGTAAGAGCAAAGAAGGGGAAAAGAGATAAAAATAAATAGAAAAAGAATAAGAAGAAAATACAAAAGAAAATAATAATTAAAACAAAAAATGACACGTGTCTGCGCGTGGTTTTCACCAATTTAACACAAATCTGGGTATTGCTTTTTAAGGATGAATATATTTTATTTTAAAATAGTTTAGTGGGGGTTACAAGACCCCCGCAAAATTGGAGTGTGTAACAGCAATTTCAGACAAAGTTAGAGTGTGTTTTGAACCATTTTTCATATATATATATATAAATTTCAACGAAATAGTGTCACGTGACATCCTTCGGGCCTTGTAAATCCGGCCCCTGGTGAATAGTATAACTCCAAATTTGGAGTTGTTCTATTCATCAACTCTATTTTTTGAGTTGAATATAACATTATTATTTCTAATAATTAACATTTCTAATTTAACGTAATATTTGTAAGATCACTAATTAAGTCTCTAATATTCGTATTTATTTTTTTATGTAATATTTTTATTATATTAATTTTAAATTTAAGTTAATGTGGAATTTTTATAAATGAATTTTCGTATATAATATTTTTATTTAAAATGTAAGTTAATTTTATTACAATTTATAATTGTCTAAAAATATATAACCATCATAAAAATAAAATGTGCAAATATAATATATTATTAATAAATAACATGATCTATTTTAAATAACAGGACAATAAACATTCAATAAAGTAGTGACTGACATGCATCAATATTAAAAAATACAATACATAACATAATAATTTAGAAAATACAAAAATAATTTAGTAATCTGGCAGGCCTCCAGATCCACCAACATCAGAAAAATAATTCGAATGGCTCGAAGAATTGTTGTGGTTGTGATTGCGGCTGTTGAAATTGTTGACTTCTTTTATCTATTATTCGTTTTTGTTCTTGTCGCATGAATTCACGAACATCACTAATAGAATCTAAATTTGTCATTAAGATTTTATTTTCTTCTCTAAATTCTTTTAATTTCAAAGATCTATCTTGCTGCCTAACTGCAGATGACTACATCAACATCTCAACAAGCCGATTATTTTTTAATTGGACAATTTTCACAGTAGAGGAAAATAGTGGTAGTTTTTTCTCTTCATTTTAGCTTTCTTCACTCCACTAGGTTGCTCTGATGATGTGAAATCACCTGCAAAATCTAATAAATGAAATAAAAATATAATATAAAAGAGAGAAGAATAAATGAAAAATATTCTTTTGGAGTAAAACAACGAATCGTAGGTAGGAGTTGATTTTCTTCAACTATTTTTTACTCTAAAAATTTAAAATTTAGAGTAAAAAATAAAGTTTTAAGTTGGAGATGCGTGCCTAAACTTCAATAACTCATATTTGTTTTGCTAAAGGAGAACAACTTGCAATTACCCGCCACCCATCCCCGTCAACAAACTCCTGCTACTCCATTGCAATTAGGCTCTGACGTGACAACATTTCAACAAAGAAAATACAAGTGGACAGAAACTGCAACAACTTATATGCCTTGTCAAATGACATGATAAGACTCCATACTTCAACATACCAAAAAGATTGTCTGATTACTTCTGCTATCATTTACCACATTCAAATATCTAATCTGGGAAAATACAAGTTCAATGAATTTGAAATCTAAAGAGAAACCAAAAGGTGCACTCGCATTTCTAAGTAAAGAAAGAATAGTTGTCATCTACCAATCTCACCACTGTAAAATTACAAAGGCTGCAATCAGCAATTTCTGTCATCTAAAAATTTCTCCACATTTACACACAAAGCTATTCAGATGAAATCATCTGAGCCTCCAACTAATTTACTTTAGCAGATCTCACAAATCTGGGGAACATTCTAGAAACCATGATCTTCACGTACACTACTTGTAATATCAAATTTACACACATCATTTATCTGTTAATTAAAAGAAAAGTATGTGCCCAAATGTTCAATGTATAAATCAGCCCCTGCCTGCATTACCATGCCGTTGATTTCTGAAGAAGCTAAGAAGTGCCTGAGCCTGCATGTAATCAATCACAAATATGAAATTTAGACATACCCAATAACAAAAAGGGCTAAAGTTATAAACACCGACGGTGTGTAGAATTCTTGTGCTGCCAGTTTATTTAACCTGTTATAGCAGGTTATTTACTCAACACTTTCAAGTTATCATGCTATGTTTGTTATGAACAGTTAGGTGTTATTGCTGGTAACTTAACCTGATGGTGTAAAAATATTTTACACTATCAGTGCACAAAATTTGAAGAAAGAAAATAGATGAAGTTTCTGGTGTCAAGACCTTTTCCCTTGCTCTTGGGGTGCCAGATTGTGACAATGCCACTAATGGAGGTACAGCTCCTTCCTGGAGAACCATGTTGCAGAACCTGTTACTGTTAGTGCATAGTTGCAAGAGAGCAGCTGCTGCATTCTCCTTACCCCTTGCAGAGCCCAGCTCAACAACCTCAACAAGAAGAGGAATCCCTCCTTCCTGACCGATGGCTGCTCTTCCCTCGGGAATGGTTGCAAGATTGGACAAAACAGCAACTGCCTTATCAACCATCCCAGTAGCAGGGTCCATCAAATCTACGAGATACTTTACTGCACCAGCCTGGATAATACGAGCCTTGTTCTCATGAAGTATTGACAAGTTAAACAAAGCTGTCGCTGCATCTTTCTTGCCCCTTGGAGTTCCATTTCCCAATAAATCAACAAGAGGTTTGATTGCTCCAGACCTCCCAATCTTCATCTTGTTATCCTCCATCACAGAAAGGCTAAAAAGAGTTGCAGCAGAATTTTCTTTAGCCTCATCACTCCCTGTCTGGAGGACATGAATCAGAGGTTCAATTGCATCAGCATTTGCAATGGCACACTTGTTATTGTCATTAATTGACAAGTTGAGAAGTGCAGTAACAGCATCTTCCTGTACTTTCATGTCTTCTGAATGAAGTAGGTTAACCAACAAGCTAATAGCACCACAATTTGCAATCACCATACGGTTGTCCATATTATGCTTGGCAAGTAACCGGAGTTCAGCTGCAGCAGTTCTCTGCATATCAATGGAAGTGCTCTTCAAGTCCTCAACCAACTTTTTAACTTGGTCCTCAAGTTCTGAAAGATCAGCCCTTTTCTCAACCGTAGGGGAAGAAATTATTCTTGGAAACCTCTCAGATGGTCTACGCCAGATCGATTGATTACGAGGTCTTGTCTCTAGTGTCGATGGAAATTCTGGCTCCTTTCGAAGGATAGAAGCAGCAGGCTTGGAATCCACCACAACATCCCCTGAAGCAACAGCTGCAGCTTCTGACTGTGATGATAACTTATTTCCATCACCAGAAATTACAGGGGAAAAGTTTGAATTAGCAAGTGTGCTGGGTGCCGAGGTTGTTCTATTATGACCCAGAGGTAACTGTTCATCAGCTGCTAATGTACTATGACCATGTGAACTTATCTCTCCAGAGTGGGCCATCCGGTCTTCACTCTTAATATTTATCCGTTCAACATCAAAAGCAAGAACTTTACCAGCAACTCCAGGTAAAGAATCCTCCGAAGAGGAATGGAGATGAGATGGAGATGATTCCTCTCTTTGGCTTACAGTTGACGAAATCAAACTCTTTCTCGGAGAACCTAAAGATTGTGTAGAGTCTGGTGACAAAGAGTGTTTGTCCCTTGTAAGGGGAAAGACATGGGTATCCCTGGATGCACCAGAATCTGCATGTGTTATGAGGGAAGATGGCTGGTTCAAGCTCAAAGACTTCATGGGATCAGGCAACTTTATGTTATTTATCTCGCACCAGTTTGCAATAAGTGCCTTAACCGTGTAATTGGGAATGAGATTTGTATGCCCCAGAGTTTGCCGTGTCTTGGGGCAAACAGTGAGACCCAGATCAATCCACCTCCGTATAAAAGCCTTCTCATAGGTTTGGCCAGAAGCAACAATTACAGGGTCAGTCATCAACTCAAGTGAAAGAGGGCAGCAAAAGTCAGGAGGTATTGGCACAGTGGTACAGCTGAGGGACTGTTTCACAGTGACAAAGCAATCGTGCATGTGGGAAACAAGATTTATCATTTGCTCAATATATTCAACATCCTCAGTCTTTTCAGTTTGTTCAGCATTCTCTTTCAATTTTTCAAGGGCCACGAGCTCAAGCAAAAGCTCTTCGTTTGAGTTCAAGCTTAGGCAATCAGCAATTTTGGCAAAGCTATCTGAGCCGGCTCCCAAGCCTGCAACTTGAGCTCTAATAACCTTTGTGATGGTCATTGATATCAATTCATAATCTACATACTTAATTTTCAGTATATAGAGCTGCAATCCAAACAAAAGACATCCACCTTAGAAATGATGAGAAATCCACAAATATAAAAGAAAAGAGAGAGAGAGAGAGAGAGAGAGAGAAAGAGAGAGAGAAAGAGAGAGAGGGAGGAAGATTTCACAGAAGGGTTAGATGAATGCAACTAAAAGGTAGAAAGACAGACACAGAAGCCATGTTCTTAGCACCCACCTCAAGAGTTGTCAAAGTTACATCAGCAGGAAGGCAATTATGAGAAGATTTAAGCAGCTCAAGTATTTCCAGGCTATATGTTCGAATTTTCCCAATCAATGGTTCAGCTTGCAGGACCTATGGATCATCAAAAATTAAAATATCAGCAAACTAGATATAAAATAGCTGAAAGTGCTGAAAATGTGTTACATGTTAGTCATGAAGTTTAGATGAGAGCAAAGAAGCAATAGTTTCTCTTTAATTTTAAAACTTTAGTTAGCATTAAGTGCAGACTGTAATAAGATAATCTGCTTATTTCAAGACATGTAAGTTAAGACAAGAAGTAGATCTCTAAACATACAAAATAAACTTTACTGCACAATGGTTCCCAGGTTTCAAATAGCTCCCTCAGTTCATCAACATGTTGAGCAAGCCCAGCAAACGCTTTCAGAAGCAGCTCGTTAGAAGCTGCTTCAACATCAACGATGGAGTCGAGAATCGGCTTTACAAGATTCAGTATATCCTCAATCTTACAGTAATACCTACGAACCAGTTCACCACTCGTGTGGTCACTTGACGATAAATCGGAAAAACAGGAGATATTGTTGAGAAGCACTTTTAACACTGATATCTCCATTCCACCTGGTCAATCAAACTAACTCAGTAAACCAAATAAACAATATACAACTAGATTATACACCTGAGTTGAATAACAGAGGATAAACGGGATAAATCATCTCTTCAATTTACTAGATAAGAAAACTGATGTGAAATTACGCCAAAAATTAAGAGAAATTAAGTCGCACTAATGAATAGATAGGCTGTAGCTTAATCTTTATCTTTGAATCTCTATGAACTCATCTTTTGAAGGTTCCATCATGGAACAAAATCAGGCTATACCACCAAGTAGATAATATTTTGACAAATTCAAAGTATCACGTAGAAGAGCAATTAAGTTTTTGCAAACCGCTGAATATCTGACCTGACTTCAGCTTGAAATTTTCCATTTGAAAATCACATCAGGAAGAAGAACAAGCTTTCTAATGGCCAATTTACTCGTCTTCAATAAACTCATCCAGATAAGGACAGGCGGATCTATGATTTAAAGTTTATGGCTCCTACAACGACCTCAAGTTAATATACGATAATCGCTGGATTCATAGTCAAATATTTATAAATATTTAGTGGACCTTTTAATACATATATAGGGTTTGAGCAAAAGCTATTGGGTTCCCGTAAATCCGCACATAACACTCAGGATCCACGGCTGGATAAGGTCCAGACATTTAAAAGGAATAAAATTTACTTTATTAGAGCAATCATGAACTCAAAAGCCAAAGAGTATATTGCAAGGAAACCTATGATCACAAGCTGTATCTTACTCACTCAGCTATTGCAGACTATAGCAAGCAGATCATGTCATGTTCATTTGCCCCTCTTAGGATTTCGGTGAATACTATTAACTAACGGCGCCAAATGCATACAAAAATATCAGGGTTAGTGTAAAATCCTAAGAGTCTGAAGATACCTTCTCATCCTATACAAAAGAAATTTCTCATTTTGGAGAAGTAATAATAATATTGATATAATAGGAAAGTTTCCCTGTATACAAGTGGCATCCAAAAAGTAGAGAACCTCAAAATCCAGTTTACAAAATAACACCCAATCATCTATAGTAAACCTCATTGGTACAGAGAAAATTTACAAGAAATCAAAATCTTTTTATAGGTCAGAAATCAAAAGAATTTCATCATTTGTAATACGAGTTTTCCATGCCTTCAGAAGCCTCTCCATTTCTTTCCACTCACTCTTCCCAACATATGAATCATAGGATATGGGGAGCTACTTCCCATGCCCTGTTTTTCCTGTTCTTCCCTTTGAAGGCAAAGCATAAACAAAATTCTTTAATAGGGAATGGTCCCATGTCAAACAAATTCAATGAAGTACAATATAATTGGCTCATTGTGAGGAATGGTCCCATACCTTCAGATGGCATGCACATATAGCATCCTCTTCTTCTCCATGTTAGCGAAGTAGAAAAACAGACATGTTCCGATGTTCTAGAACCACATATTGAGTAGAGGAGAATTATATCTATCTACTTAGTATTCGAAAACACAATGACTTTATCATGAAAGATAAATATTCCTATTTCCACTTTGCTTCTAAGTATCTTGGTCTATCAGGGAGATCTTCTAATTGATCACAACATAGTGTTCCGAATTCACCGATCTCCCAATCCTGCAAGTTCTTCTTCAACCTTAAATCTCAAAGAGCTCCACTTGTGCAATAGAATTGTCTTTTTGCCTTAATATGGAAGATGGCTGGAAAGAGAGTGTCTTTTCCATTCTCCATACCCCCTTACGTGCTAGCAACCACTATCTTCAAAAGTGCATGATTCTTTTTGTCAAATCTCCAAATCCATTTCCCCACAAGGGCTTGATTGAAGCCCTCAAGTCCATACCCAAGCCTCCAACTCTTTATTGGAATTTACAAAGTGAACTTCTTAAACCTCCTCAAGAAATTCTTTGGATCATCTCCAATTATTCATTATGCATTTGCATGCGAGACATGTAATAGGAAGGTATGCTCGAACTTGTCTACTTAATGAGCATCTCCTTACCACTTTCAACCTGGTAATCTTTGCTCTACTCTTTCAATTACTGAATTTTATAATATGTAAGTTTTGTGTGGGGTGACTAAAGATAGGCCTCGATAGTTGTAAAAGGTCATACTTTGTCCATTGTATTATGTGTCATTCGCAAATAGTATATGGTGAACCCACTACAGTGTCCTACTTCCTTACACAAGCTATGACGTCTCTAAACTAGTGCCTCGTGATACTCTCATCCTCCAACAGAAAGGGCATCCACAAGGCGTCTTTCTCACTTGAAAAAATCCTAACAGCCATTTGGTGGGCAATTGGATGCTATGTTGTTTGGACCCTTCCAAAATCCCTGTTTCACCTGTGTCGTCCAACACGATTTGGGTCTGAGTGTGGGATCCACACCGGATTTTAACTTACCTTGGATGCTTTGACTACATCTATGACCAAGAAGTATAAACTGGTTAGATATTTGGTTTGATTTTTGGGTTCATGTCATATATATATATATATAGTTATATAAAGTATGAGAATGTTTCACCACTACATAAGATATCTTATGAATAAAATATTAGATATTTATAAACAATAAAATTTTATCAGTGTTAGTTTAATAATTTTTATTAATCGAGAAATATACTTATATATGTCGTAATATACATTTTTTTATGTCGTAATACACACTTATTAGCCGCATCCTAGCACCCGTGTTAGCACTCGTTCCATACCGTCGAATCCTAAAATTTATGGGATGAAGAATCCAACCTCTAGATCCACATCTATATTGAGTACCCGAACCTGAGTCCGAGCAACATAGTTTGGAAGTAAAGAAACAACAGATTTTTTGAGAATAAAGAACAACCCCTACTAGCTCAAACAAAATTGAATATTTGTGCTTAGGATTTGGAACAACAAGGCCGCGGTTGGAGTAAATGATAGCTTGGCTATTGTTGATTTTATTAGCACACTGCACCACTTGTAATGGTAATCTTTTTTGGTTGTAACTGCCTCCAGCATCCTCTTTTTGCTGGTTTATTAACGAAAGTTACAAACTACCGAATAAAAAGAAATAGCAGGGCTCTTGTGACTGCTCTAAAGATTACCTTGCAACACTTCCATTGCCAAGATAAATACTATAGGAGATAATAGTTATTGTTGCCTGAGCTCTCTTAAACTGCAAAGAAAAAGCATCCTACAGGGCTCCCATTGAAGCGCCTAAGTGGTCGTTTGATAGAGTGCATTAGAAAAAATAATGTAAGCATTAGTTTTACGTATTATTAATACCTTGTTTGGTACACTTTTTCAACCTATGTATAACTAATGCAAACTCTATTTTATATTATGCTATGTATAACTAATGCATAAAAAACCATGGTATTAACAATGCAATTATTGTTAATGCAAGCATTACCATGGTTAAAGACAAAATTGCTCCTCAAAATCTTTTCCACATTTTTTCTATCTTATTTGTGGAGGATGTTTTTATAAATAAATAATTTTTTTAAATAAATTATCCAATGAATGTTATTTTTAACGCACTAAACCAAAAAGTGCATAAGAAATAACCTCAGCATAACTAATGCAAGCATAAGTAATACCGGCATTACCAATGCAAGCACTACTAATACACCTTATTCACCATTATTCTTATACACCCTACCAAACGACTCCTAAGAATAATAAAGCGAACTTGATCCATTTTTTGTGAAGCCCATCCTCTCTATCACAAAATCCAAAGGCCCTGATATGATTGTATGCTTTCTCAAGGTGCAGTTTGCACAGTACTCAATGAGTTCTTTTTCTTTAGAGTCGAACCATTTTACTAGCTAGAAGTGCAGTTTGTAGAATTTTCCATCCTTTTGCAAAAGGAAGAGAAAAAGAATGATGTGGAAGAGAGGATGGGTTTCAAGAACGTTTTACCTTGAGTACTCCCTTCAACCTGTGAAGGTTTAATAGTTTCTACAAGTCATAAAATAGGAAAGGAATACATAGTAACAGGAATTGAATTGTACTATTGATCCTAAATATCCCTGATTGATTCTAATTAACTCTAGTTGATGAAATTATATTCACTTATCCAGAATCTTACTAAAGTCTATAACGCTATTTACAATTGTTCTTAAGACCTTCCATGAATGCATATAGAATGTCGACAGTGTCTTGTCTAACCTTCTTTAGTCTAATGCAGAGCATCTTAGCAATAATCTTGCAGATACTTTTTACTAGAATGGGTCTGTTATTTTTTATATTTGATATTGGTTCTTCAATATGATTGAGGTCAACAAAGCTTTGAAGCCTTTACCAAACCTCCCAATTTCATGAGAAGATCATACTTTCTCCATGATGTCACCCTTAACCTTGTGCCAACATTTTCAGAAGAACACCAACGTGAAGTCATCTGATCTTTATTTCCACCATAATCTTAACTCCTTTCCAAACTTCTTCCCTTGAGAATTCCCTTTCTGTCCATTCCTTTATCTCCTTCCTAATTGACTAATTTTTGCTGACTTTGATTAAGGTCTCATTGTCATGTATTTCCTATCAATTGTGTCTACAAACTCACATCGGTCCTTTAACCTGTTCTTCTCCCTAACAAGTGAAAGTTGAATGAATTATCGTTGTACTGAACTTATGACTCATCCAATGAGACTTTGGAGAAGAATAATAAGAAAGCCATATCAAATATATAAATGTCATTTAGGACATGTAAATAGCAGTTTGCAACTGTAAATAGTAGGGGAAGATACGGAGGAGTTCCCAATGACTTTAGGTTTGCACCAAGAGAATGGCATGATTAGATGGAGATGTACAACAACATACCTAGTATAATCTCACAAGTGGGGTCTGGAGAGGGTGGTGCGTATGCAGCCTTACCTCTACTTTGGGAAGGTAGAGAGGTTGTTTCCGATAAACCTCGGCTCAAAGTAAAGCATATCAAGAATCAAGTATGTAAAGCAAATACAATAGTGAAGAATACATACTGAAATTAATGGAGAAGGGAAAAGTAGCAACAAAGAATACTATGATAACCAAAGTCAAAGAGACAATAAAATTGAAGAATAAGAAGGTAGGAGAGTAACAAAACAATAAAACAATACTAATAAGGAAACTAGACAACAAACCTAACCTACTAACCTTCTCTTCTAATTTTTGACCTCCAAATCTTCCTATCTAGGATCATGTCCTTGGTAAGCTACAAGTGTGTAATGTCTTATCTAATTACCTCTCCTAAATACTTTTTGAACCCACCTCTACCTCTGCTCATACCCACTATAGTCAACCTCACATACCTCCTCACTGGAGCGCCTGTGCATCTTCTCTTCACATGCCCGAACCATCTCAGTCTCGCCTCCCGCATCTTGTCTACCACGGAAGCCACTCCCACCCTTTCTCGGATATCTTCGATCTTAATTCTATCTCTTCCAGTATGCCCACACATCTATCTCAATATCCTCATTTTCGCTACTTTTATCTTCTAGATGTGTGAGTTTTTGACAGACTAATACTCCACCCCATACAACATAACTAGTTTGACTACCATATTATAAAACTTAACTTTAAGCTTTAAGGCTTGATGACACATTTTTATCACACAAGACATTGGAAACAAGCCTCCATTTCATCCGCCGGCTCCAATACAATGTGTAACATCCTCGTCAATCTCCCTATTTCCTTGGATTATTGACCTAAATATTTTAAACCTCCTCTCTTGGAGATAACTTGCATATCAATCCTCACTTTCACCTCCTGCCACATCAATAACGTCACTGAACTTGCAGTCCAAATATTCTGTCTTAGTCTTGCTCAACTTGAACCCTTTAAACTCTAGGGTCTATCTCTGTTACACCTCGTAAAAGTTAACGATCAGTAAGCGTACGCGTGGATTTGTGATAAATAAAGAGAGTACAAAGCATGTAAGGAAGCCTCAGAAGTAGGGTCGGGCGAAGCGAGGCCGCGAAGGGCCAGCAAGTCGCGCCAGCATCCTGGCGCTATGGGGGCCGCGTCACGGGGCTGGTTCTGGCGCCCTGGGGGGCGCGGGGCACCCAACCATCACCGCCCAAACAAGTATATAAGGCTCCCTTGTTTCATTTCATTTCATTTTCCATAGTTCACACAGCCAGAGAGGAGGAAACACATGAGATCTATAAATTTCCGTCCATTTACGCTACGAAACGCCGCCCGAATTCAAATTAACTTCGGGTATTAAAGTTTAAGCCCGCAAGGAGCATTACTACAGAGTTATTTTCGCGAAATCTGCCCGGCGAATCGAAAGAATTCTCGAGAAATTATACGTTTTCGACCGTGTTCCGTTAAGTTGAAGTATAGTTAATATTTATATAGAAAGTTATCATTTTTGCCGAATTTAGTACTAAAACTAGCCTCATTCTCCCAGTAATACGATTACAGTTGGAAAGAGTTGTTGAGTACAATTTGAAACTCGCCAGTTAATAAGAAATCGGCGATCCAGGTATGTTAAGGCAAATTCGTTCGGCAAGTTAGTTTCTTCAGTATTATAATTCAATTTGAATCCCGGTAAGAAGGCCAGAAGTATATCTATTGTGATTAGCAGTTGTTATTAGTTGAGACCAGTATTCCAGGTTTAGTTGGGGATTAACTTTGCCCTGTATAGCCCTCCATACCCAACCCCAAGGTTAATAGTTGTGTCGACGCTCACCAGGGGCGAGATGACGTCACTCCAAGGAGCAATATGTCGTCCGCAAGGGAAGAAGATAGGGTCCAAGGTCCTCATACAGTCCATTCCATGGATGGACTATTTTACGCCGATCGGCACTACACTACACCCCCTGTCGAGCCTGGTGCCCGAGGTACAGATATCAGATATCAGGAGTCCACCAGACTCAGACACAGCTACAGTTCAGGGGCCGAGCAGGCTCAGTTGCAGACCCAGGGGACTGGTAGGACAGCTATAGTTATTAGTTGACTCAGTGCTATGGAACAAAGGATTATCTCGGACCTAGACCGAGGTATTGATGGTGATTTTCTAATCTCGCAGAACAGAATGTGATACGATGAGTGTGACCTTGTAGGGGTATGCAGATTGAATTGTACTCACCAAGGCTTATGGGGGCTCCGGGTGGGTTATTCTGTGCTGGTTGTACCTTCTGGCTTATGAGAGTCAGGTAAGGTTCTTGTTTGCATTAGTTACTGATAGATTAGACAGCAGGAACTTCAGCTATTCAGGTAGTAACTCTATTCCTTTCTTTCAGTTACTTTCAGTTTCATTTCAGTTCATTCAGTTGTTTACAATTACTGCCTTACATATTCAGTACATATTGTACTAACGCCCCCCTGGGGCGCTACATTACTTGCCTGCAGGTACGGACAGACACGGGTCAGGACTTTCCTAGTATCCAGTCAGGACTAGCAGTGCAGTCGGTTCCTTTCCTCCGGAGCTAATAAGTTAGAAGGTTTACCCTCTTTTTGTTTGTACAGTTTATGGGTAGGTCGGGGGCCCTGTCTCGACCATATCACTCCTAGAGGCTTGCAGATTGTTTCAGATTCCCTGTGGTTAGCTATTGATGGCCGTGTGGGGCCTATGTATGCTTTATCTTACGTGTTGGCCATGTGGGGCCTTGTTTAGCTGTTAGATAGCGGCCTTGTCGGCCATAGCTTAGTTTAGTACTGGATTTACTTTACAGTCATAACTAGACATCATAGTGGTCTTGTCGGCCCCATTGGATTTCCTATCATTATCTGTGTCTGGGTAGCTGTTTTCTCTTACAGGTGGCTATAAGGCCTTGTCGACTGGGAGCTGTGTTTATAGCCCCGATATAGCCCGTTGTTTTCTTGATTTGAGATTTAGTGTTAGTCATGTACTAGAGGTGCCTAAGCTCAGTCAGGCCAGTTCAGACCCTAGTAGGGCACTAGGTGTCAGTCATGCTTCCCAAGGTGGGGCGTGACAATCTCCAAGCCTCTAGTCCATCATTAACTCCACTGCGTATCTAGTCACTCAGAACTATCTCATCTGAAAATAGCATACACCATGGCACCTCTCCTTGGATATGCTATGTCAATTATCCACACACCAAGACAAATAGAAATGAGTTAAGAGTTGATTCCTAGTGCAACCCCATCACGACGGGGAAGTACTCCAAGTCTCCTCCCACAGTCCTCACTCAGGTTTTGACTTTATCGTACATGTCCTTAATCACCCTAACATAAGTTACGAGTACACATCTAGCCTCTAAACATCTCCATAATGCCTCCCTAGGGACTTTGTCGTATGTTTTTTCTAGGTCAATGAACGACATATGTAAGTCCCTCTTCCTCTCCCTGTTATGCTCCATCAATCTCCTCAAGAAATGTACTGCTTCTGTAATCAAATGCCCCTGCATGAATTCAAATTGATTCTCGATAATAGACACAACTCTCACCATCCTCATCTCCACCACCCTCTCCCAAACTTTCATAGTGTAACTTAACAACTTGATACTCCTATAGTTGTGGCAATTTTGAATATCATCATTGTAACAGGCCAAAATGGAAGAGTGCAAGGACGTGCTCTGCAATGAGGAGATACCTAACAAAGTGAAAGGTAAGTTCCATAGAATAGTCATGAGGTGAATAATGGTATATAGAAGTTAATGTCGCCTCTAACTCCTAAGGATGAATATACAATCATACTAGATTGGAACACTAAAAATAATCACAAGCGGCAAATGGTGCAAGTAGTACACAGAAGATAAAATAGAAGAAGGTTTCCTAAGTTAGTCCATGTCTAACCTCTAGATGCACAAGTCAGTAGACACAACGATACGATGATTAACAGTGCTAAAACAGGAAAAGATTGATCTAAAATCACATGGGACAAAGTATTCCAAAGGACCTAAAAGTTCTTTTGAGATCAACGCATACTAAATTAAGAACATAATACAATGGAAACACATAATATACATACACGATATTAACCTAAGTTGTTTGGACACGGATGCAGGTGTCCGATATGGGTGTTGATCTAGAGTTTAGATCCTTCATGGTTTGAATTTTAAGATTCGAGGGTATGGATCCAAGTAAGGATATGGGTGAGGGGATTCGACTAAAAATAATTCAAATATTTAAAAATAGAGTTATATGTCTAAATTATGAGACATTGTGTGAAAAACATACAAGGTATTCTGAGGAGAAATAATTGATCAAGAGGAGAATCCCAAAAGAAGATATAAGGAAAAGGATTGACATAGAAATTTCTATATACAAGGCATTTCATTTTCTTCAATTTCACCTTAGCTTTTGTTTTGATTATAGAAATCATAGTATATGTCCCAAGTTTCTCTATTGGTTTTGGTCAAAGTACCCAAAATCGATTGACCATATCCAATACGGATCCCACACCCGTACCCACACCCATGTCGTGTCGACACGGGTACGGCACCGAAACTGAAGAGTCTGAGCAACTTGGATATTAACTAGTTGAGATTAAGGATGTTGTTATAAGAGTTACATGAAGTCTTTTTTTATAAGGTATGACTTTGTTACTAAAGGTACCAAGATGGTACAAATACAACAAACCAACTATTGTCACCTACATATCACCTAAATCCTCTAGAAATTCATGTATTGTTCCAATGTTTTCATAACACTTCTTTTGCAGTAGAAATACAAATTTAATAAACACCTATTTTTTTATTTTGGAAATATGTCATCTTTTCCCATCAAAGAAAACCCTAGCTATACTATCCATTTATCACCTTGTTTCTCATAACTCTTTTTTTTTTAGATTAGCAACTTGTATTCCGTGTGGGCATAAGTACGAGATTTAGACACCCTCTATCTAAATCTTCTATCTAGTCGTTTTATTTTGGTTAGAGACTTGAGCTTTAAAGTCAATATTGCCACCTACACACTTATTGGGAAGGGTAATCAGACTTTTTCTAAATCCTAGAACTAAGAATTCCTGTTCCATATTTTACAGAGAACTCTTGTGCTATTTTATCAGAATGGATACTTCTAGTAAGTTGGAGTCAAGCATATATTCAGCAACCACCACTACCATCACCATCCCCTGGTGCAGCTGATTGATTCTCCACAAGTATTTAGGCAACACTTGGCAATTATATTTCGTTCTCTACAAGTATTACTATCAAGTTCAATGCCCTTCCTTCTCTAACCCAATTGTCAGGACATTTATATGACAATGCGCTCACTTTTGTTTCGTGACTATAGTGTTTGGGCCAAACTTGGCGACTCATCCACTAGACCACCAGCTACCAGAAAAAAAGCACAAGTACCCAATTATCCTTTCCACCAAGATGAGCAGTTGCGGTTACACTAAGAATTGTAACTGGGATTTCGACCTAAAATCTCAAATCGTCACTTCTATGCCTCAACCACTCACCCATTCTTAGAGACGACATGACCTCTCTATTTAGGTTCAAAATTATTATCTAATTGTAGCTTAATACTGTCTAAACACAACTCCATCTTCAAAAAGAATTAAGAAAAAGATGGACATTTGAAACTTGAAACATGGCAGGCCGGAAAGGCAAGTGGAAATTTAAGAACATGTTTATCATAACGAATAAACTTTATTACTATGTGAGAAGTTTCCTTCTAGCACTCCCTTATATCAAGCGAGGCCATGGGTTCTCAGTGTTTGTCTTTAAAAAACCATTGAATATGTATAGATTGTTAATTTAGAATCTAGTAACTTAAAAAGATCAGAATTCATAATTCATAAGTTTCAAATCCTGGCTCCCCCTTTGGTTGCACCCTGATCTCCGCAGCACTCAATTACTGCTCTAACCATCCTCTAAAGCCTCTACCTTCTACTTTCCCAACATGGGTTTGAACTTGCTCCCCGAAATTTGCAGCAAAATGTAGCAGAAAGATATTTCGTTGTTGTACTATCCAAACAATATAGGAAACAAGCAAGTATCATCATACTAAGAATGACTTGCAAATATTTGATGAAATAACAGGTAATTGCGAGGATCCAAATTAATTACAGAAGCGAAGGTACCTTAACTATACAGAATAAGCATTGAAGTGAAAAAAAGAAAAGCCATAAAAGCAAATAAAATAATCTCACCAATCAAAGACTTCAAACCTGATGTTCTTCCCTTTTGACCACAAGAATGAGGCTATTGAGTTTCACAGGGAAATGAAAAAAGACCACGAAAATAGGCTCAAATAGACGACCTAATTGATTCCACCAACCCAACAATCAACGCGCTTTGAGGAAATTTTGAGGATTCTACTAGCTCAACTTCAAGAAAATTGTCAATTCTGGCAACTTCCAACCCCGAATTCTCCTTAATTTGGACGAATCAGAACCAGATTAGAGCTAAGCGGATAGATAGATAACAAACAAGAATGGCTGCACTTGGGGTTTAGCTTCTGATCAATGTTGCTGGTGTTCGAAAATGGTGACAGACACAGCCAAGTTGTAAAATAATTAATAAATGAACATTTTGCTCAACAAAAGAAAGGGATTTAAGGTCGATTTTTATATATATTGACTTTGTGGAACAATGTTTTTGACCTAATATTACTATATTTTATAAAATAATAAAAGACTAAATGGAACAATTACTGCTATTATACTAAATAACCCTAGTTTGCCTGGAAGAAAATTAAATTTCTTGCTTTTTTATATTTTGAATAAAAATAATAAATAATATTTTTAGATTTTTTATGTATAAGAATAAAAAAAAATTATTAAAAAAATTATTAAACAATAGAAAATTATTTCTCCGATTTGTGTGGATATTCATGGTTTATTTGGTATAATTTTTAGATATTTTACTACAGTATTATTGATATTCGTGTTCTAGAAAATGTTGCTATATCAATATTTAATATCATGCCTAATTGAATTTGATAGTTTGATCTTTCTTTTTTCGATTTTAGGTTATTAATCTTCAATTTATTTGACTTTAGATGAAGAATTGTAACTTTTTTATTTAAGAGGTAAAAGAATTTTGAACAAAATATTGAACTTTTAGAAGGTAAATGAGACAAAAGACTTGTGTGATCACGTATGAACTTTTCATGTGGACTTTTATTAATTGGGGATATAGACGCTAAATTAATATTAACGATCTTTTTTTGTTTTTGAACCCTAAAGGTGAAAATGTTGGAAAAGTAATTAGGTAATAAAAAAGATTAGAAAGATAAGTAATGAAAATAAAGGCGGAAAAGATAAAAAAGAAAAGAATTAAGAATGAAGGAAGAAAAAATTTAGATATTTTATATTTATGTTATTGTCCAAAATATTTGTAATCTGTAAGTTTAGAATATATTTAATTTAGATATTTTATATTTATGTTATTATCCAAAATATTTGTATTCTCTAAGTTTAGAATATATTTTACTACGATATTAATATTTTACTATGTTTTTAAATAACTAATTTTTAAAAAAAAAGTTAAATTAAAGTAAATTCAAAAACATCGATTATTAAATACTAAACTTTTCGACTTTGATTTGATAATGTAGTGTATAACAATATTTGTACAGTCAAATAGTTTGACTTAATTTTATAAATTGAATTAATATAAACAACAACAATCCAGTGTAATCATACCAAGTGAGGTTTGCAGAGGGTAGAATATACGCAGATCTTACCATTATCTCAAAGGTAGAGAGACTGTTTCCGGTAGACCCTCGACTTTAAGCGAAACAAACACGACAACGTAATAATAACACATATAATATCAACACAACTAATACTCGTACCAAAATACACAAATTGAATTAATATAAAATAAGTATATGCATAATGCTAAAAGAAATTTTCAGTAATAAATTATTTTTTCAAAGACATTTGTATTTGAACTGAAAAGAGTTGGAGATAGTCAATATTATTTAATTTATAATTAAAAATTTTAAGCTTGCCATTAAATAAATAATTTATTGGTAAGAAGTTTTTTAATCACTTAATATATTTATCTTTTTTGAATCAAAATTAGTTGAGATCAGTGGACTTCGAATGGTTAAATAAATAAATAAAAGAATTGTGTGAAATTCTTTTTCAATTTTTGCATAAAAGAAAAAACTAAAGAAGAAGTTCAAAAAAATTCTTTAACCAAAACTCATTAAAGAGGATTTTTCAGTTTTTTCCAAAAAATGACCAAATACTCCCTGGGTAAGAAGGTTTGAGCAATAAAGTCAAATTACTTCAGTTTCTCATATTGTGAATAATAAATCAAACATCCTCAACGCTAACCTTTTTGTTTATCTTTTTTAAAATATAGTGATGTTTTGATATATTTTTATTTTATTTTAAAATAAATATTATTTTATATAATTAAAAAGATATTAATAATATTGTTTTAATTTTATTTTTATTTAAAGAAAAAAGTATTATCTAATAAAAAAAATTACTAAAGAGTTATATCTTTTTCAAAAATATTTATTGTTGAAATTTATGGACATTTTAATATTATAAAATATTTTATTATAGTGTTTTAGTAATGTTTTATTTCTCACATTCATTTGTGATGAATATGACCATTACTTTTCAATAAATATTATGTCATTATTCAACCTCATTATGCATTGTAACTCATGTAACCTCTAAGCTACAATCCTCCTATTGTTTACCCACATTATTACCCCATATTCTTCCAATTCATTACAAGAAATTGAATTCTTCACCTATAAATAGTGGTGATTTTATCTTGTATTGTGGGAGTAGAGGAAGATGAGAAGTGTAAAAAATATTGTACTCTATGTTGAGGTTACTCTAGTGAAAGAGAGAGTTGAGACTTAGAAAAATATTCTAGGTCTCCAACTAATTCACTATATAAAAAGAGAGTAATCTTATGTCGAAGGAAGGTGTTCTTTTGGTGGAGCTTTGGATACTTCAACTAATCTAGAGTTATTTGAGTCATACGACGTTGTTGGGTTGTTGTATCCTGGAGGGTATAAGTCAAGAGTATTACTGCTGGATCGGTGAAGATTATACCACAGGGGATTGAATCTCCTTAAAGAGAGCGAGATATATGCACCTCAACCTGAATATTCAAGCTCACTCGGTGCAATCTTCACTGATCCAACATTAATACTCTTGGTTTGTCCCCTCCAGGATACAACAACCCAACAACGTCGTATAACTTAAACAATTCTGTACCAAAAGAACACATTCCTTCAATATAAAATTACTCTCTTTCTGTATATATAGTGAATTAGTTGAAGATTTAGAATATATTTCTAAGTCTCAACTCTCTCTTTCACTATACTTACCTCACTATATACTACAATATTTTTCACACTTCTTATCTTTCTCTACTCCCACAACACAAGATAAAACCACCACTATTTATAAGCGAAGAATTCAATTTGTAATGAATTGAAAGAATTATGGGATAGGAGGATTATGGTTTAGAGGTTACATGAGTTACAAGGCATAATGAGATAGCACAATGACATAGTGTTTATAGAAAAGTAATGATCATATTCATCAGAATGAATGTGAGAAATAAAATATTGCTAAAACACTATAATAAAATATTTTATGATATTAAAATGTCCATAAATTTTAATGATCCTCCTGTTATTTTAATATTTAGAGTAAGAGAGTTTATCAATTTAATTGAAGGGAGACTATTATGCATAATGAAGGTGTCTCCGCATTGAATCTTCACTTAGTAAAACAACAATCTTTACTAGAGTCAGTAATGGTCTCAGACTTGAACTATGACTGCTTGGAAAAAATAAAATATCATTGCTTACATATAATAATCAAGATACTGACCATAAGCTTTATTAGTCAGCATGTTACGACCATGTGCTATCCCAATTTTCATGAGTACTTTTGAGAACAAGCTTAATTCTCATAGAAAGCGGCCTACTTTCAACTAATATAGGTGAAATCTGGCAAGGGTGCTCCTATAATTTTGACATCTCACTCATACAAGCTACAAACTTTTATTAAGAGTTTTTTTAACTCAACCTCCATAAACCATTCACTAACATCATAGAGAGGGATAAAATAAATATAATAGTGCATTTCACAACAAGTCATCATATAATTCTTTTTTTTTTATTGAACCTGCTTGTAGGATCTCTAGTTCCCAAGTTGAGTTTCCTCATATATGACTCAAAAATTTATAGGCTTCAATCCATTGTCCTTGATGCTTCAAACCCTTTTATCATACCAAAACTCTGGTTAGTTTATTTACAAGATTATCGCAAGATTTGACATCATCAATGTTTATAATACCACTTGTCAAATATGATTTCACAATAAAATATTTTCTCTCGTAGATCTAAATTTTTTGTTGTAATAACAGTTTTGTACTCTACCAATAATATTGACACTATAACAATTAATTCAAATAGAAGGAATTGGTTACTAAAATAAGATTTTTAAAATAATAAATATTTCAACCAATTCGCTTCTTCACAAGCTGAAGCTAAATCAATTAGTTCAGCCTCCATGGTAGAATTAACAACAATATATTTTTTTATTTCAACAAAAAGCACCAAGTGTTCTCATCTGTATCAAAAAAGCCTTTTGAGTACAGCCACATATTTTTTGATAAAACAAGCCACAAATTTTTATACCAAGTAAATATACTCAGTTTGCTTGTATCTGATAAGTACTTCTATTGCATAAACAATATCATGTCATGTGCAATCAGTTACACATCTCATATTGTCCTAGCATGCTTCCTTCTTTTTTTATCACACCATTCTCACATATTTGAATCAAAAGGAGTTGCAAGCATGTACAATCAACAAAATTGTACTCCATAATATTTAGAACCTAAAGTGACTTGTCAAGAAAAATTTCATCAGATGTTTTATGATTTTTTTCATTTCAAGAATGAAATTTATCTTACTCAAATATTGCATGTCAACATTTATATTTTCGTTGATAACACCCATGTAGAGTAAAAAATCTCATATGCAACCAATAACATATGAATTATCCCAAAATCTATATATTTATATAAAGAAGGAACCTAGACTCAGTGATGTGGCACTCTCTTAGACCAGAATATCTAATTATCTTTATTCTCAAATCTTTGCATTTATTTGTATTTAAATTATATTAAATTAATTAATAGAAAATAAATTGATATATCTGTTCGAAATAGTTGTTTAAAAAGTCTTAAACATTGTATCTGTTGTGTTTTACTTTCGATTTTCTCTCTCCTAAAAAATAACTGAATTAATATCCATAGGAATGCCACGTTCCTTTCTCCATTTTATGTCATTTCTTGGTTACTTTTGTATTCATTCATTTCAATCATATCCAACGCTGAGAAGTTCAATTGCCTCTTATTCTCCCTTTTTCTTTGTCATTTGTTGAGATATCAATAAAAAGTTTCTTGCTCTTTATTAAATCTAATTACTAATTTATGTTTGGATTTTCATCACTACTTTGACTTTGATTTTTGAGTATGATTCTGTGTTTTTAAAAATATTCTTCTATTTTCATGTGTGATCTCACTTCAATATTGCATTTTTAAAAATATCATTCGGTGTCCATGTATGATCTTACTTCAGCATTCTCTTCCTCTCTTTAACTTCTTCTTATTTATTTATTTATTTATACAAATGATAAGATAAACTTTGACTTTCGTTTTTGGGTATGATTATGAGTTTTCAAAATTATCTTTCAGTGTACATGTATGATCTCATTTCAACTTTTTCTTTTTCTCTTTTAACTATTTTATTACTTATTTATTTATTTATATAAATGATACGATGAACTAATCAACAACAAGAAAATATGTTTTATAATTTCTTGGTTTTGCAGAAGCTGAGAAGTTTGCCTAAAGAAATAGAGGAGAAAAACTAGGGATTTGACTGATTGGAAAAAAAAAGGTAAAATAGAAAACCTTTTTTTAAAGTTGAAATATGCGTCTTTTACGATAAATGAATTGCATATTGTATTATTAGTCTTATGTCTATAATTATCAGTATTTTTAGAATTTCCACGTTATTTCCTGAAAAGTAATGTTGCCTATTTTTTAATTCTGGATGGACAATGTATCTCTCTAACCTATGTTGAAAAATGAGAATGTGATCTTTATACATTGTTATGATTAGATGAAGGTGCATATAATAAAACGATAGTGGCTCCTCAATTTGAACAAGAATAAAAAATACTGAAGAAACTCTGTCAAAGTATTATTTTTATTATTTTTAGCAAATCTTTTTAAATGAAAGTTTCAATTTAATATGTCTTTTCAGTAATATCATGGAATATATTAATTTGAAGTTTTGTGGTTTCTTTCCTCTTTCCCCAGTGTATTTTAATTTGGTTTAAGTTCCTCAATTAGTCTTTCGTATGGTACTAATACAATCAATAATGGTATTTTTAAAAATTATTGATTTGACCAGTAATTTGAATCAACAAATCTATATCTAATATTTGCTTGCAGTATTATTTTTCTTATATTTTGATTTTTACCTTCAATGTATTATAATTTACTGTATGTGGTACCTAATGTCTTGCGACATAGTCGACTTCTCCAGCAATAAGTTTTATGACACTTTAACCTTGCTTACATTTTTTGGATTACAAAATTGATTACTCATTATATATTTTATCTCTCTTTTCAATAATAACTTTTTTTTTTAAAGTAATTGTTATAAATTATTTTATTTTGTGAAGTTAATGCATAGTAATTTTTATTTCTTACCTGGTGTTATTATCTCAAACATAATGTTACAGTTATTATGAATTAAATGTACATCTTATAAAAGCATTTTAGATTACTAAAGTAATGCATTAAAATACACAGCACAAAATTTAAAACTTTGTGTCACAAGGGCAAGAAGAGTATCTTCCTAATGTTTTCAAATAAATAAGTTTGTAGTTTATTTATATGTACGACTAAAAGTACTTCAAAAATAATCCATGACACATCATTAAAGCCTCAAATGCAGCAAATTCTGCTTAAAATGTTCGCTCTTAAATGACATGGTCCCTAAATACCCATAAAGGTGTCATAACAAATTTTGATCTCACTTAAAAATCCTAATTCAAATTTTAATGTAATTTTCATTTGAATAGTTGGAGAATCAGGAAGTGATGGCTATCGTGAGTGAACCAATGACTATAGAAGAATTTTGTATACATCTTGTAAATTAATTGACAAAAAATTAGCTATCAACAATATCAGGGGAGATAGTCGTTTGTGATTTAATGAAAAAAACGTACATTCTGAAATATATAAACGGGGTTTAGTCATTAATAATTTAGTGAAAGAAAATTGAAACAACCTATATTATAATACCCTTTTTTTTCGTCTCTTAATCTTTATAACTCCAAACTCTCACTTGGAATAAAAAGTTTTGGTACTGTAATATAATCAAGCCCTTCTTTCAGATTAAAATTATTTAATATTCGCTTGAAAATAAAATTCTCACCGTAAAGACTTGTGGTTTGTGCAGGTAATTAAGTCACTGATATTCGACGCATTTGGACAAATATAATAATACTAATATAACAAATTATGTAGAGTCAAAAGAAAATAAGAAGTAATACGAAAATGAATCGCTATTTAATACCAATATCTGAAGCTACAATATAAATCTAATTTAATATAAACTTCGTGGAAAATTTATGTGGTGTTGTTGAATTTTGTTATCATTTAAAATATTTTAGTAAAATGACATTCTTGTACTCCATATTAGACATACCCATAGATTCTTTCGGACCAAAAAAAGGCAGAAAATAAAAAGTTATATGAGGAAGAAAAGAGAAAGGGGAAACAAACTAGATAAAAATATTTCTTGATCAAAAAAGAAGTGGCAATGATCGTTGTCGTTCTTAATCGACTTATATTTTTATAACTTTGAATGAATAATTTTGTTGTATTACCTTTCAAGCATCAAGAATATAAAGTTCAAAACTTTTAACTATTTCAAAAACTCTAAAGCACCTAAAAAATCAACAAAAACTTAATTAGTTATTATCTCATCAAAAGAAAAATAAAAAAAATAATGTTCAAACTTCAAACTATTTCAATAAAGGAACAGTGGAAGGGTAACGCATCTATGTAAAATAGAGACTTTAACCAGATGACGTGACACGCTTCATTGATCAGAAAAATTATTTATCTTTTTTCTTTTTTTGCATTTTCTTCTCAGATTTTTAGGATTTTTAGGTGTTTTATGAAAAAGCCAAAAGTCACTTTTATTAACCCCTTTTCGTTACACCCTTTCACATCCCCAACTTTTGCACTTCCCCAATAATTATAATGATCTTTTTTTTGCCTTAATTTTTTCAATACACTGAAAGGTTGTTTCTCTTCTTACTGGAAGTACATACATCTTCTGTTTTCAATGGGAGTTTTAAAATGATTTACCATCAATTTTATTCCCTTTTCATCTATTACATATGATTCATATTTTATGCTTTTACCTAACCAAAAAAACTTTAAACCGTGTAAATCAGTTTATAATAAAAGTTGGGAGATTATTCATATCTTATTAGACTGTCTTATTTTCAAGTTTTATGATGAATTGGCGATAACTTGAGGAACTTAAAATAAATTTTAAGATTGAGAATGATTTGAAGATGGGAAAAGAGAAGCTGTATAATGTTGTTATCCAACTTTGTGTCTCTACAAAAAGTTTCATAATAGGGCTCAAAAAATATAAACAGACAGGAAATTTGTGATTTTGTTATGAGCAATATTCATCTTTACTCAAGTTACATGTTTGTAATTATTTTTAAAATATTTTTCTTAGAAGTAGGAAAAGAAAATTACTGCAACATTGTTTCACAACATATGCTGTAATTAATTTGAAGATTTGCTTAATAACATAAAATAACTACCCCATAAGAGAATGTGTTTGATTTGGTAACATATTGACTATATTGTAAAACTAGAGTTGTAACATATTGTCCATTTCATTTTAAAAATTAGATGTAGTTGTTGAATTATTGTTGTCTTTTTATATTATAATAGGTTACTTCTTTTGTTTTGTGATGCGTCCGTAATTGATGGACTATAATTTTATGGTTACTTATTTATTCGTAATATTATTCCTTATTTGAAGAAGCGTATGTGTTCTTATTGGGAAGTTTCGAAAGTTTTTATTATTTATATTGTGGCACTTTGGTTTTGATGGTTGTTTTGAATTTTTATTAGGAACATGAAAGGACAAAAGGAGAGAATTAGTCCCACAAAAGTTAGTAAATTGTCATAAAGTTTTGATAAGGCAATGACCTTTTTGTATCCACTTTTTAGCATCATAACAATATATATAAGTCTCTTCTTTTACGTTTTGTCTGTTATTCTTGTGATTTTTCAGTTCTTGTAGATCATCAATAACTTTAACCATGGTCATTAATCTTATCCATTGCTTTTCCCCCTTGTCTTTTTCAAAATATTCTTAGCGTTTATATGCTTGAAAATATTTGATGCAGATACGTGATAGTACTATTTTATAACCAACTTAGGGTTATCTACTCAATACCTTTTTTTTTTTTTTGTAAAAAATTTAGGGGTCATATTATATATATATATATATATACTCATTAAAATATGATATTTAAGGTGATAAATAATATTTGAACTTCTACTAAGAAAGCAGAGGAAGAAGTACAAAAAAAAAAAAAAACAAGGATGACTCTTGTATAGCTGGTGTTGGTCTTTCAAGTGTCATGTGCCTTAAATTAGACAATGATTAAAATATTTCTACTTATGTCATTTCTAAACATTGATTTCTAAAGAAAAATTAGTTTCTTTCCTCAACTTGGATAGACATAATAAAACCAAGAGTCATCTTAAATCCAAGTTGGAAGAACTGGGATACTAAAAAAGGCCATCACAACTTTTTATTTTTTTATTTTATGCAAAAGTATTAGTATCTTCCCTATTTAACCTAACATTTTTAGGATAAATTATTTTATCTCAGTCAATAAAGTTTCATTACAACAACTATAAGTCCTTATCCCAAACAAACTTAAGATAGCTATATGAATCACCACTGTGTCCATCGCTTTTTATTTATGATTACAACCTACTTGACTCTCTATAAAATGTTGTCACAACTGTGTTGGATTTTTTTTATTTTAAATATAGCTTTTGAAGGAGAATATTGTCAAGATAAAAGACTATTGTTAGATTTGTTGGTTCAGTAATTGTATATTACAAACTTTTGCAAGTCCTAATAAAATATTTATTTAGTATTTGAGTTCTTTTGTATAAGAGTTAATAGTCGTTTGACAAAGCATGCTCTTTTTCTTTGTAATTAATAGAGAAACAAATTTGTTATGACTTTATGTGCATACTTTTTCATTACGTCGTACAACAACTTTACTTTTTGGCTAACACAAAATTTAATAGTTAAGTATAATCTCTTCATTAATTGATTAGTCTGAAGTTGTATCTATAATTTGTTATGGGTTATGAGAATTATCTTAGCGTCCTAAGTGAATATCGAGCTGCTTCACATGACTACTTTACACTAAACAGATCTTTTTGTAGTTTTAAACTTTCATTATATTCCATCCTTCGGCAATCAAGTTGATAGTAGTGTGAAGTTGAATTCTTTATCCTTCTGTCAAGTCTATCATGCGATTAACGATGCACTTTCAAAGTTTAGCTTTGAAAACAATAAATGTCATATCTATCTAATTAAGGTGTCTACTATATACTTTTATTGGTAACTCCATACACTTATTTAATTATATTTGATCGTGCCATTTTCTATACCTAAATGGGTAAAAGATACTCGCAGGAACATCACTCATCAAAATAGACCTAAGGATCCATATGTAAGGTTATACAATCCATTCAACTTATGAGATCTAATCATTTAGGGCTGCATATATCTGCAAAGTAAAAATGTAACATGTATTTTATTTTATGATATATGAAGCATCTTCTTTTCATGGTGCCATCTTTCATAGAAAAATTCCTCTATAGTTGAAGTGGGTAGAGAATTTGAAAGTTCTAGCAGCATTGTCATTCATATTTATTTTTTTATGTGTTTGTTGGTTTAGTTGACTTTCTCTTATCGATAATATATATTAATATTTTTCAAATTTTGGTGCATGATGGCAGTGCAAAGACAATGCACGTATCAAAAGAAATTATAAATATTAAGGAAAATGTTGCTATTTATATACCCTAGATACTTTCCACACTAACGAGAAGAAAAGCGGTTATATTATGCTTATCGATTTGCAATTAAAGGTTGTGTT
The DNA here is from genome assembly GCA_035772735.1 of Datura wrightii. Classification (NCBI taxonomy): domain Eukaryota; kingdom Viridiplantae; phylum Streptophyta; class Magnoliopsida; order Solanales; family Solanaceae; genus Datura; species Datura wrightii. The sequence goes on along the minus strand of JASDFA010000019.1, from coordinate 16,284,239 downwards.
ATCTTTTTATTTATTAAGATTATTTTGAAAATAATTTTGAGGAGGGAGCAATGATGGAAAAAGTGCCTACTTTATGTTGATTTACTATAATTTTAGAAACTCTTTCATTTCGGTTATATTACTTTATAATACATTCAAGTTTTACTTTAAAAGAGATTTGATTAATTTAGACTTTTAGACATGTCTTTTATAGGTGAAAATTAGTTAAAGTATTTTTCATGTTTCTTCTATTTCTATGGACTAATTTATATTATATGATCAACTAAGCAAACTAACTTCTACTTTAAAATACTAACATATACATCCTTTAATTTAAACATATAGTTGGATGATTGTCTATTTGGCCGGAGGCCATTTAGACACAAGGTGGTCTTCTAATGGGCCCAATACGCTTTAGGTATTGGGCCAACTTAGGCAAATGCACTAAATAAAAGGTTTTGGTTTTTTCCTACCATAGTTGACTAGATTTGGCTTGTGAAAATAGACATGGGTACTCGAGCGGACAACTCAAGGTGGAACAATGACGACTGTTGGTCGACCCGCGAACCAACTACCCGTCAAAGTATTCCGAAAATTTGGTGTTATATATAAGACAACTATGACGCGCATGACCGCTTTTGAGAGAAATATATGTCAATTGGTGGAAGTATGTCATGAATGCAATGACAGTTTATATAAAGGTGAAAGATAAAGCACAATTTAACAAATAAGCAAATAAGGGTTAGTCGCAAAATATCAAAAAAATTCTTTTGGTTAGAACCTAAATGAATTCCCAGTGGAGTCGCCATCTGTATGTTTTCAAACTCGCGTTTAAAACATTTCATAACTTGGCAATTTGTGAAAAGACAAAGTTGCCACTTAATTAGTATGAAAATTAGAAAATCATTTTTTTAAAAGAAGGGAATTTTAGAAGACCTTTATTTAAAATCAGAGGCTGAGTAAGAGTTCAAATAATTTTTCAAATAAGTTATTAGGTACTTTATAAAATCCGTAAATACGATTACCTGCGAATTTGAAACATTATTGCGGTTGAAAGAGGTATAACATATTTGTAAAAAGGAAATCGAAAGTAATTAAATTTAACATCAAGTTTATTGAATTATTAGAGAAGAGATAAAATTTGAAGATTTTTTTAAATAAAAATAATCAATTAACCCATCTTTGAATTTGAAAAAACAGAAAGTTTTTAGAAAAGGGCATTCCAAAAAAGCTTAATTGTAGAACATTAAAAAGTTTAGTTCTTAAAAAATCAAGAGGGTTAGACTTGTGATAGATTAATTAATATAATTTCTTAATATATAAACTTATTTTTGACTTGAACAGGTAAACCCTTTAAGTCATTCTTTGGACATTAATAAAATTTTTGAAGCAAATTCCATAGTGGTAACTTGGATGGACCCAAATGATTATGACTCACAACATCATTAAAACGTGATAACGATTAAAATTTATCATAGACAAAATATATTATTATTTTTTTGGCTTGTCAAATCTTTAGCGACTATGATTCGCGTTTCCTCACTAGAAATTCATACTAGATCAAAGAAAGAAATATAAAAAATGTTAGCATTTTTCGTAGCAAGCAAACAATAATACAAAACATGAAATAATTAAGAAAGGATTATAATTCTGAGTTAGGGCCCAGTTCCGACTTCTTCTTCGGCCTGCTGATATTTAAAGATATTTCGAGGAAGCGAGAGATAAATGGCAAAGCTAAAACACATTCGAGATCTAAGAGGTGACGAGACTGTGTGAAAAGTAAAGAGTCTTCGGGAAGAATTCATTTTTGCTCCCAAAATATGCACACAAACAAAATAAGAAAAGAAAAATTAGTATAACTAATATGAATCTTAATAACATGTAAGAATTTTTTATTTTTTAAAGGATTTAGAAGGAGCACTAGTGGAACTTAATAGATCCTTCAATAGTTAATACAGAGATGACTCTCATGATTAATATTTACTAGACGTACATAACTAATAAAGCCAAGACTTTTTATAAAATAAAATAAAATAAAAGTATCCTCCCTATGATATGTCAGAAGAAAGCACTCTTTTGGTAACCTTGTTATAACCTCTTTGAATATTTAAAGAGAAACTTTAGCAGACGAAAATTATTTTTTATGTTATTTGAAATGGTATCTAACTCTTTTACGAGACAAACACCCAAACTAAAGCCAAAGCCAAACCTGTGAAAGTGAAAATCTATATCTATATATATATAAAAGAGGGACTTACGCCGGCCTACGTGTCATACCTTACAGTTTAGAAATTTTATTTATCTTTTTTCCTGTATTTTTTTCTTTATTTTTCCAGTCTATTCATTAAAATTTAAAAAGAAAATCCAACAGTCACGTTTATTCATCCTGATAATTAATGTCTCTTCCTCTAATAAATTCTGCCAAAAGTACTCGCTTCCTCCCCCTCTTCCGTTTCCTCCATCTCTGCATCTTCTTTTGCGTCTTTCCCTCTCTCATCTTAAAAAGAGTGAGAGATAAGTTGATATATCAAATTCTTGGGGATTGTTGATCAAAATTTTTTTTCTTCCAAACCCTTTTATATCAATGGAGGACTATTAGTGCAGTAGAAAGAAGTTGAAACAAACTTGGCTGTAACATTGAATTTATTTTAAAGATTACTACCTCAACAAAGGATAAGGGACAAGGATTATTCTTCTCAATTAGGGATTCTGTCCAAATTTACTCCTCGCCACTGAGGTAAATCTTTTCTTTTATCTTTTTTCGATTTTTAGCTTTTCTTACATGTTTAGTTGATGTTTCATATATCTTCTTCCAATTTCTTTTATATCAATGGAGGAATATATAGTACAATAGAAAGAAGTTAAAACGAAACTTGGCTGTAATATTGAATTTATTTTAGGAATTACTATCTCAACAAAGGATAAGGGATAAGGATTATTCTTCTGGATTAGGGATTCTGCCCAAATTTACTACTCGCCACCACGGTAAATCTTCTCTTTTTCTCTTTTTACAGTTTTTAGTTTTTTTTTAAATGTTAGTTGATGTTCTATATATCTTTAAATTTATATTCTCGAATTCCTAATTGATTTGAGTTTATGACATACTAAAATAATGCATCTTTTGGTTAATTTGTTACCTGACTTCCATGCCAACACGAGTAGTTTAACTCATCACTACCTCGTAAGGGCGTTGAGAATTGCTTTTGCTTTTTTTGCTAAAAACTTTCAAAAAAGTATTCAAAGAGCCTTTGCATAGTTTACGAATTCTGCTTAGTAGGGACCTAAACACAGGAATTTTTTTTCTCAGAGTCAGACCACGCCTTATGACGAAGGGGAGAAAGGACGGATCACCTGTCGATCTATGATCAAAGAAAACTATAATTAATTTAATCTTTAAAAAATATATAAAAATTACATTCTTACACCTGATGGATTTTAGTAACACCTCTTCTGTTGAAATTTTAAGAAATTAAGACGCAAAATTTTGACATACAAATATTTCAGGTTCTTCCACACTTTTGTTTCTGCTAAACTGCAACCACACAATGAGTTGATGTCCTTTAGGAGTTTGGACAATCCTAGCAATAATTATGTATTTAAGAATAAGGAGTATTTTTTTTGAATTGTTAAGGTACTTAGAATTAGAATAATTGGATACTTAAAACAGTTTCATGATAAGTTCTATACTTTTTTATAAGGATAAGAACATGAGTCTCTACCTTGAAAATTAATGAGATATTACATACTGGTCAATGTTTACCAACCACTTTTATAATAAATATAATAATTGTTTTATTGTCTATCATCGGAAAGACAGTCAAACTTGGTTATCAATCTTATTCTATGAAATGAAATTTGGCTGTAACATTGAATTTAATTTAGGAATTATTACCTCAATAGAGGATAAGCTAAGGGACAAGAATTATTCTTTTCGATTAGGGATTCTGCCCAAATATACTCCTCACCACCAAGGTAAATATCCTTCTCTTTTTGCGATTTTAAGATTTTTTTAAAAAATGTTTATTTGATGTTTCATATATCTTTAAATTTATATTCTCGAATTCCTGCTACATTTAGGTTTATTACATAACTAAAAAAATGCATCGTTTGGTTAGTTTCTGCCTATTTATGAGATTCATTTAATCTTTCACAAAATATACAAAAAATACATTCTTACACTTGAAGGTTTTTAGTAACACATGTTCTGTTAGAATTTTAGGAAAATAAGATGCGAATTTTTGACATACAAAAGTTTCAGGTTTTTCCGCCCTTCTGTTTCTGCTAAACTGCAACCACACAATGAGTTGGAGCCCTTTAGGAGTTTGGACAGTCCTAACAATAATTATGTATTTAAAAATAAGGATTATTTTTTTTTGAGTTTTGTCAACGTACTTAGAATTAGAATAATTAAATGCTTAAAATAGTTTCAGGGTAAGTTCTACACTTTCTTTTAAGGGTAAGAACATGAGTCTCTCCCCCGAAAACTAATGAGATATTGTATACTTGCCACTACTTACCAATCACGTTCATAATAAATATAATAATTATTTTATTGTTTATCATTAAAAAGACAGACGAACTTGGTTATCAATCTTATTCCATATAATATTTGTTGGTAATTATATAGCACGTGACCTTTGGTTAAACCTTAAAAAGAACAGGCCAGTGCATTGAAAACCCGCTATGAGTATGTTCAGGGGAAGGATCAGATCAAATTGGGTCTTATTTATGCAATATTACTTTACATTATTGCAAGAGGCTGTCTGTAACCTAGTCATACTACGACAACTTTTATAGTTAACCCAAGACTCGCCCAATTGGCTTAAATTTGAAAACCAAAATAAAATTTTAAATTTTAAGAACAATAATTTATATATAAGCAAGTAAAGCTTTTGGTTACAACTTTGAGCCACCTTTATTTTCAAAAATGAATAAAAAAGAGAAAGAACGAAAAATTTTACGGTTTTATCCCATTTTGATACATTAATGGAATGATAAAAATTCATAATATTCTCTACACTTGCATCTCTTCTTTTCTTGATCAGATGCACAAAATGGAATGAACTGTGTAATCAAATACTTATTGTTTCATGTTGGACCTATCACTCATCATTATACGAGAGAATTCTTTTCCTCCTCTTATTAGAAAAGCAACAAAAATAAGCTAAGTCATTTTTTCCTAACTGTTCTATTTTTAAAAAAATCAGAAACCACTTTTACTAATCCTAAAAATTGCGTCTTTTCCTCTAATTTCTCGAAAACTTATTTATCTAAAAATACTAAATGCTCTCTTTATGTGTTTGTGTACTTGATCTTCAATTGTACTTACCAAAGAAGGAAAAAAATAATAATTTTGTGTGAACATTGTCATGGTATTTTGATGTGAGATGTCATGTCCTTAAACTTTAATATTGAACAACACACACATACAACAGAGAAGTTCTAATATTTCTTATAAAGGAGTCACGTGAACGTGCTAATATTTTTATTGAAAATATTATCTGGAGTGAACTTTTGATATTTTCTTATATTATTGGTCACCAAGTTCCTCTTATACATTTGCATTAAATTCTTACTAGCAGTTCAATTTTGATTTGCTCCTTGATGTGTGGATTCAAAATAACTTGATGCTGACATTTGTGTTGGAAAAAAGATTTATATATATCAATAAGATGTTTACCCTTGAAATGAACATGTCACAGAATTGTTATGTTGCTTCTCTTTTCAAGAGGTTCTAAATGACCAACCAAAATTAGTATTCCGCATTGAAATTGTTCCCTTGACTTATGGCTAATAGCACCGATTCATTAGCTTAAACTTGAGTAATCTTGAATTTTCTATAGTTTTTTCAAATGGAGAAGCTAAAGTTCTTTTAATCTTCTAGCAAATTGAAAATTGCATGTGACGTACTTTCTGTATCATTTTTATCCCTATGAGAAAATATATGTTGCTAGTATAATTAAGTTCTTGGAGATGAGTTCTCTGTTGTATTTCTATATTTCAACCTACTTGAGTTGTGCCAATGCTATATTTGTTTAAGTTGCTGGTATTCTTAACATTTGTAGAGTAAAAATAATTTCTTTTAACCAAAAAATCAAGCAGTTTTTGATTGAATTTTACAGAGGCTACCAGTGATCAAGTTACAACCAGCATTCATGAGGGTCACAAAGCTATTCAACAAATTTTACATTTAAAAGTATAAGAGAATTCTCATTGCTTCATTATTTCACCAAGGTATTGAAATATTTTAATAACAGGTATTGAAATATGGTAATAATCTTTCTTCATTTTATTTAATCTTACTTTACACCTCTCACAAATTGAGTTAATTTGGTTTGTAAAAGCTAAAGCAAAAATCTCCAATCTAAGACTATAGAGGGAAAAAAAGATTAGAGAAGATCTTATAAAGTACAAGAAAAAAAGGAAGAAGAAGAAAGTTATGATGACTTTCAAAGATTTTTATCGGGGCTTAATTTTCTTCTCTCTTTTGGCTTCTACAATCGATTTGTAAAAGTTATATATCCTTTATCCATCTATTTTAGCGATTTTCTAAAAAATTATCTTTTTTTTTTGTATTGACTGATTTAAACCTTCAGTTGTTGAGTTAATGAGTTTGATAAATTTCTAATTTTTTTTAGATCTAACCTCTATATATAGTTGCTTTTGTTGAGTTTTATTTTTGGAAGAGACTAATCTAATTTTTGTTTAAGGTTAGATATTTTTAATCAGCTATATGACTTTGTTACTGCAGTCTGTAGGAGTCACACTTTTATTACTGTAGCTAGCAATTATTTACATAAGCTTTTGAATGATAAGAAACCTGTTAAAGGTATAATAAGAGCTTGTGTCTATTACTCAAACTTTTTCTTTTATCCCAAACATGAATATAGAAGCAAATATTCCTCATTAAATAAGATTATATAAAATATAGATCGCTAAGTTCCATCCAGAAAAATCACAATGGAATAATTTTTCCTTCTTATTTTGAAATAGTGAATGTTCTCCTCTAATTCTATATATACTTGTATTGTTGCATGCACTAGTCTATACTTTCTGGGTTATCTAATTTTTTTTATAATGATTTGTATTTTTTTTTTTGGTGTAATGGTGATAGGATATACATTGATGGATTGATATCTGAAGTATATGCTAATTGAGCATTTCCGTTGAATTTTCGCTACTGAAATTGCTGAAGGTACAATCAGAATTTTCTTTAAAGATTTGTACTAATATCTCTTGAAAATAAATTCAAATTTGGTATGCCTATGGTAAAACCATAAAGACCTTAAAAACCTTATCAGCCTTTGATATGCTCAATGAACCATGACAAGAAGACGAAAAGTAACAAAATTTTGACATGGCTTCAAGGATGTTGTGTCGGACGACCCATTTAGGAATATGACTGGAGTGAAACTTCTATAGTCTCAAGACATATCAAGTCATAAAAATACAACATAATTGAATCCAGATATAGTATATAGTAAAACTCTAGCTATGCACGTAATCTAGAAAAGGGTAAACCACATTACGTCTTAGAGTAAAACATTCATTTCAAGTTGTTGAGACGAATACTCATATTGTAGTTCTTGTTTTGTTGGTTAAAATATTTATGCATTTGAAATTTTCAACTTGTAAGTGTCATTTGACATGTCATAAAACGGAACTTAATATGAATTAAGGGTTCGATTGTTCGCCCATTTCATTTGTACGTAAATTTGATTTTGATTTACTATACAATAAATTATTTGCTCACATTTAGCAGAGAAGTATGGATAATTTTCAAATTAAACTGCAAGTTGTAAATGGTTCTTAAAGTAATAGATGTTTATTTCTGGACTAACATTGGAATAAAAGTATAGTTTTAAATTGAACCCTATCACTTTGGTATCCTGATTTATTATAAAGCACCTAAAGAACTTATTAATTTATTGAAATATTTTTTCCCTTCGAGTATATATAATTAGTTGATTTTTTGTGTAATCATGACATATACTCCCTTTTATTTTTTATTTGAATAATTTCTTTTGGGCCATTTAAATAGGGGAACATTTAAATGAAATATGTAATGCAAAAGGAAGGGATGAACTTTCTACAAGGAAATATTAAGTTAAAACTAGAATATCTATTCACCTTTTTTTCCACCTTTCTATTGTTTCTTTCACCAATAATTATTTATATATTAAAAAAATTTAATATTTCACATTGCCATTTATTCTTCTAAAATTTCAAATATTAAAACTTCCAGAAAGCAAAAGGCTAAATAATAAAATAAAATCAAATATGATTGATTCAAGGATGAATGATAATATGTTACTATCATTTTCTTTTTCTCAATTAACGTTTGTTACTATGTAATTTCATATGTAAGATATATATTATTGTAATTCTAAAGGCTGATAGATTATAGATATCGTATTCTTATGACTTGATACTATAAAAAGAGAAAGTGCTAGTGCTAATTAAAGAAATAAATTTATATGTCATTTATTTAATTTATAAAGTTATTTTGCACGTATATTGTTTAATCTATTTGTTTTACTTTGATTATATTTATAAAAATATTATTTCATAAAGTCAGTAATTTCAAATGACCGTGCGGAGTGCGGATACTTTTACTAGTAGTATTAAAAAGCAAGCACAAAATAAAAAGAGTTAACCAGAATTCATGCATTCAAAACAACTTAAGTAGATAACCAGGACTATCATTCCATTACCAAAGAAAAGAAAGTTTAAACAAAAGATTATTGAACTCTAATCTACCCCTAACTGCCCCCCACCCCAACCCCAACCCGAACCCGAATTTTATAGCTTATTTCCCTCTTCCTTAAAACAAAATATCTCAACCATACAAAAAAATAAAAGAAATGAAAAATCAAACATATGTTGAATGAGATAAGATTTATTAACTAACAAATCATATTAAAGGGTAGTTTAGTTACAAGAAGAAAAGGAAAAGGCAAAGAGATATTATTAAAGAAGATACAAGTAAATGAAGTTGAGAAATAAACATCATTAGTGACTCTAAATAGCATATTTTAGAATAGAACTAACTTCTTATCCCTACATAATTAGCACCTGAAATACATATGCTCTGCAAATCATAACATTTGTAAACTGTCGGCATGGTGATCTTACTAAATAAATATAGCAAAACAGCCCGCCAAGAGTAACGAAACATAATTCAAGACAACTAATCCAACTTTTATGAGATCACAATTTTTTAATTTTTTCTACGACTTCGTCATGTAAAATTCACTTTTTTTTTTACCCTTTACATGCTACAGGCAGCAAAAAAAAAAAAAAGAGTTATAACAAATGCATAATAAGAAAGCTTGACGAATGACATAGCTGCTCACATACTCAAAAGTCAGGTAAAAAAGATATTCATCTATGCATTATTAGTCTTTATTAGCCATTTATGATTAGACTATAGGAAAACAGAGCAGCATAAAATTTCAAATAGGCAGAGTAAAACAAAATTATGATGAGAACTATTGAAAGATTATATTTTTCTCCTAGGAATTGAAAACAAGTTGAAGACGAGGGTGATTACCAACAACTGTGACTATTTGGAGTTCTAAATCATGTAAGCCACAAATATATAAAAAGGGAACAAAGGAATTTGACTAAACTTAAATGGCTTGGTAAGCTTCTTTTTTTTCATTTAAAATAATGAAAGTTTTACGACTAGAAGAAGACATCAACTCTTTCTAAGGCGAATAACATAATATACTACCCTTGCTAGGACTTTCATGTTTCCAAGAATCAGCCAAACAAGATGATTTTGAGATAAGCATCGAATTCATATTCCAAACACAGACAATTTTTTTAAAATTTGAGCAGAACAACTAAAGAAACAGACCAATCTTACTTTAACCTAACTAACTTAAATGAAACAAAATGAGCAGCAAATTCAAGACATACATGAAATCTGCATATAAAATTCCAGGGATGTTGTGAGGATTCTAATCTAGGAGCATCCTAAAACGGATTGAATTTGTCATTCAAAGTTGTCCCTGGTGCTCTAACCGAACCTAAATTTGATTCATGCCCCTCTACAAATATAGTACTCCTCAACTATAAGTGATTCGATTAGTATAACACAATATTAAACTTACACGATTTTTAAAGACTCCTACTCTGTCTCGACAAAAATCCACAATCAATTTCAGCCATACTTAAATCTTAAACCAAGTGAACCAACCTTGTCACTAAGTACACGAGAGAAAATAAAACCACCTAAAAGAATAATCATGCCAAACAACCCTAAATAATCTGCTTTATATCATCATTTGATCATATCTAAACATAAGTTAGGAGCAATAACACAGTAAGTAGGAGGGCCTCATTTGTTTTGAAAGAAGATGAAATAATTTATTTATTGTAAGAGTTGATCCCTTTTTAATAAGAGAAAAAAAATCCTTAGCCGCTGGAAATAAAGTGAGATTTATACCTCAAGTTAATCATAATTTATTGATTATTTCCAAGAGTTAGTATGAAATTTTGAAAGAGGAGGAAGATCTAATTTTTTTTTTTAAAGAAGATGCATAATAATGAATGAATGTTAATGTGCTCATACTGAGTTGTTCTCATGCTTAAGGATTAAATCACTCCACGACCTCGACATAGATAGATTCAACAAATATTAAAGTGACTTTGCTCACATGAATGGCAAAAAGAAACTTTCATACCCAAAAAATGCTCTTCATCCACACAGGAATAAGAAACAAATTAAAATTATCAAAAATAAAATAAAATAAATACCTTAGAGAAGAAGAGGAAAAAGAAAAACAGAGTTAATTGCTCAATCTACACCAACTTAAACTAATCACTAAAATATATAAAGAATACATAAATGAAACGTAAGAAAGAGCAGAGGTAGAGAATTACTAAATTCTTCAAACTAACTGACACAGGGGAGGACATAGTAAAGAAATTAGTAGCTTAATAATTTTAAATTAAACAAGGAACAATTGAAAACACAAAGAAAGCATAAGGAAGAAGAATTACCTCTTGCAGAGCAGCGACCAAGGCGAGGAGCTGATGAAAGATTTCCACACCAAACTCGAGTGAGTCCAAGGGATAAAAGACATTAAGAGTGGCGAGGTGAGTTTGTCGGAAAGTAGAAATACATAACAAAGAAGAAAAGAGAAAGATGTGAATTCAAGTGTATAAAAAGAACTCAAAATTTGCCCAAGTTCTCTGCTTTTCCCTTTTCTTTTTTTTCTCTTCAGATTTCGGACCATGAACCCTGTCCTCTAATGGTGAAGATGAGGGGTCAAAACGCTTAATTTGAAATCGAGTTTAGAAAAAGAGAGGCCAGAAAAGTCTTACCTTCTTTCAGATTTGACGGGATAAGACTGTTTCTCCACTTTCGCAAGCTAGTAGCGGAGAGGGTGAGGTTTCCGGCTCATTTCGGGGCGATGGGACGGGTCTGCCCATAGAGAAAAGATGGGGCTTGTCGAGGAAGAAAATAACGGAGAGAGAAGAGGAAAAGAGAGAGGGGCGGTGATGGTGACGTTGTGAGGGAGAGAGGTGAAGAGAAAGAAGGAGAGAGAGCTTGGAGCGTTGAGGTTGAGAGAGAAAGGGGAGAGGCCTGCGATGTAGGGGATAGGTTGAGGGGATTGGAGGAACGACATGGGTTTTTGATGAGGAAGCCCCTTTCTTTGACTTATTTTGGTCCGTCAGGTCATCTTGATCACGATTGAGATTAAATTAAGAAAAGAAAATAATATATGTATTAAATCTGATTTGAATATATATATATATATATATATATATATATATATATATATATATATAAAGAGGGTAATAAAATAGCTAAAATTAAATTATTCTTTTAAAATAAAATTAATTTGAGATAAATGAAAATGAATTATTTTTTGATTAATTAACTAAACTTCTTAAATCTAACAAAATAAAATAATAATCTCTTTTTTTTAATGGGCTAATCATCAAGCTTAAATCGCAAAAGACTTGTGATTTGCAACAAACATATGTACTTTACATAACATTTATTCTAAATAAAAAATAATTTTTTAACTAGTCAAATGAGTATATTTAATATTTATTTATTTATAAAATATATATACATATATGTTAGGATATTCTGGGAAATGAGATGGCAAAATAAAACCGAACATATAAGAAATATTTTTGATTATGTGAAAATGAATATTTTACTCTGTTTGTATTTCAAGAAGCTTGAATAATTAATTAAAATATGGAGGGCCAAAATTGGGTGTCAACAACAACATAGTTTTGGGAACCTGGGTGCGCTGAACCCCGACCCATTCGGTGCTAAGTACTACTCCCAACTGAAAATCCTATATGAGTCTAACTGTCCTGATAGTTTGAAACCGGTGTCCTAAGACTAAATCAGAACTACTTATCTAGAAGTATTCTAAGAGTCTAGAGACCTGAAAGAAACTGTGTTCCAAGACTTATTAGAGCTACTTTATTTGAAAGCATCGTAACAGTCTAAGTAATTACTAACATGCTGATAACTGATACTGCGAAATTCACTGAGTTTCATACAAGACTGGTAAGGAGTCAAACTGATCAGCTGACAATTTAGGGAAATACTAAGTGCATTCAACAATCTGAAAATACTAACTTTAAATTGAAACATACATGCTGAGGAATTTTGCTCAAATAGTATTCCATGAAAAACTTTAACATTTCTGACCAGCTATTAAATCACACAAGAATTCAACTCAAGAATCATGCTAAAATTGATAATTCGGGACGCATTTACAAGTCGAAAAGAACATCTCAGTTATAACATGATACTATATATGAAAACTTAAAAACATTGGAAAAATAAGGATCTTAAGCAACTAAAGAGAATCCTAGATCATGATAGCTAAAATTTTAGACTAGAGTTACTAAAGATCTTCGGACAAAAAGGTGAAAGGAAATCTTTATTGAAGTCCCACATACCTGGAGAAGAAATTCCTAAAGGACATAGATTGAAAATTCTGAGGAAGTTGGAAGCCCTAGTTCTTGGCTTAAGGGAGAAACTCTGAGTTCTACGTAAGGGTTCTCTGAAAGTCTAAGTGAAGAATGAGGGAGGTATGCCATGTATCCCTCTAAATTCATGCAATATATTTTTAAAATGATGTAGTTTAGGGACTAAAAAAATGGGAATATGCGAGAATACCCCTGGGTAAATATTCTGAAATCTGAAATTCTTAGGCCGTGCTGCATCTAACAGGACAAGTGACGGACCATTGCAAGCCTAACGGAATGTCGTCTCTACCGTCAGGCTTACACAAATTTGCCCAAAAGTTTGCCCCAAGTGACGGTCCGACTGACGGGCCGTCACTTGCCTAATGGACCGTCATCCACTCTGTTGGCCTTAAACAGTGGGGCTAGAAATCTGGGTTTAGGTGATGGTCCCAATGACGGGCCGTCACTCACTTGACAGTCCATTGGAGCCTCCGCTACCCAACAGCTGAAAAGACCAATCCTCAACGGTACCAGTGATGGTCCGTCGTCCAACTGATGGCCATCAACTCCACCGTCAAAGGCATGATTGAATGTCAGACCAACCATCAGTGGTGTGATGGGCTGTCACACCCTCTGTCACTCTGGCATCAGATCTGAAACTTTTATTCTATTGCTGTAATATTTCATTTTGGGATTCGAGGTATTATAGAATTCCTGTGAAGAAAGTGGAAAATATTGAGAAGAAGAAGATGAGAAGAATCGAGAATAGAGTCGGTTAGGAAGGAAATTTATCGGTATTTTTGCAACTGCCCAGGGTCTTTTCTATTAGGATATTTATTAGCTGGAAATTGATCTGCACTATTCATCATATTATGGCTCAATCCAATCTCGACCGTCTGCTCATTATACATGTCAGCATCATTAAACATGTGTTATATCCAGTATTGTCCACATATATCCCACCTTACCCTTATAAACCCTAATTCCTTATATCACCTCAGCATAACCCTAGTCTCACCTCATTCATTACAATACCTCCCCCATCACAATGACCTTGTCCTTAAGGTCCCATCTGAAAAACAAACTGAGGAAATCGACTGCGAATGTAACTCCAATCCTTCTATGTGGCCTCATTCACACTCAAGTTAGTCTAATAGACGAGCACCTGCACCGTAACTGCATTGTTCATTTTGATGATTCGACAACATATAATAACCAGTGTTAGACGACGATGCATCCATCTGTGTCACAAATAGGAGTTTGAGGGCTAGCAATGATGTCTGGACTGATACAGAGCTTCAATTGGAAAACATGGAACACTGGGTGTATCCTCGACCCAGAGGGAAGATCCAATGGTAAGCTACTGCATCTACCCCCTCCAGAACCATGTATGATCCATAATACTTAGCACTCAGCTTGAGGTTACGTCAGACCTCAACAGAAGCTTGTCTGTGAGGCTGTAGTTTTATGTAGACTTTGTCCCCTACCTGTAATGACTGCTCAGTTCGACTTTGATCCACATAAAATTTCATTCATTCTTATGCGAGCTGCAAGTTGTCTCTTAGCTAGTGTTGAAGTTGTTATCTCTGGGCTACACAAGCCCCTGCCTGTGTTTAAGTAGAGTGGCTCAATGAGCTCTAGGGAATATGGGGTGGTGTGAAGCCTTAAAACCTTTGAATGGAGTCATTTTGAGAGAATTGTGATAGTTGGTATAGTCATTTGAACCACTATTTACAATTACAGAACACCATAGCTCTTAAGTAAGTCTCCAAACACTTGTTAAGTCATTCAGTTTGTCCATCACTCTGAGGGTCGTAAGCAATAGTCATTTTGATCTTAGTACCCAAGAACTTAAATAGGTTTCTCCAAAACAGGCTAGTAAAAATCAAATCTCTATCTGTCATAATAGACTGGGGCAACCCATGTAGTCTGTAAATTTCTCTTTAGAACACCTCAGGTATAATCTGAGCAGTGTAGGGATGTTTAAGAGCAATGAAGTGCCCATACTTAGTCAATCTATCCACTGCCACTAGAATAGAGTCCTTGTGGTGTGATAGAGGCAGTCTGTCTATAAAATCCATCCCAATATCTTGCCATGGTTTTTCAGGAATGGGTAGAGGCTGCAAAAGCCCAGCGTAGTAGACATTTTCAGTTTTAACATGCTAGAAAATGTCACACTCACTCACTTATCTAGAAATGTCCTTTGTATTAGGACAATAAAAGATCATCTTGATTCTTCTGTAGGTAGCCTGTTGTCTAGAGTGTCCTCCAATAGGTGAGGGATGAAGTGCTTCCCAAACCTTCTTCCTCAAGTTAGTTCCTTTGACAAGGAATACCTTCTGTTTATGCCTGATGAGCCCTGATGAAAGGTATAATTTCCCAAAGGTAGGGTTAGTGATTAAGTCAGTCAACAACTGCAAGGCATTATTATCATGTTCCTAGTTGAGAACCACTTCTTGCATCCAAGTAGGTTCCAAGGCAGAAAGGGCAGACAAAGAAGACTCCTCCTCATGTTTCCTGAAAAAGGCATCAACAACCCTATTCTCTATCCCCTTCTTATATTGAACTTCATAATCTTGCCCAAGTAACTTAGTTAACCCTTTCTGTTGTAATGCTTTAGTGATCTTTTGTTCAGATAGATACTTGAGACTATGATGATCAATCCTGATGATAAAATGCCCCACCATTAAGTAATACCTCTACCTCTCCACTACAGATAATACTACTAGATATTCTTTCTCATAAGTAGAAAGGCCCCAATGTTTAGGAGTTATGTTTTTGCTGAAATAGGCAATAGGTATACCTTCTTGCATTAGTACTGCCCCTTTCCCTTAGCACATGCATCAGCCTCCATAATAAATGGCTTAGTAAAATTAGCCAAATCTAGGACTAGTACAGTAGTCATGGATTGCTTTAACTCTTGGAAGACAGTGTCTTTCTCTAGATTCTAACTGAAAGAATTCCTCTTCAACAGATTAGTTAAAGACTTGCTGTTCCACCCATAATTCTTTACAAACCTTCGGTAGTATCTAGTCAGCCCAAAAAAACCCCTCAAGGATTTGAGAGTTTTAGGAATAGTCCAAGAATCATAGCTTCAATCTTATTAGGATCTGTATGCACTCCTTCCTCAGTGATGATATGTCCCAAGTACCCTACTCTGTCTTGTCTAAAGATGCACTTGGGTTTCTTGGAAAATAATTGCTCTTGTCTAAGGATGTTAAGCACATCTCTAAGATGCTCACCATGCTCATGTAACGACGCACTATATATCAGTATGTCATCAAAGAAAACCAACACAAAGTCTCTCAAAAAGTCTTTAAAGACATGATTCATCAATCCTTGGAAGGTGGCTGGGGAATTGGTCAGTCCAAAGGGCCTGACTTTGAATTCACAATGCCCTAGATGGGTCCTAAAGATCGTTTTATAGATGTCTGATTCATGCATCCTAATCTGATGATAACCTGCTCTCAAGTCTAGCTTGGGAAAAAATCACTGCTCCATGTAGTTCATCCAGTAAATCATCCACTAGTGGAATAGGGAATTTGTCCTTCACAATTATATGGTTTAATTCTCTATAGTCCACACATGATCTCCAAGTACCATCCTTCTTTTTAACTAGTAACACAGGTGATGAGAATGAAGAATGACTAGTTTGAATGATTTTCCAGAATTTCTTTAATTTGTTTTTCAATCTCATTTTTCTAAAAGAAATTGTATCTATAGGATCTAATACTTACAGGACTTGCATCAAGCTTCAAGGGAATGAAATAATCATGCTGTCTCCTTGGTGGCATAGTAGCTGGCACCTGGAATACATCTGCATATTTCTCAAGCGTTGAACTAATCTCTAGAGGTAAATTCTCCTGCTCTTCCATCTCAATGGTACTGACAGTAAACAAATGGCCCCATAAGGATCTCCCCTTCTTAATTAACTATTTCACACTTTGAGCTAACATTCTAGCAAGACTGCTTCATGATAAATTCCCTTGAGTCCCACCCTTTTTCCTTTATGAGATACCTATGCCTCATAGGCTATAAAATCCAATAAAACTGGGTTATGGCTTTCATCCAATCTCCTCCTATAATCATATCACAAGCTCCCAATTTGATTAATCTAAGAGAGTCTTCAAACTCGATCCCTTGTATCCTCCACTTGGATCTAGGACAAGAGTGGTAGCTCATAAGTGAATTGCCATCGGCAACTATGACTCTTATGGGATTGACCTCCATTATAGTACTATCCATCTCTCTGGCTGTTTCCATATCCCAAAAACTATGGGTGCTGCCCAATAGCACAATCAACTCCTTCTTTTCCACTTCTCCCTTAAGTCTGATGGTGTTGGGAACTTCTAACCATAATAATGCATGTAAGCTGATGTCTTCATCAATTACTAACTTCTCATTAAAGTTTGCTACTTCTTCAGTCACTGCTTCCCCTGCCGTTACTTCTTCTATTACTTCTTCCTGGCCTTCAGAAGCAGTTAGTGCATTCAACTACTTATTCTTACACTAGTGTCCAGGAAATACTTATCCCCACATCGGTAACAGAATCCCTACATTCTCCTGGGTTCAATCAGTTTATTGTTGGTTGATGTCATTTAACGTTGTCCTTCTCTTTGATTAGTCATGTTTTGCCTTGTAATGTATGAACTGTGTTGGCTACTGGTTGGTCTACTCCATTGGTTCCTGTTCTTTTTGCTTGCTGCTTCCAACACCTTCTCTTGATGCCTAACTTATCCGCTACTTGACTTAAGGTGAAAGGGTCAAGCATCTTTACTGTATGCCTGATATCCTCTTTTAGCCCTTCAATGAAGAACCCTAAGAAGAAGTCCTTCGGAATAGCAGGACTCATAATCAAGACCCATGCCTTTTAGATCTTCAAACTTCTCCAGATATTCATTAATGATACCCTTCTATTCTATCTTCTTAAATTCCCCAAGTAGGTTCAATGCACTGTTGGTCAATTTTGCAAACCTTTTACAGATCGCTTTTACAGAATCAGTCCATCTAACTATTCCCTTGCTTTGATAATAGTAGAAGTATCATGATTCTCCCCTACCATTGAGATGAAGAAAATCCATCTCCAAATTTTATTCTGGACTGTCCAAATGGTTGTAATGGAAATACTTCTCACATTTCCTCAGCCATGCCTATGGATCACCATCCTCGAAATATGAAAACTCAATTTTGTGATGAGAGATGTTTACCTAATTTCTTCCTATAGGTAGCATATTGAGGTCCATCTCTCTATTATGGTTACTAGATCCTCCAGTTTGCAAGTTCCCAGGTGGCGTTCCAGGATACCGCCCCTCGCCGGAACAAGTCTCTCCATCAGCATATCCAGCTTCCGTCCCAAGTCATCAATCTTGACATCTGTGGCCTCAGTTTTGACTTATAACCGCCACATGATTTATCAGCTACGCCTCTAATTCCTTAATATTTTCCTCCATGGATTTAGATCGTATTTTTGTAACTATCGTTTGTAAGGGACTGGATTATGCTCTGATACCAGTTGTAATGTTTCCAAGAATTTAAGAAAAATAATTAGGCAAACAGAATTTTATTACTCAAACAAGCGTCATAATTAAATTTATCAATAAACTAATAACCCTATCTAATCCACCATAGTTGATGATTGAGCTCCTGTGAGAATTCCTGTGAAGAAAGTAGAAGAGATTGAGAAGAAGAAGATAAGAAGAATTGAGAATAGAGTCAGTTAGGAGGGGAAATTACTGGTATTTTCATAACTGCTGAGGGTCTCTTTTGTTAGGATATTTGTTAGCTGTTATTAGATGGAAATTGATCTGCACTGTTCATCATATAATGGCTCACGCCAATATCGACCGTCCACTCATTACACGTGTTAGAATCATTAAACATGTGTTATATCTAGTATTGTCTACGTATATTCCGCTTTACCCTTATTACCCCTAATTCATTATATCGCCTCAGTATAACCCTAGTCGCACATCGTTCATTACAAATAGAAATGAAGAAAACATTAATTATCAATTTAGTAGTAGGTGGAGTATATTATTCAATTTGGAAATAACATAACTTGCTTCACTTTTTATTTTATATAGTATGTTCTTCTTATTTCATTGGAAACTTAACTTCACCAAATCTTTTTCCCATTACATTTCTTTAGTTAAAGCCTCTTGCACAAATTTGCAAGTTATTATAAATAGACAAGAGTATACTGGGAATTGGAGATGAGAAATACAATACAATTATTTTTGCCGCTAGGGCTTCATGATTCGGCTTGAGTAGGTTTTTGATTAAAATTAACATTAAATTGACTTAACTAAATTTTTAATTATTAAAATCCAATCTATTATGCCACAAGTCTATACCCTGGATGAAACACGGTATTCAGGATCACAAGTAATCCCAAGTCAACTCATGGTCTATCTTAACACAGGCTATTCTGAGTAAAACATAGCGGAAGCTTTAAATAACGAAATCATTTAAGAAAAACTGATTTAATAGTAAGTTCATACATCTGAAAGAATAATAATACTAAATATCTGAAAACTCTGTCTGAAAACCATCTACTACTGATGAGTTGCTGGGATAAGCCCCTAGCTAACTTCAAGTATAAATAGAAGAAAACAGAACTGAATAAAATGATTTTTGTCCTCGAAAGATGAGGACTCACCAAAAAGTGCAGCTGGAGTCTTCTGAGCACGATCTGCTAACGGGACTGGGACTAAGATCCTGCAGCTGTATCATAAAATGATACAACATAAATGGTATACGTCAGTACTTTGAATGTACTAAGTAAGCAGGAGAAAACATAATACTGGATATAAATAACTAAACTGAATGACATGCAATGACCACTGATATACTGAAATGAAATAACTGAAATATACTGGGATGGTCAAGATGACCTTGTTTGATGGTCAAAGACATGCCCTAAGTCTGAGATTTCTAAGTCTAAACTAACTGTGCGGAACTGAGCAAACTGAAACTGAACTAACAAATCCGAGACTGAACTGAGCTGACTAGTGGGAGAGTCTATAACCGACATGTAGCCACGTGAGTTAGACATGGAGTTCGATGTATACACCTCATCGGTAGGACCCAATATACCTTGCCAGGGTATAAAGGCCTGAACTGGGTGATCATAGGTCTGGGGCCATGAGGCCAATAAAAAAATATCCTACAGTGGCAACGTAGTTCTAGGAACCTGGGTGTGCTGGAACCCCGGCCCGTTCGGTGTTAAGTCCTACTCCCACTGGATAGTCCTAGACTGACTACTAAGCTGATAGCTCGAAACTGGGGCCCAAGACTAGTCAGGAATACCTATCTGGAAGCACCCTGAGAGTCTTAACGGACTGGATTCTGTAATTGAGTTCTAATACTGGTCAGAACTGCTTATCTGGAAGCGTCGTAACCTTCTAAAGAACAAACTGAAATCTGGTACTGAGTCTAGTTCTGGTAACTAAGAGGCACCACTAACACCTCGCGAAAATACTGTATTCAAACTGGCCAGCTGACAAATTCTAAATAACATTGAAGATTCTAATATTCTGACTAAAACTAAACTATCATGCAGCTAATTGAGATTTCAATTCATACTAACAGCATGGGAATCCACAACATCGATAGAATCAAGCAACACGGAAGACTAACCCAACAGGCCAAAATTCTAGGTGATCTCACTCAATATTAGGGCTAAAATCACCCTTATGAGAAAGAGAATTTATACGATATCTAGATAATGGAGAATATCCTACAATCATCTTAAATCATATTCCATAAGCTATAACAGAATTTGGCATATAATTCATCCATATTCGAAAAACTCAGGGCTAGAATTCACTTTACGTAAACAACATCAATATGATCATGAAATGATGGAATCATATCTATAATAAACATGGATAACATTCTACATGAATTCAAAAAATCTGACATATATTCCCTTCACATTCGAAAGCTCAGGGCTAGAATTCATAGAGAAACTAGGAGGGATTTTGGGAACACAAGGGAAAAACTATTCCCTTGTTGAATTCCCATATACCTGGTTACGAATTCCTTGGGAAAGAAAACTTGAATCGCTATAATAGATGAGAAGCCCTAGTCTTTCTTGAGAGTGGGAGGAAAACTTACGTATTTTCTGAAAAATCTGAGTGGGAATGAGGGAAAAAATATTTAACCCCTCTAAATCCCCTTAAAATAATCACAAAATGACGTAGTTTAGAGTCTAGGAGGTTAAAAAATTACGGAAAGACCCTTGATAATCTCACAAGAAAAACTGATCGCCAGTCCCCACGAGGGACCCAATGACTCATGCCTAGTGGCCATGACTCGTGGTAACGGTCATCGAGTGCACTGCCAAAAACCCCCTATTGGTCACCACGAGGGACACCACGACTTGTAGTGTACCCAACGACTCATGGTGACCCACTCGTCAACTACACTGCTAAAGTCTCCATTTCCCAAACCCTCCTGGACCATGGGTCACCTAACAGATCGTGGCATGGACCACAACTCGTGGTGCCTAGTCATTAGGTACACTGCCTAACTTTTTCCTGGTCTCCAGATTGCTCTTGACCACGAATCACATCATGACTTGTGGTGTTGACCACGACTCGTGGTCACCCCATTTTTTTCAAAATTTTCAATCAAGTTTGGACCCTTCCCCACGAGTCACTTCACGACTCGTGGCCTACCCCACGAATCACAGGACGACTCATTTTGTGATCTGGTGCAGAAAATTCTATTTTCTCTATTTCAACTCCCAGGTATGGTCTTAGAGTTTCTGGGGCATTACAAAGTCAAATTAAATATAACTCACATCCATCAGTTTTATTATTGTCGGTTTGGTTCGATTTTTAAAGAGATCTAATGGTATTTCTTTCCTCTTCTTCTCTTTTCCTATAATTAGAAAACAACTTTTTATTCTTTTCAATTTATAATTCGCAGGGCCTTATTTAAACAAAGTATATATATATTTTTGACCCCCCAACCTATGGAGGCTATAACTTTCTTGAATAAGCTTTATAAGCTTTAATCGAGTGAATAAAGTTGATAAAAAATATAAAAAGAAGGTAAATCTCATAGTTATTTCTTTGAATAAATAAGTTTGAATTCATGACTTTATTCTAAGAAATGAGCTTAACGTGTAAAGATCATTAGTCTATTAGAGATAAATAAAACTTTAATGAAAGAGTATACAAAGTATTTATAATTATTTATAGAACTACTATATATATATATATATAATTATAATTATAATTATAAAATGTATGTATATAACTCATCGTTTCGATTTTTCATCGATTTATTTTTTAATAAAATCAAACCAAACGAAATATTATCGGATTTTTAAATTTAAATCTAAACCAAACCAAAAAACCAAATAAAATTAGTTTATTTAATTGATTTGGATTGATTTTTAACCAAACCTTGAACACCTCTTCTCATGGCACAATGTTCAGGTCCACCACACACGCAAGTATACATAGTTGGAAAGTAATAAGGTTATAAGTAGAGTAGGAATGGATCTATGTTTTGAGGTAGGGGTTCCACGCTATCAGCAAGCTTCGACAAAAATTAAGAGCATGTAGGAAATTATTTGTGTAGAAATGTATATATTGATTAACTGGCACCCGCGATTAGCAAACTAGCTCTGGTGCCATTGGTTCATGCGAGCTGCTTAAGTTCTTTATTTCTCAAGCTATCCTAGTTCAATCCCAAGCTCAGGCATTCTGAGAACTGTTTCTCTCCCCTACACCCTCACCTCTTTCCTCTTTTCCTTTTCTTTTCCTCTTTTTGTTCTACATTATTGCTAGAAAAAAATATTTTCTCGTCCTCCTCTTTCTTCTTCATCATTATGTGGGAAAAATTATATCTAATGAAAAGAGCGAATTGCACCACAACATGTGGCAAGACTAAATATAAAAGTGCGTCGGCGAGCAATCTGGGGAGAATAGAGAAGACTCTCCAGTATGTCATAAGGAGCCTTGGGAATCTGCTCGAGATGGACCAACCTAGAATTGGGCACCCAAGAGAAGTCTCACCTAGATAAGACCATCTTACAACTGGAAGTAGTCATAATGACCCTTAGAAGTGCAACAATCAATCTCGAGTTGTGCACCCATCTATACCAATAAGATTCGAGAATAGACACGTGCTATGAGATAGCCTCTTCAGTACCCAAGTGTGCCATTTCACATTGAGGTGACAGTTCAGTTTTTGGGCCTATAAAGGAATGCTTTGCAAAGAATAGAAGGTATCAGAGAAGATCCCAAGAAGCTTTAGTTATTATCTTGTTCTTCCTATTTTTAGCATCTTCCATGAGGGAAGTCTTAGAAACCGCAATCATCCACCCACATATCTATCCATTTATACTTCCTTTTTCTTTTTTAGAGAATCTTTACCTGTAAGAAACTGTGGAACTTGGCATTTTATCCCAAAGGGAATGAACTTGATTGGCGTTACCCACTTGCCTTTAACTCTTTTTCACAAATTCAACTATTAAATGGAATGATAGTTTTTTTTGAAAACAGTTTCGCATTATTTATGGGGATATAAAATTGTGGTGTTATTCTGATCTGTTGTTCTATCCATTTGCTGAACCATCAAGGTCTATCAACTAAAAAGATGACATCTTTGGGACTTAATATGGCGAACTTTGGTTGTTACCCAACATAACGTTCGTCTGCCCATAATCTTTCTATGGCTAACGGAATCTATGGACATACCTTTCATGACCTGAGCTGGGACCCCTGGATCGAGACATGGGACCTAGAACCATGACTGGCTCCAAGCTAATCCATGACATGTGCATAGCAACTCTAGAGCATAAATTAAAGCGGAAACTTAAAACTTAAACATGAATACGTGAAAGTCTAAATATAATAAAACATAAATAAAAGCATTAACATCAAAACACTGAGTCAAAAGTTGAACATACTAATCTATGTATGAAAAGCCTCTATTGTCTAATGAGATGTTAGGAAAAGCCCCCAGCTAACTCTAAGTCTGAAACTAAACTGTCAAAATAACACGACAAAAAGGATGTCCTCAATAGATGAGGACTCACCAACACAAAGCTAAGCTAAACTGATAGGGAGCAGGACTAACGGCGCGGCCGAGTCTGATCACCCGAACATATATCATGAAATGATATAGCATAGAGTATGTGGTCAGTACTTTGAATGTACTGAGTATGTGAGGCGAGTAAAAATATGCTATTAAAATACATAAAGAATTCATAAGAGTAGGGTATTTCAACATGAAGTAATAGTCATAATTTAGGCATGAGGGCTCAATGTTTTCAAACAGTTCATAAGTTAACCATCAATGTAATCATAAGAGAAGCCTTGTAAAAATATAACTTGAGCCAAATTATCATAATCATGAACATGCATAAAATCATAAAGAACAATGGGAGGATTCATCATAATCGACATCATCATGATAGAGCTTACATGATGCTCCAACTATCTCGCTCAAGTGGACAGAGCCGCCCCAAGTTTGTTAGGGAAGGGACGATGAGATCGCGTGATCACTAAAGAGACCCCGTAGGGTTAACATGAGTATAATCCTACATTGGCACGTAGTTCTGAGGCCTGGGTTCCCCGAACTCCCGACCTACTCGATGCTAGATACTACTCCCAAGAACATGCATATGGCTCATAGAGTAATCATGAAACATACTTAAAATACATGGGCTAGTTAAAATCATAAGATACATGAACATCTTGAATTACATGAACAAGCCATGAAAGAGGCCTGTGAGTCGGCCATAAACATAATCATGATATTTATAAAAGCTATGCATACTTGAGAAAGTATTCATACTTAAAATTCATAAATTCATGATGGATTCTTGTAAAAATCATACATCATGATCATAATACATAACTTAAAACTTGAGAGTTAATATCATACGAAAATCATGGGATTTCAACAGAAGGGAATTTAACCCTAGAAGTTCATAATCCTTCTTGATAGTAATTTCATGGAAGACTTGATTGGAACATAAGACCCTAATCATAGAATTATCAATTTGATCAAGATAGTTAAACCCATAGGAGAATCATGGAGTAATTCAACAATACCCAATAAAGCCCTAGAATTTCGAAACTAGTCTATGGGGAATAGGAGATCATCATTTCAATTGGAGAAGGGGCATGAGGGTGGAAGAACCCCTCATTGATAAACCCCTCATACCTTGATTCACTTGTTTCTTGACTTAGCTTGAAACCCAAAGAGAATTGGTGAGGATGAGAGTCAAGAACCCTAGCTTTATCTTGAGAGTCTTGAAGGATTTTGATCTTCTAATTAGGGTGATAAGAGTAGATGAGAGTTCTAGGGTGAATATTCCCCTTAAAGTACTCTTTTCCATGCTTAAAATGACGTAGTTTAGGACTTAGGAGCTTAAAAATTATGAAAGTACCCTTAATGATTCGTCCAAAAAATAGACGCTGCCAGTCACAATGACCCATCCAACGAGTCATTGTAGGATACGATGGCTCATTAGATCATCTGTTGTATCTTGGAGCATCTCTAGTACTCAGCTGATTCCCTCACCAATGATCTATGGGACGAGTCGTTATATGAAACGACGACCCGTCACTTCTTCTATTGTCATCACTACCTTGCTTGCCTTACTTCCAAACTTCAGACAATGGATCGCCACAATAGGTCGTTACTAGCCCCAACTGGTTGTTGCACCTGCCTATTGCCTCTGAACCATCTCTGACCCTTTACTGGACTCCACTCAATGACTGCTTAGGACGACCCATTGGATCCTCCAATGAGTTATTGCTAGGCTCGTTGTTACTAGGAGGGGATTCACTGAAGGCCTACAACAAGGCATACCACGATTCGTTGTTTCCCACAACGGCTCGTACCTTGAGTCATTTTGTGACTCTGGTGCAATTTCCCCTATTTTCTCTGATTCAACCCCCGGTCTAATCTTAGAAACTTTTGGGGTGTTACAATACCAGAGCCGGGACACTCTCAAGGATGAGGTCTAGATCAAGGGCGAGGGAGAGGATGAGAAAGAGAATGAGAGAGAGAACAGAAGCCCAACATGTGTCTCGCCTTAAAATTTAATTGAATAAGGGAACGAGCCTCAATATCTTCAAAGACAAGGGAGTCTGAAAAGGTACCTAGGGCTGTATATTGAGATAGAGCCCCATCTTCACAGTCCCTAAGCTGAAACAATCAGGGGACAATTGAGAATATTAAAGGTTTCTCGAGGATAATCTACGATAGATGAAGTTGGGGCAAGGTACCGAGAGGCCGATAGAAAAGTTATGGAAGGAGTTGGATGTGGGAGAAAATTAAGTTCCCGCACTAAGGATGCTGGAAGCTTCCTGAACTCACCGATTAGAGTATCCAAATGTTTCTTGGATATAGCACAACTCAGCCAAGTACCTGTCATAGCAATACAACACTCTTGGACAATGACACTGTCTCTTTTAAAAACCATAGTAAAGTTGAAATAAAGGTTAGCCAATACTGACTCTCTGAGACATGAATCAGCATCGATTCCCTAGATTGACGTCACCCAAGTACGTTAAGAACATGACTTGAGGTTGAAATACATTGTGCCCCCAGTCTGATTTGTAGTTTGTAAAGGCCATAAGTGGTCTCTAATGTGCCAAAAGAGAAGCACTTTTTATATAAAATGCTGAGCTGCCCAAAATGATGGGACAAAACTACTCGTACTGTTATACCTCGTAGGATTCCCGGCACCTACATGGCCTATTCGCACGTTGGTTAAGCATATTTGAAGGCCATACGTGCTAAAGAAAGGCCCGGGAAGAAAAGATCGGACGAGAAACCTGCCGAACCATCGCGGGAGGAGCCGAGGCAGAGCCCCTCCGCGATGGCAGCGTGTCACGGAGGTGGAGCCTCCGCGTTGGCTCCGTGACACGTTGGCCCTGTCCAGGCTCAAGTATATAAAGACCCACTTTGGTTTATTTCATTTAAAACTTATGAAAATTTCCAGAAAACGCAGAGGACAGAGAGGGACGAAGGAAGGTAATATATTATCGTCCGATTACGCTGCCAAACGTTGTCCATACTCAAATTAACCTCAGGTACCGAGGTATTTAGCAGCAGAGAGCATTCCTACGGATTTAGTTTCGTGAAATACGGCCGACGAATCGTCGAGCTACCGAGCTAAGGTAAGTGGAATTGCTCTAAACTAGTGTCTATGTGTTCCTAGCTGTGAAGTGAATATTTCTACCTTCTAGACCGCTGGAAAATAGCGAGTTTTCGACCGTCTTTCGATAAGCCTAAGTTTAGGCTATATACTATATCGAAAGTGACGTTGCTCTTTACAATAAAGCTGTATTTAGTATTGATTGACATGTTTATGAATGCAGTTGGGAGAAAGTAGTTGAAGTACCGGCCGAGCGTCGTCCGACAGACGGATAGTTCGAGGATAAGGTATGTAAAGCTAGTTCCCTCGGCAAGTTAGTAATCTTGGTGCAGTATAGTAATTTAAAGGCCAGTAGAATATTCAAAAGCCATGTATGATGTTTACTACGAATGATGGTATGATACTAGAAACATCATGTTATGAACAACGCGAGACTTGCTAGCACGATATAGATTCTAATATAAGTGTTAAGAACTGCTTAGCATACTCAGCATGTGATGTGACACAGAATGTTAGGATATCATTGTATTCAGTTGAAATCCAGTAAAGCAATGTAATATCTGTAAGACATCTCAGAAATAGAACGATAAGTTAAAGTGAAGCTAGAAAGCATGTTTGGAATAGTAAATCATGTTACTATAGAAACTCAGCATACAACATAGTTTCAGCAGAAAGACCGTATCTTGTTCAGCATTAGACCCAGTACAGTCTGGCAGAAGACTATATTTATACGTATATACTATTACCAGCCTCAGCATGTAGTGAGTACGCACATATTACTATCACTAGTTCAGCATACAGTATGTACAAACACTTTATTACCATTAGCTTCAGTATGTGGTATATGCAGATAGTATTACTAGCTGAGACCACTGTATTGTCTTGGGGTTGGATTACCTAGCATCCATGACCGCCCCAGGGTTAATAGCTGTATCGACTCGTCCGCCAGAGGACGAGGATACGTCGCTCTACGGAGTGGAATGCCGTCCCACAGGGGACGAAGATGGGATGCCAGTTTTCCCCATATTGTGCCTTGGTCGGCCCTTATACACCCCCGTCGAGCGGATACGCTCGGGTGTTGATTCAGGAGTCCTCCGGACTCAGATGCAGTTATAGTCAGGGGCTCAGCGAGCCCAAGTGCTTACCGAGGGGACCGGCGGGATGCTTATATCTAATTTAGGAGATGGGATGACCGGGGTAGGGGTATAGATTCTGTGCTGGTTGTACCTCCCGACTTATGGGGGCCGAGGAAGGTTTGTGTGTGCTATGTGATGTTATGATATGTTATGCCATGTACAGTAGATACGAGTAGATCGACAGTAGGACGATAAATCTCCAGGTATGACTCCTACTCCTTCCAGTATAATTAAAAGAAGATATGATTTACATTATCAGACAGTTAATCCATTCCTTTCTACTTCAGTTTCATCAGTTGTATTGTTATTTTCAGATATTTCTTTCAGTTATGGCTTTACATACTCAGTACCAGCGGTACTGACGCCCGGTGGGGTGCTGCATTACTTGCCTGCAGGTACTCATAGACGAGCAGGCGATATCACGTGATTCCTGTCAGCGACCGAGCATTCAGCTCCTGTTATCCGGAAACTGAATTCCAGAGGTGTATTCTGTTTTCTTTTGTTGTACAGTATGGGTAGGTCGGGGCCCTGTCCCGATCATTGCTATTGTTATTCTTAGAGGCTTGCAGTCTGTATATATTTCCCTGTGGAAGATGAGCCGGTCGTGTGAGGCCGTGCAGTTGTATAGCTGTTAGAACTTGTGTTTCCTTTATGTTGGCCGTGTGGGGCCATAGTTCGACAGTAGTGGTGACCTTGTCGGTCACGTAGCTATCCAGTACTTCATGGTTAAGTTATAGATAACTAGACAGCATGGTGGCCTTGTCGGCCCGCATAGGTTTCCCTATATTGACATGTTTCTGGTCAGCTGTTAGTACAGGTACAGCAGGCTATAGGCCAATGGGCCGGGGGCTGTGTTTACAGCCGTTATATAGCCCTTTGTTTCCAGAAATGTGAGTTAGAGCCAGCCAGGCACCAGATGTGCCTAGGCTTAGCAGTCCAGTAGTTCAGGTCCTAGTAGGGCACCAGGTGCCAGTCATACCCCTCAAGGCGGGGTGTGACAAACTTGGTATCAGAGCAGGTCGTGTCCTAGGGAGTCTGCAAGCCGTGCTAAGTAGAGTCTTGTCTATGGATGTATTGTGCACCACATATTATAGGCAGGAGGCTGCGAGGCATGATAGGATGGTTACCCTTCCTTCTCAGTCAGTCGTGCTTTAGAGCGGTACAGTATAGGGTTGAGTCCCTAAAAACTTACCGTATTCTTTGATTACAGATACAAAGGTAGATCAGCATTACCCTACTACAGGCAGAAGATCAGATATAACAACAGAAGCAGGCATTAGCCAGTTACAAGGTAACTACAGTAGCAGGAGGAGGTAACAGGGACCTCCCAATGTTATCTCTTTTATTGGTACCGTCCCTAGTATATGTCGATAATGTCCGAATAGGAAGTCAGGAGGGTAATATGCATATGAGTTGATTTATTTATTAGCTATATAAGATCTGATTAAGATTACAGACAAGGTCAGACCACCAGGTAAGTATAAGAAAGAGAGGGAAATGCAGGAATCCCAAATACATCTTTTGGATATGGTACCGTTAAATGCTTTTACTTGTTGCAATAAGAAAAGGGCTATTCCTACCTCTTGATTTTGATGCCAGTATAGTAAAGGGGCATAAGACTTGAGATGGGGCTGCCAAATCAAGCAGTAAGTAAAGAAGGGCTGATTGATCCTAGTAAGTATTGGAAAGTATAAAGAGCCCCTATGATTCCGTAAGTTGTGCAGACCCTTATGATAATAAGCCAGTAGAGGAAGTAAGACCGTTAGCTTACTTGAAGCAGGGGTAAAAGACCTGTTAGTGATGAATGTCGGGTAATAGTCAAGTTCGAGTAAGAAAAAGGCCAAGTCTGCCACATATGCTAACAGATAGCAAGACATACCTGTAAGATTGTGGTTACGATCCAGTTGTGATATCAAAGGGGTGAGGGATCATGTGAATCAGATAGGTCTGACTGCAAGTCAGGGGAAGTATGAACTGATACAGGACCAACAATCTTGTTAACAATGAAGAGCAGGTACCTTGAACCCCAGAGTTCAGCTTAAGTAAGATGAGGGAAAGAAGCAGGAATGTCAGATCTTGTGGGGAAATTAGAATTTCCCCCGGATTGATAAAATATTGTATTAAGGATTAAGCCTCGGGCTGACAGTAGGATTGCGGTTCAGAATACCGCAGTATGTCCACTATGGAAAAGTTAAGAAGTTACCGATACAACAATTCTAATCTAGTGTAGCCTAGAGATAAGGCCCAACAGACAGTCATGGGCTCTCAATATATGCCTAGTAAGGCTACAAGATTCGAACGTCGACCCCACATCTGTTATACCCCGTAGAATTCCCGGCACTTAGATGACCTGTTCGCACATTGGTTAAGCATATTTGAAAGCCATACGTGCTAGGGAAAGGCCCGGGAAAAGATTGGACGAGAAATCTGTCGAACCATCGCGGGAGGAGCCGAGGCAGAGCCCCTCCGCGATGGCAGCGTGTCACGGAGGTGAGGCCTCCGCGATGGCTCCGTGACATGTTGCCCGTGTCCAGGCCCAAGTATATAAAGCCCCACTTCGGTTTAAACTCATTTAATATCTTATAATTTCCAGAACCCGCAGCTAAACAGAGGAAAACGAAGGGGGATTAAATATTTTCGTCCGATTACGCTGCCAAACGCTGCCCAAACCCAAATTAATCCTAGATACCAAGGTATTTAGCAGCAGAGAGCATTTCTACGGAGTTAGTTTTGCGAAAAACGGCCGACGAATCGGCGAGCCGCCGAACTAAAGTAAGTAGAATTGCTCTAAATTAATGTCTATGTGTTCCTAGCTGAGAAGTAAATAATTCTCCCTTCTGGGCCGCTGGAAAATAGCGAGTTTTTGACCGTCTTTCGATAAGCCTAAGTTTAGGCTATAAATTAAATCGAAAGTAACGTCGCTCTTTATAATAATGTTGTATTTAGTATTGATTGACGTATTTATGAATGCAGTTGGGAGAAAATAGTTGAAGTACCGGCCGAGCTTCGTCCGACGGACGAATATTCAAAGATAAGGTATGTAAAGTTAGTTTCCTTCGGCAAGTTAAGTAATATCAGTGTAGTGTAACAAATTACGGACCAGTAGAATGTTCAGAAGTCAAATGTTGCGTTATTATGAATGTTGGTACGATGTGAGAAACATTGGGTTGTAATGTGTATGAAACCTATCAGTATGATATAGATTCTAACGCAAGCGTTAGAGAGTGCCCAGTATATTCAGAGTGTGATGTAATATGCCAGGTTAAGATATTGTTGTGTTCAGCTGAAACCCCGCGGAGTAGTCAGTATCCGTAAAGCCCTTCAGAAATAGAATAGCAGGCTAAAATGAAGTTCAGAAAGCATGTCAGGAATAGTAAATCAGGTTACTATAGAAAATTAGTATACAACATAGTTCAGCAGAAAGACTATATTCGTACATATATATATATATATATATATAGTACTTCCAGCCTCAGCATGT
Source organism: Datura wrightii (assembly GCA_035772735.1). Lineage (NCBI taxonomy): Eukaryota > Viridiplantae > Streptophyta > Magnoliopsida > Solanales > Solanaceae > Datura > Datura wrightii. Next base: position 16,252,558 of record JASDFA010000019.1, on the reverse strand, counting down.
ATTAAGTATGTACTTATTTCTATCACTAGTCCAGCATATAGTGCATACAAAAACTTAGTAAACAGCAGAATTTTCAGCAGAAATATTATCTTATATAGTATTTGCTCAGTACAGCCCGGCAGGAGACTATGTTCATATTTATACATCTTTACCTGCCTCAGCACGTATTAAATACGTACAGATTACTATCAGTAGCCCAACATGTAATATATATGATACTTTATCCCTATTAGCCTCAGCATGTGAGATACCCAGACAGTATTACCAGTTGAGACCGTTGTATTGTTTGGGGTTGGATTACCTAGCATCCATGACCGCCCAGGGTTAATAGCTGTATCGACTCGTCCGCCAGAGGACGAGGATACGTCACTCTACGGAGTGGCATGCCGTCCCGCCAGGGGACGAAGATGGGATGCCAGGTTTTCCCCATATTTGTGCCTTGATCGGCCCTTACACACCCCAGTCGAGCGGATACGCCCGGGTGCAGATTCAGGAGTCCTCCGGACTCAGATGCAGTTATAGTCAGGGGCTCAGCGAGCCCAAGTGCATACCCAGGGGACCGGCAGGATGCTTACAGCCAGTGTAGGAGATGGGTTGACCGGGGTAGGGGTATAGATTCTGTATTGATTGTACCTCCCGGCTTATGGGGGCCGGGTAAGGTTGTGTATGCCATGTTATGTTATGTATGTTATGCTATATTACAGCAGATACGAGCAGATTAGTAGTAGAATGATACGTCTCCAGGTATGATTCCTACTCCCTTCAGTATGATTAAGAACAGGTACGATCTACACCATCAGACAGTTATCTACTCCTTCTTATTTCAGTTTTGACAGTTATGTTATTGATTGCAGATATCCCTTCAGTTCTTACAGATTCAGTTATCTCCTACTATTCAGGATTTTTAGCTATATTACTTGTATTCAGCTGTATTCAGTTTGCTTTACATACTCAGTACCAGCGGTACTGACGCCCAGTGGGGCGCTGCATTACTTGCCTGCAGGTACCCATAGACGAGCATTCGATACCACGTGATCCCCATCAGCGGTTGAGTATTCAGCTCCTGTCATCTGGAGACTGAATTTCTAGAGGTGTAGTCCAGTTCTTTTATTGTACAGTACGGGTAGGTCGGGGCCCTGTCCCAATCGTTTCTATTATCCTTCTTAGAGGCTTGCAGTCTGTATATATTCCCTGTGGTCAGATGAGCCGGTCGTGTGAGGCCGTGCAGTTGTATAGTTGCCTTTACTCCTTCTTTCTTTTGTGATGGCCGTGTGGGGCCATAGTTTGCCAGTAGTGGTGACCTTGCCGATCACGTAGCTTTTCAGTATGTTATGCTTGAGTTACAGATTTATATAGTATTTGCTCAGTACAGCCCGGCAGGAGACTATGTTCATATTTATACATCTTTACCTGCCTTAGCACGTATTAAATACGTACAGATTACTATCAGTAGCCCAGCATGTAATATATATGATACTTTATCCCTATTAGCCTCAGCATGTGAGATACCCAGACAGTATTACCAGTTGAGACCGTTGTATTGTTTGGGGTTGGATTACCTAGCATCCATGACCGCCCAGGGTTAATAGCTGTATCGACTCGTCCGCCAGAGGACGAGGATACGCCACTCTACGGAGTGGAATGCCGTCCTGCCAGGGGACGAAGATGGGATGCCAGTTTTTCCCCATATTTGTGCCTTGATCGGCCCTTACACACCCCAGTCGAGCGGATACGCCCGGGTGCAGATTCAGGAGTCCTCCGGACTCAGATGCAGTTATAGTCAGGGGCTCAGCGAGCCCAAGTGCATACCCAGGGGACCGGCAGGATGCTTACAGCCAGTGTAGGAGATGGGTTGACCGGGGTAGGGGTATAGATTCTGTGTTGATTGTACCTTCCGGCTTATGGGGGCCGGGTAAGGTTGTGTATGCCATGTTATGTTATGTATGTTATGCTATATTACAGTAGATACAAGCAGATTTGTAGTAGAATGATACGTCTCCAGGTATGATTCCTACTCCCTTCAGTATGATTAAGAACAGGTACGATCTACACCATCAGACAGTTATCTACTCCTTCTTATTTCAGTTTTGACAGTTATGTTATTGATTGCAGATATCCCTTCAGTTCTTATAGATTCAGTTATCTCCTACTATTCAGGATTTTTAGCTATATTACTTGTATTCAGCTGTATTCAGTTTGCTTTACATACTCAGTACCAGCGGTACTGACGCCCAGTGGGGCGCTGCATTACTTGCCTGCAGGTACCCATAGACGAGCAGGCGATACCACGTGATCCCCATCAGCGGTTGAGTATTCAGCTCCTGTCATCTGGAGACTGAATTTCTAGAGGTGTAGTCCAGTTCTTTTGTTGTACAGTACGGGTAGGTCGGGGCCCTGTCCCGATCGTTTCTATTATCCTTCTTAGAGGCTTGCAGTCTGTATATATTCCCTGTGGTCAGATGAGCCAGTCGTGTGAGGCCGTGCAGTTGTATAGTTGCCTTTACTCCTTCTTTCTTTTGTGATGGCCGTGTGGGGCCATAGTTTGCCAGTAGTGGTGACCTTGCCGGTCACGTAGCTTTTCAATATGTTATGCTTGAGTTACAGCCGTTATATAGCCCTTTGTTTCCAGAAATTTGAGTTAGAGCCAGCCAGGCGCCAGATGCGCCCAGGCTTAGCAGTTCAGCAGGTCAGGTCCTAGTAGGGCACCAGGTGCCAGTCATACCCCCCAAGGTGGGGCGTGACAAACTTGGTATCAGAGCAGGTCGTATCCCAGGGAGTCTGCAAGCCGTGCTAAGTAGAGTCCTGTCCATGGATGTGTTGTGCACCACATACTATGGGTAGAAGGCTGCAAGGCATGATAGGATGGTTGTCTTTTATTCTTATTCAGTCATGCTGTAGAGCGGTACAGTTAGGGTTGAGTCCCTGAGAATTTTACCATACTCTTTGGTTACAGATAATGTCAGACCAGCGCCATCCTATTACCGGTCGGAACTTAGACATTGCAGCAGGAGAAGGCACTAGCAGAATACCTCCCCCTCACTTGGAGACAGCCCGATCAGAGGGCCCTACAGAGGCTTCACCTCAGCCTCCTCAGCAGTCTCCACCACGTCAGGAGTCACTTGGGGTGACATTACCTTCAGCAGCCCCTATATTGACTCCTTCTGATCAGGAGGTTAGGAGTGCTGTAGTTTTGTTAGCACAGATGATGGCTGCTCAGCGTCAGCCAATGCCATCTACAGCTGTAGAATCATCAGGAAGGCCTGGTAGTTCGAGGGTCCGAGAATTTTTAGCCCTGAATCCCCCACAGTTCACAGGTACGGACCGAACAGAGGACCCCCAAGATTTTCTGGATCAGATGCAGAGAATCTTCAGGGTTATGCATGCCACATCTACCGAGTCAGTTGAGTTGGCCGCATTCCGGTTACGGGATATTGCGGTGTTATGGTATGAAAGCTGGGAAAGGTCCCGAGGGAGAGATGTTTCCCCTCCCACCTGGTCCGGCTTTTCAGGAGCCTTTTTGGATCATTATTTGCCGCGGGAGATTCGACAGGCCCGGGTAGACCAGTTCCTACATCTAGAACAGGGGGCTATGAGTGTTCGGGAATATTCTTTGCAGTTTGATTCTCTAGCCCGATATGCACCGGCCTTCGTTGATACCATGGCATCCAGAGTGCATCGTTTCATTACGGGCTTGAATCCAGAATATGTTGAGATTTGTACCACAGCTACACTGCGAGAGGACATGGATATTGCTCGCATTCAGGCATTTGCTCAGAATATTGAGGGCATCAGACAGCGGCAACGAGAGGTCAGAAGGGTTAATCAGGAACAGCGTCGCCGGGACAGGCCAGTCGAATTACAGGGAGAGGCTCGGGGAGGACCCAGGCCTCGATTGTCAGACAGGCCGCCCAGGCCCCCGCCTCCGTCAAAGTCACAGGGGGGTAGATTCAGCCGCAGGGGGCAGTCAGGGACTGGTAGAGGCTCGCAGATGGCAGATTCACTATCACAGAGGAGGGCAGAGTAGGGTAGGTATACCCTACCACTTTTCCCTATATGCAATCGACGCCATTTTGGAGCATGCAGATATGGCTCCACCGCATGTTATATTTGTGGCCAAGAAGGCCATTTGATGAAAGATTGCCCAGCCAGAGGTCGAGAGGACCGCGATAGACAGGATAGGACATCAGTAGGGTCACGAGCCATAACATCCTCGACTGGGCGTAGGCCCCCAGTTTCAGCAGGCAGGGGTCGAGGCAGATCAGGGGCCTCCAGTACAGGTGCGGGTCCAAGCCGCACATATGCCTTACCAGGGAGGCAAGATTCAGAGGCATCGCCTGATGTTGTGACAGGTATGTTAACTATCTGTTCACACCCTGCTTATGTGTTAATTGATCCAGGGTCTACTTTGTCCTATATTACTCCATTTGTGGCACGAAAGTTTAGTATTGTACCAGAATCATTACGGCAACCCTTCTTGGTATCTACGCCCGTCGGTGACTCTATAACAGCTAGCCGAATCTACCGCGGGTGTACAGTAGAGATTGTTGGCCGTCAGACCACAGTAGATCTGGTCGAGTTAGAAATGATAGATTTCGATGCCATAATGGGTATGGACTGGTTAGTGCCATGCTTTGCCAATGTTGAATGTTGGGCCAAAACGGTCCGATTCCACTTCCCGGGGGAAGCAGTACGGGAGTGGAAGGGCAGCACCGTGATGCCAAAAGGTAGGTTTATTTCCTACCTTCGGGCGAGGAAGTTGATATCTAAGGGGTGCATTTACCATCTTGTCAGAGTTCAGGATGTCCAAGCAGAATCTCCGACACTCCAGTCTGTTCCAGTGGTAAATGAATTCCCAGATGTATTTCCTGATGAGTTGCCTGGTATTCCCCCAGAAAGGGAAATAGACTTCGCTATTGATTTGCTACCAGGCACTCAGCCAATATCAATACCTCCTTATCGTATGGCTCCTGCAGAACTCAGAGAATTAAAGGAGCAGTTGAGAGATTTGTTAGATAAAGGTTTTATCAGGCCGAGTACTTCACCGTGGGGTGCGCCAGTTTTATTCGTGAGAAAGAAAGATGGCTCGCTCCGAATGTGCATAGATTATCGGCAGCTAAACAAAGTTACAGTAAAGAACAAGTATCCGCTCCCCAGAATTGATGACTTATTTGATCAGTTGCAGGGAGCCAGATACTTTTCTAAGATTGACTTGCGGTCCGGATACCACCAGGTCCGAGTACGTGAGAGGGATATTCCTAAGACAGCATTCAGGACCCGATATGGGCATTTTGAATTTCTGGTTATGTCCTTCGGGCTAACGAACGCCCCAGCAGTTTTTATGGACCTGATGAACAGTATTTTCAGACCTTTCCTGGACTTGTTCGTGATAGTATTCATAGATGACATTCTGGTGTATTCTCGCTCTGAAGCAGATCACCGGACTCATTTGCGAACAGTGCTCCAGATTCTCAGGGACCGCCAGTTGTATGCTAAGTTTTCGAAGTGTGAATTCTGGCTTAACTCAGTGGCCTTTTTAGGGCATATTGTCTCAGACGCTGGTATACAGGTAGACAAGCAGAAGATAGAAGCAGTTAAGTCATGGCCTAGACCTACCACCCCCACTGAAGTTCGTAGCTTTCTGGGGTTGGCAGGATACTACCGGAGGTTCGTTGAGGGATTCTTAACCATTGCAGCACCTTTAACAAAATTGACACAGAAAGCAGCAAAGTTTCAGTGGACGGAGGCATGTGAGCAGAGTTTCCAGGAACTGAAAGATAGATTGACCTCCGCTCCCGTATTAGCACTGCCGGAAGGCACAAAAGGTTATTCAGTCTATTGCAACGCGTCAGGTGTCGGATTGGGCTGTGTATTGATGCAGCATGGTAGAGTAATTGCATATGCTTCCAGGCAGCTGAAAAAGCACGAAAGGAATTACCCCACCCATGACTTAGAGTTGGCTGCAGTAATTCATGCCTTGAAAATGTGGAGGCATTATCTGTACGGCGTCCATGTTGATATTTATACAGATCATAAAAGTTTACAGTACATTTTCACCCAGAGGGAGTTGAATCTACGGCAACGTCGCTGGTTAGAGTTGTTGAAAGACTATGATGTGAATATTTTGTACCACCCCGGAAAGGCTAATGTGGTAGAAGATGCCCTGAGTCGTAAGTCAATGGGGAGTTTGGCGTATTTGCGACCTGAGAAACAGAAATTAGCTAAGGAGATTCATCAGTTAGCTGGGCTAGCCGTTCGAGTAATGGAAACAGGAGATAATGGGGCCGTAATTCAGAATTCTGCAGTATCATTGTTAGTTGCAAAGGTAAAAGAACAACAGTATGAGGATCCCGATTTAGTCCAGCTCAGAGATAGAGTTCATAAAGGTAAGGAGCCAGATTTTCAGATAACCGAGGATGGTGTGCTACATTGTAAGGGCCGCCTTTGTGTCCCGACTATCGCAGGACTTCGCGGGCAGATCATGCATGAGGTACACTACGCTCGCTATTCCCTTCACCCAGGGGCGACGAAAATGTACCACGACATCAGAGATATCTACTGGTGGCCAGGTATGAAAACTGAGATAGCTGAACTTGTATCTAGGTGTGCTAATTGTCAGCAGGTGAAAGCAGAGCACCAGAAACCGGGCGGTTTGACTCAGGAGATAATAATACCTATGTGGAAATAGGAAGCAATAAATATGGATTTTGTGACAGGGTTACCCCGTACTAGACGCAGAACTGATTCCATTTGGGTAATAGTTGACAGGCTGACAAAATCAGCTCATTTCCTGCCAGTAAGGGCTACCTTCTCAGCTGAGGATTATGCCGAATTATATATCAGAGAAATAGTTAGATTGCATGGCGTGCCGGTATCTATCATTTCAGACAGGGGAGCACAGTTTACAGCTAGATTCTGGCAATCGTTTCAGAAAGGTTTGGGGACGCAGATTAATTTGAGCACAGCATTCCATCCTCAAACAGATGGGCAGGCTGAACGTACAATTCAGACACTCGAAGATATGTTACGAGCGTGTGTGTTAGATTTTGGGGGTAGCTGGGATGAACATCTTTCGTTAATTGAATTTGCTAATAATAACAGCTACCATTCAGCTATTCAGATGGCGCCTTTCGAGGCATTATATGGGCGAAAATGTAGATCGCCGGTGGGCTGGTTTGAGATAGGAGAATCAGAATTAGTTGGCCCAGACATTATTCGGCAGTCCGAAGAAAAGATAAAGCTTATCCGGGAACGTTTACTGACCGCTCAGAGCCGCCAGAAATCATACGCAGATAGGCGGCGCAGAAATCTAGAATTTTCGGTAAACGATTGGGTATATCTGAAAGTGTCCCCGATGAAAGGGGTAATGAGGTTTGGCAAGAAGGGCAAGCTTAGCCCAAGATTCATTGGGCCGTATCAGGTTCGGCGAAGAATAGGCCGCGTGGCATACGAGTTGAACTTGCCTCCAGAGTTAGCGTCGGTTCACCCAGTATTCCATGTTTCTATGTTAAGAAAGTTCGTAGGGGACCCTTCTACAGTAGTTCCAGTCCAGGATGTTCAGGTCACAGAGGAGTTAGCCTATGAAGAGGTTCCCGTAGCTATCTTAGACAGACAGATTCGCAGGCTGAGAACTAAAGATGTTGCATCTGTCAAGGTATTGTGGCGTAACAAAAATCGGGAAGAAATGACGTGGGAGGCTGAAGAAGATATGAAAATCAGATATCCTCACTTATTTCAGGCCTAGTCAGACGACAGGTATGTCCGTATCATTATTTACACAGTACTTTTTAGTATGTATGTTGTAAATGATAAAGAAAGAAGTGATATTTAGTTGTCCAGTGGATTGTAGAATATTGTGTGCAGTGCCTGTGTTGGACTTTTTCTGCGTTTCAGGTCATTGCGATAGTCCATTTTACAGGGGAAACTCTGCCAAAATTTTCCCAGAAACTAGAGTAAACAGCTCTCTAGACAGCAGTATACATTCGGGGACGAATGTTCCTAAGGGGGGGAGAATGTTATACCCCGTAGAATTCCCGGCACTTAGATGACCTGTTCGCACATTGGTTAAGCATATTTGAAAGCCATACGTGCTAGGGAAAGGCCCGAGAAAAGATCGGACGAGAAACCTGTCGAACCATCGCGGGAGGAGCCGAGGCAGAGCCCCTCCGCGATGGCAGCGTGTCACGGAGGTGAGGCCTCCGCGATGGCTCCGTGACACGTTGCCCGTGTCCAGGCCCAAGTATATAAAGCCCCACTTCGGTTTAAACTCATTTAATATCTTATAATTTCCAGAACCCGCAGCTAAACAGAGGAAAACGAAGGGGGATTAAATATTTTCGTCCGATTACTCTGCCAAACGCTGCCCAAACCCAAATTAATCCTAGATACCAAGGTATTTAGCAGCAGAGAGCATTTCTACAGAGTTTGTTTTGCGAAAAACGGCCGACGAATCGGCGAGCCGCCGAACTAAAGTAAGTAGAATTGCTCTAAATTAATGTCTATGTGTTCCTAGCTGAGAAGTAAATAATTCTCCCTTCTGGGCCGCTGGAAAATAGCGAGTTTTTGACCATCTTTCGATAAGCCTAAGTTTAGGCTATAAATTAAATCGAAAGTAACGTCGCTCTTTATAATAATGTTGTATTTAGTATTGATTGACGTATTTATGAATGCAGTTGGGAGAAAATAGTTGAAGTACCGGCCGAGCTTCGTCCGACGGACGAATATTCAAAGATAAGGTATGTAAAGTTAGTTTCCTTCGGCAAGTTAAGTAATATCAGTGTAGTGTAACAAATTACGGACCAGTAGAATGTTCAGAAGTCAAATGTTGCGTTATTATGAATGTTGGTACGATGTGAGAAACATTGGGTTGTAATGTGTATGAAACCTATCAGTATGATATAGATTCTAACGCAAGCGTTAGAGAGTGCCCAGTATATTCAGAGTGTGATGTAATATGCCAGGTTAAGATATTGTTGTGTTCAGCTGAAACCCCGCGGAGTAGTCAGTATCCGTAAAGCCCTTCAGAAATAGAATAGCAGGCTAAAATGAAGTTCAGAAAGCATGTCAGGAATAGTAAATCAGGTTACTATAGAAAATTAGTATACAACATAGTTCAGCAGAAAGACTATATTCGTACATATATATATATATATATATATAGTACTTCCAGCCTCAGCATGTATTAAGTATGTACTTATTTCTATCACTAGTCCAGCATATAGTGCATACAAAAACTTAGTAAACAGCAGAATTTTCAGCAGAAATATTATCTTATATAGTATTTGCTCAGTACAGCCCGGCAGGAGACTATGTTCATATTTATACATCTTTACCTGCCTCAGCACGTATTAAATACGTACAGATTACTATCAGTAGCCCAACATGTAATATATATGATACTTTATCCCTATTAGCCTCAGCATGTGAGATACCCAGACAGTATTACCAGTTGAGACCGTTGTATTGTTTGGGGTTGGATTACCTAGCATCCATGACCGCCCAGGGTTAATAGCTGTATCGACTCGTCCGCCAGAGGACGAGGATACGTCACTCTACGGAGTGGCATGCCGTCCCGCCAGGGGACGAAGATGGGATGCCAGGTTTTCCCCATATTTGTGCCTTGATCGGCCCTTACACACCCCAGTCGAGCGGATACGCCCGGGTGCAGATTCAGGAGTCCTCCGGACTCAGATGCAGTTATAGTCAGGGGCTCAGCGAGCCCAAGTGCATACCCAGGGGACCGGCAGGATGCTTACAGCCAGTGTAGGAGATGGGTTGACCGGGGTAGGGGTATAGATTCTGTATTGATTGTACCTCCCGGCTTATGGGGGCCGGGTAAGGTTGTGTATGCCATGTTATGTTATGTATGTTATGCTATATTACAGCAGATACGAGCAGATTAGTAGTAGAATGATACGTCTCCAGGTATGATTCCTACTCCCTTCAGTATGATTAAGAACAGGTACGATCTACACCATCAGACAGTTATCTACTCCTTCTTATTTCAGTTTTGACAGTTATGTTATTGATTGCAGATATCCCTTCAGTTCTTACAGATTCAGTTATCTCCTACTATTCAGGATTTTTAGCTATATTACTTGTATTCAGCTGTATTCAGTTTGCTTTACATACTCAGTACCAGCGGTACTGACGCCCAGTGGGGCGCTGCATTACTTGCCTGCAGGTACCCATAGACGAGCATTCGATACCACGTGATCCCCATCAGCGGTTGAGTATTCAGCTCCTGTCATCTGGAGACTGAATTTCTAGAGGTGTAGTCCAGTTCTTTTATTGTACAGTACGGGTAGGTCGGGGCCCTGTCCCAATCGTTTCTATTATCCTTCTTAGAGGCTTGCAGTCTGTATATATTCCCTGTGGTCAGATGAGCCGGTCGTGTGAGGCCGTGCAGTTGTATAGTTGCCTTTACTCCTTCTTTCTTTTGTGATGGCCGTGTGGGGCCATAGTTTGCCAGTAGTGGTGACCTTGCCGATCACGTAGCTTTTCAGTATGTTATGCTTGAGTTACAGATAACTAGACAGCATGGTGGCCTTGTCGGCCCGCATAGGTTCCCCTGAATTACCTTGTTTCTGGTCAGCTGTAATACAGGTACAAGAGGCTATAGGCCAATGGGCCGGAGGCTGTATTTACAGCCGTTATATAGCCCTTTGTTTCCAGAAATTTGAGTTAGAGCCAGCCAGGCGCCAGATGCGCCCAGGCTTAGCAGTTCAGCAGGTCAGGTCCTAGTAGGGCACCAGGTGCCAGTCATACCCCCCAAGGTGGGGCGTGACAACATCGCAAGAGTGGCGGAATTTCAAACAGCAGACAATAACTAAAGTGTTTATGTTTGTTACTTTCAAAATGGGGTGACAATGCAATGAAATGATAAGTCAGGGCAGGAGATATTATTAGGCTGTAGAACCGATGTATCATGTACGGTATGAGACTCAGCAGAGCATGTCAGAGATTATGTATTACTGCAGAACTCAGTACATATTGTACGTAGCTATTGATATATATATATATACAGATAATAAATATGCTGTGAGTGGCTGCCTATAAGGGCTACAATCACAGATGCTGATTAGTAATAGAAAGCATGTACAAATTGCATTGCAGGACACCCCCCCCTTGCCAAAAAAAAAAAAAAGAAAGAGGGAGAAGAAAGAAAGAAAAGGAGAAGGGAAAGGGCAGATTAAGTGTGAATTATGTATGAAGTCATAGAAACTATCTCAGTTCTCAGTTATTAAGTTAATAGACTTATGTGTTGTTGCCAGATCTAGGCTCTAGGGGCTTACCAGAGTTAATGGCCTAAAACAGATGGCTAGATGATAAGGGCGCAGTTAGACGGTCTACCGACCAGCTGGCGCCTGCATTAGCAGAGAAGCATCCCTGAAGATTGGTAACATTAGTGCGTGTGCTAGAACCAGGATTAGAGGCCGAATAGGCAAATTTCAGAGATTAGCAATACCAGAATTGTTCTAGTATGTTAAGTGGTCGTACGTCATTTTCCCAGCCTTGTAGGTGAGAGTCGACCTTAGTCAACCTAGCAGTTATTATGTGAAACACCCCATAAGTCAGCCGACCGCCCAGTCAGAATACCCGTGGGTACCCCAAGGAAGGGTCCACATCAGTAGTCAGCGACAGACTAGTACTTCAGCTGGTTCTCGTAAGATATTTAGATACAGAGCCCTAGCAGAAGGCTAGTATTTACAAAATAGCTCATAAGACCGAGAATTCCCCAGAATAGCAGTATAAATCCAAGTGGATACACACAAGGCGTAAGAAATTGATAGTACCCTGCTAGCACAGTGTTTATTAAGACCAGGGGATCAGTAGACTCCCCGTGAACATCCAGAGATTGATCGCCTGGGAGTAAGTTTGATTAAGCCCAGCCTTATAGTGGTTTAAGCAAAATAACAGAGCAATTAGATGCCCACAAGTCTGCGGTTATGCACGAACTATAAGCACTCAAGTAGAACGGTTAGAGCATTGTTAGACTTCTGCCACATTCGGGTCATTCAACCCGACTATTCAGTTATTTAAGGTTTTGCAACCAGATCATTAGAGGTCATGGTCAATATCAGGACCTCCTGATCAGATATGGGCACATGGTGTGCAGATAGTCGTTCAAGGTTACCTTAGCAACAAGTAGCCTTAGCATGTGGCTAGAGGGCCAGATAAGCTCTAGCTACGCCTGTAAACTACCGGTCGATCTTTTCGGCAAGACAAGTCAGTATGACCGTCAATTATATGCCGAGCTCTGTAAGTATGAAAATGTTACATCAGCCAAGAAGAGGTAATGGAGCAACAACCGCTCTTAGCTATAGATCTATTAGGAGTGTGGTGTATGGGCAACCCGAGCAACGGGAGTTGGTCAGAGAGATACATCAAATGGTCAAGTTAGTCGTTCGTGTAATAGAAATGAAGGACAATAGAGCGGTAATTTAGAACACCGTCGTGTCGTCATCAGTTGTGAAAATAAAAAGAATGGTAATATAAGAATCCTGACCTGGTTAGCAGGGGAAAACACCAGGTTCCCAGGTAACAGAGGGTGAAGGGCTGCGTTGTAAAGGCCGTCTATATGTTCAGATGTTCTAGGGCTCCACCAGCAGATTATGAACGAGGTACATTATGCCCGTTATTCTCCTTACCCCGGTACGACAAAAATGTACCATGACATCAAAGAAAACTACTGGTGGCCAAGTATGAAAAGGGAAATTGCTGAGTTTGTAGCCCAGTATCCTAACTGCCAGCGGGTGAAAGCAGAACATCAGAAAGCAGGTGGTGATTCAGGACATAACTGTACCTCTCTGAAAATGGGAAGCAGTAAATATGGATTTTGTGGCAGGATTACCCCGTACTAAACATGGATATGACTCTATATGGGTGATAATTGACAGGTTGACTAAATCAGATCATTTCCTGCCAGTAAGAACTACTTTCTCGGCCGAAGATTACGCGGAGTTGTATATCAGAGAGATAGTCAGATTACATGGAGTACCAGTATCAATTATTTCAGACAGAGGAGCACAGTTTACGGCTAGACTTTGGCGGTCGTTTCAGAGAGGTTTGGAAATGCAGATTAATTTAAGCACAGCATTCCATCCTCAGACAGATGGGCAGGCTGAGCGCACAATTCAGGCGCTCGAAGACATGTTGCGAGCGTGTGTGCTAGATTTCGGTAGTAGCCAAAGTGAGCATTTACCGTTAATTGAATTTGCCTACAATAATAGCTATCATTCAGCCATCCAGATGGCGCCTTTTGAGGCATTATATGAGCGAAAATGCAGATCGCTGAATGGTTGGTTTGAAATCGGAGAGTCAGTGTTGGTTAGCCCAGACATTGTTCAGCAGTCAAAGGAAAAGGTAAAGCTTATCCGAAGAATGCTTACTGACTGCACAGAGCCGCCAGAAATCATATGCAGATGTGCGGCGCAGAAAATTGGAGTTTGATGTGTATGACTGTGTATTTCTGAAGTTTCCCCAATGAAAGAGGTAATGAGGTCCGGCAAGAAAGATAAGCTCAGCCCGTGGTTTGTTGGGCCTTATCAGATTCGTCGAAGGATAGGCCGAGTAGCATATGAGTTGAATTTGCCTCCAGAATTAGAATCTGTTCATCCGGTCTTTCATGTATCTATGCTGAGGAAATGCATAGGAGACCCATCCAGAGCAGTCCTAGTCCAGAATATCCAGGTTACGAAAAAGCTGGCCTATGAAGAGGCTCCAATAACTATCTTAAACAGACAGATTCGTAGATTGAGGACTAAAGATATTACGTCTATCAAGGTATTGAGGCGTAACAGGAACCGAGAGGAGATGACTTGGGAAACGGAGGAAGATATGAGGACCAGATATCCTCACCTATTCCAGGCCTAGTCAGGCAACAGGTATGTCTGTATTATTGCTTATGTAGTATCTTATGGTTGTATATGTATAAGTGAGGGAAAATGATACGTAGCCATCCAGTGAATCCTACAGTATTGCGTACAGTACCTGTATTGGACTTTTCTGCATTTCAGGTTTTTGGTATAGTCCATATTACAGGGGAGACTCTGGCAAAATTTTTCTAAACCAAAAAAGTTAAGTAGTCCTCTAGATAGCAGTATACATTCGAGGACGAATGTTCTTAAGGGGGGAGAATGTTATACCCCGTAGGATTCCCGGCACCTAGATGGCCTATTCGCACGTTGGTTAAGCATATTTGAAGGCCATATGTGCTAAAGAAAGGCCCGGGAAAAAAAGATCGGACGAGAAACTTGCCGAACCATCGCGGGAGGAGCCGAGGCAGAGCCCCTCCGCGATGGCAGCGTGTCACGGAGGTGGAGCCTCCGCGTTGGCTCCGTGACACTTTGGCCCTGTCCAGGCTCAAGTATATAAAGCCCCACTTCGGTTTATTTCATTTAAAACTTATGAAAATTTCCAGAAAACGCAGAGGGCAGAGAGGGACGAAGGAAGGTAATATATTATCGTTTGATTACGCTGCCAAACGTTGTCCACACTCAAATTAACCTCAGGTACCGAGGTATTTAGCAGCAGAGAGCATTCCTACGGATTTAGTTTCGTGAAATACGGCCAACGAATCATCGAGCTACCGAGCTAAGGTAAGTGGAATTGCTCTAAACTAGTGTCTATGTGTTCCTAGCTATGAAGTGAATATTTCTCCCTTCTGGACCGCTGGAAAATAGCGAGTTTTCGACCGTCTTTCGATAAGCCTAAGTTTAGGCTATAAACTATATCGAAAGTGACGTTGCTCTTTACAATAAAGCTGTATTTAGTATTGATTGACATGTTTATGAATGCAGTTGGGAGAAAATAGTTGAAGTACCAGCCGAGCGTCGTCCGACAGACGGATAGTTCAAGGATAAGGTATGTAAAGCTAGTTCCCTCGGCAAGTTAGTAATCTTGGTGCAGTACAGTAATTTAAAGGCCAGTAGAATATTCAGAAGCCATGTATGATGTTCACTACGAATGATGGTATGATACTAGAAACATCATGTTATGAACAACGCGAGACTTGCTAGCACGATATAGATTCTAATATAAGTGTTAAGAACTGCTTAGCATACTCAGTATGTGATGTGACACAGAATGTTAGGATATCATTGTATTCAGTTGAAATCCAGTAAAACAATGTAATATCTGTAAGACATCTCAGAAATAGAACGATAAGTTAAAGTGAAGCTAGAAAGCATGTTTGGAATAGTAAATCATGTTAATATAGAAACTCAACATACAACATAGTTTTCAGCAGAAAGACCGTATCTTGTTCAGCATTAGACCCAGTACAGTCTGGCAGAAGACTATATTTATACGTATATACTATTACCAGCCTCAGCATGTAGTGAGTACGCACATATTACTATCACTAGTTCAGCATACAGTATGTACAAACACTTTATTACCATTAGCTTCAGTATGTGGTATATGCAGATAGTATTACTAGCTGAGACCACTGTATTGTCTTAGGGTTGGATTACCTAGCATCCATGACCGCCCCAGGGTTAATAGCTTCATCGACTCGTCCGCCAGAGGACGAGGATACATCGCTCTACAGAGTGGCATGCCGTCCCACAGGGGACGAAGATGGGATGCCAGTTTTCCCCATATTGTGCCTTGGTCGGCCCTTATACACCCCCGTCGAGCGGATACGCTCGGGTGTTGATTCAGGAGTCCTCCGGACACAGATGCAGTTATAGTCAGGGGCTCAGCGAGCCCAAGTGCTTACCCAGGGGACCGGCGGGATGCTTATAGCTAATTTAGGAGATGGGATGACCGGGGTAGGGGTATAGATTCTGTGCTGGTTGTACCTCCCGGCTTATGGGGGCCGGGGAAGGTTTGTGTGTGCTATGTGATGTTATGATATGTTATGCCATGTACAGTAGATACGAGTAGATCGACAGTAGGACGATACATCTCCAGGTATGACTCCTACTCCTTCCAGTATAATTAAAAGAAGGTATGATTTATATTATCAGACAGTTAACCCATTCCTTTCTACTTCAGTTTCATCAGTTGTATTGTTATTTTCAGATATTTCTTTCAGTTATGGCTTTACATACTCAGTACCAGCGGTACTGATGCCCGGTGGGGCGCTGCATTACTTGCCTGCAGGTACTCATAGACGAGTAGGCGATATCACATGATTCATGTCAGCGACTTAGCATTCAGCTCCTGTCATCCGGAGACTGAATTCCAGAGGTGTATTCCATTTTCTTTTGTCGTACAGTACGGGTAGGTCGGGGCCCTGTCCCGATCATTGCTATTGTTATTCTTAGAGGCTTGCAGTCTGTATATATTTCCCTATGATCAGATGAGCCGGTCGTGTGAGGCCGTGCAGTTGTATAGCTGTTAGAACTTGTGTTTCCTTTATGTTGGCCGTGTGGGGCCATAGTTCGACAGTAGTGGTGACCTTGCCGGTCACGTAGCTATCCAGTACTTCATGGTTAAGTTATAGATAACTAGACAGCATGGTGGCCTTGTCGGCCCGCATAGGTTTCCCTATATTGACATGTTTCTGGTCAGCTGTTAGTACAGGTACAGGAGGCTATAGGCCAATGGGCCGGGGGCTGTGTTTACAGCCGTTATATAGCCCTTTGTTTCCAGAAATGTGAGTTAGATCCAGCCATGCACCAGATGTGCCTAGGCTTAGCAGTCCAGTAGTTCAGGTCCTAGTAGGGCACCAGGTGCCAGTCATACCCCTCAAGGCGGGGTGTGACACGTACTCAGAAAAATATTGAGTTCAGATGCTGAAGATTTTAATCCATTGTGCATAAGAGTAAGATATGAAAGAGTACATTGGGACTATCAACAATTCATAATATTAATGATTTATGTAGTCACTCTCTAGTCGTAGCGACAACAATTCCACTCAGTCTACTAACAATAAATGATGAAGATAACACTGAATTACACGAATACAATAGTTAGAAAGCGAAAACCCCCTTCTCACTGGGGATTTCACAACCAAGATAAATTGGCTACAATAGGAACAAAGCGCATGGTGGGACTGCTCCAAGATTGAGGCACCCGATGACAAGATTAACAAAGCAGAAACGATTTCATTATCGCTCCTTTTCCCTATCACATGGACTGCTCTTATGACTGCGGATAAAGTTATGCAAAGTTGAAATACTAAAGGTCATAACCCTTTTTAATGTACTAAGGTCATAACCTCATTTAATGTACTAAGGGTTGTTGACTCGATAAATGTATCAAGGTTTTTTTCACCCCATTATGAAGGAAATAAAATTCCATGCATTATTTTCTATTTTTCTGATCTATTTAGGTGCAAATGGAAGTATTCATCGAACTCATAACATCGAAGCTACATGTAATAACCTAATTTTTAATTAAGGGTTATTTTATAATTTAACCTAAATAAATTAACTAAAAAAGGTTTAAATAATTTTTTTAAAAATATTTAAAATAAAAGGGGATTGCACACTTAAATATAAACATAAATGCAGAAGCGGGAAGAAAGAAAAGCAATAGAAGAAAGAAAAGAAAGGGAGAAAAAAAGGAAAAGATAAGAGAAAAGTAGAAATTTTCTACCCAAATCATTAAGGTAATGATCTTAATCCTTTGATTGATTTTATTATACGATTATAATTGTCACGACTCGAGTCTAGACCCTAGAAGTGACACGAGACTTAGAACCACAAATGGCTCCAAGCTAACTTATGGTACCAGTATGAGATACACATAAACTAACAAACTGAGCGGAAGATGTATAAAGTTAATCATATAATGATAATAGCCTGTGTTCATTAATAAATATAATGAAATGAAAACAAGTTGGAGAACTGATAAGATGAACATTTAACTATGTCTAAAAGCTTCTAAACTGATAAGCTGAAGGGATAGGTTTTCAACCAGCTCTACATAAAATTGAAAACTAAAATAATAGATTAAGCATGAAATGAACTCTCATCTTCGGATGATGATGACTCACCAACTCTAAGCTGATCAAGGACTGGAACGTAACTAGCAGCGGGGCTGAGACTGAACACTTGAACCTATATCATAAGACGATATAACACAAAATATGTTGTCAGTATTTTGAATGTACTGAGTATGTAAAATAAGTAAAACATGAGGGTATGGACATCATGCTGAAAATCATACTATAGTAAAAAAACATTGAGATTTATCATCGACTGAAGTACAATGACCCAAGGTTTAAAATATAAACATAGAGCTGAGCATGTGTGAAATTTAAAACAAGTTCGTATACTAATCAATTGGCCATGTAAAAATACTATAAAGTAATGCATGTAATTTATTCATGATTGTGGGAGATTCTTATAACCGACATAATCTATGTGAGCACACATGGAGCTAACTTATGATCCTAGTTAGGAGGGTGTCCATACCATGCCAAGTGTAAGGACCATGAAGGCGCGAATTCACTCATGGGCCGATTCGAGCAAGGGAGACACTCCTAAATGGTGCGTACCCATTTAATCTACAGTGGCACATAGTTTTGGGATTCGGGTTATCTGAACCCGTATCCACTCAATCTTAAATACTACTCCCAAGAACATACATAGGTGCTCATAATTATATCTGAAATTTGATAGGATTTACATAGACTAGTTAAAAATCATGCTGAGTACTGAATTTCTAAATTACTGAACTAGTCATGTAAACTGAGCTGGTACTGAGACCATGATATCATAAAACTAAAAATCCTTTGAAAATATACTTATTTTAAGCAAATCATGATAAGTTTTGAGTATTAAGGATACACAAGAGTTTTTCAAAGACTTGTACCCAACATAATTGTATAATTCATATAGGAATCATGAGAGGACATATCACAAAAGAATTTACAGTTTTTACATAAAAGAGTTTTAACCCTAGAATTCATGGATTCATATAATCATACTAAAATCATAGTTTAAGACTTCAGTTTTGGGCATAAGGATGAAATAAAACCCTTACTCATAAACCCGTATATCTTGAATGAAGAGTTTCTACCTAATGCTTGAGGGCCCAAGATATTGAGAAGAGAACCCTAGTCGTTCTTGAGAGCGTAATGATTCTATCAGTTCTTCAATGTTAGGAGAGGAATGAGGGCTTTTCCCACTAAGTACCCCTTTAATTTTCCTCAAACAGAAACTAAAATGACCTAGTTTAGGAGTTAGGATCTTAGAAAGTTATGAAATTACCCCTAAACAATGTACTAAAAAACTGTCGTTCAGTGCCAACGAGTCACACCACGAGTCCTTGTGTCTGACCACGACTCCTGGTATCCACTCTTGGTCAATGAAGCCTACTTGACCAATTTATGAACTTCACACCATGCATAGACAAGATGATCCGTCCTATGACACCACGGATTGTGGTGGGCACTCGTGATCACTGGAGTAGATTTGAACACTTTCTGAACCTCATACTATGATCCATCAGCATGAGTAATTTTCTGGTACCATGAATTGTCCTTAGACTCGTGGTTTTTGACTAACTTGGATTCTTGGACTGTATTTGGATGACCACGAATGGCACCCGCGAGTCGTCCTTCCTCACCATTTGTCGTGGTGTGCACTCGTCCTATGGAAAACGTTCCTCTTCTACTAGTTTTCTGCTTCATGTCTAGATTATGATCTTAAGAACTTTTGGGGGTGTTACAATAATAAAGTTTTTACAGTAGAAACATGGAGAAATTTTAAATAATTGAGAAAGTTTAGCCTTAGGGTTCTTCAACCCAAATCATTAATTTGAAAGGGCAAACATTATCAAAATTTGATTTGGATTAGTGCTCTAGAATTCTCTCATTGAAGAAAATGTGGTGGTGGTCATAGTTCGAGAATTCTATCTTGTTGAAAATGTGTTGGTGGTCGTAGTTTAGAATTCTATCTTGTTGACTAGAGTTGACATTTTGGTCAAACCTTTGAATTTAAATTTGACTTTTGTTAAAAATTAAGGAAACATCTATCAAAGGATTTTTAACCATGTAGATAATAAAATCACGCACTGAGAAAATAATAATCAAGACAGAAAAATATCGCAACAATCATAGTATTTATTATGAATAAGTGTTACAATCTCTATTAATCCTCTGATTCTTCTTTTCGAATATAAATTCAAGAGCTTTTGAGCTTGATCTTGAATCTGGTTGTCTCGATCTTGATTCGTGTTTAAATTCAAGAGATTGAAGCTTGTTCTTGAATTTTCGTCTTGATCTCTGAAACTTGTAGAGAAAAACTGGAGTGCTTGAATGCTTGTAGCTTGTAGAGAAATCTGCAGCATTTGATCCACGAGCTCTCTCTGGCTTGTTGTTGGAATTCCTGCAGAGTCACAGGATGTCATGGTTTCTGGTGGTACCGCACCTCCACCTTTGGTTTCTGTAACTGCTCAACATGTTTTTGATTTCTTGGTCTTCTCACTATCTCTTTTCTTGTTAATTATTTAGGCGATTCCTTCTGTGGGCATGCTTTGGAGCGTCCCCGTCTAGTCACCAAAATCCAACCCTCATCATGATCTTTATCAACTTGGGTTTTACCTTGCTGTAATGGTCCTTCTTTACGCTCTTCAAAGTTGCATATTTGGACCGGATTAAGAGAGTCAAAGGTGATAGATATTTTTTTAGAACTTGACTTATCATCCTCAAGCATAATCTTCTTCTCATTAGCCAGCCGCATAATTTTGTCCTTGAAAATAAAACACTTCTCAAGAGGGTGACCCACAAGCCGATGATACTTGCAATAATTCAGATCATTTGTTCTTCCAGCTTCATTGGGTCGCTTCATCTCTGGAAATTTAATGAGTTTTAACTCAAGTAGTTCATCAAATATTTCAGGGACATCAGAATTGAGGAAGGGGTATTCCCTTTCTTGCATTTCCTTCAAGGTTAATTTTTGATTTTGGTTACCTTGAGAATAAGTTGTTTCCATACTCTGCATCTTGCTCACCTTTGTAGTAAACTTCACAGGTGATACATTAGCGTTCATGGATTCTTTGTTGTCACCCTTGGGTATAAACTTGCTCCATCTCTTGGGTTCTTGCTTGTCCTTCCCTTTATGAGGGTCAAAATCAGACATCACTCCATTTCCATTAGAAGACATGCTCAATTCCATGTCATGAGAACGAGTAGCTAAATCTTCAAAAGACCTTGGTTTAATTCCCTACAAGATGTAGAGAAGTCCCCAGTTCATTCCTTGGATACACATCTCTAGTGCAGAAGCTTCACTAAGTCTATCTTTGCAGCTTAGGCGTGCATTTCTCCAACGATTGATGAAATAAATGACCGGTTCATCTTTCCATTGGCGAGTATTTGTGAGTTCCACCATGCTCACAGTACGCTTTGTGTTGTAGAAGCTATTAAGGAACTCCTGCTCTAGTTGCCCCCAATTATCGATAGAATTAGGCTTAAGATCTGTGTACCAATCGAAAGCATTCCCTTTGAGGGAGAAGACGAACTGCTTAACAAGGTAATCCCCATATGTTCCTGCATTCTTACATGTTTCGATAAAGTGTGCAATATGTTGCTTCGGGTTCCCTTTGCCTTCAAATTGCTGAAATTTGGGAGGCTGATAACCGGCGGGCATCTTGAGGCTATCAATTCTTGTGGTGTACGATTTCGCATACATGAGAGAGGACTTGGAAGTAAATTCATACTTGTTCTTGATAATCCCTTCAATGAATTCTTTTAGCTGGTCCAGTGGAATTATCCCTTCAGAAGAAACTGGAATTTCCTTGTTGGGTGATGCATGTTTTGCAGGAGCTTCAATCTCTTGAATTATGGAGCCATTCCAGGTGCATGAATAGACTCTCCTTCCACTAGTACATCCACTTTGTTCATCAACTTCTCAATCTGAGCATCTTTATTTTGCACATACTTGGTTAGGCCCTCAATTACCTTGGCCAGGTTCGCTAGTTGCTCCTCCATAGATGAAGCATCGGTTACAATTGCTTGCATGATTGTTGGGGATGTTGGAGAATAGCATGGATTATCACATAGATTGATATTTGATGGGCTCACCTTATATGGTATGAGTGGAGAAGACCCACCACTCGAAGTATTATCATCTCTCTTTGTAGTAGAGTTCTTGGATCCAGAGAGGTCAAGTAGATCCAGAGTCTCCTTGATTCTCTCAGCAACATTGCCTTCTTCTCTTGATGTGTTGGTAGAGGATCTTGCTCCTTTTGGGGAAGAAGATCCAAAGACTAGAGTTGATGCAGACAATACTTGGAGTGCTTGTTGTCCTAGCATGATTTCTTTGCTTCTCGTGATGGGTCCAAAACTTCCAAAAGTAACACCGAGGATGCTTTCCACCTCAGCAGAGAACTTGGAGTCAGCAATCTTAGGGGAAGTTGAATTGGAGTTGATCTTCTTGGAAGCCACTTCAATGTTTCGATGTTCTTGATCTTTGAAGATTGAAAAGATGAGATGATAGGTAGAAATTGTCCCACTGGGCATGCCAATTTTGTAGACAATAAAATCTTGCGCCGAGAAAATAATAATCAAGACGAAAAAATATCACAACAATCATAGTACTTATTGTGAATATGAGTGTTACAATGTATATTAATTCTTTGATTCTTCTTTTCGAATATAAATTCAAGGGCTTTGGAGGTTGATCTTAAACTTGATGAATTTGATCTTAACTTGTACTTGAATTCAAGGGATTTTGAGCTTTATCTTGAATCTGGTGGTCTTGATCTTGATTCGTGTTTAAATTCAAGTTCTTGAAGCTTGTTCTTGAATTTTTGTCTTGATCTCTGAAACTTATAGTGAAAAACTGGAGCGCTTGAATACTTGTAGCTTGTAGAGAAATCTGCAGCATTTGATCCACGAGCTCTCTCTGGCTTGTTGTTGGAATTTAGGTCCCTTTTCTAAATTATTAGACCCCTATTTATAGTTATAGGATGAAAGAGTTGCAATAAGGACGAACTTCTTTCAACCAATCAGATTTAAGTTGACATGTCGATATTTGATTGGTCGGAACATATCACTTATACATGTGGCGCATTTTCATTGACCTTTGATTTGACTACGCATGCTGTGTCATTTTGACATGCAACATGATACTATTGGCTCTTTTATTTGACTTGGCGTGACACGTCATTGAAACGTGGCATTAATTTGGGCCTCTAGGAAGATGACATCTTGGGCTTAGTAAAGTAAGCTTATTATTTAATTTTTTTAGCCTAATTTGATAGACTAGCCCAATGAAATTAGTCCATTAATTAAATCCATATTTATTGGATTTAAATAATTAATCAAATTATATTAATCCACAATATTTATTTGGATCAATATATATAAAACTTAATGTAATCCAATTTCTTTTTATGGATTTGAATTTAATAAAATTTCGTTGTCCACAAAGGTGCTCATGTTTCTAAAGAGAGATCGTCTCAAGGTGAAAGTAATAGCAGTTTTAAGGATCATTGTTATTTAACATAGTAGAAGTCCAAGCTATGTTATCTCCTAGATGGATGCATTTCCTTGTTTCCGTTTTGTCAAAGTATCGTGCATCACCCTCTCTAGAAAATGCTACCATAAGTAGATTTGACGGTACATTTGCAAGCGCATAATGAGTCTTGAAATAGTGAGCAAGTCAACCATAAACATAATGGATTGGAAAGCAGATCTTGATTAGATCAAGTTGTGGCAAACTAGAAATCTCGTTAAGACTATTATAGATACTTGCTAAAACGGGCACCACAAGACTGATCTTCCATTTGATAGCCATCTTAGTCGCCATATTAAAAGTCTCTGGTCAAATAAAGTCACCCTCTCCAGAAGGAAGCACGAAGGCGCATAACCAACACGATAAAAATGTTGCAAGATATGTTTCATCTTTTTTTACAGGCCTCACACCAAGCTTATGAAATACACCTTCCTCATCTCTTGACCATTGAGATGTCTCAGGTATGATCCCAGAAGGGTTATGTGTAGATTTTAAACGTGCAGTCTTCTTCTCCCTTCACGGCGAAGCAGGCTCGTACTTTAGAGGTTTCTTATACCAAAATCCTATCCACTTTCTCAAAGAGATTCTTGATTCTTCACTCTGGATCTCTTGTAAATAATGGAAAGCTGCGAACAAGTACTCACAAACTTGAGAAGTGTATCTTTGATCTTTCACGTCAGTACCTATGAGCTTTGTAGCCTCGGGGATAACCTCCTCATATAAAGAGCCTCTGATTGGCAATCCTCCAAGGATATATAAGTCCCACAAAGAAATTAATAGTTCACCGATGGATGTAAGAACTGTATTCGTCTTTGGGCACCACGCCTCAAAAAATGCCTGTAGTACGTTTGAATTTCGATCATAGGTGAAATGTGAGGCGTAAATAGCTTCATAAATGTCTGCAGCAATTAAAGCTTCTTGACTTTTAGTGAGTGTATCCTCAGCCCACTCCCAATATCCTGGGATATGAAAATATTCACCCTCGAACACTACTATCTCGCCCCATCGTATTTCTTCTCAGACTATGCGACGAGCCAGGCTAGGAAGAGCACTTGCTATATTTGTATAATGATGGAGCGGCGCCTGAAGAGACCACATCTGAGAAGATCGAGTTGAAATAGATTTGCATTCAGAAGTCCAATTTTTCATATGGAGCGTGTTCCTAAGAAGTGGCCAGGGACCTGCATACCATCCAGTTAAAGGAGTTTGAACCAACAATTTTGAAGTAGAGGGCATTTTGTGGACAACGAAATTTTATTAAATTCAAATCCATAGTAAGAAATTGGATTACATTAAGTTTAATATATATTAATCCAAATAAATATTATGGTTTAATATAATTTGATTAATTATTTAAATCCATATTTATTGGATTTAACTAATGGACCAATTTCATTGGGCTAGTCCATCAAATTGGGCTAAAAAGATGATGAGCTTACTTTACTAAGCCCAAGATGTCATCTTCCTAGAGGCCCAAATTGATGCCACATTTCTATGACGTGTCACATCAAGTCAAATAAAAGAGGCAATAGGATCATGCCGCATGTCAAAATGACACAGCCTAGTCAAAACAAAGGTCAATGAAAATGCGCCATGTGTATAAGTACATGTTCCGACCAATCAAATGTCGACATGTCAACCTAAATATGATTGGTTGAAAGAAGTTCATCATTATCGCAACTCTTTCATCATACAACTATAAATAGGGGTCTCATAATTTAGAAAAGGGACCTGATTCCAACAACAAGCCAGAGAGAGCTCGTGGATCAAACGCTGCAGATTTCTCTACAAGCTACAAACATTCAAGCACTCCAATTTTTCTCTACAAGTTTCAGAAATCAAGACAAAAAAACAAGCTTCAAGCTCTTGAATTTAAACACGAATCAAGATCGAGACACCAGATTCAAGATCAAGCTCAAAAGCCCTTGAATTCAAGTACAAGTCAAGATTAAATCCATCAAGTTCAAGATCAAGCTCAAAAGCCCTTGAATTTATATTCGAAAAGAAAAATCAGAGGATTAATAGAGATTGTAACACTCATATTCATAATAAATACTATGATTATTGCGATATTTTTTCGTATTGATTATTATTTTCTCGGCGTGAGATTTTATTATCTACAATCCATTTTGAACCTATTCTTATGTAGTTTGAGGTGTTCCAGGGATGCGATAGCGTATTTTTGAATCATTAAAAAGTGCACTTGAGTTGTGAATTTGAGGTAAGTGAGACTTTAAGCTTTGGTGCTTGCTTTTTAAATCTGTTTATTTTTTTTAAAAATATATGTTTTATATACCCAGTCCATGTGTTGGGAAAAGTTTGTACTTGGCCGGATTGATGGTCTTTGCTCAGCCGCATATATGATACTTTGAAAAAATATTAAAATTACTTAAGAATTTATTTGTGGTATGGTATGATCTCGTACCATGACATTTAGGGCGTTGGATATCCTTCCTTCACTGTCGTGATATAGTTACTAGAGGTGTACATACGCTGCTGTAATATGGTAGGGGCATATCTATATTGTCTTGATATGTTAGGGGCCTTGGGGAACTATATATGGTGCCGAGGACTAGCCAAGCGTGTTAGGTTGATCTCTTTCATTATTGTATGACAAGTCCTGAGTGTAAGTTGTGTTGAGATATATAGTGATCTTGTTGAACATTTGTTTGAACTTTATTGAGTATTACAGTATGAAATATATTTTTGTGCATATTATGTTTGTACTCATTGTGGTTGTATTTAACACTTATTTCGGGGGCATTAAAGTGGTGGTTTGAGGATCTTACCGAGTTATATTTATATATATCTTACTCCTTACTTGCATGTCCTTGTAGATAGTATTGCAGGGGGTGAGACTAGTGGCTGACGAGTCCATCCACGTAGATTATGTTGCTTAGGTGAGCCTTCATATTGATTCGTGGAGGCTGTCATTTTAGCTTTATCCCTTTATAGCGTATAGAGGGGTACCAGTGGTGTACATTAGGGTGATCAAGGATATGTATGATGGAGCCAAGACTCAGGTGAGGACAGTGGGAGGAGACTCGAAACATTTCCCAGTTGGGATGGTTGCACCAGGGGTCAACATTTAGCCCTTTTTTAGTTGCCTTGGTGATGGATACACTAACGTGAGGGATTCAAAGGGAGGTGCCTTGGTGTACATTATTTGTTGATGACATAGTTCTGATTAACGAGACCTGTGGAGGCGTTAACGCTAAGTTGGAGGCTAGGCGACAAGTCCTAGAGTCTAAAGTCTTTAGGTTGAGCAAGACCAAGATAGAGTATCTGGAGTGTAGATTTAGCGATGCATTGCACAGAGAGGATGAGGTAGTGATGTTGGGTACGCAAGTCATACATAAGAGGGAAAGTTTCAAGTACCTTGGGTCTATTATCCAAGGGAGTGGAGATATAGACGAGGATGTTGCTCACCGTATAGGTGCAGGATGGATGAAATGGAGGCTCGCTTATGGAGTTTTGTATGATAAGAAGGTTCTGCCAAAACTTAAAGGAAAGTTTTATAGAGTGGTGATGAGACCGACTATGTTGTATGGAGCAAAGTGCTGGCCTGTAAAGAACGCCCATGTACAGAACATAAAGGTGGAAAAAGTGAGGATGTTAAGGTGGATGGGCAGGCACACTAGGAGCGATAGGATTAGGAATGCCAATATCCGGGCCAAGGTGGGGATGGTTGGGGTGGAGGACAAGATGCGTGAGGCTAGACTGAGGTGGTTCGGGAATGTGAATAGGAGGTGTCTAAGTGCCCCAATGCGGAGGTGCGAGCGATTGTCTATGGAGGATTTTAGGAGGGTTAGAGGTAAACCGAAGAAGCAGTGGGGTGAGGTGATTAGAAAGGATATGGCATAGCTGCAGCTTACCGGGGACTTGGCCTTAGATAGTGTCACGACCTGAACATAGGCTTGATCAATACACGGGACAAGGAGCCTCGAGAGACTCTAAGTCGACCCATGGCATGCACATACATCTAACTCAATCGATAAAACGGAAGACTTAGAATAATAAGCTAGCGGAAATTTGAACATAACATGACAATCTGAATAAACAACCCAAGTCTGAAGCTGTATACAATCTATTGCCTGAAAAGCCTCTTAGTCTGATGAGTTGATGGGACAAGACGCCAACTAACTCTCTAAGTCTGAAAATAGAAAGTATCAAGATAACTGATAATGAATGGTCCTCGAAAGATGAGGACTCACCAATAGAGACTGGATGCTAACTCTGAAAGATGGCTAGTGGCAGGGCTGAGTCTAAAGATCGGAGCCTATATCATAAAATGATATAGCATAGAGTATGCTGTCAGTATGTGGAATGTATCGAGTATGCAAGGTAAGTAAGACTTCTTAAATAAGTAAAATCATTTAAAAAAATGCATAATATAAAACATAATCAAAATAAGAATCTAAAAGTAGGCTTGCATGCTATTTTCTGAAATCATGATTTGAACATAACATAATATCATAACTGAATCAAATGACCCAAAGCTGAAGTATGATAATCATAAGTAAAACTTAACATTGGGTCAAACCCGTTTTAGAACATATATAGATATCATGAATGATAAACATGCATAAATGAAATCATGAGGAACAATGGGAGACTTATCTTATAACCGACATTACCATGATAGAGCTTACGTGGTCCTAACTATCACACTTAAGTGGGTAGAGCCATCCAAAGCCTTGCCAGGGCTAAGGATGATACCATGATATCGATATCAAGCTCAAGGCCAGTGGGGGCAGGAGATAGCTCACAAGGGAGGTCCCAAAGTATATATGTATAAACCTACATTGGCGCGTAGTTTTGAGACATAGGGTGGATCGACCCATAGCCTACTCGGTGCTAGACACTACTCCCAAAAACATGCATATGCTCTCCATCATTTTTCAACGAAGCTTACCATCGTCTATTGACGAAGTTGAATAATTAAATACATATCAAATCTGAAATCATACATGAGGAGCTTTAGCTCAAACCATACACAAGCGGAACATAAGTGAGAGCCTTAACTCCAAAACCATGTGGTAAGCTAATTCTTGAAATCATAAATCATACTTGAACATATGGGCATTGCCCAATACTTTAATCATGCTTGAAAAATACTTAATTCACTTGAAAACATAATTATAAACATGGGTAACTTGAAAACATGCTTTTCATCAATAATATGTCATCATACTTGAACATTCATCATAAATTTCAACTTTCATAAACTTCTCATAAATGGGCATTATAATTTGTAAAGCTTGAAAACATGATTTATAATTGAAAAAATGTAAAAGTTGCCCATGAATCATAAATCAAGAATAAAAATATACTTAGATCACACCCATGTAGAAAATTAGGAATTTCATGCATTGGGTTAAAATCCCATAGGATCAACATATAAATTTTCATGATTTAGAGAGGGATTGGGCATAGGTGTGAACAAATTCACCCATTCATAATCCTACATACCTGATATGGACTGATTTCACCACTCTCTTGATTGCCCAAAGAAGAATTGAAGGAATACTTGAAGGAATTAAGCTTGATCACCTCTATAACTCTCTGACTTTGCATGCATGAGTAAGAATGGCCTAAAATGAACTTACCCCTCTTAGAACTCATCATTCATAGCTTAAAACGACATAGTTTAGGCCTTAGGATCATAGAAATTTCAGAAAAAGCCCTTACTTATTTCGCAGGAAATAACTGATTGCCAGTCCCCACGAGGGACTGGACGAGTCGTTACTAGGGGAACGAATTGTCATCAGCTGTAGTCGTGTGCACTACCATTTTTCCTCGAAGAGTCCCCACAAGGGACCTTATGGATCATTATTGGTCACCACGACTTGTTGTCACCACTTGTTACCTTCACTGCCTGACATCTCAAGATCCCGCCCAACTACTAACCATGACTAACTTGACGAATCATGGTTTCTTGACCATGATTCGTGGTGCCCAATCGTAGGGTACACTGCCAACCATTCTTCACCTTTCCAAAACCCTTGACCATGACTGACTCAACGAGTCATGGGGACTGACCACGACTGGTGGTCATGTCCGTAGGGTCCCAAATCAACATTTTCCAACTCAAGTCAAACCCCTCACCACAAGTCACTTAACGACTCGTGGTCAACTTGACGGGTCACATGACGATCCATTTTATGACCTAGTCCAGAAAATCCTATTTTCTCTGTTTCAACCCATGGGTCTGATCTTTGGGCTTCCGAGGCAAAATAATATCTCCCCCTTGGGAACACTCGTCCTTGAATGTTGAAAATCATACAGAAAAAGCAGAGAAATGCAATCATCATATTCAAATACTGATCATATAGGCTGAAAACTGACGGAATAACTAACTCTGATTCAAACTACATGGCTGAACTGAATTCATGAATCATACATACATCCATGTACGTGAAAGAAACTAGGGCACATGATCTGAACATGAAATTGAAGAGAGTCTTACGGCAAAAATTGGTACCTCAAGCTACAACTAAGCCGATAGCTAATAAATGTGGATATCTAGCCATCATATCTTCCTCGGCCTCCCATGTGGCTCCCTTAACATGCTGATTCCTCCATAAAACTTTAACTGAAGCTACTTCCTTATTTATCAGCCTTCGAACCTGCCGGTCTAGTATTTCCACTGGAACCTCCTCATAACTACGGCTGTCTTTCACGCCAAATTAACATTTTCCAACTCAAGTCAAACCCCTCACCACAAGTCACCACGACCTGATGGGTCACATGACGACCCATTTTATGACCTAGTGCAGAAAATCCTATTTTCTCTGTTTCAACTCCTGGGTCTGATCTTTGGGCTTCTGAGGCAAAACAATATCTCCCCCTTGGAAACACTCGTCCTTCAATGTTGAAAATATATATAGAAAAAGCAGAGAAATGCAATCATCATATTCAAATATTGATCATATAGGCTGAAAATTGACGGAATAACTAACTCCGATTCAAACTACATGGCTGAACTGAATTCATGAATCATACATACATCCATGTACGTGAAAGAAACTGGGCCACATGATTTGAACATGAAATTGAAGAGAGTCTTAGGGCAAAAATTGGTACCTCAAGCTGCAACTGAGCCGATAGGAAATAAATGTGGATATCTAGCCATCATATCTGCCTCAGCCTCCCATCTAGCTCCCTTAACATGCTGATTCCTCCATAAAACTTTAAGTGAAGCTACTTCCTTATTTCTTAGCCTTCAAACCTTCCGGTCCAGTATTTCCACCGGAACCTACTCATAACTAAGGCTGTCTTTCATGCCAACACTGTCCACGGAGACAAGAATAGCTAGATCACCCAAACATTTCTTTAAGAGCGATACATGAAAAATAGGATGCACGAAAGCTAATTCTGAGGGCAACTCCAATTCATATGCCACTGATCTTGGGCAAATTTATATGCCCAAGTGATACTCAAATGTGTCATTTTAGCCTTGTTTATCTATCAATGTTTATACATTCTCATATGATTTATAATAAAATGTGAATCTATACTAACCAACATGATTAGCGTTGTTTTGCAAGTGAAATATAATTTTGGGAAGCTAAAATGCGTGTTGGGAGAGATCGGGGTTGGACTCGGATGTTAGCAAAGGACATAGCATTGGACGGGACAAACTAAAGGGACTCCGCGATGGAGCCGTGTCACGCTGCCATCGCGGAGGCCTTCTGCCTGGATAGGGAATTTTTGACCAAATTCCAGTGTGGGTGCGCATTGGGGCCGTGGCACGTTGGCCTAGCCCCGCGTTGCACGCCATGCCACGTTGGGCCTTATTACCTGCACAGTCAATTTCCAGTG
This sequence comes from Datura wrightii, assembly GCA_035772735.1. Classification (NCBI taxonomy): domain Eukaryota; kingdom Viridiplantae; phylum Streptophyta; class Magnoliopsida; order Solanales; family Solanaceae; genus Datura; species Datura wrightii. Next base: position 16,221,320 of record JASDFA010000019.1, on the reverse strand, counting down.
AGGCTCCGCGTCAGTGGCGTGTCACGGAGGCAGTGCTCCGCGATGCACTCCGTGACACGTTGCTTGTTATTGCGGGAAAAATTCCCACTAGTATAAATAGCACACTTAGGTTCATTTTTTAATATTCTGACTTGGTGGAGCAAGAACGTGGGTTACAGGCAGTTGAGGGGACGAAAATCTCAGGGTTTTTCTCTATCTCCTTCTTCTTTAATTCAATTGCTTGTATGTTTAACACTCATTTAATGATGTTTAATCCAAGAGTGAGTGGCTAAATCCTCTTCTTGCTGAGGTTAAGAACAATTGTATTGAAATGTAGTTATTGATCAATTGGGTTTTTCATCTTTTCTTCCATGGTTGTTCTATTGATTCTTGTTCTTACTGCATTAATGTGTGGCCAATGTTAATGTATATCTAAAATGTCCGGTTTCACTCGAGAGAGCAAGAAATTGGAAAGTTGTGAATCAATAGGATATGATCTTTTCTTAGTTTGGAAAAATTGAGAATTGATTTACCTTCAGGATAGAAATATACCTGAAAGTCGTATTAGTCAATTAAGGAACCGGTTTTGTATGGCTAGAACATGAATTTCGTTTAATCACAGAAATGTAGGTGGACGGTTCATGATTCTTAAGTTGGGTTAAATACGAGAGTTTTAATCCATTGGCAATAGTTCTTGACTAGCAACCGGAGGAAAGATTAACCACATTATATTGATAATTTATTTCTTTACATGTTCATTTAACCTCATCATGCTTACATTCATAGTTCAGACTCAAAATTATATAATCTTTGTAGAGTTAGAATAAAAATTAGACATCAAAATATCAAACTCTTCTTTGCACTGTTGTCTTCATTGTTAGAGTTAAAATATAGTACATTTGAGTAGATTGTTACCCTCGTCCAGTCCCTATGGGATCGATACTTGGCTTACTTAAGCCACTTTACTACTTGTTCGACCACGTACACTTGCGTGTAGCTTTATACCTAAAGCAGAAAACCCGACCAAGTTTTTGGCGCCGTTGCCGAGGACTGGCAATTGGAGAATTTTTCTTAAGTGTTAATTTACTATATTTTTTTCTTAGTGTTGACAACTTGGTCTTAGCCTGTATTTTGCAGAAATACTGCTGAACACTGGCAAGAGACAAGGAGCTGGTGGACTCATATTTAGAGCCTGAAAGACTATTTCATCGTCAGCGGAGAGAAGCTCTAGAGAGAAAGCTGCAGTTGCTCAGACAAACAATTATGGAGCAACAACAAAATCCACCTGTAGTACGGGCAATGTTAATGCCCGAGGAAGTAGCAGCTAGGCCGGTTCGCGAGGTGGCAATCCCACATGCTAACAATGTCACATCTAGCATCCGCAAACCTGAGCCAGGAGGGAGGTTCGAGCTCAAGAAAAACATGGTGCAATTGCTGCACACCAGCGGACAGTTCACAGGTCTCCCTTATGAGGATCCACTGCAGCATCTCCAAAACTTTTTGGAGATAAGTGACACTTACATCCCGCTGGAGTGTCATCGGATTATGTCAGGCTTACATTGTTCCCATTTTCACCATTGGGAGAAGCCAAGAGGTGGTTGAAAGCTGAGCCACCAAATTCTATTACTACTTGGGATGATCTTGCAAGGAAATTCTTGATACAATTTTTTCCATCCGGTAAAACAGCAAGACTTAGAAGTCAAATTCTAAGTTTCAAACAGAGAGAGGGAGAGAATCTATATCAAGCTTGGGAGAGATTCAAGTCCATGTTGCGGGATTGTCCTCATCATCATCAATCCAATGATGTGCTGGTGCACACTTTTATAGAGGGTTTGGAACCCCACACAAAAATCTTGCTAGACTCAGCAGCTGGGGGACAAGCATTGGAGAAAACTTATGAGGAGCTGTATACCGTGTTAAACCGTATTTCGCAGGGCAATCCGGAGTGGAATGCTGATTTGTCAAGAGGAGGAACAAGGAAAGCAGCAGGAGTTCTAGAAGTGGATGGTTTTACAGCTATTGCTGCACATATAGCTTCTTCATAGAATCAACTCAACACCCACTTCAGTAACATGACAATGAACCATACTCAAGCCCCGGTGAATGTAGTGCAGCAGATTTGGTGTGAAGTGTGCGGGAGTAGTGAGCACTCAGCTGAGTGTTGTGGAGCAAATCCTGACTCGGTGAACTTTGTGGGAAATGTACAGAGGAACAACCACCAACAGTATGGCAACAGCTACAATTCCAACTGGAGGAATCACCCGAATTTCTCTTGGGGTAGCAACAACCATCAAGGGCAAAGTTCGAGTCAGGGGGTGCAGAGGAATCAAGGAGGTCATCAGAACTATCAGGCATAATATAGAAACAACAATGCACCTCCTCCACCACCATCACCCAGTATTGAGGAGATGTTCAAGACAATGATAGCTAACCAAGCTCAATTGCAGGCTAACTATGTGAAATTGGCAGCCGAGGTAAAGAACAACCAGTTAGCTACTAAGGCACTTGAATATCAATTTGGGCAATTTGCTGTAGCCCAAAATAACAGGCCTAGAGGAGGACTTCCGAGCGACACAGATCCCAATCCCAAGTAGGTGAATGCGGTGACCACAAGGAGTGGTTTGCAGCTGAAAGAGGTGGAACCAGAAAGACCACCTCAACAATCGGGAGCAGCAGAAGTTGAGAGGGAGCAAAGTGAAGAGAGGGGGAAGAAAAAGGAAGCTGAATCAGAAAGACCACCACCCCCGTTCCCTCAAAGATTAAAGAAACACAAGGAGGAGGCGTGTTTCAAGAAATTCATGGAGGTGCTGAAATAGGTACATATTAACTTACCTCTTGTTGATGTTTCGCAAGGAGTGCCGAAATATGCAAAGTACATTAAGGACATCGTGGCGAACAAAAAGTCGATTGACTGAGTATGCTACGGTAGCTCTCACGGAGGAGTGCACTTCCCGGATACAAAATCGTTTGCCCACAAAGCTCAAAGATCCTGGGAGCTTTACTATACAAATTACAATTGGGCAGAGTATCCGAGCTCGCGGATTATGTGATTTGGGAGCGAGCATTAATTTGATGCCGTCATCGGTATTCAAGAAGTTGGGTCTAGGGAGTCCTGGACCAACAACAGTGATCTTGAAACTAGCGGATCGGTCCTTTGCCAGACCTGATGGCATTGTGGAGGATGTGCTAGTGCAAGTGGGCTCCCTTATCTTCCCGGTGGATTTCGTCGTGCTGGATTTTGAGCTAGACGCGGAAGTCCCATTTATTTTGGGACGTCCTTTCTTGGCGACCGGGAAAACGCTGATTGATGTAGCTACAGGACAGCTAACCATGCGGGCACACGACAAGGTGAAAGTGTTCGATGTATATAAGGCCACCAAGCTCCCGACTGTGTATGAGGAACTCTTGGTGATCAACGTGATTGATCGAGCTGATGATGCGCGGATAGTTGAATCACGAGAGTTATTGGGAAAACCACCGGAGCGATGTAAGCACTACTGGGGTGAGGACGGTGGTCGAGAGAAAACGTCCGTCACCCTAGAAGATGATTGAGCTGAATGAAGTCGAGCCGCGACAGTAAACCAGGCGCTGCACGGGAGGCAACCCGTGAAATTTTTCTTTGTAAATTGTGAATAGATTTCTTTTTTTTTCTTTTTTTCTTGATTAACAACAAAATTTTTAGTTTTTATTTTTGTTTTTATTTTTATTTTGAGTGAAACCTATAATTTTAACCAATTTCTTGCCGTAAGATGAATTTCAGGTTGAACGGAGGATAAATGTGCAAGGGATTGCAAAGAAAAATTCGAGGTATGAAAAATAATAAAAAGTGGCAAAACAGTGAGCTAGGGCGACGGCTCCGTGTCACGGAGGAGGGCCTCCGCGTTACCCTCCGTGACACGTTGAGGTGTAAATCTGGAATTTTTAAAATTCCAGAACACCCACGCGACAGCTCCGTGTTGTTCGGGTGCTTAGGGTATATGTAAAACCGACACGCAAGTGCACGTGGTCAAACAAGTAATAAAGTGGCTAAGTAAGCCAAGTATCGATCCAAGGAGACTCTGGATAAGTAAAATTGTCTAAGTACACTATATTCTTATCTTACTTCTAATTATGCTAACAACAACGTAACCAACAGTTAAATAAGTTTTTGTTTAGAAATTATATATACTAAAACTATTAACAATTATTTACTGTGAATTGAAACTATGGATATGAGCATGCCAAGGTTAAGAACAAGTAATGAATTTGACGATAATCACAATTCGGTTATTCTTCTCTTCATGTTGCTAGCCAAGAACATTAGCCTAGAAATTAAAACTCTCGTATTTAATTTCACTTTAGAATCATAAACCATTCGTCTACATTTCTGTGATCAAATGCAATTTATGACCTAGCACTACAATTCCGGTTCCTAAATTGACTAATACGGCTTTCAAGTATATTTCTATCAGGAAAGCACATCAAAACCCAATTTTCCCAAATCAAGTTAAGAACAATACCCTATTAATTCACAACTTTCTAATTTCTTGCTCTCTCGAGTGAAATTGGACTTTTTAGATGTACATTAATGTCGGCCACACACTAATGCAGTAGAAACAAGAATTAACAGAACAACATAGAAGAAGAAGAAAACCATATCATTAACAATCAAAATTCATCACCATTGTTCAAAACCTTAGCAAGGAAGATAATTAGCCACTCATTTGTGGATTATTCATCCTAAAACAAGTGTAAATCATACATACAATTGATTGAAAGAAGAAAGGAAGAGAAGAATCCCTTAGCTTTTTCGTCCCTTAACTGCTTCTAACCCACGTCCTTGCTCCACCAAGTCTGAATTAATTAAAAATAAGCTAAGTGTTCTATTTATACTAGTGGGAATTTTTCCCGGAATAACAAGCAACGTGTCACGGAGGTCAACGCGGAGCACTGCCTCCGTGACACGGCGTGGACGCGGACCCTTACTGGAATTCCAGGGTCCGGGATTATAGCCTCAACGTGGCACGGAGGCCAATGCGGAGGCCTATCTCCGTGCCACGGAGCTGTCGCGAGGCCTCACTGGAATTTGCCAATTAATTTCCCCTCCAGGCAGTGTGCCTCCGCGATGGTAGCGTGGCACGGCTCCATCGCGGAGCCCCTATACTTTGCGCATTCCAATGTCTTTTCCATGCTCGCATCCAAGTCCAACTCCGATATACTTCCAACATGCATTTTAGCTCCTAAAAATCATATTTTCCTGCAAAACAAATGCTAATCATGTTGGTTAGTATAAATTCACATTTTATTACCAATTACATGAGAATATATACATATTACACAACAAACAAGGCGAAAATGATACGTTTGAGTATCATTTGGGCATATAAATCTGCCCAAGATCACTTACGCCACACTTAAATCCTTGTTCGTCCTCGAACAACACCTACACAACTCATGCAAATTACATCCCAACCTTTGCCACTATGGTGCGACAATTTATGCTACGGTCATCCCGATTATTCAATTTTTGCAAATCATCACGAAAACATGCCTGGCCTTACAATGCAATGACCTTTAATACATCAAGACTTCCTAGACTTTAAGAACCGACTCTCGATATCGGCAAACTCATGCAAATCAGCTAATCAAGATATCCGACACGAAAATCAATCTTTCATCAAGTATGTGCCCTCATAACTCAAGAGAATCTTCCCCTTTATGTTCATGCAGCACACAAACATTCAAGTAGGGGCATGTAGAAATTAATTTCACTCTCTCTCCCAAAAGAATTCACATGCATCATGTCATGACCCATAGGCTTGCCCTTAATGTATTACTCCACGAATATAAAGAAATGCAATGTAAGATCACGTAGGACTTTAATGGGTTGTAACGGGGCTATGGAACTAGTATATATATTGGATTAGCCAATAATAGTCGCTAGCATCCTTAAGCGCCTTTTCAACACATTCCCATCGACTCATGGATATTGTTCTTTTTTTTCTCTTTTTCATCATCCCATTCATGCTTGTTTACTTTTGTATGGCCCATTTCCTCAAACACACTTGACACAACAACAAAGGGTTTTCATGCACCTTTATTATAATTTCATTAGACCAAGTGCCTCTTCAACCTCTTCTTTTCTTTCTTCACTCTGCTTTTCTTTTCTTTCCACTCTTCTCACTCTTTGACACTTCGAGAAAAGAATTTTCTTTTCTTCTTAAGCGCTTAAGATTTTTGTATAGACTTTACGGCTAATGAAAAGAAGGAATAAAGCTTAGTTTATACAATTTTGGACAAAAGAAAGAAAGAAACGACTAAAGGCTCAACGGGCTGACTAGGGTATACAATCACATAAAAAGGTAGAGTATGACAAGAAAGAAAAAAAATAGAAACTCTCGGTTAAAACAAAGAAATGCCTACATCCTTTCCAACACTACACCTCCTTCATTTCATTTTGCACACACACCAGGCAAGTTCTAGACACTTCACAATAGCATGGAATAACAATACCTCACTTCACACTTTATGCACATGCTCGATTCAAGATGCATTCACAGACTCTTTAATTAGCCAATTACATGAATTCGAAATTAAGCCTCAATCATACCGAATCAAATTCTACAGCCTAGGTAACTCAACATATTTACAAAATTGCATGCTTTCAAACGAATCACTTTTACATTTTGAACATCAGTTACAACACGCAACGCAATTTTGCAACCATAAAGCAACTACAGGTTCATTGATGCAATCCACCAAAGAAAAACTGAAAATAAATTAAAATCCTACTCCTACCGACTACATTTCCCTTAAGACGGTCGTCATCCATCCATCATAGGGAACGATCACTAACTATGATATCGGTTCAATGGGACTATTCTCGGTAAAAGAACCGAAAACAAACTCCGAGAAACCCAAAATAAAAATCGAAAATTTTTTGCAAAACATCGATCAAGTCGATGGAAAACTATTTACAAAATATTTTGATAAGTGCAAAATATTTTCGCAAAAATTTTGAAAAATATCGATCATTTCAATAAGAAAGAAATATTTACCAAATATTTACCTTGGCAACCATAACTTTTCATAACACACATCATTAACCACAAAAATATATACAGATACAACACAAATCAGTTCACAACCACAGGGAAACATAAAAACATACATGCATAACCAGGGAAAGAGCATACAGCAGATTAGCCCAGCCCCAGCACCTAACTACTTCCCACCCCACACTTAAATCGAACACTGTCCTCAGTGTTCACAAAAATACAAAGGACAAAATTTCGGGTGGTGGAACTCCCTGCTCAGTCGAAATATTCGACTTCTTCATCCGGTGCTGCTGCCTCATCGCCCATGTCTGAGTCAGCTCCATCGTCGTCATCGGACTCCACATCGGAGTCCTCCCGACATGTCTCCTCGTCAGTGGGGACATCGTCATCAGTAGGCTCAACGAAGGCTGGTCCCACTCGGCATAAGGCTCTGGCGTTCTCGCCAAATGGGTAATCCAGCTCCACCTGCCATAACTCTTCCTCTGTGGCTGGTCTCCCACCAATCCGGAGCTGAAGCATCTGCATACCAAACATTCGTGCCATGTACTGATCGTCACGAGCATGTCGCTCGCCCAGTGTCAGCACTGGCCCCAGTGCACTGTCTCTTCATTTTAATTTTTTTTTCATACCTTGCCTTATTCTTCCCGATTCCATGCATATTTGTCTCCGTTTGACCTGAAAAATCACCTCACTAAATAAAATTGGTTAGATTAATAGATTTCCCTAACTAAAATGAAAAATATTAACTAAAACAAAAAATATATACCAAATCCAGAAAAGAAAAATAACAATAAAAATTATTTACATTAAAAAAAAAAGAAAGAAAATATCTTTCACGGGTTGCCTCCCGTGCAGCGCCTGGTTTACCGTCGCGGCTCGACGTCCTTTATGCTCAATTACCTACTAGGGTGATGGACGATTTGTCACGATCGTTGTCCTCCCCCCAGTAGTTCTCAACCTTATCAGGTGGCCTTCCTATTAACTCTCGGGAATCATTTATTCGATTAGCGTTCCCATGATCAATCACATTGATCACCGAGAGTTCTTCATTCACCGTCGGGAGCTTAGGTGCTTTGTACACATCGAACACTTCGACCTTGTCATGTGCTCGCATTGTAAGTTGACCCGCAGCTACGTCAATTAATGCTTCTCCGGTTGCCAAAAAGGGTCATCCCAAAATAAATGGGACTTCAGCATCTGGTTCAAAATCCAGAACAATAAAATCGACCGAAAAAATAAGGGAGCCCACTTGCACTAGAACATCCTCAACAATGCCATCCGGCTTAGCTAAGGATCTGTCTGCTAATTGTAAGATTACAGTTGTAGGTCTAGGACTCCCCAGACCTAACTTTCTGAATACCGAAGATGGCATCAGATTTATGCTCGCCCCCAAGTCACATAATCCACGAGCTCGGATACTCTGCTCAATAGTAAGCTGGATAGTAAAACTTCCAGGATCTTTCAGCTTCGTGGGCAGTCTGTTTTGAATTCGGGAAGTGCATTCCTCCATCAACGCTACCGTGGCATACACAGTCAAGCGACTTTTGTTAGCCACGATATCTTTAATATATTTTGCATATTTGGGCACTCCCTGCAAGACATCAGCAAGAGGTAAATTAACATGTACCTGTTTAAGCACCTCCATAAATTTCTTGAAACACGCCTCCTCCTTGTGTTTCTTGAGTCGTTGAGGGAATGGGGGTGGAGGTCTTTCTGCTTCTGCTTCTTTGGTCTTCCCCCTATCAGAACTTTGTTCCTCCTCAACTTCTGCTGCTCCTGACTTTTGAGGCGGTCTTTCCGGTTCCACTTCCTTCAACTGTAAACCACTCCTCGTGGTCACTGTATTCACCTGCTTCGGATTAGGATCCGTGTCGCTAGGCAGTCCTCCTCTGGGTCTTGTATTTTGGGCACTAGCAAATTGCCCAAACTGATATTCAAGATCCTTGGTCGCTAACTGATTATTCTTCACTTCGGCTGCCAATTTAACATAGTCAGCCTGCAATTGTGCCTGATTAGCGATCATGGTTTTGAACATCTCCTCAATGGTAGGTGATGGTGGTGGAGGAGGGGCATTGTGATTTCTGAATTGGGATTGATAGTTCTGTTGCCCTCCTTGATTTTTCTGTATACCCTGACCCGAACCTTGGCCTTGTTGGTTGTTGCTACCCCACGAAAAATTTGGATGATTCCTCCAATTTGAGTTGTAGCCGCTACCAAACTGCTGCTGATTTCTTTGTGCATTGCCCACAAAGTTAACAGAATCAGGATTTGCACCACAGCACTCAGCTGAGTGCTCACTGCTACCACACACTTCACACCACATTTGCTGGACCGCATTAACTGAAGCTGAAGGCTGGTTCAAGTTCATATTGCTGAAGTGATTATTTAACTGATTCTGCAAGGCAGCTATCTGTGCAGCGATAGCTGTGAATCCATCCACTTCAAGCACTCCTGCTGCTTTCCTTGCTCCACCTCTTGATGAATCTGCATTCCATTCTGGATTGCCCTGTGAAATTCGGTTGAGCAAAGTGTACAGCTCCTCATAAGTCTTTTCCAGCGCTTGCCCTCCAGCTGCTGAGTCTAAAAAAATTTTAGTATGGGGTTCCAAACCCTCAATAAATGTATGTACCAACACCTCATTGGACTGATGATGATGAGGACAGTCCCGCAACATGGATTTAAATCTTTCCCAGGCTTGATATAGATTTTCTCCCTCCCTCTGTTTAAAACTTAGAATTTGACTTCTAAGTCTGGCTGTTTTACCAGAAGGGAAAAATCTGAATAAAAACTTCCGTGCTAGATCATCCCACGTTGATATAGAATTTGGTGGTTCAGCTTTTAACCACCTCTTGGCTTCACCAAGTAAGGAAAACGGAAATAAGGTGAGCCGAACATAATCAGGTGACACTCCAGCGGGTATATAAGTGTCACTTATCTCCAAAAAATTCTGGAGATATTGTTGTGGGTCTTCATGAGGGAGACCGGTAAATTGCCCGCTTGTGTGCAAAAGTTGCACCATATTCTGCTTTAATTCAAACCTCCCTCCAGGCTCTGGTTTGCGGATACTAGAATGTACATTGTTGGCATGTGGGATTGCCACCTCGTGAACCGGCCTTGCTGCTGCTTCATCGGGCACTAACACTGCCCGCACAACTGGTGGATGTTGTTGCTCCATAATAGACTGTCTAAGCAACCACAGCTTCTTTTGTAGAGCTTCTCTACGTTGACTGTGAAATTCACGTTCAGGCTCTAAGTAAGATTCCACCAGCTCTTTGTCCATTGCCAGTGTTCACAGAAATCAAGTCTGCAAAATACAGGCTAAGACCAACTTGTTAACACTTAAGAAAATAAAACAACAATACAATAAATTTACACTTATCACACTTTCACCAATTGCCTAGTCTCCCCGGCAACGACGCCAAAAAACTTGTTCGGGTGCTTAGGGTATATGTAAAACCGACACGCAAGTGCACGTGGTCAAACAAGTAATAAAGTGGCTAAGTAAGCCAAGTATCGATCCAAGGAGACTCTGGATAAGTAAAATTGCCTAAGTAAACTATATTCTTATCTTACTTCTAATTATGCTAACAACAACGTAACCAACAGTTAAATAAGTTTTTGTTTAGAAATTATATATACTAAAACTATTAACAATTATTTACTGTGAATTGAAACGATGGATATGAGCATGCCAAGGTTAAGAACAAGTAATGAATTTGACGATAATCACAATTCGGTTATTCTTCTCTTCATGTTGCTAGCCAAGAACATTAGCCTAGAAATTAAAACTCTCGTATTTAATTTCACTTTAGAATCATAAACCATTCGTCTACATTTCTGTGATCAAATGCAATTTATGACCTAGCACTACAATTCCGGTTCCTAAATTGACTAATACGGCTTTCAAGTATATTTCTATCAGGAAAGCACATCAAAACCCAATTTTTCCAAATCAAGTTAAGAACAATACCCTATTAATTCACAACTTTCTAATTTCTTGCTCTCTCGAGTGAAATTGGACTTTTTAGATGTACATTAATGTCGGCCACACACTAATGCAGTAGAAACAAGAATTAACAGAACAACATAGAAGAAGAAGAAAACCATATCATTAACAATCAAAATTCATCACCATTGTTCAAAACCTTAGCAAGGAAGATAATTAGCCACTCATTTGTGGATTATTCACCCTAAAACAAGTGTAAATCATACATACAATTGATTGAAAGAAGAAAGGAAGAGAAGAATCCCTTAGCTTTTTCGTCCCTCAACTGCTTCTAACCCACGTCCTTGCTCCACCAAGTCTGAATTAATTAAAAATAAGCTAAGTGTTCTATTTATACTAGTGGGAATTTTTCCCGGAATAACAAGCAACATGTCATGGAGGTCAACGCGGAGCACTGCCTCCGTGACACGACGTGGACGCGGATCCTTACTGGAATTCCAGGGTCTGGGATTATAGCCTCAATGTGGCACGGAGGCCAACGCGGAGGCCTATCTCCATGCCACGGAGCTGTCGCGAGGCCTCACTGGAATTTGCCAATTAATTTCCCCTCCAGGCAGTGTGCCTCTGCGATGGTAGCGTGGCACGGCTCCATCGCGGAGCCCCTATACTTTGCGCATTCCAATGTCTTTTCCATGCTCGCATCCAAGTCCAACTCCGATATACTTCCAACATGCATTTTAGCTCCTCAAAATAATATTTTCCTGCAAAACAAATGCTAATCATGTTGGTTAGTATAAATTCACATTTTATTACCAATTACATGAGAATATATACATATTGCACAACAAACAAGGCGAAAATGATACGTTTGAGTATTACTTGGGCATATAAATCTGCCCAAGATCACGTGTCACGGAGGGCATGCTCCGCGTTACCCTCTGTGACATGTTGAAGTGTATATCGCGACGGGTCACACCGGGTCGCCGGGTGACCCGCGCGAATTTCCCACTTTTAAACCCCGATTCCCCCTCCATTTTCCTCATTTTTCATATCCTCCGCGACCAACCTCCCAAAAACCCCTTCCCCCTCAACGTGACACGAACTTAGGCCAAGAATTTCATCGAGTTTTCATCAATTCTTCGAAGTCAAGGTATGTTCTTCAATTCTATCTCATTTCTTGTCGGTTTTCTCCGAGATTGAACATGTGATATGAGCTAAACTTTCCCTAAGTAGAAAATAAGCTTAAATTCAATTGAATTATTGTTGATTGATGTTCGGAGTATCATTGTGATTGCTTGAAGTCGTTAACTACATAGTTTAATCGAATTTTTGATAAAATCATAGCTAGGGCTTGCCTTTGAGTTTGAAAAGGAAAAATTTAGTTGAACTAGTGAAATTCATGCTGGGTTGTACATGTTGAGTGAGATGAGTCGATGTGCTAATTGTTACTATGCTAAAAGACCGACGGATTCTCGAGTGAAGGAAATATTGGAATTTGCAAGAATTGGGTGAATTGTAGAGGATCATGTAGTTAACATTTTCTTTTGTTTCTCCTTGCTAAGTGCTATGGGATAAAATGTTATCGATGGTAATGATTGTGGCTAGCTGTATGAAGTCTGAGTAGTACATAGAATATATACCGTCAAATTCTCCAAATTCACTAAGCATATTTGTTATGTTTTGTTGTTTGTTTGTGTAAGTAAGCACGATCTTGCCTTAATGTTGTAATTTTGGCTAAGGACTAAGTGTGGGGTAGCGTAGCTTAACCCAACCTTAGTCGAAACAAATTTTAATTGGATGAACATTGATCTTGTCTATTTGGGTTGATAGGAAAAATGGCAAGCAGGCAAGACATGGGAAAAGGCACATCAATATCTGGCGCCGAAAGAAAAAGAATCAGACTGGGCACAGCGGTCCCGGCAGCACCAACGATTCCACGCGGCCAACGCCGTCAATATGGAACCAGGTGGGTGACAGAGGAGGGGAAGAAGTGGTACGCAAAGTACAAGGAGAGCAAGTACTTCCCCGAGGAACACATAGCAAGGGAACCGTTGGCACAGGAGTTCCACAGGATTGTCCAGAGGATCGAGGCAGCTGGGCTGAACTTCATTTTTGAAGAGCCCAAGGAATGCAACTTGCACTTGATTCGAGAATTCTACGCCAACTGGAACCCGACTCTCAGAAGTCACACCATCAAAATAAGAGGGCAAATAGTCACTTTTGAGCCCCACCACCTCAATGCTATCTTAGGGGCGCGGGACAAAGACGCCCACATGCTTCGACAGCTGAATATCACTCCACCATATGCGGATGTTAGACGCACTTTGTGTGGAACCCGATCGACGGCTAGGTGGAGCAGACATAAAGAGAGGGGCTACCATCAGACTTTGCCCTACTCACAGATGAACAAGGAAGCCAGGATATGGCTTAAGATCGTGTGTTCCTGCCTAATCCCGGGGGTGCATATGACGGATGTAACCCGGGATCGTGTATACTTGGTGTACGCCCTGATGAAAGGGCTGTAGATCAATGTGGGGGCGGTGATTATCTCCGCCATGAAGAGAGCCCGTTTGCATCAGGGGCGCAGATATGGATTTGGTGGACTACTCACCACGTTCCTGAGGGGTCTGGACATTGAGGAAGAGGCCCTTGACTACATCCCGCAGATGGAGCGGCGGGCCTTAGATGTCACCAAAACTAAGGCTCCCGACACCACCCACGGGCCAATGCGTACACTAGCCGAGCGACATGCTCGGGATGATCAGTACATGGCTCGCATGTACGGGATGCAGATGCTCTATCTGCGAATAGGTGGGAGGCCAACGACAGAAGAGGAGCTATGGCAGCTCGAGCTAGACTACCCTTTTGGCGAAAATGCCAGGGCTCTATGCCGAGTGGGGTCAGCTTTTGTAGAGCCCACGGATGATGATGTCCCCACAGATGAGGAGACACATCATGAGGACTCTAATGTGGAGTCCGATGATGGCGATGGGGGTGATTCAGACATGGGAGATGAAGCAGCAGCACCTGATGAAGAAGTGGAGTATTTTGATTGATCAGGGAGTTCCGCCACCCATTTTTTGTGCTATGTTAATTTTTATGAACACTGGGGACAGTGTTCGAGATAAGTGCGGGGTGGGAGTAGTTAGGTGCTGGTTGTGTTGTTGTGTATGTTCTGTTCTGTTGTTGTGCCTGATGAAAAATTTTGTGACCCTGTGATTTATGATTGTGAAGTTTTTGTTCTGTATTGTAATTAAATGTGAAACTGTTGTGTGCTGCTGAATATTTTGCTAGCTGATTTTGTACATATTTTTTGTTTATCGAAATGATCGATATTTTTAAAATTTCTTTTTTTTCAATTCTTGGGTTTCTCGGCGTTTGTTTTCGGTTCTTTTACCGAGAATGGTCCCATTGAACCGAAGTCCTAGTTAGTGACCGTTCCCTATGATGGATGGATGACGACCGTCTTAAGGGAAATGTAGTCGTTAGGAGTAGATTTTTCATTTATTTTTCAGTTGTTTTCTTTTGTGGGTTGCATCCCAAAACCTGTAGTTACTTTATGGTTGCGGAATTCTGGTTGCGTGTCGTACATGATATTTGAAATGCAAAGGTGATTCGTATGAAAGCATGCAACTTTGTAAATATGTTGAGATACCTACGCCATAGAGTCGATTCAGTGTGATTGAGGCTTAATGTTTGAATTCTTGTAATTAGCTGATTGAAGAGTCTGTGAATACGTCTTGAATTGAGCATGTGCAATAAGTGTGAAGTGAGGGTTTTGTTATTCCATGCTATTGTGAAGTGTCTAGAACTTGCCTGGTGTGTGTACGAAACAAAATGAAGGACGTGTATTGTAGGAAAGGATGTAGGCATTTCTTTGTGTTAATCGAAAGTTTCTCTTTTTCATTATTATACCCACCTTGAATGTACACCCTAGTTAGCCAGTTGAGCCTTTAGCCTATTATTTTTTTCTTGTGTCAAAATGTGTAAACCGAGCTTAACCCCTTCTTTTCATTAGCCGTAAATTTGATCCAAAACTCTTAAGCGCTTAAGAAGAGAAAATAATTTTCCCAAAGTGTCAAAGAGTGAGAATGGTGAAAAGAAAAGAAAAGTAGAGTGATGAAAGGAAAGAAAAGGTTGAAGGTGCACTTGTTATAAATAAAATATAATGAAGGTGTCTGAATAATCTTTGTTATCGAGTCAAGTGTGCTTAGGGATATGGGCCAAACTAAAGACAGACTTCAAGAATGGGAGGATGAAGGAAGAAACAATGCCCATGAGTTTGATGGGATGTGTTGAAAAGGCGCTTAAGGATGCTAGTGGCTATTATTGGCTAGCCCAATATTTACTAGTTCTGTAGCTTACATTACAACCCGTTAAAGTCCTACGTGATCCTACATCACATTTCCTTATATTAGTGGAGTAATACACTAAGGGCAAACCTATGGTTCATGACATGATGCATGTGAATTCTTTTGGGAGAGAGAGTGAAATTGTGTTTATATGCCCCTGCATGTAACCGTTAGAGTTCATGTGATTAAAAAGGGAAAATTCTCTTGCATTGTGAGGGCACATGCTTGATGAGAGATTAAGTTTCGTGTCGGATATCTTGATCAGCTGATTTGCATGAGTTTGCCAATATCGAGAGTCGATTCTTAAGTCTAAGAGGTCTTGATGTGTTGAAGGTCATTGCATTGATTGGACCATGTGTGTTTTCTTGATGATTTGCTGTGTTGAATAATCGGTATGGCCGTAGCCTGACTTGTCGAACCAAAGTAGCCAGGATGGGGTGTAAAGTGCATGAGGTGTAAGATTGTTGTTCAGGGACGAACAAGGATTTAAGTGTGGGGTAAGTGATCTTGGGCAAATTTATATGCCCAAGTGATACTCAAATGTGTCATTTTAGCCTTGTTTATCTATCAATGTTTATAAATTCTCATGTGATTTATAATAAAATGTGAATCTATACTAACCAACATGATTAGCATTGTTTTGCAGGTGAAATATAATTTTGGGAAGCTAAAATGCGTGTTGGGAGAGATCGGGGTTAGACTCGGATGTTAGCAAAGGACATAGCATTGGACGACACAAATTAAAGGGGCTCCGCGATGGAGCCGTGTCACGCTGCCATCGCGGAGGCCTTCTGCCTGGATAGGGAATTTTTGGCCAAATTCCAGTGTGGGTGCGCGTTGGGGCCGTGGCACGTTGGCCTAGCCCCGTGTTGCACGCCGTGCCACGTTGGGCCTTATTACCTGGACAGTCAATTTCCAGTGAGGCTCCGCGTCAGTGGCGTGTCACGGAGGCAGTGCTCCGCGATGCACTCCGTGACACGTTGCTTGTTATTCCGGGAAAAATTTCCAGTAGTATAAATAGCACACTTAGGTTCATTTTTCAATATTCTGACTTGGTGGAGCAAGAACGTGGGTTACAGGCAGTTGAGGGGACGAAAATCTCAGGGTTTTTCTCTATCTCCTTCTTTAATTCAATTGCTTGTATGTTTAACACTCATTTAACGATGTTTAATCCACGAATGAGTGGCTAAATCCTCTTCTTGCTGAGGTTAAGAACAATTGTATTGAAATGTAGTTATTGATCAATTGGGTTTTTCATCTTTTCTTCCATGGTTGTTCTATTGATTCTTGTTCTTACTGCATTAATGTGTGGCCAATGTTAATGTATATCTAAAAAGTCCGGTTTCACTCGAGAGAGCAAGAAATTGGAAAGTTGTGAATCAATAGGATATGATCTTTTCTTAGTTTGGAAAAATTGAGAATTAATTTACCTTCAGGATAGAAATATACCTGAAAGTCGTATTAGTCAATTAAGGAACCGGTTTTGTATGGCTTGAACATGAATTTCGTTTAATCACAGAAATGTAGGTGGACGGTTCATGATTCTTAAGTTGGGTTAAATACGAGAGTTTTAATCCATTGGCAATAGTTCTTGACTAGCAACCGGAGGAAATATTAACCACATTATATTGATAATTTATTTCTTTACATGTTCATTTAATCTCAGCATGCTCACATTCATAGTTCAGACTCAAAATTATATAATCTTTGTAGACTTAGCATAAATATTAGACATCAAAATATCAAACTCTTCTTTGCACTGTTGTCTTCATTGTTAGAGTTAAAATATAGTACACTTGAGTAGATTGTTACCCTCGCCCAGTCTCTGTGGGATTGATACTTGGCTTACTTAAGCCACTTTACTACTTGTTCGACCACGTACACTTGCATGTAGCTTTATACCCAAAGCAGATAACCCGACCAGCCACCTTGCCAACCCGCTTCACAATCCGATAGGGGCCAACATAACGAGGACTAAGTTTTCCTTTCTTTCTGAATCTCATCACTCCCTTCATGGGAGACACTTTTAGAAATACCCAATCATTAACTTTAAACTCAAATTCCCTCCTTCTCACATCGGCATAGGACTTTTGGCGACTTTGAGCTATTTTCAACCTATCCCATATAAGCTAAATCTTCTCCATAGCCTCATGGACTGAATCTGGTCCTATCATTGCAGTTTCACCAACTTCAAACCAACCAATAGGCTACCTACATCTCTGCCCATAGAGAGCCTCAAACAGAGCCATCTGAATGCTGGAATGGTAGCTATTATTGTATGCAAACTTAATAAAACGAAAATGGTTATCCCAACTACCCTTGAAGTCAATCACACATGCTCTCAACATGTCCGCTAGAGTCTAAATTGTCCGCTTCGCTTGACCATCCGTTTACGGGTGAAATGCTGTACTGAGCTTAACCTGAGTAACCAGTCCTTTTTGAAATGACCTCCAAAACTGAGAGGTAAACTAAGTACTGTTGTGCCGTGATTTTTACGGCACTTTCGATGCTTAAAACCAAGAAACTATGCACATGCCGAGTATGTTTATGTAGATATGATGCGTTTATGTTAAATGTTGCAGGAAAATTGGTTCGGAACAGGAAATAGGCAAAATAAGGCAAAAATGGACAAATCTGTAGGCTGATACCCAGGCCAAGAGTCCTCGTCCTAATGAACAACTCGTGCCTGGAGTCGTGAGAAGAAATTGAAGTTTATGAAAAGAAACCAGTGCACCTCATGAGTTGAAGGCATGACTCGTTACATTTGGTAACGAGTCGTTATGATAGTCATGGAGACTGGGAGAAGAATTTAGGAAGAATGTCCAGTGAAAGCAATGAGTGACAGAACGAGTCGTCAGGTGAAGTGACGACTCATCATCAGACATTGTGGGCATCCGTCAAGTGCACTGGAAGATTTAGTGATCCAGGGCCACGAGGGACCTAACGACTCGTGCCCAGGCCTAATGAGTCGTTAGGTGACTCGTCACCAAGACTAAACAAATTGGTAAGAACAAGTTAAGATCGCTAGCCATGACTTGTTGGGAGACCCAACGAGTCGTTACTTGGCCCGTTACCCCTGCTGACTTGGAATCCAATTTTAGTTAGGATAAGATTTATTTGGAACTATAAATATAATATTTAGGTTTATTTTTCATGTAAAGTTTTTTTACTATTTTCACGTAAATTTTGGTGTTGTGAACGAGCATTCTTGGTTCAAGAAACAAAGTTTATAATTTTGTTCTTGAGTTTGGGAATCAAAACGACATTGAAGTTTTGTTCATCGGTTTTGGAGTTTTATTCAATTCACATGGTTTTATTTTATGAATTTTTGTAAGTTACAATTATGATTTCTTCTATATTTTATGATTGTGATTATTCAAATATGAGTAGCTAGACCAATAACTAGGGTTGTGGGAACAATGATGAATTAACACACATAGGTTAGACACTTAGTGATTCTTGAACGGGGTTAAATGCATGTATTGTTTTTTCATTCGTTTTAATTAATTCTTAACGGTCGCAAAAGTTGGAACTCGCCTTATTCTTACTTACTAGATCAAGGGGGTAGTGAATGGGAAAAGAGATCAACAACGGAGATTTGAGGCTATCAACCCTCATCTAATAGCTTTAACTTATCCGAGAATAGCTAATCCGATATTAAAGGTAAGGTTTAATTAAGCATACACTTATATATATACCAAGTTGCATGGTGATAGGACCAACCATTTAGGTGAACCTAACTTAATGATATTGCATGCTAAACACCGGAATAGATCATTAGTGTAAAAGCCTAGTGATTATGAAGTCATGGGAACACAATCCTAGTCAACTTGTTGATTGAATAGAACAAAAAATGATTTAAACATCTACTAGTATTTACTCTTGTTTATTATTTTGTTTTTCAATTCTTTCCCCCAGGAAATAAGTAAGACGAAAGTATTAACTAATCACATTAACTCATGTTCATTCCATATTCCCTGTGGGATCGATCTCAACCTTTGTTGGGTTCTATATTTGACATCGACTGCTTTATATCTCATTTACGAGGTGTAATTTGGGCGATATCAAATTTTGGCACCATTGCGGGGGAATACGACTAAGGCTTTTGTTAATTGTGTTTGCTTTACTATTGGTTCTTATTTCCTTTTGTTATTTTTGTTCTTAATTGGTATTAGGTTCATGAATGCGCAATACTAGGAGTCAAGGAAAATCCTTGGTTCAAATCGATCACGAACTTGAAAAAACACTGCGATATCTGAGGAGAATGGCCAACGTACAAGAGCAAGAGACAGTGGACCAAGCTACAACCAGAATGTTGGCTGAAGAACAATCTCGGGCAAGAGATAGAGAGTTAGCAAGGGTTGCTAAAGAGCAATGTCTAGCTTTTGAAGCAGAGCAATCTAGAAGGAATAGAGGTTCAGATCAGCAGAGGCACCGCTATTTCGATGAGGATGATGATGCTGATATTGACGAAGCCGGTGCCACTGGAGCTATTGTCCTTCCCCCTTTGCCTACTGGGGAAAAGTTTGATATTACCAGTGCTATGATCCAACTGCTCAACATGAAGGGGATATTTGCGGGTCATGCAACCGATGATGCACATACTCACTTGACTAATTTCGTGGGTATCTGCAAAGCATATCAGCAACCAGGAGTGAGTCAGGATGCGATGGGACTGAGGTATTTCCCTTTTCATTAAGGAGTGAGGCAACACTCTGGTTCGCAGAACTACCCAACTATTCTATCACTACATAGAGGGAGTTGAAAAGAACTTTTCTTGAAAGATTTTTCCCACCTTCCAGAGCTTTGTAACTGAAAGATGAGATATACAACTTTAGGCAGTTAAGTTCTGAGGCATTTCATGAGACATGGTTGAGGTTCAAAAAGAAGCTCAAAAGGGTTCCCAACCACAGAATCCCAGATGATACATTAATGGAAATTTTCCATAGGTTTCTAAATCTAACACCAAGGCGGTGGCTGATACCGTGTCTAGCAGAACATTTATGAGTCAAACTTATGATGAAGCTACTGAGCTACTTGACAGAATCACTAAAACTAACCGTGCATGTAACACAAGAGAGTCAGAGACTCCAGCTGGTACTTATGTAATAGGTATGTCGGTGGAGCAAAGAAGGAAGGATGAAGAGCGAGATCAGGATATTACTAAAATAAAGACCACAATGGGGCTGCTTGCTAAGCATTTGATGGGAGCCAGGGTTGTAAAGGTAAATGCTATGGGTTCTCAAGGCAAGGCCCCACGAAATGATGGAGGCGAATCTGAATCTGAGGAGGAAGTTAATTATCTGAATGATTAAGTGGCGGATTTCCGGACTAACACCCAAGGGTCTAACCAAGACTCTTGGCATCAAGATCAAGAGAACCAAGGTTGGAACTACTACAGGGATAACAATTACAACTGAGGTCATTACAGAGAAAATGGAGACTGGAAGAAGCATGAGGAGTACAAGAACGATAGAAGCAGTCTATATGTTCCTCCAAGGAACCTTGAGCCAAAGTCTAGTGGTTCAACGGTGGAAGACATGTTGTCAAAGGTACTTAAGCAGATGGAGGCAATAGATGGCCATTTCAAGGAGCTCCACGCCGATATTTCTAGTATGAATCAAAAGGTGTAATCACATGCCGTGGCCATTAAGTAATTGAGCAGCAGCTGAGTCAGATGTCTATTGCGATGAACCAGAGGCAGAAAGGCACACTTCCCAGCAATACAATGCAAAATCCAAAAAATGACAGTCATTGTATGATGGTCACTATTAGGAGTGGGAAGACTACAGTTGATCCTTCGAGGCCGGTTGTGATTGATGAGACAGTAGAGCCCGTATTGATTGATGATGATAGGATGGCAGATTCTGAGGATCGAACTTCGGTTGATGATTTAGTGGTGAAGACTACTCTTAGTAATGCAAAGGAGCATGGATCTAGCAATGAGAAGGATAGGAGGCACCACAAAAGTTCACACTGATCCCTAGATCTCCTCCCCCTTTTTCCACAGTGGTTGAAGAAAAAGGTCGAAGATAGGAAGTATCACAAATTCGTCTCGATGTTGAAACAATTATCTGTGAACATCCCATTTGTTTAGGCACTTGAGCAGATGCCCTACTATGCTAAATTCATGAAGGACCTTGTCACTAGAAAGAGGACCATAATCTTTGAAACCTACAGATGATTTGCACCATAGTAGTACAATAGAATCCCATTCTCTTGTTCAGAAAAAAGAAGACCCTGGAGCGTTCACCATACAGTGCACTATTGAAGCCTTTAATTTTGCGAAGGCACTATGTAATCTGGGTGCTAGTGTTAATTTGATACTGCTAGCAGTGTTCAGACAGTTGGGCTTGGGATCCCCCAAATCGACTATAATGTGGCTTTTGATGGAAGATTGTACCGTGAATAATGCGGTGCGAATTCTCTATGATGTTCTAGTGAAGGTGGAGTCCTTTATATTTCCAGCTGATTTTTTCATCCTGGACTGTGAAGTTGATTTTGAGGTCCCCATTATCTTGGGGAAACCATTCCTTGCTACCAGACGCGCTCTTGTAGATATGGAAACTGGACAACTGAAATTTCGGTTGAACAATGAGGAGGTGACTTTCAATGTATGCTGATCCATGAAGCAGCCAAATGAAATGAGGGTGTATCAGTAATTGATGTTTTGGAACCTGAGTTTCCAATGATTCCCATGGAGGAGTTATTGATTCTTGATAACTTAGCAGCAGTCTTGATGAATGTTGGTGCTGAGGAGATCCATGGGGGTGAGGAGATAGTTAATGCACTTGTTTGTATGGGGTCATACACTTATGCTCAAAGAAGATTGATCTTGACCTGAAGAATCGGGTGACCCCACCAGCTAATCCATCTATTGAGGAGCCTCCGGTATTGGAGCTCAAAGCACTCCCATCTCAATTGCAGTATGTATTTTTGGGAATCGATAGCACTTTATCGGTCATTGTTACAGCTGACTTGGAGGAAGTGCAAGTGGAGGCTTTAGTCTCTATTTTGAAGAGATATAAAAAATTTGCATTCAAGAGGATGACGTTTTGGTTATGTAATGCATACGCCACTTTTTAGTGTTGCATGATGTCCATATTTTCTGACATGGTGGAGGACATCATTGAAGTCTTTATGGATGACTTTTCGGTGGTGGGTGATTCATTCGAATATTGTTTGGCTCATTTGAGCAAGATGCTGCAGCGATGTGAAGAGACCAACTTGGTGCTTAACTGGGAAAAGTGCCATTTCATGGTCAAAGAAGGTATAGTGTTAGGCCATAAGATTTCTTGTAAGGGTATTGAGTTAGATAGGGCTAAGATCGAAGTAATTGCTAGTCTACCACCTCTAATTTCTGTGAAAGGTGTTCAAAGTTTTTTGGGTTATGCAGGGTTTTATAGAAGATTCATCAAGAACTTCTCCAAAATTGCACATCCTTTGTGTAAACTGCTTGAGAAAGAGGTGAAATTTGTTTTTGATGAGGCATGTCTGAAGGCATTTGAATGCCTAAAATAGATATTGACCACTGCTCGATTATAGTAGCACCGGACTGGTCTTTACTATTCGAGGTTATGTGTGATGCTAGCGGATTGGCCCTGGAAGCTGTGTTGGGTCAGAGTGAGAAAAGATTTTCCATCCTATTTATTATGCTAGCAGGCTCTTAACGCAGCTTAGAAAAATTACACCGTGACAGAATAGGAGTTGTTCGCTGTAGTTTTTGCATTCGAGAAGTTTTGGGATACTTTCTTGGACTAAGGTGATAGTACATACAGACCATTCAACTTTGAGATATCTGCTGGCAAAAAAGGATGCCAAGACACGGTTGATTCGATGGGTACTACTGCTGCAAGAGTTTAAGTTCGAGGTAAAGGATCGAAAGGGAACCGAAAACCAGGTGGTAGATCACTTATCATGATTGGAACCTGATGCAACACTTCAAGATGAGCGTGACATAGATGATGCATTCCCCGACGAGCAGGTTTTAGCGGCCTCACAGGGTCTCATCTCATGGTTTGTAGACTTCGCTAATTATTTGGTGAGTGATGTTGTACTAGAGAACTTATATTTTCACTAGCGTAAGAATTTCATGTCTGATGTGCGAAAGTTTTTCTGGGATGAGCCCTACTTATTTCGCATATGTGCTGATGGGGTTATTCGGAGATTCGTGCCCGAGGTGGAAATGTTGAGCATACCGGAGGCCTGCCATTCCCCTGTTGGGGTCACCAAATGGGATCCGCATAGCCCACAAGATTCTGCAATGTGGGCATTATTGGCCAACCATTCACCAGGATGCACATGATTTTTTAAAGGCATGTGATGCATGCCAAAGGCAAGGAGGCATATCACGGAGGCATGAGCTTCCCCTTACTACCATCCCTGTCATTGAGATGTTTGATGTGCGGGGAATTGATTTCATGGGCCTATTTGTGAGCTCAAATGGGATGAAGTACATACTTGTTGCTGTGGACTATGTTTTGAAATGGATGGAGGCAGTTGTGCTTCCAAATAATGAAGTGAAAAGTGTCACAACATTCTTGAAGCGGAATATGTTTGCTAGATTTGGGACTTCCAGAGCCATCGTTAGTGATGGGGGTTTGCACTTGTGTAATCGGTTGTTTTGTACTTTATTGGAAAAATATGGGGTAAAACACAGGGTGGCAATACCCTATCATCCATAGTCTAGTGGGCAGGTTGAAGTCACAAACAGGGAGATAAAGACCATCTTGGCGAAGACTGTGAATGCTAACCGGATAGATTGGGCTAGGAAGCTAGATGATGCTTTATGGTCTTATCGGACCGCATTCAAGACTCCTATAGGTACGTATGTGAAAACATATCATCTTCCGGTTAAACTTGAGCACAAAGCTATATGGGCACTCAATAAGCTGAATTTGAATTGGAGCGAAACTACAAACTTGAGGCTTGATCAGTTGAATGAGCTAGATGAATTTCGTTTGAAAGCCTATGAGAGTTCTGAAATTTCTAAACTCAGAAATGAAAATTCAGCATGACCGGAAGATTGAGAAGAGAGAGTTCTAGGCTTCGCTTGTTTCCTAGCAAGTTGAAGTCCAAATGGTTGGTTCTTTTTGAGTTGTTCAAGTATTCTCCCATGGGGCAATTGAACTGGAAAACCATGAAGGAAAGCGTTTTAAAGTCAATGGTCAATGGGTAAAAGCATATCTGGGAAAAAACAAAGAAATAAAGCTGGTGGATCTCCAGGCTCTGGGTGAAATCTGAGTAACTCAGGGACTTGCGTCGTGCTGCGACGTTAAATAAGGCGCTGCATGGGAGGCAACCCATGGAGGTGTTTTGGTGAAGTCTGTGTAGTCAAAATACCCGCATCGTGCCGAGATGTTAAATCAAGCGCTTCTCGGGAGGCAACCCAAGTTGTAATTGTAAGAAAAATATAGTGTTTACGTATGTTGATGTGTGAAGGTGATTAAAATGGGAAATTTGAAGCTAAAACCAAAAATCTGAACTTGAGTTGTTGGTGCCAAAAATCACAGAACGAGTTGTCATCAGACCAAACAACTCGTTAAGTGGATCGTTGTCACTGCTACATAAAACAGTTAGACAATGGTTGACCAAATGAGTCATTTCCAGTGATAACGAATCGTGGGGTCTTCCGTTAAGTCTACTGGATCAAAGATGGAATTAAGCTAAAAATGGTGACAACGAATGACTTAACGAATCATTGATAGACCCAAGAATTCGTCGCGTTAACTATCATGAATCTACTGTAGTTCAGGGCCTACGAGTCATGCAATGATTCGTTGGGTAGAACCACGAGTCGTTAGGTTCCAGGTAAGACTCTACACCCAATCAATAGAACGAACAACCAAATGAGTCGTTGCTCTTCTTAACGAACCGTTATGTGGGTCATGGTATGTTTTTAATTAATTTACACCTGACCCGATCCACATACCAATTAGGGTAAAAATTTTTTTAAGGGCATATAAACCACCCGATTTTGCCCTATAATACTCTCACCTGAAAGTAAACTGAATTTCTAACTCAAAAATTCCCACCTTCATCATCTTAATATCACTTCCTCTAACACCACACACACACACATGATTGTAGTTGAATCAGCCCAGGTGACAAGATCAAAGTGCAATTGTTCGTTATAATCACCTACTACTAAAACCTTGTCCACTAATATTGATCACTGTGAGTACAGGTTTCTTCCTTTTGCAAGTATTTTTAATCGACTTGGCCCTGTAAACTTTCTCTACCTTGATGATTTATGTTTGATATCAGATGAAAACACTAGGTTGTTGGGAAATTAAAATCATGCTCAACAAGTGAATACAATGCTATAAAGAATTTTATCCTTGTGTTGGTTGGATTGAAACGAATAACTGATGATGAATATGAGATTGTTTGATTTGTGATGAAATGCCTGATAAACCCTAGTTTCCATTAAAATTCCAGTTGAAATGAATCACTGTTATTTGAGGTAAAATAGGATCTGTGCTTGTGAGAGTGAAATTTAAGTTGAGATGAGTAAGGGTAATGTTATTTTTCATAGACTCTTGAGCACGAGCCACATAACGAGGCGTGGTATCACCCAATGACTCGTTGTGTAGCTCGTCTTGAGTGGGAAAGGAAGATACAAACTAGTGTACCTCACAACTGGTCTAATGAGTCGTTGCCTCAAGTAACGACTCATTGTGACTAGTGTTTAAATTCACTGGTCCAACAAAGAAAAACATGATCTGTAGACAATTAGTGGCCTTATGAGTCGTGCCAGTGGAAATGACTTGTTGAGTCCCTCGTCCTGTCTGCAGGGACACAATTAAAAATTGATTTTGTTTCATCTCATTTTGCATACTAATCCTTATTCCATAGGTACAATGGCTCCAAAGGGTACACCAAAGAATGGTCCAGCCAAGAAACAGGTGTTGAAGAGGAGTCAGCCATCATATCGCAGACTTAGAGACACGCCCTCCTCCTCCGAAGAGTCGAGTAGCTTGAAGGAGGAATACGAAGTTTCAAAAGAGCAGCTTGTGAGGAGATCCACCAGGGCTAGGACCCAACGACCTACAAATATGATAGCCCTGGTTGATGCTCCTACTCCACTTGCAAGAGACCCACCAAGCCAAGCAGAAGAAAATGCTGGGGCCATAGTCCCGATTGCTCCTGAGGGCAGCATAGCTGCACAAAATGTAGAGGGTGCGGATGAGTCACATGCCCAACAGGGAAGTACAGATGATGAGTTGACAGAGACGTCCAATACATCTAATGATCAACCACGGTAGGTGAGGCGATGGTGTGTTCGCGGTATGCGGGTCATTTACAACAGGGACATTACTCTAAATGAAAAAGGCCATCCAAAGAGGAGCATCTACGAGGAGCCCAGACTGGTCACGGGGCTCAAGGACCTCCCTGAGCTGCAGGATTTATTTGATAGATACAAGTTTGAGTGGTTAACTGAGCCATTGGGGAGCTACAACCCTTGCCTGGTTAGAGAGTTTTATGCAGCCTACGCAGGCACGTTACAACATTTGGCATTGGAAGGCCAAGACTGGAAGAAGAGACCCGTATTGACGTAGGTGTTGGTTCAGGAGACGCCTATAGATATCTTTGAGAGGACCATCTCCAGACCGCTCTATGGTCCAGACTATCATTCCCCGATGAATACAACCGAGTTCGATTATAGACTATCAGAGCTCAAGAAAGTCAAAATCAAGAAGCCGAACAGTGTTGAATGAATCAGGTAGTACACTTGGCTTTCACGAGTCATTGCCACAAGGGGTCTGCTGGTTGAGTGGTTGCATGGCACTGAGTCCCGATAAAAATGGCCACATTGAACTTCCAAGCTAAATTCTGGTGGACATTGGTTCAACATAAGCTGGTACCGACCAACAATGATAATGTTCTTTCACCTGACAGAGCTGCACTGGAAGCTAGCATCATGGAGGGGTACGCCATAAACTTCCCGCGATATATTTATGAAGAGATTTGAGAGCGGGCGATAAATGATAGCACTATCATTCCCTTTCCATCCCTTGTTGATAGACTCTGTCAGGAGTTAAAGGTGCCAGAATTGCCGTCGGTTGATCAGCGAGTTGTGGTCCATAAGATCACCGATATCAGATTGATAAGAGACAAAATGAACTCGGTGTCGAGAGCGAGGAGTCAGTCTGCTGCATCTGCTGGAGCGACTTTATTGGTAGAGGCATTAAGCAACAGTATGCAGACTGAGGCTACATTGTTTACTGAGATTGCGATAGAGCCCACAGAATTGGTAGCCAGCCTGAGGCTAAAGATACAACTGACATTCCCGCACCTGCTGAGGTTCCAGAGTCCTCATCCTCAGCAGCAACACCTTGGCCACCTGTTGCACCCTCATGTGCTCCTTCAGCCGGTCTAGTCACTATTTCCCAAGAATTCTTGACCGACATGGCTAGATGGTTGGCAAAAGCCAAAAAACAACAAGCACACATGGCTTTTCAAGTTAAAGTACTAATGGAGCAAGTTAACCTATGGGTTACAAAGGAGTTGAGGGTGCTCCCTCGATTAGTGTATGGCCGGTTAGATGCCTTCGAGAGGCATATGGATGAGCGCCTTGCATAGTTACAGGCGCTCGAGCTGGAAAGGGGGTATGCGGAGGTAGCAGCACTCCGAGTGGAGGTGCGGGAGTTCTCCGCATGACAGGTAGCTGCGATCCCTCCACCCGTGCTTCTAGTGATTGATGAAGAGAGTGAAGAAAAGCTACCACCAATATTTGACTTCATCACCAAGGAGCCAATGGCGTAGGATAAGGGCAAGAGGCCTCATGAGGAGGCAAGCTTTGAGGAGGATGATTCTCTGCTCTGTGAGTAGAAGCGAGAGCAGAGAGAGATAGGGATAACACTGCAGTTATCCAGAGAGGAGGCTCGACAGAGAGCTGCAATTGAGGTAGCGAGAGTTTGTTGGGAAGGTATGAGCTCAGTCGGTTATGAAAATGCACCGGGTCAAGTCGGGGGTACAGGAGATGACACTGGAGGAGTATCTGCACCCTCCATTGACCAGGTTGCAGACACCTAGGTCTCACAGGTATGTTCCTAATTTCCATGATTTTGTTTTTTTATATATATATATGTGTCGAGGACGACGCATGCTTTTCTTGATGGGGGTGGGGAGGTACACCTGTGTATTTTTGCTGAACGTAACCCGAGGGTCTTTTTTGCCGGATATCTTCTCCCTCGGGTGTTCCTTATCTAGTAGAACTTACACATTTAGGTTTTTATGTTTTTGTATTTGTTTGCCTCAGTAGAAAGAAAATTAGGTGAACTTAAGGCAGTCAAGAGCATGAATTTTTGAATTTAGGTGAACTGATAATGTGATACACCTCTTAAATTTTGTTTTATGTGTGTGTGTTAAAATTGACAAGTATGACCTTTGTGAATCTTTGCATGGCATTAAAACTGTGAGCATGTTTACCATTGCATGGCTATACCTGAACTACCTGTTAGTAGAAGTGATGATGTTGGCTTATGCTATGTGAGAGTGAGACTTAATAGCTAAATTCTTCCATGTGTGTCAATCTAGAACTTGCCTGGTTAGTCATACCGAGGTAGAGGATGGGAAACTAGGAAATGATCATAGGTCATTTTTGATTAATGAGTCCACTTTAGCCTTAAAAGACCTAGCAAATGAAAATGAATATCCCTTGATCCAAATTTTTGCGCTTAAATTGACCTTCTTTTTGTTAACACCAATTCACCTTCCTACTTTGATTAAAATTAACCTGTTTTGGCCCTGGTCCCTCCTTGGACACTGTGAACCTTAACTCAGGAAAATCGTCTAAGTTGAGGGTGGCTATCATAGGGGTGATTAAGAAGAGTAGGGTGGAATGAAATGAAAATGAAAGAGCGGATGTGGTGTGCATAATGGAAAAAAAAGAAAAAAATTGTTGTTAAAGAGAAAAAGAGCATGGAAAAAAATGAAGGAAAAATGTGAATGAAGGTGATGAGTACTTGAAAGAAGAAACACCGCACTCGTAGTTGCAAACAAAAGTAAAAAGAAAAGAAAGAAAAGGAAAAAGGGAGAAAATATGAAAAGAAGGGTAAGAGTGGAGTCAAAGTGTGTGTAGTGCCAAGAAGGGTTAAGCTACTAGTTCCATATGTACCATACCCAAACCCGACCCTACGTTACAAGCTTAAAAAATCCTATTTTGATCCTGGTTACCCGTCTGAAATTCAAGTTATTGAAAGTAAAGCCAAGCTTATGATATTGCATTTTACATATGCATTATAATTTGATTTTGGATGATAAAGGAGGGGTTAGAAAATTTGATTAGATGAATAGTTGTGACTGCCGTAAGTTTCGTAAGGTTCTTTTGATTGAAGCGTCGAAGTAGTTTATTTTATTTTATTTTTGCCCAAGGACATGCAAAAGTTTTAAGTTGAGGGTGTTGATGTGCCATGATTTTTAAGGTTGAGGGTGTTGATGTTCCATGATTTTTACGGCACTTTTGACGCCTTAAACCAAGAAACTATGCACATTTCGGGTATGTTTATGTAGATATGATGCGTTTGTGTTAAATGTTGTAGGAAAACAGGTCCGAAATGGGAAATAGGCAAAGTAAGGAAAAAATGGACAAATCAGTAGGTTGATACCCAGGCCACGAGTCATCGTCCCAATGAATGACTCATGCTTGGATTCGTGGGAAGAAATCAAAGTTTACAAAAAGGAACCAGTGCACCTCATGAGTTGAAGGCACGACTCGTTACATCTGGAAACGAGTCGTTATGACAGTCCTAGAGATTGGGAGAAGAATTTAGGAATAATGTCCAGTGAAGGCAACGAGTGACAAAATGAGTCATCATGTAAAGTGACGACTCATCATTAGACACTGTGGGCATCCGTAAAGTGCACTAGAAGATTTAGTGAGCCAGGGCCACGAGGGACCTAATGACTCGTGACCAGGCCTAAAGAGTCGTTAGGTGACCCATCACCGAGATTGAACAAATTGCTGAGAACTAGTCAAGATCATTGGCCATGACTCATTGGGAGACCCAATGAGTCGTTACTTGGCCCGTTACCTTGCCAACTGGAATCCAATTTTAGTTAGGATAAGATTTGTTTGGAAGTATCAATATAATATTTAGGTTTATTTTCCATGTACAGTTTTTTTTACTATTTTTCATGTAAATTTTGGTGTTGTGAACGAGCATTCTTGGTTCAAGAAACAAAGTTTGTAATTTTGTTCTTGAGTTTGGAGTTAAAACAACATTGAAGTTTTGTTCATCGGTTTTGGAGTTTTATTCAATTCACGTGGTTTTTTTCTACAAATTTTTGTAAGTTACAATTATGATTTTTTCTATATTTTGTGATTGTGACTATTCAAATATGAGTAGCTAGACTCATAACTAGGGTTGTAGGAACCATGATGAATTAACACACATAGGTAAACCACTTAGTGATTCTTGAATGGGGTTTAATGCATGTATTGTTTTTTCCTTCGTTTTTATTAATTCTTAACGGTTGCAAATGTTGGAACTCGCCTTATTCTTACTTACCGAATCAAGGGGGTAGTGAATGGGAAAAGGGATTAACAACGGAGATTTGAGGCTATCAACCCTCATCTAATGGCTTGAACTTGTCTGGAAATAGTTAATCCGATATTAAGGGTAAGGGTTAATTAAGCATACACCTGTATATAGACCAAGTTGCATGGTGATAATCATTTAGATAGGGTACCAATCATTTAGGTGAACCTAACTTATCGATATTGCATGCTAAACACCGGAATAGATCACTAGTGTAAAAGCGTTGTCGTTATGAAGTCATGGGGAATACAATCCTAGTCAACTTGTTGATTGAATATAACCAAAATTGATTTAAACATCTACTAGTATTTACTCTTGTTTATTATTTTGTTTTTCAATTCTTTCCCCCTAGGAAATAAATAAGCCGATAGTAATAGATAATCACATTAACTCATGTTCTTTCCATATTCCTGTAGGATCGACGTCAATCTTTATTGGGTTCTATATTTGACATCGAATGCTTTATATCTCATTTACGAGGTGTAATTTGAGTGAAATCAAGTACCTCTATTTGATATAATGGACAAGGGCACTCTATGCAATCGAACTAGGTCTCGGATGTATAGTTTGGCATAATCCTCCATGGAATCAGTGGTTTTGACCAGTAGAAAATGAGCGGCTTTGGTTAATCTGTCCACAACCACCCAAATGGAGTCATATTGCCGACGAGTGCAAGGCAACTGTGTGATGAAGTCTATATTGATTTCTTCCCACTTCAAAGTAGGAATACTGATATCTTAAACCACACCTCTCAGTGTCTGATGCTCAACCTTCACTTGCTGACAGTTTGGACGCTTAGCTACAAATTCTACGATGTCTTTCTTCATGCCATTCGAACAATAGACTTCTCATAAGTCACGATACATCTTGGTGGCACCTGGATGTGTTGAATACCTGGAACCGTGAGCCTCATGCAACATTCGACTTCTAAAACCATCAACGTCGGGGATACACAAGCGACCCTGATATCGAAGCACACCATCTCCCCCTTTGGAGAATACCTCTACCTTATGATTCTATATGGCTTCCTTTAACTTTACCAAAATGGGGTCCTTGTCTTGTCTAGCTTTTACATCAGTCACCGAGGACAATTCTTGATCCGTTCTGAACAATAACACCACCATCCGTTGAGTCAACCAAACAAACTCCCAACCTTGCAAGTCGATGCATATCCTTTACCAGCTCCTTCCTCCCCTCATCCACATGGGACACGCTCTCCATAGAGAGTCTACTAAGTGCGTATGCTACCACATTATCCTTGCTTAGATGGTAAATGACACTCATGTCGTAATCTTTGAGTAGCTCCAACCACCTCCTTTGGCGTAGATTTAGATCCTTTTGCGAAAAAAATATTGTAGGCTCTTGTGCTCCGTAAACACATCTACATGGACCCCGTATAGATAGTGCCTCCATATCTTCAAGGAAAATACCATACACGCCAATTCAAGATCATGGGTTGGGTAATTCTGCTCATGAACTTTCAGCTATCTGAAAGCGTATGCTATCACTTTACCATGCTGCATCAATACGCAACCAAGGCCAATTCTAGAAGTATCGCAATACACCACAAACCCATCGGTACCCTCGGGTAGGGTTAACACCGGTGCTGAGGTAAGTTGAGCCTTCATATCTTGAAAGCTCCTTTCACAAGCATCTGACCATTGGAATTTCACTTTCTTTTGGGTCAATTTGGTCAATGGCACTGCAATCGATGAAAAGCCCTCAACAAATCTCCAATAGTAGCCAGCTAAGCCCAAAAAGCTTCGAATATCCGAAGGATTTATCGGTCTAGGCCAATTCTTCACCGCTTTTATTTTGTGAGATTCCACCTTTGTGCCCTCACTTGATATCACATGGCGTAAAAATGCCACTGAGTTCAACCAAAACTCGCACTTGATAAATTTGGCATATAGTTGGCGATCCTTGAGAGTATGTACTACCACCCTCAAATGAGCGGCATGCTCCTCCTTGCTCCGAGAGTATATCAGGATGTCATCAATAAACACAAACATGAACATATCCAAGTATGGATTGAACACCCTATTTATCAAGTCTATAAAATCTTTAGGAGAATTCGTTAGTCCAAAAGACATAACTACAAGCTCATAATGATCATACTGCATCCTGAAGGCTGTCTTCAGGATGTCACTCTCCTGAACCCTGAGCTGATGGTATCCAGATCTAAGATCTATCTTCGAAAAACACTTGGCACCCTGAAGCTGGTCATACAAATCATCAATCCTGGGTAGAGGATACCTGTTCTTAATGGAGACCTTTTTCACTTGTCGATAATTAATACACATACGAAGAGAACCATCTTTCTTTTGGACAAAGAAAACTAGTGCACCCCATGGGGATTTGCTCGGTCTAATGAAACCCTTGTCTAACAGGTCCTTCAACTGCTCCTTCAACTCCTTTAACTCATTTGGAGACATTCTGTAAGGAGGAATAGATATAGGTTGCGTATTAGGGAGAAGGTTAATACCAAAATCAATCTCCCGCTCGGGAGGGATTCTCGGTAAATCATCTGGGAAGACTTCTGGATATTCGCGTACTACTGGGACTGACTGGATAGTCGAGGTCTCAGATGTAGCATCCTTAACCCTAACTAGATGGTATAAACAACCTTTGAAGATCATCATTCTGGCCTTAAGGTAGGAAATGAAACGGCCTACAGGCACAACTGAACTACCCTTCCATTCTATGATTGACTTACCCAAAAATCTGAACTCTACTGCGGGGGTTCTACAATTAACTAAGGCATAACATGTAAATAGCCAATTCATGCCGAGGATGACATCAAAATCAATCATGGATAACTTTACTAAATCTGCTGAGGTGACCTTCTGAAGGACAGTGACCGAGCAACTTCTATACACCCGTCTAGCTACAACTGAATCACCCACTGGAGTAGAGACTGAGAATGGTTCTGACAAGATTTCGGGACTGACTCTAAAACTACTATCCATGTAAGGTGTCACAAAAGACAAGGTATCCCCTGGATCTAATAAAGAATATACATCAATATGGAAAACTTGTAACATACCAATGACTACATTCGGGGAGAGCTCCTCCTCCTAGAGAGATGCTAAGGCATAGAATCTGTTTTGCCACTGACCGCAACCTGTACTAGTAGATGCCCTGCTGAGATGGGTGGGCTGGTGGAGCTGCTGAAATGGAAGCTGGGCCTCGACCCTTATCATGGCCCTGTCTAGCTGCTGGGAAATCTCTGAGCATGTGTCTGGGCTTCCCACACCCGAAGCAAGCACCTGTACTCGCCAAACACCGACCCGTGCGCTTTCAGCCATACCAGTCATAAACAAGGATACTGGAATCTGTTGGCCTACTGCTATAACCCCTAGAGCGCGATGCTTTCCCTCTCTGGTCGTGCCTAGGTCTATGGCACACTCATTGCTGAAGATGGTGGGGCTAAAGACCTCTGGTGGGACTGCTATCGGTGGCCACCACCTGGCCTCGTCTGAGAGAACCTATAGCTATCTGTCCCGAACCTCTTGGTCTCCCTCTCCCTCAGACGTGTTGTCTCCATTTTCTGGGCGTACAAAACTATCTGAGGGAATTCTATATCCTGATGGACCATAGCGGTCTTGTAATCCTTATCTAGATATTCTGCCACCCCATGAACGAACCTTCTCACTCGCGCGCTATGATCAACCACTAACTTTGGGGTGCACTTTGATAAACGAGTGAACTATAGGGAATATTCCTACACTGTCATCTTTCCCTGCTTAAGATTCACGAACTCGGATGCCTTCAACTCCATCATCTCACGAGGGAAGAATCAATCTAGAAAAGCAACATGGAACTCCTCCCAACTCATAGGGCCTGCTCCGACTGCCCTACTATCCTTCCACTGTCCAAAACCAAATGTGTGCGACCCCCTTCAACTGATATGAGGCCAAATCAACACACTCTACTCCATTCACCCCCATGACCTGGGTGATATTCACAATCTCATTAATAAGCTCATGTAGATCCTCGTCCACCTTGGACCCAAGAAACTCTGTTGGGTTCATCCTTAGGAAATCTCTGACTTGAGCCGCCACCGCATTCCTATTCTGAGGGAGATACGCCACCGCTTGTTGATTGACCGGGGCGGTCAAATCCTGTGCTAGCATCTGTATGCCTGCCTTGAATTTAGCGTGGGCAACCGGCTCCGGTGCATGGTGCTCATGGACTGGTGGGGCTTGTTAGTGCTCGGTCCCATTGCCATCCTCGTGGTCATTTCCATTTCCATTCCTTCTACCATTAACTCTTTGGGGAGGCATGATTCTGCAATCGTGAATAGATCGAGTTAGAAGGATAGAGAGACATTTCACCGTATGACATAGATCATGAAAGAAGGGAACATTTCCTAAACGTCTCGTAGCCTCTTCTTCATAAGTGTGTCACGCTTCACACCCATGAAAAAGACTACTTAACGCGACTTTCAAATACCTGAGGACACTTCAAAACCTATTGCTTTGATACCAAGTTTGTCATGACTCGAACATAGGCCCAGATCGAGACATGGGGACAGGGAGCCCTGAGAGACTCCAAGTCGACCCATGGAATGCACATATATCTAACTCAATCGATAATGCGAAAGACTTAACATAATAAATATAGCATAAATTCGAACATAACATGAAAATCTGAATAAACAATCCAAGTATGAAGCTGTATACAATCTATTGTCTGAAAAACCTCTAAGTCTGACGAGTTGATGGGAAAACACCCCAACTAACTCTCTAAGTCTGAAAAAAGAAAGTATCAAGATAACTGATAATGAATGGTCCTCGGGAGATGAGGATTCACCAATAGAGACTGGATGCTAACTCTGAAAGCTAGCTAGTGGTGGGGCTGAGTATGAAGATTGGAGCCTGTATCATAAAATGATACAGCATAGAGTATGCGGTTAGTAAGTGGAATGTACCGAGTATGCAAGGTAAGTAAAACTGCTTAAACAGGTAAAATCATTTAAAAACATGCATAATATAAAACATAATCAACATACGAATTTTAGAGTAGGGCTTGCATGCTATTTTCTGAAATCATGATATAAACATAACATAATATCATAACTGAATTGAATGACCAAAGCTGAAGTCTGATAATCATAAGTAAAATTGAACATTTGGTCAAACCTGTTTTAGAACATATATAGATATCATGAATGATAAACATGCATAACTGAAAAAATAAGGAATAATGGGAGACTCATCTTATAACGGACATTACCATGATAGAGCTTACGTGGTTCCAACTATCACACTCAAGTGGGTAGAGCCATTCAAAGTCTTGCCAGGCTAAGGACGATACCATGATATCGATATCAAGCTCAAGGCCCAGTCTGGGTAGGGGATAGCTCACAAGGGAGGTCCCAAAGCATATATGTATAAACTTACATTGGTGTGTAGTTATGAGACATAGGGTGGATGGACCCTTAGCCTTCTCGGTGCTAGACACTACTTCCAAAAATATACATATGCTCTCCATCATTTTTCAATGAAGCTTACCATCATCTATTGGCGAAGCTAAATAATCAAATACATATCAAATCTAAAATCATACATGAGGAGCTTTAGCTCAGATCATACCACAAACTGAACATAATTGGGAGTCTTAACTCCAAAACCATGTGGTAAGCTAATTCGTGAAATCATAAATCATACTTGAACATATAGGCATTACCTAATACTTTAATCATGCTTGAAAATACTTAATTAACTTGAAAACATGATTATAAACATGGGTAACTTGAAAACATGCTTTTCATCAATAATATCTCATCATACTTGAACATTCATCACAAATCTCAACTTTCATGAACTTTTCATAAATGGGCATTATAATTTATAAAACTTGAAAATATGATTAATTGAAAACAATGTAAAACTTTCCCATGAATTATAAATCAATAATAAAAATATACTTAGATCATACTCATGTAGAAAATTAGAAATTTCATGCACTGGGTTAAAACCTCATAGGATCAACATATGAAATTTCATAATTTAGAGAGGGATTGGGCATGGGTGTGAATAAATTCACCCATTCATAACCCTACATACCTGAGATGGACTGATTTCACCACCCTCTGAGTTTCCCAAAGAAGAATTGAAGGAAGACTTGAAGGAATTAAGCTTGATCACCACTCTAGCTCTCTAACTTTGCATGCATGAGTAAGAATAGCCCAAAATGAACTTACCCCTCTTAAAACTCATCATTCATAGCTTAGAGCGACGTAGTTTAGTCCTTAAGATCATAAAAATTATGGAAAAGCCCTAACTAATTTCATAGGAAA
Organism: Datura wrightii; assembly: GCA_035772735.1. NCBI lineage: Eukaryota > Viridiplantae > Streptophyta > Magnoliopsida > Solanales > Solanaceae > Datura > Datura wrightii. The sequence goes on along the minus strand of JASDFA010000019.1, from coordinate 16,184,157 downwards.
TAACTGAATGCTAGTCCCCACGAGGGACTAGACAAGTCATTACAAGGGGAACACATTGTCATCAACTTTTGTCATGTGAACTACCATTTTTCCTTGAAGGGTCCGCACAAGGGACCTGACGAATCGTCACTGATGACCACGACTCGTGGTCACCACTCTTTACCTTCACTAACATCTTAAGATCCTTCCCAACTGCTAACCACGACTAACTTGATGAATCGTGGTGCCCAACCGTAGGGTACACTGCCAACCATTGTTCACCTTTCAAAACCCTTGACCACAACTGACTCAACGAGTCGTGGCGACTGACCACGACTCGTGGTCATGCCCGTGGGGTCCCAAACCAACATTTTCCAACTCAATTGAAACCCCTCACCATGAGTCACTTAATGACTCGTGGTCAACCTGACGAGACACATGATGACCCGTTCAATGAAGTGGTACAGAAAATTCTATTTTCTCCATTTCAACTCCGGGTCTGACCTTTGGGATTTTGGGGCATAACAAATAGGAAGATATGGGGTGCACTGATTAGGGTAGTAGGGTAGTAGTGAGTTGTGTGTAACACAGTTGTCTTGTTCTCAGGGGTAGGCATAACTTTTGTTTTTATAGTTCCTATCTTTCTTTGTTTGTTCCTGCCTGATGCTACTTATTTATTGTTTAGTGTATTGCCATTGTGTGTTTTAGTGTGGGTAGTAGCTGCTGTTGTTATTATGTGTTGTCTCTTATGCTGTTATTTTGTTGCTGGTTCATATCTCTTAAAGCTGAGGGTCTTTCAGAAACAACCTCTCTACCTTTGAGGTAGTGGTATGATTTGCGTACATTCTACCCTCCCTAGACCCCACTTGGTGGGATTATACTGGGTGGTTGTTGTTTTTGTTGTTGTTTTTGTTGTTGTTGTTGTTGTGGAATTTGCATGTCCGACATCTAAACTCATGAACTCTATTAGATGCTCCATGGTCTTAACATAGGATTTGAACTAGAGATACATTATTTAAATGGTCGTGTGCTTTCTTATAAATTGAAATTTGATTTTGGTTGGATAGCTATTTCATTTTTATGACTATTGATGCATTTGGAGTTGCACATATTTTATCTCAGTACTTGTAGAAAAGGTTAAGTGTATGAACAATTGATTCACCTGGTGGATGGTATTAGCAGATGCCAGTCACGCCTAAGGGATATTTTGGAATATGACAAAGTTGGTGTCAGAGCTTAGGCTTTAAGTTTGGGGCCATGGAGTAGTGTTTAGTAGAGTCTTGTTCATGGGTATGTAGGAGCTTATATTTATGACCTTGAGGCTACCATTTTAGGATGTTTTCCCTTCTTCATTCCTTATTCGTGCGAGGAATTGATTCAAGTCTAATATTGAAATATTTATTTCTTAGATGGCTAAGAAACATGCAACTTCATCTATTAGTCGATTAAAGGTATTAGTTGGATAGGATGTAGAGCATGGTACAACCCCTCGTGGTGTTGAGCTAGGGCTTATCGAACAAGTACTCAGACTAGGGCATAGGACAATCCTTAGCCTGAAGTTGTGAATGGGGGTCAAACCTGAGTTGCTGCTCTATAGCGAGTACAGGAACAGGCTGTTTGAGATGCTCCATCAACAGTGCCAGCCGTTGTACTGTGACACTCCAAAAGTCCCTAAGAATAGATCCAAATACATAAAATAGAAAACTAGGCAGAAAGTTGATTTCTTTCCCCTCAGTATAGCTCACACCACGAGTCATGGTGTGAGACCACGAGTCGTGGGAAGACTCATGGTAAGCTATTCAGATATATCATTAAACTTTCCAGTTATCATGACTCAAACCACCAATTGTGGAATCCATGGTATGAGTTGTGGTTAGACTCGTACTGAGCGGCCTAGCATGATCCAACAACTTTGCATTTTCCTCCAAGGGATCACGAGTCCAAACCATGACTCATATGTTGAGATCACGAGCCATGGATGGCACTCGTGGTTACCCTATCAAGGACCCTCTAGGAAACCACAACTCAGACCATAAGTTGTGGTATGCAAGTATGACTCAGAGGTATGAGTCATGGCCCCAATATAGATATACATCAATATATATATATATATATATATATACACACACTAACTCCTTGTAACCGTAACATGCTATTTTCAAGTTATTTATCAATTAGTCAAGTCTCGTGTCATCTATCACAATAATGAAACACACAAGGTAACCTTCACAATTTGTCGGTTCAGTCTTTCCTATCCTCTCACATAAGGGTCTATAACATAAATAGGTTATTTCAATTTTTGATCGAATAGTGTTCATATTAGACCCCATTTCAGGACCACTTACTCAGCCCCATAATCATCCCTTTAACCTATTTGTTCGCAAGAAAAATTTCGTTCACGCATAATAATCATTTCAACACTATCTAGATTTAATTACTTGACCATGCTACTAAGGTTTCTCACAATTACCCGTTCTTTTCGTACCTCTTATACATTTTAAGCTAGTTAATTTATACTATTAGACTTACATTTTAGTCCATAATTATTAAACTACAACATTGAACTCCTGCAGCCATGCTAGGTCTGATCACCTCCCCTCTTCCTTTTATCCATACTATTAAATCATTCACCAGGATTATACCATCAAGATCATGCCTCCAAAATTTACAATCAAGATCCATTTCAATCATCGGTCATCAAACCATGCTATCACGTTGTACCACCCAAAAGTTCCCTAGACTAGAACCTAGATTTAGAGTATGAACTAGTAGAAAACTAGACTTTCCCCCTTAGTAAGAGCCTCAGTATGGCTCGTGGCATGAAGATACAAACTGTACCAAGATACACAACAAGGAGTCTAGAGAAATTAATAGAAGTTTTCCAGGAAACAGCGACAAGATCCCACGACTCATAGGATTGTACGGTCTGTACTGAGGAGACGTGGGAAGGGATTCAGGGATTTATTAGTAGGGGATCAGTATCCACGAGACTCAGTACGTGTCTTGGCAAGGACCCACAAGTCATAGGTTGAGTCATGGTCACTGGCGGGCAAAATTTTTAATGCGAGTTCCTAAGGTTACTTTTGTAACTTTCTATGCTTTTAACTCCTAAATAAGATCATTTTAGATTTCCTAAGGGATTTATTAGGAGATTTTACTTAGCCTAAACCTTCATTCCCTTCAAAAAACCATAGATTGAAGATCAAACCTCTCAAGGATCTCAGGCTCCTAGGTTTTTGTTCTTCTTAACTCTCTTGGGTCTCAAGTCTAAGAAAGAATTTATCAAAGCCTAGGTATGTGGGGTCATGAATGGGGAATTTCTTCCATCCTCATGTGAAATCCCAAGCTCAATTATATGATTTCAATTCCTTCAAGTCTCCAACTATTATTTTCATGAATTTCTAAAGTTAGGCCCTTTTTGATGACAAACTCCATGATCTCTTGTGAAATTGATTCTCTCATCATTCTATTCATGTTTTATAATTATGATTACATGATTTTTATGAAAAACTCTCATGAATCTATATTTTCAAGTTATGACGATTTACTCAAGTATGTATGAATTTCATGGATCTCAAGCTTATGTATCATTACTGTATTTTTAGCATTGTTTTCATGGCTAGTTTACATATGTCACGAATTTTATGAATCTATCATGTTATTTTAAACTAGACCATGAAAACTCATGTTTCATGTATGATTATGAGCATTGTGTATGGTTTTGGAAATAGTATTTAACACCAAGTAGAATAGGGTTCAACACACCAAGGTCTCCAAATTATGTGCCACTATAGGATAAAAGGTCCTTGCTAGTTGAGAGTGTCTCTCTTGCCCTTAGCCTAAGGAGTCCTCGCCAGTTGAGAGTGTCTCCCTTATGCTACTGGGCTCATGAGTGATATCACGCCTTCATGTTTCTTACCCTTGGAAAAGTATAGACACCCTTCCGACCAGGGGTACAAGTTGGGCTCCATGATGTTCACTTGGAGTATGTCAGTTATGAGAATCTTCTATTGTTCCTCATGTTTCATGTTGTTCATGTTTAGGATTTGTGATATCATATTTTATAGTATATTTGATCCATTGATTAGTTTTTGAGTTTTACTTATGATTTCAAATATAATAAATCATGATTTTGCTGTCAAAAACCTTGGGTCACTATTCTTCAGTTTATGATGAACAACTCATGTTTTAGGATTATTTCAGTTATGAGAATCTCTTGTTGATCCTCATATTTCATGTTGTTCATGTTTAGGATTTGTGATATCATATTTTATAGTATATTTGATCCACTGATTAGGTTATGAGTTTTACTTATGATTTCAAATATAATAAGTCATGATTTTGCTGTCAAAAACCTTGGGTCACTATTCTTCAGTTTATGATGAACAACTCATGTTTTAGGATTATTCAATTATGAGAATCTCTTATTGTTCCTCATGTTTCATGTTGTTCATGTTCAGGATTTGTGATATCATATTTTATAGTATATTTTATCCGCTGATTAGTTTATGAGTTTTACTTATGATTTCAAATATAATAAGTCATGATTTTGCTTTCAAAAACCTTGGGTCACTATTCTTCAATTTATGATGAACAACTCATGTTTTAGGATTATCTCACAAACATAACTCACAACATGTTATCCTTACTCTCATGTTTTACTTATCCTCTATACTCAATACATTCAAAGTACTTATCGCATAGTTTTATGTTATATCATCTCATAATATAGGTTTGGGTGATCAGTCTCATCCCTGCTGCTAGATTCGATTTTGCTCCAGATTTAGCTCATCCGTGGTGAGTCCTCATCATTTGAGGATGTTAGTTTGATTCATGTCTTGTTACATCATTTCAATTTCTAGATTTAGTAGAGCTATTTGGGGGTTTTGTCCCTTCATCTCATCTTATGATTAGAGGCCTTCAAACTATGATTTGTTGATATCCACCAGTTTGACTTGTTGACTCTGTTTATATTTATGATATCTTAGACTTCCTTTTATGCCTTATGTTATGATGGTTTCTACTTAGTTATTTGCTTATGCTTATGTTATGATGTACCATGGGTTAGCTTGGAGCCATTCATGGTTCTAGGTCTCGTGTTATGTATGGGGTCTATTCTCGGGCTGTGACACAAGTACATCACCTCAAGCATATTTTATCAAGAACATCAAATCAAGAATACACTCCCAATATCAGTTATCAACTAGGTTTCACCTTTTCTCATGTTCTCATACTTAGGTTTAATCCTCCAATTCTATGGTTACGTCTTTACATATTTTTCATCATGTCATAATATTTGATGATCCCTCTACCCTCATTAATTGTACATCAACATTATGAACGTATATGATTCACTAATTATAGTCTAACACAAGGTAAGCCAAAACCTACCTGGGAGCCAAGCTACTGCTAAGAAGTGATGTAGTTCCATTTCTTGCATCGAGCCTTAGGTTTTTTTGAAGAATTCTGTCACGTGGATAGTGGAATCTTTCCCTTCTCTAGCCACCCTATTCTTTTCCCTGCTTGGACAACCAAAATTTGTTTCTAGCGCATTTTTAATGACCAATCTTGATTATAATAGAATATGGATTTTAAAAGTAGGAAAAATACGAAATTTTGGTCTGCATCATCTGCTGTGGCGATGTCTTATCCGCTGCAGTGGTCCCACTATTATGAAGGAGTGCCGGCAACAGTGATCCCGCTACCTGGACCCATTAATTTTTTTAACTCAACCCCTTCAATCTTTTAACCCAACAAATTCTTTTATTTAAGAAAATAAATATAGGTCCAAAAAATGTAAATTCTTAAGCCTACATCGTCAAGGCTCTCTAACGATTGGACATGCCATTACATCAGATACCAATTGAACAATCATTCGACCCCGAAAGACCCCAAGTGTCAGGTAAGGATCTTCTATTGCCTTGTAGTCCACTCCTCACTGGTTATTTCCACTAGACTTCAATTCCAAATGTTCCACAATGTTAAATAGATGCATTAACTGACGTATGAAATTTCATCGGAAGGAAATTCCATGAACACGACCTCTACTTGCTATTTTCATTTCGGGATTGACTCATCTAATCCCGAGTCTCCTGAATTTCTCACTTGTGACTCACATTCTCTACTTGTTGCCTATGCAATTCCTATGTCAACTTTACCTTTTTTAGTAATCCCTCTTTTTTGGGACTCGGGTCATTCCTGGTATTCTTTTTGGAATTCAAAACACCACTGACTTAGATTTGTCCGCCACAGCGATGCATTATCCACCGTAGCGAAAATTGGTTCATTGCAGTGGAACCATAATCAGATTAAAAAGCTAGTGGATGGTTTTTGCTTTCATTCTCACCCTTTTAACTTCAAAATTCCGCAAATCCTCTTAACCCATATGATTTTTCTCGGCTTACTCAGGTAATCTTCGCTCCCTACTCCTTTATTGTGTTGTTTTCGCTTAATGGCTATGTGTTTGTGCCTAAGTGAACTCTTTTGGAGCAGTTATTGGGGTGGGGAAGTCTCTACTTCCTTTGCATAGGGTTGATTCACGTAGCATGCTTAGTTTCGTTACATTGTCAAATGTTTCTCTTCATTCTCTGCATGTTATTTTTTTGATTAATCGAGTGATTTCATTTAATCAAAAAAATTGTTCATTACAAAACTAGGCAGCTGACCTGCTGCCTTTTAGAATAGCTATTCACTAGCCTACCTAACTTTAACATACAACTAGAAATATTTACATCAAGAGAAAATAGAAAATACACAACCAACTAAGAAAAACTATTCTGTCTGTCTAAAGTAGTTTAGCAGCTTGCCATCCTTCTGCCTTTGATGTGAATATATAGAGCAATATCACGACATATAGCATCAGCTGCCTTGGATTGCCCTTGAAATCTAGCTTCATTCCTAGCTTTACAGATACATTAAATTATCATGGAGAATGCATAACAAGTCACAGTAGCTCTCCCACTCTTCCTCTTGGAAATCTGTACATCCATTCAAGTTCATGTTGCTAGTTACTAATTGTTCTATGCTGGCTCATCCATTTCAGTGTCTGCTCCAGATATGTGAGTTGTATGGACATCTAGAAAACAGGTGATCAAATGTTTCCTCTTCTCTAGTACAAAACACACAGTCTGGTAAAAGTTGGATCCCTATCCTTTATAGTCTATCCATTATAGCTAGTCTTTGTTGCACAGATTGAACTTATATCTGGGATGTAGCTATGGGAGTATGGTGATACTCTTCCAAGGAATAGGTGGAAGCTGATGCATATGTTTTATATAAGCTAAGTGAATTAGAAATCTTCCATTCCTCTCCATTTGAACCAGCCGTTGTTTAATAAACTGCTGTCTTGCAGTCACCTAGTCTAATAACTTCCTACTATTAACAATCTTCCTACTACCCAAGATGTTTTCTTGGGAGTAATCTTATCTTCCAGACTACTATGTTTGATATAGTAATAATGTATGCACTTGATCCATAAGGAATCCTTCTTCATAGAGATCGCCTAAAGATGCTTCAATATTGCTGCCTTATTCCACACTCCAATATCAATGACATTTAGTCCTCCCATTGTATATGGTTGGTAGACTCTCTCCCAGGACACCAAGGATTTCTTTGAAATGGTTTCATCTCCTGTCTACATATAAGTTCTGCAAATAGTGTCAATCTACTTGATGATCTTCTTGGGTAGAATAAAAACCTGTGCCTAGTCAGTCTGCATCCCAAACAACACTGATTTGATAAGCTGTAATCTGCCAGGACAGGACAACAGTCTTGATGACCACCAAGTCACTTTTTTTGTAATTTTCTCTACCAAAGGTAGGCATTGATGTATTGTCAGCTTCTTTGTGAATAGAGGCACACCTAAATATTTGAAAGGCAGTGTGCCCTGCTGTATTCCTAACAACTAACTAATGTCTGCCTATACATGCTCTCCCGATCTTGCTAAGTATATGAAGCTTTTGTCCAAGTTTTCCTATAAACTAGAATCTTGTGAGAGCCTATTGAAAGTGTTCTATAGCAATGCAAATGAAGTGGTATCTGCCCTACAACACATAAGCAAATCATCAGCAAAACACATGTGTACCGCCCCAAGCTTTTTGGATCTTAGATGAAACTGGAACTCCTTATTTGTTGGCTAACTGAATTATCTCTCTATGTAAACCCTCCGTAGCTATGAGAAAGAGATAAGGGGACATGGGATCCCCTTACCTTAAACCTTTTTTTGCTTGAAATGGTTTCACCAGACCTTCATTTTGACAGTAGGGAATAAGAAATTATTGACACACACTCCATCACCCAAGATATAAGCATCTGAGGGAATCCCTGGTTTATTAACATAGCTCTTAAGAACTGCCATCCAAAGAGTCATAGGTCCTTTAAATAGTTCATGGCTGAGAATGACATTATCAGCGATATTTCTCCCTTCAATGAAAGCTGAGTGGGATCTACCAATGATTTCATTTATGACTCCCTTAATTCTCTTAGTCAGCACTTTGGCTATGATCATATAAAGGGTTGAACAACATGCTATAGGTCTGTAGTCCTTCACTTGTGTGGGTGAAGGTACTTTTGATATTAAGGTAACAACTGTACAATTCCAAGCTTTCAACAACTTTTTTATGGTGAAGAAGGACTTTATAGCATCATAAACATCCTCCTTGACCACCTCCCATTGTTTAAGGAAAAGTTCCACTGGAAAACCATCCACACCTGAAGCTTTATCTATTAGCATATTTTTTATGGCTAAGTAACTTCCAGTATTAGTTACAACAATTGTGACCTAGTCAAACAAGGTCCTCTCCTAGTAATTAGGTAAGGTAATTCAGTGGTGCACTCTCCTATGAGCTTTGTACTGAATCTTAGAATATTTTGTTCCACTGCTAGAGGATCTATAAGCTTCACCCCGTCCTCAATGTAAATAGAGGATATGGTGTTCTGATTAACCCTCAGTTTCAATTGAGCATGAAAGTGTTTTGAATTTAAGTCACCACTATCTATGAAACAAGTTCTGGACTATTGTATAAGAACTTTTTCCTCAACTTCATTCCATTTTTCCATCTCCACTATTGCTTCCTTTTCCTGGTCAAATAAATACTGGAAGGAAGGAAAAATAACAATCCTAGCCTGAATACATTCAAGCCTTTATCGGGCATAGTCAATTTCTCATTATAGGAAGCCATATAGGAATTTAGGTCCTTTAGAGACACCTTGATAGATTTGAGTTTGTGCCATATATCTCTCAAACCATCACCACTCCTAGGAGCTTGCCACACCTGCTGTACTAGGTCTGTGAATTTAGGATGTTCCATAACAATACAATACAGTCTAAATGGCTTAGGATGAATGCTAACTCTATGGTGCCAAAGAATAAAAGTAGGTGAATGATTAGACACCCTTGATAACAGGAAATCTACCTCAGTTTGGGCATGTAATCGCATCCATTCAAAGTTACTAAAGACCCAGTCAATCTTGCTATAAATCTACTACCAACTTGTTATTTATTGCACCAAGTATAGAAACAACCCTTTGACTTGATGGGGGTTAGTTGAAGATTATCAATCACCCCTTCAAACCCTTGCATCTCCTGCTGAGTAACAGGCACAGGCTGGCCAATCCTCCCATCAATTAAGAGCACATTGTTGAAATCCCCACTCAACAACCATTCTTTTGTATATTAGTCCCTATTAACCTCAGCTCTTTCCATTGAATATCTATTTGTTGATGTTCATTTCTAGAATAAACCACTGTGAACAGACATTTGAAATCCTCTAATGGATCACCACTTCACAATGGATGAATTGTTCATGCACTTGAAATATCTATACTTGTATATGAGTCTTCTAAAGCAACCAAATTTGATCATTCCCCACTGCAGATAGTTACAGCTATACCACCAATCTCAAGTCACTTTATTTATTACACTTATTACCTTCCTTTCTTTAACTTTGGTTTTAATAACCCTTATAATGTCAATCTTATTCTTTTTAAAAAATAGTGTCAACTCCTTTTGTTTGAAGGCTTTATTAAGCCCTCTAATATTCCAGGTACAGATTATCATAGAGGATGATTATCAATAGCCAAGTCCTTATTCCCAGGATTGATAGCCAGAGGGGAAAATCTATTGGTAATCATACCTTCAAACTGTGCAACATTCTCTATGTAGACCTGGACTAGCTCAGCTGGATCATCCTGCTCAGGCTTCTTCTCATTTTGCTTCTTTACTATAGTCAGTACACTGTTCCACTTCCAAGGCTTTAACTTGCCATGCTTGTTTCTTCCTAGCTCATTTCTGCCTCTTAGGAGGCACCTTAAACTCAACCTCCTCAGCCCCATTAACCTACTTATTTCAACAATTCTCTGTGGTATGGCCAAATCTAATATAGCTCGAGAAGAATTTTGGAATCCATTCATATGCGATGTGCTATTATATGAGTCCATTAGGGGTATCAATTTCCACTTGCTCCACCAAAGGAATCATTATTATCGACTTCAACCTGTATATACTCATATGAGATCTTGTTCTTATCCAATGTATATTTGTCTATGTACAGAAGATGCATAGGCCTCCTAACTCAATGCCTCCATAGACCATTACCCTATCGGTAAACCTGGAAAATTTGGCCACACTATCACAACCCGAGTTGGGACCCCGTACTGAGACACGGGACCTAAAAGCATGAATGACTCCAAGTCGACTCATGACATGAACATAACAACTAAAAAGCATATATTAAAGAGGAATTTGATAACTGAAACATGAATAAGCGCAACTCTGAATAACATAACAATCATAAATGAAGTCAACACTCGATAAAGCTAAAAATCTACATAATGTCTGATAAGCCTCTAAACTATCTGGTAAGCTGATAGACAACACCCCAAACTAGCTCGCTAAAGTCTAAAACTGAAATAGCACAAACAAACACTAAACTAAATGTCCTCGAAAAATAAGGACTCACCAACATCGAGAACTAAACTGGACTGCGAGGGAAAGCTGGACTAATGGCGAAACTGAGTCTGATTGCTCAGACCTGTATCATGAAACGATATAGCATAGAGTATGTGGTCAGTACATGGAATATACTGAGTATGCAAGGTAAGTAAAACATGCTAAACAAATGTTAACTGAAATCATGCATATTACCATAAATCATTAGATCATAAGAGTAGAGACTACATGTTGAAATTTGAATCTGAAACATATATAGTCATAAGTTGAATATCATGTTTGAATAGAATGACCCAAGGATAAAAAATATAAATCATATAACTTTTCATAGCTAAAATCATAAGTAAATGCTCGTAAACTGATCATTGGGTCAAACTTGCTATAAACATAATATCATAAGTCATGAACATGAATATCTGAAATCATGAGGAAAAATGGGAGACTCATCATAACTGACACCATCACGATAGAGCTTATGTGATGCCCCAACTATCATACTCAAGTGGGCAGAGCCATCCAAAATCTTTCCAGGGCTAAGGATGATACCAGAATATTGATGTCAAGCTGAAGGCCCCTTGTGGGTGGGGAAAAATCTCAACATAGATCCCAATGTAAATATATACACCTACGCTGGCGTGTAGTTCTGAGACCGGAAAACCTTGGAATCCCAAGCCTACTCGGTGATAAACACTACTCTAAAAAACATGGATAGTGCTCCCATCATTTTTCAATGAAGCTAAAATCATAAAACATGGATAGTCTAAAATTTGAACATGGAGAGTCTTGACTCCAAAACATATCATAAGCTATAGTGGGAGTCTTGACTCCAAAACATATGATAAACTGATCTTATTAGCCTTGACTAAATCATGAAAACATTCTCAATTTATGTGGTCTTGCCCAAATCATAAAATCATGCATACTTGGAATAGACTTCATAAGTCAAAATCATGGATTCATACATGGGCAATCTATAAACATTCATTCATGCTAGATATCTCATCATACTTGAAGTCATGAATCATAAACTTGACTTTTCATGAAACTTGCATAATAAGGCATAATTTTCTAAAACTTGAAATCATGAATTTATAATCAATTTGTGTATAAAATCTGTCCATAAATTTTAAAACATGCTTTGGAACATGAGAAAATTTGACCCATAGACATATCATTGAGAATTTCATAAAATTAGGTTAAAACCCTATAAGATCATACACTTGAATTAGAACTTGATTTTATGAACTTGAGGAGAAATTTGGGCATGAGAATGAAAGTAAAATCTCATTCATAGCCTTACATACCTAGGAAAACTAATTCTCAACTTGTCTTTGAAATCCCAAGAGAATTGGGTATGAATTGAGAGAATTCTAGATTGATCTTCCGAGAAAATTCAAAAGCTTTTCATGCATGGGAAAGCCTAATGACTTGATATAGGCTAAACCCTCTTAAAAAACTCCTTTTAGGACTAAAAATATGATGTATTTTAAGACTTAGGAGCTTAGGAATCATGAAAATACCCTAAATGATTTTGCAGGAAAAATGCTCACTACGAGTCATACAACTTGTACCACAAGTTGTACAATCAACCTACGACTCGTGGATTCCTCCCATAGCTAGACAGTATATTTTCTCTAACTCTAATTATTTACACAACTCCTACCACGCCTCGTGATTCCATACTATGAGTCGTACAACCACTCGTAGGGCCAACACCTGATAACCTAAACGCATACTACGACTCTGTGACCAAGAGTCGTACCAATAAACTACATCTTCTAGCGTGGACTCATGGTATGGGGAAAGATGGCTCTGAACTGAACCACGAGTCTTCCTACGATCCATACCACCTGAACACGACTCGTACCTTCAGTTGTATTGAGAGAAAATTTCTAGACTTTTTCTGCTGAACATACTTCAAATCCCGAATCTAGTCTTGGAAACTTTTGGGGTGTTACATAAAGGGGAATCGTAGTGGTTTTCTTAGGATTAAACTTAAAATTCACCACCCAATTCTGCAATAGAAATGGCTTGTTGTGAAAGGTGTTCACTTGTACCACCATGTTCCTATTTTGTGTTGAAGAATTTGGGGCTAAAATTCCAAACCGAGCTAACATAATCTCCAAGGATACCTCATAAAGTATATCACCCAGGAGAAAGCCAATTAGGGCTGTGCTCCAATGCTCTTCAGCAGACTTATAATCTGCAGCTTCTAATTTCACAAAAGGTTTCCTATCCCTTTGTAGAGGTGAGATATAATTCAGACTCAAATTTCGTTGAGAGCATCAGTTTGATACGATTATTTATCATGTGCATTTAGCTCATCTTCATCCCCTACACCACTAGGTTTCCCCAGCATACCATTTGAGTCTCTACTTAAACTACAATTATCGAGGGAGGTCTGTGCGTGCATCCATTGGTGAGTTAAACAGCTTAGTGTTCATCACTTGCTCATTCAATAGTTCCTTCTCCCCATGAATAGTTTGAAATGGAGTTGGAAGGAAGTTTCCAAAGGTTAAAGGACTCAAAACTCTCCGTCCTCCATCTGCCGGTGTTACTATCATATCCCCAGTATCAATTCTCCTTCGTCATGTCATCACCGAAACACAGTCACTAAACTAGAGAGGTATGCGCTATTGATCTTAGAAAGAGAATTTCTCTAGGTATTTCAATATTATCTTAGGCATCTCGATGAGAACTTTCTTGATTAACATTATGAATCCTTTGCTTGTTATTGATTATTTTGACAGAGTTATTTTTGCTAGAAATGGGGGTTTTTGGGTTGGGTGGTGGCTTTGAACTTGTTCAAGCCCCCACGACTCGAGGGGAGTAGCTATTGGGTTGAAAACTAGTTATGGGGCTTGGGATTACTCCCCTATTACTTGATCTATGCATAAATTGGGGAAACACGGAGGTTGAAAATTTGACCTCCATTGTTGGGGTCGAGAGTCTGTTAGGGATGATGACTCCCATTGCGGTGGGTCCTTTATTTGTCACGCCCCGATTCTATACCCTGGAAGTAACACGGTACTTGAAGCATCAAGTGATCCCAAGTCAATCCTTGGTCTATCATTCACTAGCATTTTGAGTAAACATGCATAGCGAAACTTTTAAATAAAATCTAAAAAAACATTTATGAAAGATAAGTCTGAAAACATAAAGTTCAAAATACTTGAGTAATACTAATAAATCTGAAAATCATGTCTGTCTAAAATCCATCTAACTGAGGAGTTGTTGGGACAAGCCCCCAGCTAAATCTTACTAAATGAAACTAATATATGACTGAAAGAAAGAAATAATGCCCTCGAATGATAAGGAATCACACTTCAATTGCTGAGATGGAGAATCTGAACTGCGACATCTAGCGGTACTGATTTGAGAACCTGCAGCTGTATCATGAAACGATACAACATAAAAGTATGTGTTAGTACTTTGAATGTACTGAGTAAGTGAGAGAAACATGAATAATATGATAGAACTAACAACTGAACTGATACAACATGAAATGACCAACTGAAATACTGAAAACTGATACAACTGGTGTAAAACTTGATCTTGGGCAGATTTATATGCCCAAGTGATACTCAAACGTATCATTTTTACCTTGTTTGTTGTGCAATGTGTATATAATATCATGTAATTGGTAATAAAATGTGAATTTATACTAACCAACATGATTAGCATTTGTTTTGCAGGTAAATGTGATTTTTAGGAGCTAAAATGCATGTTGGAACTATGTCGGAGTTGGACTTGGATGCGAGCGTGGAAAAGACCTTGGAATGCACATTTTATAGGGGCTCCGCGATGGAGCCGTGCCACGCTACCATCGCGGTAGCACACTGCCTGAACAGGAATTAAAATGGCAATTTCCAGTGTGCCTTCGCGTCAGCTTCGTGGCACGGAGAGAGGCCTCCGCGTTGGCCTCCGTGCCACGTTGAGGCTAATTTATCGGACCCTGAAATTCCAGTGAAGGTCCGCGTCCACGCCGCGTCACGAAGGCAGTGCTCCACGTTGGCCTCCGTGACACGTTGCTTGTTATTCCGGGAAAAATTTCCCACTAGTATAAATAGCACACTTAGGTTTATTTTAATTAGTTTTTAGTTTTTAGACTGAGTTCAGAAGTGGAGAGCAAGGACGTGGGTTAGGAGCAGTTGAGGAACGAAAAAGCTAAGGGATTTCTTCTCTTCTTTTCTTCTTTCTATCAATTGTACGTATGATTTACACTCATTTTAGGATGATCAATCCACAAATGAGTGGCTAATTCTCTTCCTTGCTAAGGTTTTGAACATGTGTAATGAATTTTGATTATAATTGATATGGTTTTCTTCTTATTCTTCCATGTTGTTCTATTAATTCTTGTTCTTACTGCATTAGTGCTTGGCCAACATTAATGTACATCTAAAAAGTCCAATTTCACTCGAAAGAGCAAGAAATTGGAAAGTTGTGAATTAATAGGGTATTGTTCTTAACTTGATTTGGGAAAATTGGGTTTTGATGTGCTTTCCTGATAGAAATATACTTGAAAGCCGTATTAGTCAATTTAGGAACCGGAATTGTAGTGCTAGGTCATAAATTGCATTTGATCACATAAATGTAGACGGATGGTTTATGATTCTAAAGTGAAATTAAATACGAGAGTTTTAATTTCTAGGCGAATGTTCTTGGCTAGCAACATGAAGAAGAGATTAACCAAATTATCATGATTATCAAGTTCATTACTTGTTCTTAACCTTGGCATGTTCATATCCATTGTCTAAATTCACAGTAAATAGTTGTTATTAATTTTAGTATATATAGTTTAGAAACAAAAACTCAAGTAACTGTCGGTTACATTGTTGTTAGCATAATTAGAAGTGAAATAGGAATATAGTAATCTAGGCAACTTTACATATCTTGAGCCTCCTTGGATCGATACTTGGCTACTTAGCCACTTTATTACTTGTTTGACCACGTGCACTTGCGTGTCGGTTTATAATATATAATACCAATCGGAATAGCACCGAGCAAGTTTTTGGCGTCGTTGCCGGGGAGGCTAGGCGATTTGTGAAATTGTGTTTAGTGTAAATTTACTGTATTTTTATTTTTATTTTCTTAAGTGTTAACAACTTGGTCTTAGCCTGTATTTTGCAGATTTTGTTTCTGTGAACACTGGCAAGGGACAAAGAGCTGGTGGAATCTTACTTAGAGCCTGAACGTGAATTTCATAGTCAACGTAGAGAAGCTCTACGAAAGAAGCTGCAGTTGCTTAAACAGTCTATTATGGAGCAACAAAATCCACCAGTTGTGCGGGCAGTGTTAGTGCCCGATGAAGCAGCAGCAAGGCCGGTTCGCGAGGTGGCAATCCCACACGCTAATAATATACATTCTAGCATCCGCAAACCAGAGCCTGGAGGGAGGTTTGAATTAAAGCAGAATATGGTGCAACTTTTGCACACAAGCGGGCAATTTACCGGTCTCCCTCATGAAGATCCACAACAACATCTCCAAAACTTTTTGGAGATAAGTGACACTTATATACCCGCTGGAGTGTCACCTGATTATGTTCGGCTCACCTTATTTCCATTTTCCTTACTTGGTGAAGCCAAGAGGTGGTTAAAAGCTGAACCACCCAATTCTATATCAACGTAGGATGATCTTGCACGGAAGTTTTTGATCAGATTTTTCCCTTCTGGTAAAATAGCCAGACTTAGAAGTCAAATTCTAAGTTTTAAACAGAGGGAAGGAGAAAATCTATATCAAGCCTGGGAAAGATTTAAATCCATGTTGCGGGACTGTCCTCATCATCATCAGTCCAATGAGGTGTTGGTACACACATTTATTGAGGGTTTGGAACCCCACACTAAAATTCTGTTAGATTCAGCAGTTGGAGGGCAAGCGCTAGAAAAGACTTACGAGGAGCTGTACACTTTGCTCAACTGAATTTCACAAGGCAATCCAGAATGGAATGCAGATTCATCTCGAGGTGGAGAAAGGAAAGCAGCGGGAGTGCTTGAAGTGGATGGATTCACAGCTATCGCTGCACAGATAGCTGCTTTGCAAAATCAGTTAAACACTCACTTCAGTAATATGAACTTGAACCAGCCTTCAGCTTCAGTCAATGCAGTTCAACAGATGTTTTGTGAAGTGTGTGGTAGTAGTGAGCATTTAGCTGAATGCTGTGGTGCAAATCTTGATTCTGTTAACTTTGTGGGCAATGCATAGAGAAATCAGCAGCAGTTTGGTAGTGGCTACAACTCAAATTGGAGGAACCATCCGAATTTTTCGTGGGGTAGCAACAATCAACAAGGCCAAAGTTCAGGGCAGGGTATGCACAGAAACCAAGGAGGGCAACAAAATTATCAAGCTCAATTCAGAAATCACAATGCCCCTCCTCCACCACCATCACCTACCATTGAGGAGATGTTCAAAACCATGATCGCTAATCAGGCACAATTGCAGGCTGACTATGTTAAATTGGCAGCCGAAGTGAAGAACAATCAGTTGGCGACCAAGGCTCTTGAATATCAGTTTGGGCAATCTGCTAGTGCCCAAAATACTAGACCCAGAGGAGGACTACCTAGCGACACAGATCCTAATCCGAAGCAGGTAAATGCAGTGACCACGAGGAGTGGTTTACAGTTGAAGGAGGTGGAACCGGAAAGACCGCCTCAAAAGTCAGGAGCAGCAGATGTTGAGGGAGAGCAAATCTCAGATAAGGGGAAGACTAAAGAAGCTGAACTAGAAAGGCCTCCACCCCCGTTCCCTCAACGACTTAAGAAACACAAGGAGGAGGCGTGTTTCCAGAAATTCATGGAGGTACTTAAACAGGTACATGTTAACTTACCTCTTGTTGATGTCTTGCAGGGAGTGCCAAAATATGCGAAATATATTAAAGACATCGTGGCTAACAAAAGTCGTTTGACTGAGTATGCCACGGTAGCTTTAACGGAGGAATGCACTTCCCGTATTCAGAATAGGTTGCCCACAAAACTGAAAGACCCTGGAAGTTTTACTATCCAGCTTACGATTGGGCAAAGTATCCGAGCTCGTGGATTATGCGACTTGGGGGCAAGCATAAATCTGATGCCATCTTCGGTATTCAGAAAGTTAGGTCTAGGGAGTCCTAGACCTACAATGGTAATCTTGCAGCTAGCAGACAGGTCTTTAGCTAAGCCGGATGGCATTGTTGAGGATGTGTTAGTGCAAGTAGGCTCCCTCATTTTTCTGATCGATTTTATTGTTCTGGACTTTGAACCAAATGCTGAAGTCCCATTTATTTTGGGACGACCCTTTTTGGCAACCGGAAAGGCATTAATTGATGTAGCTGCGGGTCAACTCACGATGCGAGCACATGACAAGGTCGAACTGTTCGATGTGTACAAAGTACCTAAGCTCCCGACTGTTTATAAGGAACTCTTGGTGATCAACGTGATTGATCATGGGAATGCTAATGGAATGAGTGATTCCCGAGAGTTACTAGGAAGGCCACCGGATAAGGTTGACAACTACTGGGGGGATGACCATGATCGGGACAAATCGTCCATCACCCTAGTAGACAAGTGAGCATAAAGGACGTCGAGCCGCGACAGTAAACCAGGCGCTACACGGGAGGCAACCCGTGAGAAAAATATTTTACTTTTCTTCTTTTTGCACAGTGTAGTTAGTTTTTATCTTTATTTTTGTTTTTATTTTTTATTTCCAATTTTTATTTTTCTTTTTCTTTTCTTGATTAGGTTTAGATTTTCATTTTAGTTAGTATATTTTTTTATTTTAGTTAGGGAAATCTATTAATTTAACCAATTTTTGTTTAGTGAGGTGATTTTCAGGTATAACGGAGGAAATATACACGGAATCGAGAAAATGAGGCAAGGTATGAAAAATCAAATTAGTTGAAGAAACAGTGCACTGGCGCGTTGGCGCCGTGTCACGGAGGTAAGGCTCCGCGTTACCCTCCGTGACACGAAAATCTGGATTTTTCAAAAATCCAGTAAGCCAACGCGTTGGCTCCGTGTCACGGAGGAGGGGCTCCGCGTTACCCTCCGTGACACGTTGCCCCTTATTCAGTGCCGGGTCACACCGGGTTGCTGGGTGACCCGCGTGTTTTCTTTAAATAAACCCCCGATTTTGCCCAATTTTTCCCCATTTCTCTCCTCCTCCGCGACCAAAACACCCAATTTCCCCTCCCCAACCAACGTGCCATGCTAATAGGCAAGGAAAACATCAAATTGCTTTGGTTCTTCAACTAAAAGGTATGGTTTCATCGTTTCTTTCAAGTTTTTGGCGATTTTAGTCGAATGTGAGCATGGGAGGTGAAATATATCACCCCAAGTAGCAATTAAACATAATGTTGAATTATTTTGTGATTGATTATGTTCGGATTGTTGTAATTAGCGTTTGAACTCGTCGATTATGTGAATAATTCAAATTTGATTGTAGAATTGTATTCTAGGGCTTGGGTTGTTGAATTTGACTTGGGCAACTTGATAATTTGATGAATTCGATGCTGGGGTGTGGTTGTAAATTGAGATAAGTCGAGGTAAATATTGTGTGAATGTTGTGGGAAGACGAATTCTCGAATTATTGGGGAAAATGCGAAAATTGTGTAAATTGGTTTGATTAATTGGATTCGTTTGTATATAGAATGTTTTTATCGTTGTTTTTAGCTTTTGTTTTTATTGCTTGTGCGATGGTTGAATTTTTAGCGATAGTAGGATTGGGATTAGCTGTATGAAGTCTGAGTAGTACGCTAACCGTTATGCTGTCGAAATTTTGTTGTGAACGCACTAAGCATGAAGTTATGGTGTTGTCTGTGGTGTACTTAGAGTTATTCTTGCCGTAATTTTGTAGAAGTAGCTAAGGCCTAAGTGTGGGGTGAATGTTGTGTAACCCGACCTTAGCCGAAGTTAACAAGTTTTTAGCTTAACTTTGTGCTTGTTTGTGTAAATTGACAAGTACAATGGCTAGTAGACAAGATAAAGGCAAGGGTGCTTCTACCTCAGGCACCGGTAGGAAAAGGATGAGACTGGGCACAGCAGTCCCATCTGCACCCGCTGTTCTGCGCAGCCAACGCCGCCAATACGGAACAAGATGGGTAACCGATGAAGGGAAGAAGTGGTACGCGAAACATAAAGAAAAATTGCACAGGAACCACTTGCACAGGAGGTCCCTCGCATCGTACAGAGAATCGAGGCAGCTGGGCTTAGCTTTATCTTTCAGGAGCCCAAGGAGTGCAACCTTCACTTGGTCTGGGAATTTTATGCAAATTGGAACCCGGCCATCAGAAGCCACACAGTGAAAATCAGAGGGCAGATTATCACTCTGGAACCCCAGCAGCTGAATGCCATCGTTGGAGCGCGGGACACAGACGTCCACATTCTCCGCCAGCTAAACATCACCCCACCATACACCGACATCAGACGTACGTTGTGTGGGGCTCGATCCACAGCCCGATGGAGTAGAAATAAGGAGAGGGGTTACCACCAGACTCTACCTTATTCGCAGATGAACAGGGAGGCCAGAATATGGCTGAAGATTGTGTGTTCGTGTTTGATCCCGGGAGTTCATATGACAGACGTGACCCGGGACCGTGTCTGCTTGGTGTATGCCCTTATGAAAGGGCTTGAGATTAATGTTGGGGCGGTAATAATATCCGCCATGAAGAGAGCCAGACTGCACCAGGGCCACAGATACGGATTTGGAGGACTCATCACCACCTTCCTCCGAGGCCTCGACATTGAGGAAGAAGCCTTGGACTACATTCCGCATTTGGAGCGGAGGGCCCTCGATGTGACAAAGACTAAGGCCCCCGATACTACACACGGACCAGTGCTAACTTTGGGCGAGCGACATGCTCGTGACGATCAGTACATGGCACGTATGTTCGGCATGCAGATGCTGCAGCTATGGATTGGTGGGAGACCAGCCACCGAGGAAGAATTATGGCAGCTGGAGCTGGACTACCCCTTTGGCGAGAACGCCAGAGCCTTATGTCGGGTGGGGCCAGCCTTCGTGGAGCCGACAGATGACGATGTCCCTACTGATGAGGAGACACATCGTGAGGACTCCGATGTGGAGTCCAATGACGACGATGGAGCTGATTCAGACATGGGCGATGAGGCCACAGCACCAGATGAAGAAGTCGAATATTTCGACTGAGCAGGGAGTTCCACCACCCAAAATTTTGTGCTTTGTATTATTGTGAACACTGGGGATAGTGTTCGATTAAAGTGTGGGGTGGGGAGTAGCTAGGTGCTGGGACATAGGCTCTAATTTGCTGTATGTTTTTCCTTGAGTTGTATGAATGTTTGTGCTTTCCCTGTGGTGAACTGATTTGTGATGTATCTGTATATATTTGTTTTGTGGCTGATGATGTGTGTTATGAAAAGTTATGGTTGCTAGTGTAAATATTTTGTATATTTTGCAATTATCAAAATATTTTGTAAATATGTTTCTATCAAAATGATCGATGTGTTGCAAAATTTTTTTGATTTTTATTTTTTGGGTTTCTCGGAGTTTGTTTTCGGTTCTTTTACCAAGAATAGTCCCATTGAACCGATGTCATAGTTAGTGACTGTTCCCTATGATGGATGGATGACGACCGTCTTAAGGGAAATGTAGTCGGTAGGAGTAGGATTTTTATTTGTTTTTAGTTTTCTTTGGTGGGTTACATCAATGAACTGTAGTTGCTTATGGTTGCTAAAATTTTGTTGCGTGTGTAACTGATGTACAAAATGTGAAAGTGATTCGTTTGAAAGCATGCAATTCTGTAAATATGTTGAGTTACCTAGGCTATAGAATTTGGTTCAGTATGATTGAGGCTTAATCTTGAATTCATGTGATTGGCTAATTAAAGAGTCTGTGAATGCATCTTGATTCGAGCATGTGCATGAAGTGTGAAGTGAGGTATTGCTATTCCATGCCATTGTGAATTGTCTAGAACTTACCTGGTGTGTATACAAAACGAAATGAAGGAGGTGTAGTGTTGGAAAGGATGTAGGCATTTCTTTGTTTTAACCGATAGTTTCCATTTTTTTCTTGTCAAATTCTACCTTTTTATATGTTGTATACCCTAGCCAGCCCGTTGAGCCTTTAGCCAATTTCTTTCTTTCTTTTGTCCAAAATTGTATAAACTAAGCTTTATTCCTTCTTTTCATACGCCTTAAAGTCTATACGAAACTCTTAAGCGCTTACAAAGAAAAGAAAATGTTTCCCAAAGTGTTAAAGAGTGAAAAGAGTGAAAAGAAAAAGAAAAGCAGAGTGAAGAAAGAAAAGATGATGTTGAAGAGGCACTTGTTGTAATTAAATGATATTGAGGGTACTTGAAAACCCTTTGTTTTGTGTCAAGTGTGTTTGATGAAATGGGCTGTATGAAAGTAAACCAGCATGAATGGGGGAAAAAGAGAAAAGAGAGGAACAATGTCCATGAGTCGATGAGAATGAGTTGAAAAGGCGTTTAAGGATGCTAGCGACTATTATTGGCTAATCCAATATATATATACTAGATCCATAGCCCCGTTACAACCCATTAAAGTCCTACGTGATCCTATATTGCATTTCTTTATATTAGTGGAGTAATACACTAAGGGCAAGCCTATGGGTCATGACATGATGCATGTGAATTCTTTTGGGAGAGAGAGTGAAATTATTTTTTATATGCCCCTAATTGCATGTTTGTGTGCTGCATGAACATAAAGGGGAAGTTTCTCTCGAGTTGTGAGGGCACATGCTTGATGAAAGATTGATTTTCGTGTCGGATTTCTTGATTAGCTGATTTGCATGAGTTTGCCGATATCAAGAATAAATTCTTAAAGTCTAGGAAGCCTTGATGTATTAAAGGTCATTGTATTGTACGACCAAGCATGTTTTCTTGATGATTTGCAAGAATTGAATAATCGGTATGACCGTAGCGTAAATTGTTGCACCATAGTGACGAAGGTTGGGATGTAATTTGCATGATTTGTGTATATGTTGTTCGAGGACGAACAAGGATTTAAGTGTGGGGTAAGTGATCTTGGGCAGATTTATATGCCCAAGTGATACTCAAACGTATCATTTTTACCTTGTTTGTTGTGCAATGTGTATATAATATCATGTAATTGGTAATAAAATGTGAATTTATACTAACCAACATGATTAGCATTTGTTTTGCAAGTAAATGTGATTTTTAGGAGCTAAAATGCATGTTGGAACTATGTCGGAGTTGGACTTGGATGCGAGCGTGGAAAAGACCTTGGAATGCACATTTTATAGGGGCTCCGCGATGGAGCCGTGCCACGCTACCATCGCGGTAGCACACTGCCTGAACAGGAATTAAAATGGCAATTTCCAGTGTGCCTTCGCGTCAGCTCCGTGGCACGGAGAGAGGCCTCCGCATTGTCCTCCGTGCCACGTTGAGGCTGATTTACCGGACCCTGAAATTCCAGTGAAGGTCCGCATCCACGCCGTGTCACGGAGGCAGTGCTCCGCGTTGGCCTCCGTGACACGTTGCTTGTTATTCCGGGATAAATTTCCCACTAGTATAAATAGCACACTTAGGTTTATTTTAATTAGTTTTTATTTTTTAGAGTGAGTTCAGAAGTGGAGAGCAAGGACGTGAGTTAGGAGCAGTTGTGGAACGAAAAAGCTAAGGGATTTCTTCTCTTCTTTTCTTCTTTCTATCAATTGTACGTATGATTTACACTCATTTTAGGATGATCAATCCACAAATGAGTGGCTAATTCTCTTCCTTGCTGAGGTTTTGAACATGTGTAATGAATTTTGATTATAATTGATATGGTTTTCTTCTTATTCTTCCATGTTGTTCTATTAATTCTTGTTCTTACTGCATTAGTGCTTGGCCAACATTAATGTACATCTAAAAAGTCCAATTTCACTCGAAAGAGCAAGAAATTGGAAAGTTGTGAATTAATAGGGTATTGTTCTTAACTTGATTTGGGAAAATTGGGTTTTGATGTGCTTTCCTGATAGAAATATACTTGAAAGCCGTATTAGTCAATTTAGGAACCGGAATTGTAGTGCTAGGTCATAAATTGCATTTGATCACAGAAATGTAGACGGATGGTTTATGATTCTAAAGTGAAATTAAATACGAGAGTTTTAATTTCTAGGCGAATGTTCTTGGCTAGCAACATGAAGAAGAGATTAACCAAATTATCATGATTATCAAGTTCATTACTTGTTCTTAACCTTGGCATGTTCATATCCATTGTCTAAATTCACAGTAAATAGTTGTTATTAATTTTAGTATATATAGTTTAGAAACAAAAACTCAAGTAACTGTTGGTTACATTGTTGTTAGCATAATTAGAAGTGAAATAGGAATATAGTAATCTAGGCAACTTTACATATCTTGAGCCTCCTTGGATCGATACTTGGCTACTTAGCCACTTTATTACTTGTTTGACCACGTGCACTTGCGTGTCGGTTTATAATATATAATACCCATCGGAATAGCACCGAGCAAAACTGATATGGTCAAAAGTGACCCTGGCTGTTGGTCATAAACATGTCCTAAGTCTGAGATACTGAGTCTGAAATACTGCACTGAACTGATCTGGACTGAAGAATCTGAGAGTAAATTGAACTGACTAGTGGGAGAGGCTATAACTGACATATAACCACATGAGCTAAACGTGGAGTTCGATGTATACACCCTACTGGTAGGACCCAATATACCTTGCTAGGGTATAAAGGCATGGACTGTGAGAATCACTGTCAAAGG
Source organism: Datura wrightii (assembly GCA_035772735.1). NCBI lineage: Eukaryota > Viridiplantae > Streptophyta > Magnoliopsida > Solanales > Solanaceae > Datura > Datura wrightii. Next base: position 16,159,531 of record JASDFA010000019.1, on the reverse strand, counting down.
GGCCATGAGGCCAAGTAAATATATAACCTAAGGTGGCAACATAGTTCTGAAACCTGAGTGCGATGGAACCCTGGCCCTTTCGGTGCTATAGGACCAGATTTGGAAACTGAGTTCTAGGACTGGTTGGAGATGCTTATCTGGAAGCGTCGTAACCTTCCAAAGAACAAGCTGATAACTGAACTGGGGTCCTGGGGCTGGCCAGAGCTATATAACTGGAATGTAATTACTGTCTAATGGACCATATAAAATAAATTTTGAGCCTGATTCTGTTAACTGGGAGGCACCACTAACGCCTCGGGAACATACTGGAGTCAAACTGATCAGTTGACATTTCTGACTAACACTGAATATTCTAGTAGTTTGACTGAAACTGAACTGTCAATTTTGGGAAATACAAAGTATATCGACTTTCTGACTGAATCTAAATAACATACATGTAACTGAGTTTTTAACACATACAATCATTATAGAAGCCCCTAACTCTGAGAGATGCAAGCAATTTTCAAGAATTCAAAACTTAAGCAGGATTCTAATTTCTGTCTTTTCAAAAGTTAGGGCTAAATTTCTAAATTGATGGAACAAGCATCATTTTGATTACAAGCTAGTGGAAAATAGCTACACTTAACATAGGATGGGATTCCACATGAAATAATCCAAGAACAATAACAATAATTTCGAATTCACAATCTAAGGGCTATGACTGAAAGTGAACAGGGAGAGCTTTGGGGGACGTAAGGGGAGAACCATCTCCTTACTGAATTCCCATAAACTTGAAGAAGAAAAACCTAGTGAAAATACCTAAGGAAACTAAGAAGAAAATCAACCCTATCTCCTGCTTTATGCTTCCAGAGAAGTTTTATGCTATGTTCTTGAGGGAGTTGAGAAAAATGAATGGAAAGGGTCATTCTAACCCTTTAATTCCCTCCTATATGAACCCAAAATGACATGGTTTCTATTTTAGAAAGCTCAAAAAATGCTAAAATACCACTAGCATAAAGAACTGAAAACTGCTCGACCCTGAACAACGGATCTCAGGACGGGTTGTTGGTTCAAACAATGGCCCGTTGAAAGCTATCGTTGGTTTTGGTTTTTGAAGCCGAACTTACTGGACCGAAACAACAAGATGATCCAACGGTCCATTAGAAGCACTAACGAGCTGTTGGTTCCTATCGTGGTTACAGAGAGGGAAAGTTGGGCCCTAAGACAAACAGAGATACAATGACTCGTTGTTAGGTACAAAGGGTCATTACACCCACTTGTTGTCAACACTGTTGGGGGCCTAGGTCCTGACGACGGGAGGAAAGGACGGCCCGTTGGAGATAAAAATGAGCCGTTGTTCCACTCATTTCTTCCCAGCATAAACCCAACCCTCTTATTGGAAGATCTAACATCGGTTGCCTACAATGGGTTTCTGGAACTACCAGCGACTCATTGGTCGTCTCGTTGTTTCTGGGAGGAAATTTTGCTGAGAAAACCACGACTCCTTACAACGGCCCGTAGGTTCCACCAACTGTCCGTTGTCTGTGTCATTTGAGACAAAAAGTTTTCTTTGATTTTTCTATGTTTTTTCATGCAACGTCTGAATTTGGTCTAGAAAAGTTTCAGGGTGTTACAATATTACCCCTTAGGATCATTCGTCCCCGAATGAAGACCAAAATTAGGAAAAGAGCTAAGATTGCTAAAATTGAGTCTATGACTGATTTCTGGAGGAGTAACTGACTCTATACTGACTTATCTATACTAACAGAGCTGATGCAACTAGAATGCACGTAGAAAATCTAAATAAGGCTGATGAGCACGGAACTGAGTAGAGTACTGAGAAGGGATCTAATATCTAATTCTGGGTCTGAACTGGATGGGAACAAGTGAGTATATTTGGCTATCATGTCTGCTTCTTCTTCCCATGTGGCTCCCTCAACTTCCTGATTTCTCCAAAGCACCTTGACTAAAGCTATCTCCTTATTCCTCAACTTACAAACCTGACGATCAAGGATCTGGACTGGTACCTCCTTATATGTGAGATTATGCTTTATCTCCACACTATCCAATGGCACTACTGAAGTTGGATCACCGATGCACTTCTTCAGAAGTGACACATGGAAAACTGGGTGTACTGCTGCTAGTTATGAAGGTAACTCTAGCTCATAGACCACCTTACTAATCCGCCTCAGAATCTTATAGGGTCCCACATATCACGCACTGAGCTTTCCCTTTTCCCCAAATCTCATCACCCCTTTCATGGGAGAAATCTTCAGGTATACCTAGTCGTCAACTGCAAACTCCAACTCTCTTCTCCGCACGTCGGCATAAGATTTTTGACGGCTTTGAGCTGTTATCAACCTTTCTCGGATGAGTTAAACTTTCTGCATTGCTTCATGAACCGAGTATGGCCCTATCAAGGTAGCTTCTCCAACCTCAAACCACCCTATAGGGGATCTACAACGCCTACCATATAATGCCTTAAATGGGGCCATCTGAATGCTAGAGTGATAGCTGTTGTTGTATGCAAACTCGATAAAAGGCAAATGGTCATCCCAATTACCCATAAATTCGATTGCGCACACTCTTAGCATATCTTATAAGGTCTGAATGGTTCGCTCAGCTGTCCATCTGTCTGCGAGTGAAAAGCTGTACTAAGCTTGACCTGGGTACCAAGTCCTTTCTGAAAAGATTTCCAAAAGTGAGAGGTGAATTGGGTACCTCTGTCTGAAATAATGGACAAGGGCACCCCATGAAGTCTTACTAGTTCCTGAATATAAAGTCTAGAATAATCCTCAGCTGAATCCGTGGTTTTAACTGGGAGGAAATGTGTTGACTTAGTCATCCGGTCCACTACTACCCAAATAGAGTCATGTTGCCAACGAGTCCGAGGTAGACCCGTAATAAAGTCCATGTTTATTTCCTCCCACTCCATGTTGGTATACTGATATCCCGAGTCATACCTCTCGGTCTCTGGTGTTCCACCTCTACTTGCTGGCAGTTCGAGCACTTATCTACAAAATCCGCAATATCTCTTTTCATGCCATTCCACCAGTAAATATCCTTTAAATCACGGTACATCTTAGTATCACCAGGGTGAATGGAATATCTAGAACTGTGTGCTTCAGCTAATATCTGCTGTCTCAACTCACCGACATCCGATATATATAATCTACCTTGGTAACAGAGCACACCATCTCCCCCTTTGGAGAAAGCTTCTATTTCTTTCCTGAGAACTGCTTCCTTCATCTTAAGTAAAATAGGATCTTCATCTTGTCTGGACTTAACCTCCACAACTAAAGAGGAATCTGACCCGCTCTGCTTTACTACCCCACCTTCAGCTGAATCCACTAATTGCACCCCTAACTGGGCTAGCCTGTGAACTCCTTTCGCTAGCTCCCTCTTGTCTTCCTCAATGTGAGCTACACTTTCCATAGACCGTCTGCTTAGGGCATCAGCCACCACATTGGCCTTGCCCCGGTGGTACAGCACACTTATGTCTTAATCCTTTAGCAGCTCCAACCACCGTCTCTAACACAGGTTTAGGTCCTTCTAGATGAACACATACTGAATGTTCTTGTGATCTGTGAACACATCCACTTGAGCCCCGTACAAGTAGTGTCTCCATATTTTTAATGCGAACACCACCATTGCCAACTCCAAGTCATGAGCTGGGTAGTTCTTCTCATGGACTTTGAGCTATCTGGAGGCATAGGCTATCACTTTGCCTCACTACATGAAAACGCAACCAAGTCCAACTCTGGAGGCCTCACAATATACAACAAACCCATTTGTCCCTTCTAGCAGGGTTAAAACTGGAGCGGTAGTGAGTCGAGTCTTTAACTCCTGAAAACTCTTCTCACACTCATCCGACCACTGAAATTTCACCTTCTTCTAGGTTAACACGGTCAGAGGAGATGCTATGGAGGAGAAACCTTCCACAAACCATCGGTAATAGCCTGCTAAGCCTAGGAAACTCCTGATTTCGATAGGAGAGGTAGGTCTGGGCCAATCTTTCGCTGCTGCTATTTTATAAGGATCTACTTGTATCCCCTCACTTGAGACTACATGACCCAAGAAAGTCACAGACTTTAACCAGAATTCACACTTGCTGAACTTGGAAAATAACTGGCGTTATTTGAGGGTCTGTAATGCTAACCTTAGGTGATGGGCATGCTCTGCTTTATTTCTGGAGTATACTAGAATGTCATCGATAAATACAATGACGAACATATCCAGGCACTGCTTGAAGACCCTATTCATCAAATCCATGAAGGCTGTTGTGGTGTTTATTAACCCAAAGGACATTACCACAAACTCGTAGTGACCATATCGAGTTCTGAATGTTGTTTTCGGTATGTCACCTCGCTAACCCTTAGTTGATGGTACCCTGACCTGAGATCGATCTTGGAGAAATAGTTGGCTCCCTAAAATTGGTCAAACAGATCGTCAATTCTAGGTATAGGGTACTTGTTCTTAACTGTGACCTTGTTCAGCTGACGGTAATCTATGCACATTCTGAGGGTACCGTCTTTCTTACGCATGAATAACACTGGAGCATCTCAGGGAGAGATGCTGGTTCTGATAAAACCCTTATTAAGAAGATCCTTTAACTGCTCCTTCATCTCCTTAACCTTAGATGGAGTCATTCTGTAAGAAGGGATGGAGATAAGGCTGAGTGTCTGGGAGGAGATCTATTTCGAAGTCTATTTCCCATTCAGGGGAACTCTAGGAAGATCTTTAGGAAATACATCTGGGAACTCACTGACAATTCGAACTGACTGAATGGTTGGGGTCTTAGAGTTAGAATCCTTGACCCGAACCAGATGATATTGACATCCTTTGCAAATGAGTTTTTGGGCCTTAAGGTAGGAAATAAACCTACCCTTAGGCGCTGAACTGCTGCTCGACTATTCTAACACCGGTTCATTCGGAAATTGAAACTTGATAACTCTAGTTCTCAGTCAATTAAGGCATAGCAGGAGTATAACCAATTCATGCCGAGAATAAGATCGAAGTAGACCATGTCTAGCTCTACTAGATCAGCTGGAATGACTTTATTCAAGATAGAGACTGGGTAGTTTCTATACACCTGGTTGGCTATAACTGACTCGCCAATTGGGGTGGAGACTGAGAATGGTTCTGAGAGGACCTCTGGACTTATATTGAACTGAACTGCTATATATGGAGTCACAAACGAAAGAGTAGGTCCTGGATCTAAGAGGGCATACACGTCTAGATGGAAGAGATGTAACATACCAGTAACTACGTCAAGTGAGCTTTCCTGATCCTGGCGAGAAGATAGAGCATAGAATGATTCTGGAACTGACCGCCATTTGTACCTGATGAGTTGGCCTACTGAGCTGGTCAGCCTACTGGAGTTGCTGAGGTAGTGGGTTGTGATCTTCCCTATTCTGCTGACGGACATTCTTTAATTCGATGCCCGAGTTGTCCATAATTGAAATAACCCTCTCTTCCCTGTAGACACTCTCTAGGATGATTCTTGCCGTACTTAGGGCAAACTGGATACCTATTCCCTATACTGTGGGCCTGAGATTGAGTGCCAGATGACCCACCCCTCCGATCCTGGCGGGACCAAAAGGTTGGGGCGCTTGATGCACTAGGCGCTGGGGCCCTCTGTTGTTGTTGCTGCTGCTGCTGCTGTTGATGCTTTGGGTGGCTACCACTGCTAGATCTTGGATGGCCAAAATCTGAATGCGCCAGTTCTTGCCCGCTTGTTTTTTCTCTCCATATCCTTAAGTTTTTCAGCCTTAATTTGTTGGGCATAAACAATCAGGCTAGAAAGGTCCATATTCTTGATCAGCATCATGGTCCGGCACTCCTTGAGGACCATATTAGATACTCCATTGATGAACTTTAGCATGAAAGCCCTTGCCTCAGCTACCATCTCTGGAGCATACTTTGATAACCTAGTAAACTCCGGAGCATACTCCTCCATTGTCCTGTTGCCCTGTCGCAGGTTCATAAACTCTTCCATCTTCGCCTCCCTCAGCTCTCGGGGGAAAAACCTATCCAAGAAAGCCATGTGGAACTCCTCCCACTCCACCGGTCCTGCTCCCACTGGCCGCCCATCCTTCTACTGCTCATACCAAACCTGGGCTACCCTTTTAAGCTGATAGGCAACTAGCTCAGCACTCTCGGAGGAGCTGACACCCATAATGCGGGTAACCTTCCTGAAATCATCTACAAACTCTTGGGCTTCCTCCCCCACTTTAGATCCTTGGAACGATGAAGGGTTCATAGGGGTAAAGTCTCGCACCCTTGTCACTATTGCAAACCCGTTCATGTTCACCGGCACAACCTGCTGATTCACCTGGTTGGTCACGGTCTGGGCCAGTAGATGAATGGCCGCTCTAAATTTTGTGGTAGAAACTGAATCATCTTGAGGAGCTGTTGGGGCTAGTGGGGCAGGTCTATTGGCATTATTGGCCCTTCTTCCATTACCGCGTCTAGGAGGCATGGTTCACTGAAATGAAGTAGAGCATGAATTAGAAGGACATTTCTGAAAATGAACTTTGACGCATGATAAAGAATATGAACGAAGGGAATTTTTCCTAATAACATCTCATAGCTCCTCATCATAAGTGTGGTGCGCTTTACACCCATGAAAAGGACTCTATGCGATGCGACTTTCCGAATTTCAGAGGATACTCTAAACCTAGCGCTCTGATACCAAGTTTGTCATGCCCCGAGTCTACACCCTGGACGTAACACGGTACTTGAAGCCACAAGTGACCCCAAGTCAACCCCTGGTCTATCATTCACTAGAATTTTGAGGAAATATGCATAGCGGAACTTTTAAATAAAATCATAAAAAAACATTTATGAAAGACAAGTTTGAAAACATAAAGTTCAAAACACTTGAGTAATACTAATAAATCTAAAAATCATGTCTGTCTGAAAGCCATCTAACTGAGGAGTTGATGGGACAAGCCCCCAGCTAACTCAAAGTTTAATTGAAACTAAAATATAACTGAAAGAAAGAAATAATTCCCTCGGATGATTAGGACTCACACTTCAATTGCTGAGATGGAGAATCTGAACTGCAACGTCTAGCGGTACTGAATCTGAGAACCTGCAGCTGTATCATGAAACAATACAACATAAAAGTATGCGTCAGTACTTTGAATGTATTGAGTAAGTGAGAGAAACATGAATCATATTATAGAAATAATAACTGAACCGATACAACGTAAAATGACCAACTAAAATATTGAAAACTGATACAACTAGTGTAAAACTGATATGGTCAAAAGTGACCCTGGCTGATGGTCATAAACATGTCTTAAGTCTGAGATACTGAGTCTGAAATACTGCACTGAACTAATTTGGACTGAAGAATCTGAGAGTAAACTAAACTGACTAATGGGAGAGGCTATAACTGACATATAACCACGTGAGCTAGACATAGAGTCCGATGTATATACCCCACCAGTAGGACCCAATATACCTTGCCAGGGTATAAAGGCATGAACTGTGAGAATCACTATCAAAGGGCCGTGAGGCCAAGTAAATATATAACCTACGGTGGCAACGTACTTCTGGAACCTGGGTGCGCTAGAACCCTGGCCCTTTCATTGCTAAGTCCTACTCCCACTAGATAATCCTATTACTACTACTGCTGACAAGCGGATAGCTCGATACTGGGGTCCAAGACTGTACTGACCTAGGGATACTGTCAAAGAGTTCCCTGAGCATCTTATAGGACCAGATTTGGAAACTGAGTTCTAAGACTGGTTAGAGATGCTTATCTAGAAGCGTCGTAACCATCTAAAGAACAAACTGATAATTGAACTGGAGTCCTAGGGCTGGACAGTGCTATATAACTAGAATGGCATGACTGCCTAATGGACCAAATAAAATAAATTCTGATTCTGATTCTGTTAACTAGGAGGTACCACTGACACCTCGGGAACAGACTCGAGTCAAACTGATCAGCTGACATGTCTGACTACCACTGAATATTCTAGCACTTTGACTGAAACTAAACTGTCAATTCTGAGAAATACAAAGTATATAGACTTTCGGATTGAATCTGAATAACATACACGTAACTGAGTTTTTAACACATACAATCATTATAGAAGCCCCTAACTCTGAGAGATGCAAGCAATTTTCAAGAATTTAAAACTTAAGGAGGATTCTAATTTCTGACTTTTCAAAAGTTAGGGATAAATTTCTAAATTGATGGAACAAGCATCATTTTGATTACAAGCTGGTGGTAAATAGCTACAATTAACATAGGATGGGATTTCACATGAAATAATCCAAGAACAATAGCAATAATTTCGAATTCACAATCTAAGGGCTATGACTGAAAGTGAACAGGGAGAGCTTTGGGGGACGCAAGGGGAGAACAATCTCCTTACTGAATTCCCACATGCTTGAAGAAGAAAAACCTGGTGAAAATCCCTGGTGAAAATCCCTTAGAAAACTGAGAAGAAAATTAACCCTTGCTCCAGCCTATGCTTCCTGAGAAGTTTTACGCTCTGTTCTTGAGGGAGTTGAGAAAAATGAATGGAAAGGGTCGTTCTAACCCTTTAATTCCCTCCTATACGAACCCAAAACGACACGGTTTCAAGTTTAGAAAGCTAGGAAAATACTAGAATACCACTAGTAGAAAGAACTGAAAACTGCTCGCCCTGAACAACGAATCTTAAGACGGGTCGTTGGTTCAAATAACGACCCGTTGAAAGCTTCCGTTGGTTCTGGTTTCTTAAGACGGACCTACTGGACTAAAACAATGAGAGGATCCAATGGTCCATTAGAAGCACTAACAAGCCGTTGGTTCCTGTCGTGGTTACGGAGAGGGAAACTAGGGCCCTAAGACAACTAGAGATACAACGACTCATTGTTAGGTACAACGGGTCATTGCACCCACTTGTTGTCAACATTGTTGGGGGCCTGGGTCCTGACTACAGGTGGAAAGGATGGCCAGTTGGAGAGAAAAATGAGTCGTTATTCCACTCGTTGCTTCCCAGCACAAACCCAACCCCCTTACTGGAAGATCTAACAACGGTTGCCTACAATGGGTCATTGGAACTACCAGTGACTCATTGGTCGGCTCGTTGTTTCTGGGAGGAAATTTTGCTGAGCAAACAATGACTCCTTACAATGGCCCATGGGTTCCACCAATGGTCCGTTGTCTGGGTCGTCTAAGACATAAATTTTTCTCTGGTTTTTCTATGGTTTTTCATGCAATGTCTGAATTTGGTCTAGAAAAGTTTTGGGGTGTTACATTATTGCTGCAGGAGGCCCATCATAGCGGTTCTCTGCCACCATAGCAGACTCGCTGTAGTGGATTCTTTCCTGCTGTAGCGGCCCCTCTTTAGGAAGAATACTATCCTTCTCCATTCACCACTTTTTCTTGTATATTCATCTAACATTTTGTTTTTCTTATAGGATTCTACCCTGTTTAGCAGCGACGTAGCCAAACCTCTGGCTATATTTTGTTTGTAACCGACTAGTGCCAGTTCCGTCACATTAGGTAGGTAGCTAAGGGTCTATTTCATTAGAGGAAGTTCATTATGCAGGACGTAATAGAAAAGGCATCAAAATTTTATGCCCGGTGATGTTGGGCATATTTTTATGCCCATTTGCCATGTTTTTACCCATGTTCTGTCTTTTCTTGAGTTCATAATCCTTATGAAATGCATAAACTCATATTTTATGTGTGTCTTTTGAGCTAACAAGTGTTTTTAGATGTTTTGAGCAGGAAACTAAGGAAAAAGGACTCAAAAATGACCCAAGGTCTGCAGAAAGAAGAGTTTGCGAAAGTTGGCCTGGTGAGAAGGCTAGCATGGCGCGCCAACCCCTAAACATCAGAGAAATCTATAGAAAAGTTGGTGCTATGGGTGGCATGGCGCACCAGATCCCTGACTTTAGAGGAAAATTTAATCAACACTTTGGCGAGATGAGTTGCGTGGCGCTCCAGAAGCACCCTAGACTTAGAAAATTTTTCTAACAGTTTGGTGCTTTGGGTGGTGTGGCGTGCTAGAGGGGTCCAGGTGCTCAAAAATTTGACTAATACCTTGGTGCATTGGCTGACATGGGGCGCCTGGAGCAAAACTTCAGAGGAAAATTGAGTCAAACCTGGCGCACTGGGTAGCGTGGCGCACCAGACCTACTCCGGGATTAATTTTGCTAATTATGAAGCTAATTACTTGAGGACGAAAGCATCATTTGAGGCCTGGCTTATAAATATAACATCTAGGTCATTTGTAAGCTATCATACATCATATTTTGTGATTGTATTGATCATTGTAAGCAGCTTTTGGGAGGAGAGACAAGTACTTCGGTTTTTCTTGTTTTCTTTATGGTTTAAACTTTGAATAGTGATTATGTCTTTATATTTCTGCTTGAACATGAGTTGATAAACTCATATTCAAGGGTTTTGTCCATAGCAGATGGTTGAAGTTTGATTGTTTGTTTATGGTAGTATTGATTCTTCTTAAAGGTTGTTTATTCTTACTTATGTTAATTGCTTATTTGTTAGATTGATCACTTTTCGAATAAATCTATTGCCTTTTGGTTGAACTTGGGAGAGGGAACTAAAAGGGTTAAAAGTAAGAATAGAACAAATATTCAAAGAATCTTGTTTGACTGAGCTCAAGATAGAATTGTTGATGAGGATAGAATTATACCCTTCAACCTTGTTCAGTTGATATACAAGTAGCCACAATCGTTGTTTCATGTTTCTCCTCCGACTATAAGGATATGGGCATTAGGGTTCATGAGATAGTTCTTGGATGCTCGGGAGAGTAGCAAGAAATGGGATAGTAACTTGCAACTAGCAACCTTAGAAAGAATTAATCTAGTGTATTCAAGTATTGAAAACTCAATTAGAAGCGAAAGTGCCATTTCCCTAGATTTTCATCGTCATTTGAAGTACAAACACATTTGCGACAATTTTAGTTCATTAGTTAGTTTACATTTCAAGTTTAGTAGTTTAATCTCCAAACCATTTCCCAATTTTTATCTGTATTTATTAGTGATAACACTCAAACTCACACTTCTTAACAAAGTATGAAGTGGACGTTGTCAATAAAGAACCCAACTAGAGGTTGGGGTCGATCCCACAGAGAATACAAAAGGATGTAGAAGAACGCTAGTGCTTAAGCTTTTTAGTTAATAATTTCCTAAGAGGGAGGAATTTGTAAAAGTAATAAATAACGAAGTTGAGAAATTATTTATTTTTTCCAAATTAATGCAACTAACTAGGGTAAGTGTTCCCCATGACTTCATAACCACAAGACATTTTATACTAGTGATCTATTCTGGTGCTTAGCATGCAATATTGGTAAGTTAGGTTCACCTAAATGGTCGGTCCCCTATCTAGATGATTTTCACCACGCAACTTAGTTCGTCTACGGGTGTACTTTAGTTAACCGTTACCCTTAATATCGGATTAGCTCTCCCCATACAATTTCAAGCTATTAGATGAGGATTAATAGCCTAAAATCTCCGTTGTTAATCTCTTTTCCCATGTATTACCTCCTTGGTCCGGTAAGCAAGAATAAGGAAAGTTCTAACTTTTGCAACCGTTAAAAATCAATTAAAATGAAGGGAAAATAATACATGCATAAAACCCCGTTCAAGAATCACTAAGTAGTTTTACCTATGTGTGTTAATTTGTCATGGTTCCCACAACCCTAGTTGTGGTGGTTTAGCCTATCATGTTTATAAGTAAATTAATAGAATTCATAAATAAAAATAAAAATTAATACTTACAACGATGATAGGAAGAAACTCACTTGATTATTTCCACAATAAAGAAGAAAAATTCAACAATTGTCTCGAAGTTCCAAACGTAAGACACCAAACTTGTATCTAAAAACTTAAGACTTAAAACTCTAATCCTACTTGAAGACTTTTTAACTTGAAACTTGATCTAAAGCTTCATAGCAATTACATGAAAATAAAGGGTATTTGTAGTAGTTAGATACTTTCCTCATTCCTTGATGAATTTGGCTTGGGATTTAATTTTCCTTTTCCTAGTTGAAGTAGGAAATCCACTTTTTTCATGATTTGGAAGCCTTGCCGCGTTGCACCTTCCTTTGTTGCGTCCTCCATGCTGCGTTGCTAGTTGTGGCAACAGGTCACCTAAGACTCATTGTGAATGGGCACGAGTCGTTAGGCCAACTAGTCGTTAGGCCAACGAGTTGTTAGGCCCCTCGTGGTCTAACTCTCCAAAATTCCAGTGCACCTGATGATTCCTACCAGTGCTCTCGCAATGAGTCGTGCCAACACCTGACGATTCGTGATGTCTTCCATTACCTTCACTGGAATTTTCTTAAAATTTCTCTTCTGAGTCTCCATGATTGACTTCACGATTCGTTACCACCCTCAACCCGTCAAGTACACTGTTTCTACATCTTCCAAACTCAACCTTTTCCCACGACTTCAGCTTCTTTTCATCTTCATTCCATAAGCCTCAAATACATTCAAATCCATCCTTTTTAGCCCTGAAAACATCTAATCACATGCGTTAGCTAATTTTCACAAATATATAATATAAACACATGAAAACACACATAAATTTGTTCTCAAAACATAGTAAAGTACGGGAAAAATATGTCTATGAAGTGCGTGAGTACGCCCTTCATCAACACCCCATACTTAAACTATTGTTCGTCCTCTAACAATCTACTACTTCCCTTCCAACAATTAAGCACAAAATTCATCCTACGAACAGGTCTACTTACACTTAGGATCATGAGACAAATCAATGAATCTCAAACAATTAACTCGCATGCATATAGGATCAACATTAAAATATCAAAGTTCGAAATCACTTAGCTTTTGAAAACTAACTCATCAAGACATATTTTGGGCCAACATGAATCATATGTAATTTAGCAATCAAGATTTAAACCAAAGTCTTAGTATTGTTCCCCTCACAATATGGAGAGATGCACACAAGATACAAGTCAATATAAACTTAGGCATATATAAAACAATTTCCGCTCACTCTCCCAAAGAACTCAACGTACATGCAAAAGACGACCCATAGGCTTGCCCTTAGTGTAATATTCTGCTAATATAGAATTATGAATCAAGGATCAATTAGGACTTTAATTTTGGTTGTAATGTAGGCTAAGGGATGGGTAGGAACTATTTGGCCAAGATAGTGACTAATCTCCCCGAGCACTTTAATACTTCACAACACTTTGTTTTTTAAGCAAATTCTTCAATTTCCAAATTTTCTCCTTATACCTCCTTTTATTTTTCAATTTATTTCAACTTAGGTGACTCGTGGGGATTTTTCTTTCCATCATTGAGCTTACTCACACACAATTTTTCTCTTTTTCTTTTCCTTTCTTCCGTTCCCACCCTTTACGCACCCCTACTTTAGCCACCCTCAACTTAAGCATTTTTTCTTATGTTGAGGTTCATAATATCCAAAGAAGGACCAGGGCCAAAACAAGTTCATTGTAAACAAATGGGTACGGTTAATCGGTAAATTATAATTTTTTTCATCTTCAATTTTTCAAAGCTCTTTTTTCGTTTTGTTTTCCCACTAAAAATCACCCTCCTTATTTAGCAAAATTTCACCTTTTTCTTTTCTTCACCACACTTTTTAGATTTTCCCTTCACTTCTTCAATTATGCTCCTTTCCTATAAAAAATTTTCATTAAAGCGCTCTAGGAGTCATCTGGATCAAATACAAGTCAATACAACAAAAAGGGATTCAAGCTTAAAATATGGCTATCAAAAGAATAGGCTAAGGCTCAACATGGCTAACTAGGATAATTACAATCAAGGTAGGTAAAATAGGATAGAAATATAGTTACCAAAGAAAAGCCTATATCACTTCCTAAATCCATCATTCTTATTTCACTTTACAAGCATGGAGTATATCAAAGAATTCCTCACACATTGGCACAAGATGGTTTAATAATGGAACAAGATCACATAAACACATATATCCATATTGCATGCATAACATAATTAAGCCCATCTTTTCAAGTACAAGAGTCAATTTCCAAAAGACTAAGTGTTTCTACCTTTTTCATGCATTTTTGAGTGAATTTAATAAAGTCTCAATGATACCTAAAGTGAAGCACCTAGCATTCATAAGGCTCAAGTCTTGTTCTACCTAATGACTAATTTACTCTTAAGACGGTCGACATCCATCCATCATTGGGCAAAGTCATGACTCAATGACTTAAAAAAATAAATAAATAAAAGATCTAGACTCTCTAGCCGGTTCTAAGGGACTATCCACCAGAAAAGTACCGAAAATAAAATCAGAGGAACCCCAAATAAAATAAAATACTACACACAAACAAGCATGCATGATAGATCATAAATCCTACAAAAAAACTAGGCCTACCATGTGCAAATTTAGCAATTAAGGAATGCATGGTAATATGAAGTTCACTTCTCCCACCCCACACTTAATTAGTTATACTGTCCCAGTGGTAAAAACTATAATCATTAAGTAATAAAGTGAAAGAAGACTTCCTGGGACTTTACTCCTCGTCGTCTGTGGGGGCAAGTGCAGCTTCCCCATTCTATGAATTTCATGCTCAAATTGTTTTATTGAAAATTATGAGCTATCACCTGAACACACATAAAAGTGAAAAAATTATCTTGGGTTGCCTCGCAAGTAGTGCCTGATTTAACCTCGCGGCACGGCACAGGTATCTTGATTACTCATACTTCATAAAGATACCTGTTGAGACCTTGGTCACATCTTAGTCGCTTGTTTTACCACGCCGCCTTGTGACACGTCAGAAAATAAAAGAAAAACAAAAAATAGGAAATAAAGACTAAAAGTTAAACACAAGCAATTAATCTAATCCTAAATCATATTCCCCGGCAACGGCGCCACTTTTTGATAACGCTCAAACTCACACTTCTTAACAAAGTATGAAGCGGACGTTTTCAATAAAGAACCCAACTATAGGTTGGGGTCGATCCCGCAGACAATATGGAAGGATGTAGAAGAACGTTAGTGCTTAAGCTTTTTAGTTAATTATTTCCTAAGAGGGGGGAATTTATAAAAGTAATAAAAAACAAAGTTGAGAAATTATTTGTTGTTTCCAAATTAATGCAACTAACTAGGGTAAGTGTTCCTCATGACTTCATAACCACAAGGCATTTTATACTAGTGATCTATTCTGGTGCTTAACATGCAATATTGGTAATTTAGGTTCACCTAAATGGTTGGTCCCCTAACTTGGTCCGTCTACTGGTGTACTTTAGTTGACCCTTACCCTTAATATCGGATTAGCTCTCCCTAGACAAGTTCAAGCTATTAGATGAGGGTTGATAGCCTCAAATCTCCATTGTTAATCCCTTTTCCCATTCATTACCTCCTTGTTCCGGTAAGTAAGAATTAAGGCAAGTCCTAACATTTGCAACCTTTAAAATTTAATTAAAATGAAGGAAAAAACAATACATGCATAAAACCCCGTTCAAGAATCACTAAGTATTTTTACCTATGTGTGTTAATTTTTCATGGTTCCCACAACCCTAGTTGTGGTGGTTTTAGCCTATCATGTTTATAAGTAAATTAATAGAATTCATAAATAAAAACAAAAATTAATACCTACAAAGATGATAGGAAGAAACTCACTTGATTATTACAACAATAAAGAAGAAAAATTCAACAATTGTCTCGAAGTTCCAAACGTAAGACACCAATCTTGTATCTAAAAACTTGACACTTAAAACTCTAATACTACTTGAAGACTTTTTAACATGAAACTTGATCTAAAGCTTCATAGCAATTACATGAAAATAAAGGATATTTATAGTAGTTAGATGCTTTCCTAATTCCTTGATGAATTTGGCTTTGGATTTAATTATCCTTTTCCTAGTTGAAGTAGGAAATCCACTTTTTTCCCGTTTTGGAAGCCTTGCCACGTCGCACCTTCCTTTGCTGCGTCCTCCATGCCGCGTCTCCAGTTTCGGCAACGGGTCACCTAATGATTCGTTGTGCATGGGCACGAGTCGTTAGGCCCCTCGTGGTCTAACTCTCCAAAATTCCAATGCACCTGGCATTTCCTACCAGTGCTCTCACAATGAGTCGTGCCAACACTTGACAATTCATGATGTCTTCTGTTACCTTCACTGGATTTTTCTTAATTCTCCTCTCAGTCTCCACGATTGACTTCACGACTTTTTACCAAACGTAATGAATCGTTCCCTCAACCCGTCAGGTACACTATTTCTGCATCTTCCAAACTCAACCTTTGCCCACGACTTTAGATTCTTTTGATCTTCATTCCATAAGCCTCAAATACATTCAAATCCATCCTTTTTGGCCCTAGAAACATCTAATCACATGCGTTAGCTAATTTTCACAAACATATAATATAAACACATGCAAACACACATAAATTTATTCTCAAAACATAGTAAAGTACGGGCAAAATATGTCTATAAAGTGCGTGAGTACGCCCTTCATCAATTAGAATTGTAAAATAAATTTTTAACCTTAATCGATTAATCTGAAAAGTCTTTGATGGATCGATAATCGAGACTTCACTATCCTATATTACTTGATGACCACGTGTGCTTTGGCGATATCAAGTTTTTGGCGCTGTTGCTGGGGACTTGAAGATTGATTAATCATTTGTAGGTTAGAATTTTTATTCCGATATTGTGTATTTTATGTTTGTTTGTTGGTTGTTGAAGTTTATAGATGTTGTGTGCTCAGTTTATGCTAACTACGAGAAGTCAGGGACTATCTTTGGCTTCTTTTGATCTAGAAATTGAGAGAATCTTTTGCAGGTTAGCTATGGAGAATAATGAGCAAGCACAGGGCAATAACCAGGAGAGGGCTCCAGTGGTTAACTTTGCTAGGCCAAACTTAGAGAATGCTTCCAAAGCGATCGTCAAGACGACCATCACTGGAAACTTTGAGTTGAAGGAAGGGACCATACGGTTGGTCCAAAATACATGCCAATATTAGGGAAAGCCTAAGAGGATCCTCATAGACATCTAATGATGTTCTGATAATGCTCAAACCACACCTCCTCTGGAAGTATGAAGCGGATGTTTTCAATAAAGAACCCAACTAGAGGTTAGGGTCGAACCTACAGGGAATATGGGAGAACTAGATTATAGCCGGTAAGTGAACGTGTGAGGTAGTTACTTCAAAATTGCGGGTTCTGAAGAAAATCAATAATAAAAACAATTATTAAAAATCTGGTGTTGAGTCAATATTAAAGGTTAACTAGGGTTTGTGTTCCGCATGGGTTCATAACTGCTTTGGGTATACACTCGTGACTATCACCAATACTTACTTATAGAACTAATAACTTAGATTCATTCAAACGATCGACCGGTCCCTATTGAATGACTATACACAATTACTCAACCAAGTCTCATGAGCGGTTTCAAACTATCCATTATCACTAAGTTCCAGATTTAACTATCCTGCGGCCATGGCTCAAGTTAATACAGTGATTATCAAAATCAAGGCTCTGTTGTAAGTCTTTTTTCCTAATCTCTACCTCTTAGTCCTAAGCAAGTAAAGAATTCGGGCAAGTCCTAACATTGCGCACCGTTAAGAAATGCTTAAGCATGAAGAGAAAACAATATAAGTGTTTATAATGGTTTTAAAATCACTTTGTGCAACCCTAGCTTGTTAATCCACCATGGTTCCCACAACACTAGCTATGGATGTTTTAGCCTCTCATAGTTGTAAGGTTGTGAATTGCATTCATGATTAAAAACATAACTCAATACTTACGAATATGAATGATAAAAACACTTCCTTTAATTACTCAGCAAAATCTTCAAGAACAAATAGAAAGAACAAGATGAATTCAAGAAAAGGTTGATCACAAGTCGAATCAACTTAATTCTCTCTTTCTCTAATGTCTTTTCGGCCAAATCTGCTCTCTACCGACCTCTCTTCTCCTTCTCTAAAAAATAAAACCTAAAAAGTATTTATATAGACACAAGAATCCTTTTCCTAGGCTGACAAAGTTAATTTCCATATCTGGTTCCTCCTTCGTCATGAGTAAACCTACAACCCGCAGCAACATCCACAACCCGTACTATCCTTTCGTACCTTGTATGACTAGCTGGATTATGGCTAAGTGTTGGATCCTGGTATTACTCGTATCTCCATCCTACTATCCGTACTGATCTCCCGTGGCTTGACTCTGAAACCTTGAAATTCTTCTGAAGTTTATCATGATCGCCATGGTATGACTTGTACCTTCTTCCTATGACTCGTACTTGCTTTTCATAGCAGGAGTCAGCCTCTTATGCAAATTTTCTGATTCTTTTCACGATTGCATCACCACGACTCATACAAACTTGGTACAACTCGTACTGAGATTCGTAAATTGCATCTCTTCAACCTTATCCTTCTGCGACTTTTCACGGCCATCAGTACGACTTGTAGGACCTTCCTATGCCTCGTGCTGTGGACTGCACTTTGAGCATATTTTGCATACTTCAGGCTTTCTTTTGCATTTTTTAACTCCAACACCAATTTATCCTACAACCAAAGGAAAAGTGCCTCATATCCACATAAACACACCTAAGTCCATGCAATTTTCTTAATTTTGAGCGTCAAAAGCTGTAAATCCACAGCATATCAACACCCTCAACTTAAGACTTTTGGATGTTCTCAGGCAAAGTAAAGAAAAACTAAACACGATGCTCAACTAGAAAATAGACTTAAGATACTACAACCAAGATCCAAACAAAACTTGCACTTTCTATACAAACTCTATTGACCCTTTCTCATGGAATAACATCAGCTAATGCGTTACAGCAACCTCAAAACATCATAAACAGGGATCGAAACATGTCATCCATCTATCAACAGGCAATCAAGTCATCACCAATATTTTTCACAAAGACCAATAGTAAAAGCAAACATAATCCATGTACCCTCACACAAATGAAGTCCCCACTCAGATATGAAATGTTAAACATAGCATGGGACTAAACAAGCAAGGCGCTCACTATCACAATGAAGTTACAAGTATTATGTGTCAGATACCATAGGCTTGCCCTTATTTTCTCTGCTTTGATTTATTAGATGGTCAAGTTAGGATCACTATAGGACTTGATATAGCTTGTAATGTAGGCTTAGGGCTGGACATGATAAAGATGGGGGATTTTATAAGTGACTATCCCTTCCTTGACACTAAATACATTGGTTGCACCATTCACCTATTTCATCTTTTTACTCTTTCATTCCCTTTTCTTCCCTTTTCACTTCTTTTGATACACATTTGCATGGGTGTGGTGAGTTTTCAACTTTTTTTCATTTTCCTTTGAGTTTTCTTTTTTTCAAGATTTTCAATATTTTTCATCTCTCTTCTTTTTTCTTTTCACCACACCTCATTTTCACCATTTCTTTTCTCTTTTCTTTTCCTTTCTTCCATTTCCACCATTTACGCACCCCTACTCTAGCCACCCTCAACTTAAGAATTTTGCTTATGTTAAGGTTCACAATACCCAAGGAAGGACCAGGGCCAAAACAGATTCATTGTGAAAAAAAATGGGTACGGTTAATCGGTAAATCAAAGAAACATGGTCATTTAAGACTCAAACTTGGGATCAAGGGATTCATGCAATCATTGGTAGGGTAATATAGGCTAAAAGTGAGCTAAACAAAAATGGCCTATGATCATATCCTAACAAACCATCCTTAGCCTATGCAAAGACCAACCAGGCAAGTTCTAGATCTTCAACACAACACCAAACTGAATACTATACCTCACTCACACATGGTACATGAACTATTTTCACCTCATCTGTCTGGTTTATACATGGCTTAACATGACTACTCATGGTGACAAACTAAATGACATCAAAAGATCCATAACAATCATGCATATTGTCACAAATACATAGCTAATGCATCAAAAAAATTTAAACAGGGTCAATTTTTTTTCAAAAACCACATCTAGTGCATTTTTATTGGATGAGTACTCCAAAGGTACTTTCTAATTAAACAAAAATCACAAACTAAAAATAAAATCCTACACATGTTGGTTCTACTAAATAGCATGCCTGAGGGAAAAGAAGCACGACAAGAAAAACCCTCAAACGAGTAAAAAATCCCAAAAATCTCAAGTACACCCCTCCCCTTATTGAAAAGTAAGCTTTTTCCCCGAAGCATCATCTATGAGAACATAGAGAAGAGAACATATCCATGGCTACTCAGACTTCACCTTCCATGGGTTGCCTCCCATGTAGCACTTGATTTAACATCGCGACACGACGTAGGTAGCCTGGTTACTCATATTTCACCAAACTACCACTTGGGTTGCCTCCCAAGAAGCTCCTGATTTAACGTCGTGGCACGACGCGAATCTCTTGACTACTCAGAATTCGTCATGTGATTCATACTCATCCTCCAGTGATGAGATCACATTAAATTCCTTGGGTTGTTTCATTGTCCTACAGATGTTGAATGTGAACTCTTCTTAGTTTAATCTAAACTTCAGCAGGCCAGCCTCCACATCTACTAGAGCTTTCCCGGTTGCAAGGAATGGTCGCCCCAAAATGATGGGGACCTCATAATCAACATCACAATCCAAGATCACAAAGTGTGCTGGGAATATAAATTTGTCTACCTTGACAAGCATATTTATTAGGATGTCCACTGGCTTCTTAACTATTCTGTCGGCCATCAGTAGCCGCATGTTGGTCGGTGTGGGGGCTCCCAATCCTAATTTCTTGGACACGGACAAGGGCATAAAATTAATGCTAGCTCCCAGATCACAGAGTACCCTTGCGAACTCGACATTGCCAATCATACATGATATAGTGAAGACACCTAAGTCTTTCTTTTTTTTGTGCTAGGACCCCTGTAGCTATGGCACTACAGTGATGCACATTGTCAATAGTCTTATAGCTCACAAATCTCTTCTTAGTCACCAGGTCCTTCATAAACTTTGCATATCCTGGCATCTGCTCTAATGCTTCGACCAATGGTATGTTCACAGATAGTTGCTTAAGTATTGAAAGGAATTTCTGGAACTTACCATTCTCCGCCTTCTTTGTCATCCTTTGGGGGAATGGTGGTGGTGGTCGCGGGATGCCTTTTTGAACGTGGGTTGCCCCTTAATCCATGTCAGGTTCCTTCTCATCTCTCGAGGCCTCTTGCAACTCACCATTCTCTCTCTCAGCACTCATATCATCTTCCTCAATTATGCTCTCTTTCTTCCACTCAACTTCAACTGAAAACGGGGGGTTAACTGTGGTTTTACCACTGCTAGTCATCACCGCCATACAATGTGCATCGTTCTTTGGATTTTGGATAGTGTTGCTAGGTAGTGTACCCTTTTTTCTAGGGTTCATTGACGCTTCCAGTTGCCCAAGTTGATGTTCGATCTGCTTGATGGCAGTAGCATGATATTCCACCTTCTGAGCATACTCGATAAGTCACCTCGGATCTTCTTCAACTGATCATCAATGAACCTCACCTTCTTCAACATCTCAGCCATCATGCTCTCCAACTTTGATTTCCCAACCTCCCTTTCTCGTATGCTGGGAGGCACATAGACTCCAACCCGGTCATTGCGGTATCCATCGTTTCGTCTCTAATATCCTTCACGCTCACGACTTCGGCTCCTGTCTCAAAACCCATTTCTGTTGTAGTTGTCTCTATACTAGTTCCGACCTTGATTTCTAGAACCTTGGTGCCAATTGTCTTGTCCAGATGCTTGGGAGTTGGTTCGAAAACCCGCCACCTGGATATCTAGGAAGTTTGCCTCTTCCTCAAAATAAGAGTGATCAACTCCTTGCTCCCTACCTTGAGTTCCCACTGCATTGACCTGTTTGGCTCCAGCTCCCATAATGTGCTTTGTCAGTAAGTCCAATGATGTGCGGATATGAGCCAACTCCTAGTTGTGCTCTTCTTCTTTTCTTCGTTGGTCTATAGTCAAACCAACAATATATGTGTCTGCCACTGCATCAGCCTCCCTAGTATGCTAGGCCCTGTTGTCTTAGTCACCCTTTCAAGAATGGTGGCAGCTTGCTCCCAGGTGTGACTCATCAATGCTCCTCCAGCCACCGTGTTTGCTATAGCTTGGTTCTATTGTTCAGAGACCTATAAAAAATTTCCAACAAATTATAATCTGGGATTTTATGGTTAGGGCACTTTGTCAACTTCTTTTTGAATCTCAACCAAGTTCCATGAAGTGCCTCAGTCTTAATCTATCAAAAATTATAGATCTCATCCTTTAGCTACAACATCCTGGATGGGGGAAAGAATCTCTCCAAAAAGGCCTTTTGAGCTCCCTCCAATTGGTTATGGAGTCGTTGGGCAACTCCGATAACCACAAAGTAGCTTCCCCTGATAGAGAAAAAGGGAAGAGTCTGAGCCGTATTGCATCTTGGCTTACTCTAGGGAACCTGTACGCCTTGCATATTCCTACGAAGTTCATTAAGTTCAGGTTGGCGTCATCCACTGCGTGACCATTTAACACCCCTTTCATGTCTAGCAATTGAATCATGGCGCTCATAATGTCAAATTTGGCCCTAGCGAGCAGTGGTGGTGGCACAATTGCTCCAGTTGACCCAACTTCATCAATGCTTGGGTCATCATCATCATCAAAGAACTGAGGGGAAAATTTATGAGCTCTTGCCCCTCCCCTATCGACCAACATTTACTACCTCATTTCTATCATCTTCTGCATGCTATAGCACAACTTGCTGAGCTAGCTCGGCTTGCCTAGCTTCTTTAGCTATGCGGGCTTCGCTTTGCTCGTTGTTCTCCATTCTATGCAGTGCTCTCTCGATCTCTTCATTTAGTGGAACAAGGGGATCTCCTCTACTCTGAGTGCTTGGCATTCACCGGAGAACAACCTATGGGTATCAAAATCACAAAAATAAATGTAATTAAGGAAATAACTACCAAAAAGTTAAATACAAGATAATAACTAGTTTAATCCGTATTCCCCGGCAACAGTGCCACTTTTTGATAACTCTCAAACCACACCTCCTCTGGAAGTATGAAGCGGGCGTTGTTAATAAAGAACCCAACTAGAGGTTGGGGTCAAACCCACAAGGAATATGGGAGAACTAGATTACAATCGGTAAGTGAACTTGTGAGGTAGTTACTTCAAAATTAGGGGTTCTAAAGAAAATCAATAATAAAAACAATTATTAAAAATCTAGTGTTGAGTCAATATTAAAGGTTAACCAGGGTTTGTGTTCCCCATGGGTTCATAACTTCTTTGGGTATACACTTGTGACTATCATCAATACTTACTTATAAAACTGATAACTTAGGTTCATTCAAACGATCGACCAGTTCGTATTGAATGACTATACTCAATTACTCGACCAAGTCTCATGAGCGGTTTCAAACTATCCATTATCACTAAGTTCCAGATTTAACTATCCTGTGACCACAACTCAAGTTAATACAATGATTATCAAAATCAAGGCTCTATTGTAATTCTCTTTTCCTAATCTCTACCTCTTAGTCCTAATCAAGTAAAGAATTCAGGGAAGTTCTAACATTGCACACCGTTAAGAAATGTTTAAGCATGAAGAGAATACACGATAAGTGTTTGTATTGGTTTTAAAATTACTTTGTGCAACCCTAGCTTGTTAATCCACTATGGTTCCCACAACCCTAGCTATGGAGGTTTTAGCCTCTCATAGTTGTAAGTTTGTGAATTGCATTCATGATTAAAAACACAACTAAATACTAACAAATATGAATGAGAAAAACACTTCCTTTAATTACTCAACAAAATCTTCAAGAACGATATGAATTCAAGAAAAGGTTGATCACAAGTCGAATCAACTTAATTCTCTCTTTCACTAATGTCTTTTTGGCCATATCTACTCTCTACCGACCTCTCTTCTCCTTCTCTAAAAAAAATAAAACCTAAAAAGTATTTATACAGACACAAGAATCCTTTTCCTAGGCTGACTGGGTGAATTTCCATATCTGGTTCCTCCTTCGTCACGGTCAACCTACGACTCGTAGCAGCATCCTACAACCCATACCATCCTTTCGTATCTTGCATGACTGGATGGATTTTGGCTAAGTGTTGGATCCTGGTATAACTCGTACCTCCATCCTACAATCCGTACTGAGCTCCCGTGGCTTGACTCTTAACATTGAAATTCTTCTGAAGTTTATCACGACCACCCTGGTACAACTTGTACCTTCTTCCTACGGTTCGTACTTTTTTTTCATAGCAGGAGTCAGCCTCTTATGCAAATTTTCTGATTCTTTTCACGACTGCATCACCACGACTCGTACAAACTTGGTATGACTCGTACTGAGATTCTTAAATTGCATCTTTTCAACCTTAGCCTTCTGCAACTTTTCACGGCCATTAGTACGACTCGTAGGACCTTCCTACGGCTCGTACTGTAGAATGCGCTTTGAGCCTATTTTGCATACTTCAGGCTTTCTTTTGCATTTTTAACTCCAACACCAATTTATCCTGCAACCAAAGGAAAAATGCCTCAAATCCGCATAAACATACCTAAGTCCATGCTATTTTCTTAGTTTTGAGTGTCAAAAGTGTTGTAAATCCACAACACATAATGTTCGTGTAGCTGAGTGAGAATTTTTATTATTAGAACATGTCAGATGATTATGTTAAGCTCACGTTGTTTCCATTATCGTTGATTGGAGAAGCCATATAGTGGCTTCAGAATGAGCCAGCAGGTTCCATCACCACTTGGAGGCTCTTTCAAACAAATTCATCAATAGGTTCTTCTCTTCAATGAGGAAAAAAAGTTGAGAGGGAAGATCTCTTGTTTTGTGCAGAAATATGGTGAAACCTTAGCTCAGGCTTGGGAATGATACAAGGCTACTGAGAGATTGCCCGCACCATATGCAGCCGAAGGAGATTTTTTGGCGCAATTTTATAGAGGGTCTAAAACCAGAGTCAAAAATCTTGCTTGATGTTACCGCAAAGGGATAAATTTTGTCCAATAGCTATGATGAAATAGAGGCTCTTTTGAATCTCATGTCAGTGGAGAGTCAAGACTATCAATACTTAGGTAGAGGATTCACAGCAACCAAAGTGATAGGAAAGCTCGAGGTAGATGGTGTGGCAGTAATTCGAGCAGATATCAGCCAACTAGTGAATGTGATCCACAAGCTTGTAATCACACCAGCAGGGAGATATGTTCAGCAGGTCCACCAGGCATGTAAGGTGTTTGGGGAAGGCCATGCTCATTCAGGTTGTCCACTAAATCCAGAGTCTGTTTATTTTGTGGGACAACAATGTCTCAATGGAGGTTTTTGCAGGTAACAATTACAATTAGGGGTACAGGAATGCAAAAATTCCTTATGAGGAGGGAATCAAAATTTCCAAAGTCCCCAGACTAACTATCCAAGACTTCAGGACCAGCAGCCTGGCATTTCACTAGAGAAAATGATGAAGCCGTGGATGGTCCGGCTAGGTGGTTAATGAGATGCAGAAGTCCATTCATGAGCTGGAGAGACAAATGGGGCAATTGGCCCTTCAGTAAACTAACAGACTATAAGGGGAACTCCTAAGTAACACTGAGAAGAACCCTATAGAGAATGTGAAATATCCCAAAAACCCTAAGATCAGACCTGGGAGTTGAAGTGGAGAAAATAGAGTTTTTTGCACCAGGTCATAGGACGAGTCATCCAGTTAGTCGTAGGGTGCACCACGGGTCGTTGAGTGACTTGTGGGGAGGATTTTGGATTGGGTTGAAAATTTGAGTTTTGAGGTGACCACGGGTGTGACCACGAGTCGTTGTCAGCACCACGATTCATTGTACAAGTCGTGGTCAAGAGTGATTTAAGGTAGAAGGAGTTTGGGAAGTCTTGATGATGACTTGGTCATCACGAGTCGTGGTGACCTTCAGAAGGAAGGATTCCAGTGTAGGCAATGACTTAAGACCATGAGTCAGGGTCTAGGGCACGAGTCATCCAGTCCCTCATTGGGACTGGCAGTGTGCAATTTCCTGTGAATTTATTAAGGTCTTTTATGCAATTCCTAACTTCCGAAGGCCTATACTATATCTTTTTAAGCTAAAAATAATGTGTTTTAAGAGGGGCAAGTTCATTCTAAGCCTATTCTCTTTTACACAAGCAAGTCTAGAAGCTCCTAAGGGTGATCAAGTCTAGAGTCATCAAGCTCTTCCCCAAATTTCCATTGGAAATTTAAGAGGCTTGTATAATTAGATTCTTTCAGGTATGTAAGGCCATGAATTGGTGTATCCATCCACACCCATACCCAGTCCCTCTTCAATTCATGAAATTCTAGTTGATGAATTTATGGTGTTTTAACCCAACATGTGAATTCTCTAAGTATCAATCATGGGTATGATCTAAGCATATTTTTAATGTTGAATTATGATTAATGGGCATATCTTACAATATTTTCAATCGTAAATTAGTTTTTCAAGTTTTACGAAAAATGATACCCATCCATGTATGTTCATCAAAGTTGAGATCTATGATATATGTATTCTAGTATGATGAGATGTATGTGATGAAAGTATGATTTTGAATTACCCATGTCCATGCTCATGTTTTCGAATGATCAAGACTATGTCAAGCATGTTTATTTAATGGGCAAGCCCATATGACCAAAGTATGTTTCATGATTTAGCTAAAGTTCATGTAATAGCTTACCAGAAGCTGAAAATAGTAGGAGTGTAGACACCTACTATTTTCGGCTTGTGGTATGTTTTGAGCCCAAGGCTCCTCATGTTATGATTTTAGATTTATGCATGTATGTTATGAGTCTTCTTTGTCACTAGATGATGGTTCATCTTCGTTGAAAAACGATGGAGAGCATATACATGTTTTTGGGAGTAGTGTCTAGAACTGAGTAGGCTAAGGGCCAGTTAACCCTATACCTCAAAACTACGTGCCAACATAGGTATATTCAGATTATTTGGGACCTCCCTTGTGAGCTTCCCCTGTCCTAAGGGGCCTTTAGCTTGATATAAATATAATGGTAGCGTCCTTAGCCCTAGCAAGGCTTTGGATGGCTCTGCCCACTTAAGTGTGATAGTCGGGACCACATAAGCTCTATCGTGGTAATGTCGGTTATGTGACGAGTCTCCTATTGTTCCTCATGATTTCAGTTATGCATGTTCATTAGTAATGGTACTATGTTTTTAAACCTCAGCAGGTTCGACCCAATGTTCAATTTTACTTATGATTATCAGTTTTCAGCTTTGGGTCATTCGATTTAGTCATGATATTTTGTTATGTTCAGATCATTATTTTGGAAAATAGCATGCAAGCCTTACTCTCAAAATCTTATCATGATTATGTTTTTATGATATGCGTGATTTATGATTTTAATTAATTAGCGGTTTTGCTTACCTTACATACTTGATACATTTCATGTACATACTGCATACTCTATGTTGTATCGTTTCATGATACAGGCTCGGATATTCAGGTTCAGCCTGCCAGTAGCCAAACTCTCAGTATTAGAGCTCTCAATCTCAGTTGGTGAGTTCTTATCTTTTGAGGGCCCTTTTATCAATTGTATTGAGTATTTTCAGTTTCAGACTATTGTGAGTTAGTTGAGGTCTTCTCCCATCCACTAGTCAGTAGTAGAGGCTTTTTAGACATAACATGTACTAAGTTTCAACCTTGTGTTAAATATTCAGATGTTATGATATTTCAAACTTTCACTTATTTATACATGTAAACTTCCTCTTAATTATGTTGAATTTTAGATATCATGTTCATGCCATGGGTCGACTTGGAGCCTCTGGGGGTTCTTTGTCTCGTGTCTCGATTCGGGCCTATGTTCTGGACGTGACAAACTTAGTATCAGAACATTAGGTTTTGAAGCATCCTAGGGTGTCTAAAATCTGCATTAAGTAGAGTCTTTTTCATGAGTGTGAAGCGCGCCACACTTATGACGAAGAGGCTACGAAATGTTTTAGGAAATGTTCCCTTCTTTCATGATCTATGTCGTGTGATGAGATGTCTCTCTATTCTTCTAAGTCATGCTATACTCATTTGTAGAATCATGCCTCCTTTACGAGTCAAACGAAAGAAGAAATGGAAATTGAGATGGCTATGAGAATAGCAATAGGGATGGGCACCAGCCCATGAGAAACATGTACCTGAGTAGATTATTAACGTAGAGTTTAGGGCAGCCATACAGATGCTAACTGAGGCCTTGACTGGCCAGGTCAATCAACAGGTAGTAGCGCATGTCCCCCAGAATGGGAATGCGGCGGCGGCAAGAGTTAGAGATTTTCTGAGTATGAACCCCTCCAGTTTCTCAGGTCAAAGGTGGACGAGGATCCAAATGAGTTTATTGATGAGGTTCTGAAGATCACCCAGATCATGGGAGTGACTAGAGAGGAGTGCATCGATCTAGCCTTATATCAGTTGAAAGGGGTTGCGCATATTTGGTTTAAGCAATGGAAGGATAGTAAGGCAGTTGGAGCAGGCCTTATTAGTTGGGAGGAGTTTCATGCTGCATTCCTGGACCGGTTCTTCCCTCGTGAGATTAGAGAGATTAAAGCAGTTGAGTTTGTGAACCTAAAGAAAGGGAAGATGATAGTTCAAGAGTATGCCTTGGAGTTAACTCGCTTTTCCAAGTATGCACCTGAGATGGTGACAGATCAGAGAGCCCGAGTAAGTCGGTTCGTGCATGGGATAGCAGACTACTTTGTCAAGGATTGTCGTGCCGTGGTGCTTCATCAGGACATTGACTTTCCTCAGATAGTTCTTTACACCCAGCAGATGGAGGTAGTATAGGTGAGTGAGCGGGATAGAGATGCCAAGAGGGCCAGGACTGATAGCTTCGAATTCTCACAGTAGAGACTTAGTGGGCATCGCCAACAGTCCCACCAGAGATCTTCAACCCCAGCATCGTTGGCTATGAATGTTTCCATCTAGATCCAAGTGTGACCAGAGGGGATAGGCATCAGGCTTTAGAGGTTAGGGTAGCAGACCAACAGAGTCTAGCATCCCAAAGTGTGGCAGGAATGGCCGGAGACACACGAGTCAGTGCTTAGCAGGTTCAGGTGCGTTTTTTGGGTGTGGGAATCCCATACATATGATTAGGGATTGCCCAACAGCTAGAAAGGGCCATGATAGGGATCGAGGCCCAGCCTCCAATTCAGCAGCTCCACCAGAACGCCTAGCTCAGCAAGGGGCATCTACTAGAGCGGGTGGTGGACAATGACGTGCCCGATTCGCGCGTCCGCAAGTGTACGGGTCGTGCAAGTAATATAGTGGCTCTTTTTAAGAACCGGATTGTCGAACCCACAGGGACTGGACCCATTCCTCTAACTATCCATTTTCTAGTGTGATCTTAAATACCTCAAGTGTTGGTTATAGACATTTTCGATTGAGATTAATTAAGTCTAAGTTTGGGTCAACGAAGTATTCTAAAATTACTCTAGGAGCAACATAGAGTTAAAACCAATTAATCATGCGATACTACGATTTGCAATGGGTTAAGCATGGAACTATCAATTGTTATTTCACATAATTAGAATTGCATGTTTATGGTCTTTCGAGCCTCTAAACACGGCAATCTAGCCTCACTGCATCATTGTGAGCGAGGAGTTTAATTTTCCAGTCGCGGGCAATCAATTATGTTGTGGTTTACGGGGAAACGATTAGGGACTTTCGTGCGTCTAACCATTTAACTCAACTTAGCCTCACAACTACTTCTTTGAGTCGTGATGTGACATCCCAAGTTGGTCTTTCATAACCCCCGTGTCTCAACCAAGCACGGTGTTAGGTATATTTCTATCCTGACACAAAAATCTCTCCCGAGATACAAACGTGCTCCTCACATTCTCATGTCCTGACCTAGGTAATGCTTTCTCAAGTTATTACTCAAGCTAACAAATATGCTTTCATGGTGATCAATCATAAAAACAACCAACAATCCAGAATGCAAGACGAAAACAACAATCAATAACTTAATTCAAAAACAATTTCATAAAATCACAATCATAATTCATGGCTTCAACCCTAGAGGAAGGGTTCTTGCCATTCATGTTCGTAAAACTACAATTAACTAATACTAAACTAACATACTTACATGAATTTGGTAGATGAGAAGGGAATTTGACAAACCCTAGATGAGTTCTCCCACTTCTCCCTTCACTCCTAGGTAGTTTTCCAGAATAAAATCGTGACCAAATGATTTTAGGAGCTAAGGGTTCAATTTATACTATGCTGAAAAATTGCAAAATTTGGCCTGTGGTGGAACAGCAACGTGTCACGGAGCTGAACGCCCTACTTGACCTCCGTGACACGTTGGTAACGCGTACCCTCACTGGAATGTGCCAAAAAATGCAATTTTTGGCCAAGTGTTGCCGCGTTGGCAGCGTACCACGGCCCCTATCGCGCAGGGTGCCAGTTATTGCATGTTTTCTTGTTGACTTTCACGTTTTGCTCTTGATTCCATTCCTCCACTTCACCAAATCATGAATTAGTTCCTCAAATGCATTATTAACCTTCAAAAACAAGGACTAATCATGTTGGTTAGTATATATTCACATTTACATAAAATCACATGAAAATGTATAAAATAACTTAGATAAACAAGACTAAATTAAGGTATAAAGCATCACTCGGGCATGCTATTTTTGCCCACGATCACCTACCCCACACTTAAAGTCTTGTTCGTCCTCGAACAACCTATTACATCTCATGCATAAGGAGACTCATCCATAACTCATTTAGCAAGAATATTCAAGCTACAGCTGCAATGATTACGTAAGATAACAAGCTAAAGATAGAGCATGCACGATTTGATCATTGAAATGAAGTACAACTATGTTAAGACTTCTTAACCTCAAGAATTGACTCTCAATCTTAGCAAACTCATGCAAATCAACTGATTAAGAAATCCCACATGAATTATATCCTTCGTTCAACATGTGCCCCTCACGGAAAGAGAGTTACCCAATCACACGCAAAAACAATTTTTTAAATCACAATATGTGTGGGTACATGAATAGAATTACGCTCACTCTCACAAAGAATTCACATGCATCATGTAATGACCCATAAGCTTGCCCTTAGTGTTTTATTCCACTAATCTAAGGATGTGTGAATGTAAGATCAAGTAGGACTTAATGGGTTGTAATGTAAGCTAAGGGACAGGTAGGTACTATTATGGCTAGTAATAGTGACTATCTTTCCTAAGCGCTTTTAATACATTACGCCCTCCTTACGAACTTCCCTTTCCTTACTTTACCTTTCTCTCCTTTCATCTTTCTTGTTGCTCTTATGTTCCCCCATTTCTTTAGGCACTTTCAGCTTATTAGTAAGGAGTTCTATAAATAATTTTACATTAATTTGTTTTCTTACTCCTTACTAATAATCAACCATTTTCACACAAGTGCACCTTTGTCCTTTTCTCACTTCTACAACTTGCTACTTTTCCTTTCTTTTCATTCTTCTCACTCCTTTACTCCTTCGGATTTTTTCCACTCAAGCACTTAGGAGTTTTGGATCAAATTCAAGGCTAATGAAAGAAAAAGGATTAAGCTTATGTTGCAGCTGTCAAAGACTAGGCTCAAGGCTCAATGGGGTTAACTAGGATTAATTTTTCAAGGTAGGTAAAATGAGGGATAACAATTTGGTTTATTCAAAGAAATGCCTATATCATTTCCTACAATTCACATCCTTCATTTCGTTTTATAAACACACCAGGCAAGTTCTAGACAATCCACAATAGCACAGAATACTCAAAAACCTTACACTCAATGCACATGCTCAATTCAAGACACATTCAGCAGACTCTTAACTCAGCTAATCACAAGAATTCAGATTAAGCTTCAATCATATTGAGTCAAATTCAAGAGCCTAAGCATCTCACACAAAGTTATACACCTGCATGCTTCACACCGAACATACTTGCATCTTACAATCACGTATAGCACATAACAAGAACATCAAGCACCACTTAGTTATGGTTTCAAAAACCAATCACCTACCGACTAATTTTTCCTCAAGACGGTCGTCATCCATCCATCGTCGGAAACAGTCCCTAACTATGACTAAAACACTATCTACAAACAAAGGAAATAAAAAAAAATTTTATTCTTCGGTTCAAAGACCCCCCCGTCGGAAAAGAACCGAAAAGAAAAACCAATGGGTGATGAAGTCATGCTTAATTCACAAAAATTTTTCAAATTTCTCCCAAATTTCACACAAGCATCACATTCACCAAAAACTTGTTAAGCACAAAAATTTAGAAATTTTTCTCACCCCACACTTAAAGTCTTGCTATGTACTCATAGCCTCAAGTTAACATCTAAAGGATGAGAAATACTCCCTGAGCCTCTATGCCAAGCTAAAAGCATGCTTTCTTTTCACGTTCCAGAGATGGCTGTTCGACCCCACACTTCTTCTATTCCATGCTCTTTAGCTTCCACCGTCTTGGTACTCAGACTTCCCTCCATCTGTGCTTAACTTTCCACCAAAAACACAAACAAAATGAAAATAACAAAAGCAACACAAAAATCAAAATTACGAATTGTACCTGAGGTACCCTTGGGTTGCCTCCCAAGCAGTGCTGTTCGGCTGGTTTGGTTATAGGTTAAAACCGACACGCAAGTGCACGTGGTCAAACAAGTAATAAAGTGGCTAAGTAAGCCAAGTATCGATCCAAGGAGACTCTGGATAAGTAAAATTGCCTAAGTACACTATATTCTTATCTTACTTCTAATTATGCTAACAACAACGTAACCAACAGTTAAATAAGTTTTTGTTTAGAAATTATATATACTAAAACTATTAACAATTATTTTCTGTGAATTGAAACTATGGATATGAGCATGCCAAGGTTAAGAACAAGCAATGGATTTGATGATAATCACAACTTGGTTAATCTTTTCTTGATGTTGCTAGCCAAGAACATTAGCCTAGAAATTAAAACTCTCGTATTTACTTTCACTTTAGAATCATAAACCATTCGTCTACATTTCTGTGATCAAATGCAATTTATGACCTAGCACTACAATTCCGGTTCCTAAATTGACTAACACGGCTTTCAAGTATATTTCTATCAGGAAAGCACATCAAAACCCAATTTTCTCAAATCAAGTTAAGAACAATACCCTATTAATTCACAACTTTCCAATTTCTTGCTCTCTCGAGTGAAATTGGACTTTTTAGATGTACATTAATGTCGGCCACACACTAATGCAGTAGAAACAAGAATTAATAGAACAACATGGAAGAAGAAGAAGAAAACCATATAATTAACAATCAAAATTCATCACCATTATTCAAAACCTCAGCAATGAAGAGAATTAGCCACTCATTTGTGGATTAATCATCCTAAAACAAGTGTAAATCATACATACAATTGATTGAAAGAAGAAAGGAAGAGAAGAAATCCCTTAGCTTTTTCGTCCCTCAACTGCTTCTAACCCACGTCCTTGCTCCACCAAGTCTGAATTTAATTAAAAATAAGCTAAGTGTTCTATTTATACTAGTGGGAATTTTTCCCGGAATAACAAGCAACGTGTCACGGAGGTCAACGCGGAGCACTGCCTCCGTGACACGGCGTGGACGCAGACCCTTACTGGAATACCAGGGTCCGGGAATATAGCCCCAATGTGGCGCGGAGGCCAACGCGGAGGCCTATCTCCGTGCCACGGAGCTGTCGCGAGGCTTCACTGGAATTTGCCAATAAAATCATCCTCCAGGCAGTGTGCCTCCGCGATGGTAGCATGGCACGGCTCCATCGCGGAGCCCCTTTACTTCGCGCATTCCAATGTCTTTTCCATGCTCGCATCCAAGTCCAACTCCGATATAATTCCAACATGCATTTTAGCTCCTAAAAATCATATTTTCCTGCAAAACTAATGCTAATCATGTTGGTTAGTATAAATTCACATTTTATTACCAATTACATGAGAATATATATATATTGCACAACAAACAAGGCGAAAATGATACGTTTGAGTATCACTTGGGCATATAAATCTGCCCAAGATCACTTACCCCACACTTAAATCCTTGTTCGTCCTCGAACAACACCTACACAACTCATGCAAATTACATCCCAACCTTTGCCACTATGGTGCGACAATTTATGCTACGGTCATCCCGATTATTCAATTTTTGCAAATCATCACGAAAACATGCATGGCCTTACAATGCAATGACCTTTAATACCTCAAGACTTCCTAGACTTTAAGAATCAACTCTCGATATCGGCAAACTCATGAAAATCAGCTAATCAAGATATCCGACACGAAAATTAATCTTTCATCAAGCATGTGCCCTCACAACTCAAGAGAATCTTCCCCTTTTATGTTCATGCAACACACAAACATTCAAGTAGGGGCATGTAAAAATTAATTTCACTCTCTCTCCCAAAAGAATTCACATGCTTCATGTCATGACCCATAGGCTTGCCCTTAATGTATTACTCCACTAATATAAAGAAATGCAATGTAAGATCACGTAGGACTTTAATGGGTTGTAATGGAAGCTATGGAACTACTATATATTGGATTAGCCAATAATAGTCACTATCATCCTTAAGCGCCTTTTCAACACATTCCCATCGACTCATGGATATTGTTCTTCTTTTTCTCTTTTTCATCATCCTATTCATGCTTGTTTACTTTTGTATGGCCCATTTCCTCAAACACACTTGACACAACAACAAAGGGTTTTCATGCACCTTTATTATCATTTCATTATACCAAGTGCCTCTTCAACCTCTTCTTTTCTTTCTTCACTCTGCTTTTATTTTCTTTCCACTCTTCTCACTCTTTGACACTTCGGGAAAATTTTTCTTTTCTTCTTAAGCGCTTAAGAGTTTTGTATAGACTTTACGGCTAATGAAAAGAAGGAATAAAGCTTAGTTTATACAATTTTGGACAAAAGAAAGAAATAATCGGCTAAAGGCTCAACGGGCTGACTAGGGTATACAGTCGCATATAAAGGTAGCGTATGACAAGAAAAAAATAGAAACTCTCGGTTAAACAAAGAAATGCCTACATCCTTTCCAACACTACATCCCCTTAATTTCGTTTTGCACACACACCAGGCAAGTTCTAGACACTTCACAATAGCATGGAATAACAATACCTCACTTCACACACTTCATGCACATGCTCGATTCAAGATGCATTCACAGACTCTTTAATTAGCCAATTACATGAATTCAAAAATTAAGCCTCAATCATACCGAATCAAATTCTACAGCCTAGGTAACTCAACATATTTACAAAATTGCATGCTTTCAAATGAATCACTTTTACATTTTGAACATCAGTTACAACACGCAACGAAATTTTGCAACCATAAAGCAACTACAGGTTCATTGATGCAATCCACCAAAGAAAAACTAAAAATAAATTAAAATCCTACTCCGACCGACTACATTTCCCTTAAGACGGTCGTCATCCATCTATCATAGGGAACGGTCACTAACTATGACATCGGTTCAATGGGACTATTCTTGGTAAAAGAACCGAAAACAAACTCCGAGAAACCCAAAATAAAAATCGAAATTTTTTTGCAAAACATCGATCATGTCGATGGAAAACTATTTACAAAATATTTTGATAAGTGCAAAATATTTTCGCAAAAATTTTGAAAAATATCGATCATTTCGATATACAGAAATATTTACAAAATATTTACCTCGGCAACCATAACTTTTCATAACACACATCATTAACCACAAAAATATATACAGATACAACACAAATCAGTTCACAACCACAGGGAAACATAAAAACATACATGCACAACCAGGGAAAGAGCATACAGCAGATTAGCCCAGCCCCAGCACCTAACTACTTCCCACCCCACACTTAAATCGAACACTGTCCCCAGTGTTCACAAAAATACAAAGCACAAAATTTCGGGTGGTGGAACTCCCTGCTCAGTCGAAATATTCGACTTCTTCATTCGGTGCTGCTGCCTCATCGCCCATGTCTGAGTCAGCTCCATCGTCGTCATCGGACTCCACATCGGAGTCCTCCCGATGTGTCTCCTCGTCAGTGGGGACATCGTCATCAGTAGGCTCAACGAAGGCTGGTCCCACTCGGCATAAGGCTCTGGCGTTCTCGCCAAATTGGTAATCCAGCTCCAGCTGCCATAACTCTTCCTCTGTGGCTGGTCTCCCACCAATCCGGAGCTGAAGCATCTGCATACCAAACATTCGTGCCATGTACTGATCGTCACGAGCATGTCGCTCGCCCAGTGTCAGCACTGGCCCGTGTGTAGTGTCAGGGGCCTTAGTTTTTGTCACATCAAGGGCCCGCCGCTCCAACTGCGGGATGTAATCCAAAGCCTCTTCCTCGATATCGAGGCCACGGAGGAAGGTGGTGATGAGTCCGCCGAACCCGTATCTGTGGCCCTGGTGTAGTCTGGCTCTCTTCATGGCGGATATGATAACCGCCCCAATATTAATCTCCAGTCCTTTCATAAGGGCATACACCAAGCAGACATGGTCCCGAGTCACATCCGTCATGTGAACTCCCGGGATCAAGCACGAACACACTATTTTCAGCCATATTCTGGCCTCCCTGTTCATCTGGGAATAAGGCAGAGTCTGGTGGTAACCCCTCTCCTTATGTCTACTTCATCGGGCTGTGGATCGAGCCCCACACAACGTACGTCTGATGTCGGCGTACGGTGGGGTGATGTTTAGCTGGCGGAGAACGTGAGCGTCTGTGTCCCGCGCTCCAACGATGGCATTAAATTGCTGGGGTTCCAGAGTAACAATCTGCCCTCTGATTTTTATTGTGTGGCTTCTGATGGCCGGGTTCCAATTTGCGTAGAACTCCCAGACCAAATGTAGGTTGCACTCCTTGGGCTCCTGAAATATAAAGCTGAGCCCAACTGCTTCAATCCTCTGCACAATAAGGGGGAACTCCTGTGCTAGTGGTTCCCGTGCAATATGTTCCTCCGGGAAGTACTGGCTTTCCTTATGCTTCGCATACCACTTCTTCCCTTCCTCGGTTACCCACCTTGTTCCGTATTGGTGGCGTTGGCCGCGCGGAACAGCTGGTGCAGCTGGGACTGCGGTGCCCATTCTCATTCGCTTTCTCCCGGTGCCTGAAGTAGAAGCACCTTTACCCTTATCCTGCCTACTCGCCATTGTACCTGTCAATATACATAAACAATCACAACGTTAAGCTAAATACATGTTAACTTCGGCTAAGGTCGGGTTACACAACGTTTACCCCACACTTAGTCCTTAGCTACTTTTACAAACTATGGCAAGGATAACTCAATTTACACCAAAACAATCAACTATACAATTTATGCTTAGTGCGTTCAAAAAAATTTCGACAGCATAACGCTTAGCGTACTACTCAGACTTCATACAGCTAATCCCAATCCTACATCGCTAACAATTTAACCATCGCACTAAGCAACAAAAACAATAAATAAAAACAACGACAAAAGTTCTATATATACATACAAATCCAAATAATCAAACCAATTTGCACAATTTCCACATTTTCCCCAAAAATTCGAGAATTCGTCGTCTTTTACATTCAAACAATATTTACACCGACTAATCTCAATTCCCAAACACACCCCGGCATCTAATTCACCGAATTATCATATTACCCAAGTCAATTTCAACAACCTAAGCCCTAGAATTCAATTTTACAATCAATTTCGAATTATTCACGTAGTCGACCAGTTCAAACGCTAATAACAACATTCCGAACATTCATCAATCATAAATAATTCAATTTCATGCTCAATTGCTACTTAGGATGATATATCTCACCTCACCTGCCCAAATTCGACTAAAATCGCCAAAACTTAGAGAGAAACGAGGAAAACATACCTTTACGTTGAAGAACCGAAGAAACTTGATGATTTCTTTGCTTAGTGGCGTGGCACGTTGATTGGGGAGGGGGATTTGGGTGTTTGGTCGCGGATATATACCAAATCCAGAAAAGAAAACTAACAATAAAAATTATTTACACTAAAAAAGAAAGAAAGAAAATATCTTTCACGGGTTGCCTCCCGTGCAGCGCCTGGTTTACCGTCGCGGCTCGACGTCCTTTATGCTCAATTACCTACTAGGGTGATGGACAATTTGTCATGATCGTTGTCCTCCCCCCAGTAGTTCTCAACCTTATCAGGTGGCCTTCCTATTAACTCTCGGGAATCATTTATTCGATTAGCGTTCCCATGATCAATCACATTGATCACCGAGAGTTCTTCATTCACCGTCGGGAGCTTAGGTGCTTTGTACACATCGAACACTTCGACCTTGTCATGTGCTCCCATTGTAAGTTGACCCGAAGCTACGTAAATTAATGCTTTTCCGGTTGCCAAAAAGGGTCGTCCCAAAATAAATGGGACTTCAGCATCTGGTTCAAAATCCAGAACAATAAAATCGACCGAAAAAATAAGGGAGCCCACTTGCACTAGAACATCCTCAACGATGCCATCCGGCTTAGCTAAGGATCTGTCTGCTAATTGCAAGATTACAGTTGTAGGTCTAGGACTCCCCAGACCTAACTTTCTGAATACCGAAGATGGCATCAGATTTATGCTCGCCCCCAAGTCACATAATCCACGAGCTCGGATACTCTGCCCAATAGTAAGCTGGATAGTAAAACTTCTAGGATCTTTCAGCTTCGTGGGCAGTCTGTTTTGAATTCGGGAAGTGCATTCCTCCGTCAACGCTACCGTGGCATACTCAGTCAAGCGACTTTTGTTAGCCACGATATCTTTAATATATTTTTCATATTTGGGCACTCCCTGCAAGACATCAACAAGAGGTAAATTAACATGTACCTGTTTAAGCACCTCCATAAATTTCTTGAAACACGCCTCCTCCTTGTGTTTCTTGAGTCGTTGAGGGAACGGGGGTGGAGGTCTTTCTGCTTCTGCTTCTTTGGTCTTCCCCCTATCAGAACTTTGTTCCTCCTCAACTTCTGCTGCTCCTGACTTTTGAGGCGGTCTTTCTGGTTCCACCTCCTTCAACTGTAAACCACTCCTCGTGGTCACTGCATTCACCTGCTTAGGATTAGGATCCGTGTCGCTAGGCAGTCCTCCTCTGGGTCTTGTATTTTGGGAACTAGCAAATTTCCCAAACTGATATTCAAGAGCCTTGGTCGCTAACTGATTATTCTTCACTTCGGCTGCCAATTTAACATAGTCAGCCTGCAATTGTGCCTGATTAGCGATCATGGTTTTGAACATCTCCTCAATGGCAGGTGATGGTGGTGGAGGAGGAGCATTGTGATTTCTGAATTGGGATTAATAGTTCTGTTGCCCTCCTTGATTTCTCTGCATACCCTGACCCGAACGTTGGCCTTGTTGGTTGTTGCTACCCCATGAAAAATTTGGATGATTCCTCCAATTTGAGTTGTAGCCACTACCAAACTGCTGCTGATTTCTTTGTGCATTGCCCACAAAGTTAACAGAATCAGGATTTTCACCACAGCAGTCAGCTGAGTGCTCACTGCTACCACACACATCACACCACATTTGCTGGACCGCATTGACTGAAGCTGAAGGCTGGTTCAAGTTCATATTGCTGAATTGATTATTCAACTGATTCTGCAAGGCAGCTATCTGTGCAGCGATAGCTGTGAATCCATCCACTTCAAGCACTTCTGCTGTTTTCCTTGCTCCACCTCTTGATGAATCTGCATTCCATTCTGGATTGCCCTGTGAAATTCGGTTGAGCAAAGTGTACAGCTCCTCATAAGTCTTTTCCAGCGCTTGCCCTCCAGCTGCTGAGTCTAACAAAATTTTAGTATGGGGTTCCAAACCCTCAATAAATGTGTGTACCAACACCTCATTGGACTGATGATGAGGACAGTCCCGCAACATGGATTTAAATCTTTCCCAGGCTTGATATAGATTTTCTCCCTCCCTCTATTTAAAACTTAGAATTTGACTTCTAAGTCTGGCTGTTTTACCAGAAGGGAAAAATCTGATCAAAAACATCCGTGCTAGATCATCCCACGTTGATATATAATTTGGTGGTTCAGCTTTTAACCACCTCTTGGCTTCACCAAGTAAGGAAAACGGAAATAAGGTGAGCCGAACATAATCAGGTGACACTCCAGCGGGTATATAAGTGTCACTTATCTCCAAAAAATTCTGGAGATGTTGTTGTGGGTCTTCATGAGGGAGACCGGTAAATTGCCCGCTTGTGTGCAAAAGTTGCACCATGTTCTGCTTTAATTCAAACCTCCCTCCAGGCTCTGGTTTGCGGATACTAGAATGTACATTGTTGGCATGTGGGATGGCCACCTCGTGAATCGGCCTTGCTGCTGCTTCATCGGGCACTAACACTGCCCGCACAACTGGTGGATGTTGTTGCTCCATAATAGACTGTCTAAGCAACCGCAGCTTCTTTTGTAGAGCTTCTCTACGTTGACTGTGAAATTCACGTTCAGGCTATAAGTAAGATTCCACCAGCTCTATGTCCCTTGCCAGTGTTCACAGAAATCAAGTCTGCAAAATACAGGCTAAGACCAAGTTGTTAACACTTAAGAAAATAAAACAACAATACAGTAAATTTACACTTAGCACAATTTCACCAATTGCCTAGTCTCCCCGGCAACGGCTCCAAAAACTTGTTCGGGTGCTTAGGGTATAGGTTAAAACCGACACGCAAGTGCACGTGGTCAAACAAGTAATAATGTGGCTAAGTAAGCCAAGTATCTATCCAAGGAGACTCTGGATAAGTCAAATTGCCTAAGTACACTATATTCTTATCTTACTTCTAATTATGCTAACAACAACGTAACCAACAGTTAAATAAGTTTTTGTTTAGAAATTATATATACTAAAACTATTAACAATTATTTACTGTGAATTGAAACTATGGATATGAGTATGCCAAGGTTAAGAACAAGCAATGAATTTGATGATAATCACAATTTGGTTAATCTTTTCTTGATGTTGCTAGCCAAGAACATTAGCCTAGAAATTAAAACTCTCGTATTTACTTTCACTTTAGAATCATAAACCATTCGTCTACATTTCTGTGATCAAATGCAATTTATGACCTAGCACTACAATTCCGGTTCCTAAATTGACTAATACGGCTTTCAAGTATTTTTCTATCAGGAAAGCACATCAAAACCCAATTTTCCCAAATCAAGTTAAGAACAATACCCTATTAATTCACAACTTTCCAATTTCTTGCTCTCTCGAGTGAAATTGGACTTTTTAGATGTACATTAATGTCGGCCACACACTAATGCAGTAGAAACAAGAATTAATAGAACAACATGGAAGAAGAAGAAGAAAACCATATAATTTACAATCAAAATTCATCACCATTATTCAAAACCTCAGCAAGGAAGAGAATTAGCCACTCATTTGTGGATTAATCATCCTAAAACAAGTGTAAATCATACATACAATTGATTGAAAGAAGAAAGGAAGAGAAGAAATCCCTTAGCTTTTTCGTCCCTCAACTGCTTCTAACCCACGTCCTTGCTCCACCAAGTCTGAATTTAATTAAAAATAAGCTAAGTGTTCTATTTATACTAGTGGGAATTTTTCCCGGAATAACAAGCAACGTGTCACGGAGGTCAACGCGGAGCACTGCCTCCGTGACACGGCGTGGACGCGGACCCTTACTGGAATTCCAGGGTCCGGGAATATAGCCCCAATGTGGCACGGAGGCCAACGCGGAGGCCTATCTCCGTGCCACGGAGCTGTCGCGAGGCTTCACTGGAATTTGCCAATAAAATCATCCTCCAGGCAGTGTGCCTCCGCGATGGTAGCGTGGCACGGCTCCATCGCGGAGCCCCTTTACTTTGCGCATTCCAATGTCTTTTCCATGCTCGCATCCAAGTCCAACTCCGATATAATTCCAACATGCATTTTAGCTCCTAAAAATCATATTTTCCTGCAAAACTAATGCTAATCATGTTGGTTAGTATAAATTCACATTTTATTACCAATTACATGAGAATATATATATATTGCACAACAAACAAGGCGAAAATGATACGTTTGAGTATCACTTGGGCATATAAATCTGCCCAAGATCAAGCGCCTTATTTTACGTCGTGGCACGACGTGGACTGTCCTTTTCAAGACATCCTCATACCTGGGTTCTCTTTCGAGAACCATCTCCTTTTCTTTTGCTATTTAGAGGAAACAATCTCCACTCTGTTCCTCTCGTTCTCCAACTTCTTCTCAATTTGAAGTCATTCCATGAAGTTATGGAGTTCGGCGGCTCAGCCTTCAACCACTTTTTCGCCTCTCCCAATAGTGAAAACGGTAAGAGGGTCATTCGGACATAATTTGTGGACATGCCGGTGGGGACAAACGTGTCACTAATCTCTAAAAAGCTCTGTAGGTGCTGCTGCAGGTCCTCATGTGCCATCCCAGTGAATTGACCACTAGAATGTAACAGCTGCACCATGTTCTGTTTAAGCTCAAAGTGCCCTCCAGGCTCCGGTTTACGAATGCTTGAGGTCACATTTGTCGCTAGTGGGATTGCCACTTCGCGAACAACCTATTACATCTCATGCATATGGAGAGTCATCCATAACTCATTTAGCAAGAATATTCAAGCTACAGCTGCAATGATTACGTAAGATAACAAGCTAAAGATAGAGCATGCACGATTTGATCATTGAAATGAAGTACAACTATGTTAAGACTTCTTAACCTCAAGAATCGACTCTCAATCTTAGCAAACTCATGCAAATCAACTAATTAAGAAATCCCAAAAGAATTATATCCTTCATTCAACATGTGCCCCTCACGGAAAGAGAGTTACCCAATCACACGCAAAAATAATTTTTTAAATCACAACATGTGTGGGTACATGAATAGAATTACGCTCACTCTCACAAAGAATTCACATGCATCATGTAATGACCCATAAGCTTGCCCTTAGTGTTTTATTCCACTAATTTAAGGATGTGTGAATGTAAGATCAAGTAGG
Source organism: Datura wrightii (assembly GCA_035772735.1). Lineage (NCBI taxonomy): Eukaryota > Viridiplantae > Streptophyta > Magnoliopsida > Solanales > Solanaceae > Datura > Datura wrightii. Next base: position 16,116,710 of record JASDFA010000019.1, on the reverse strand, counting down.
ACTTAATGGGTTGTAATGTAAGCTAAGGGACAGGTAGGTACTATTATGGCCAGTAATAGTGACTATCTTTCCTAAGCGCTTTTAATACATTTCGCCCTCCTTACGAACTTCCCTTTCCTTACTTTACCTTTTTCTCCTTTCATCTTTCTTGTTCCTCTTATGTTCCCCCATTTCTTTAGGCACTTTCAACTTATTAGTAAGGAGTTCTATAAATAATTTTACATTAATTTGTTTTCTTACTCCTTACTAATAATCAACCATTTTCACACAAGTGCACCTTTGTCCTTTTCTCACTTCTACAACTTGCTACTTTTCCTTTCTTTTCATTCTTCTCACTCCTTTACTCCTTCGTATTTTTTCCACTCAAGCGCTTAGGAGTTTTGGATCAAATTCAAGGCTAATGAAAGAAAAATGATTAAGCTTATGTTGCAGCTGTCAAAGACTAGGCTCAAGGCTAAATGGCGTTAACTAGGATTAATTTTTCAAGGTAGGTAAAATGAGGGATAACAATTTGGTTCATTCAAAGAAATGCCTATATCATTACCTACAATTCACATCCTTCATTTCGTTTTATAAACACACCAGGCAAGTTCTAGACAATCCACAATAGCACAGAATACTCAAAAACCTTACACTCAATGCACATGCTCAATTCAAGACACATTCAGCAGACTCTTAACTCAGCTAATCACAAGAATTCAGATTAAGCTTCAATCATATTGAGTCAAATTCAAGAGCCTAAGCGTCTCACACAAAGTTATACACCTGCATGCTTCACATCGAACATACTTGCATCTTACAATCACGTATAGCACATAACAAGAACATCAAGCACCACTTAGTTATGGTTTCAAAAACCAATCACCTACCGACTAATTTTTCCTCAAGACGGTCGTCATCCATCCAGCATCGGAAATAGTCCCTAACTATGACTAAAACACTATCTACAAACAAAGGATATAAAAAAAAAATTTATTCTTCGGTTCAAAGACCCCCCCGTCGGAAAAGAACCGAAAAGAAAAACCAATGGGTGATGAAGTCATGCTTAAATCACAAAAATGTTTCAAATTTCTCCCAAATTTCACAAAAGCATCACATTCACCAAAAACTTGTTAAGCACAAAAATTTAGAAATTTTTCTCACCCCACACTTAAAGTCTTGCTATGTCCTCATAGCCTCAAATTAACATTTAAAGGATGAGAAATACTCCCTGAGCCTCTATGCCAAGCTAAAAGCATGCTTTCTTTTCACGTTCCAGAGATGGCTGTTCGACCCCACACTTCTTCTATTCCATGCTCTTTAGCTTCCACCGTCTTGGTACTCAGACTTCCCTCCATCTGTGCTTAACTTTCCACCAAAAACACAAACAAAATGAAAATAACAAAAGCAACACAAAAATCAAAATTACGAATTGTACCTTAGGTACCCTTGGGTTGCCTCCCAAGCAGCGCCTTATTTTACGTCGTGGGACGACGTGGACTGTCCTTTTTAAGACATCCTCACACCTGGGTTCTCTTTCGAGAACCATCTCCTTTTCTTTTGCTGTTTAGAGGAAACAACCTCCACTCTGTTCCTCTCTTTCTCCAACTTCTTCTCAATTTGAAGTCATTCCATGAAGTTATGGAGTTTGGTGGCTCAGCCTTCAACCATTTTTTCGCCTCTCCCAATAGTGAAAACGGGAAGAGGGTCATTCGGACATAATCTGTTGACACGCCGGTGGGGACAAACGTGTCACTAATCTCTAAAAAGCTCTGTAGGTGCTGCTGCAGGTCCTCATGTGCCATCCCAGTGAATTGACCACTAGAATGTAACAGCTGCACCATGTTTTGTTTAAGCTCAAAGTGCCCTCCAGGCTCCGGTTTACGAATGCTTGAGGTCACATTTGTCGCTAGTGGGATTGCCACTTCGCGAACTGGTCTTGCTGCCATTGCTTCGGATGACAATTGTACTTGTCCCGCGGGTGGTTGTTGTTGTACCTTTTCTTGAAGTCTCTTCAGCTTATGCTCTAGAGCTATTCTCCTTCGCAAATGGATTTGACGTTCAGGATCAAGCAACGGTTCAACAAGCTCTCTATTTCTAGCCAGCTCGGCAGGACAACTTGTCACCTGCAATAATCAGACTAAGACCAAGTTTCTCAACACCTAAGAGAATTTAAAAATCACACAAAAATAGATAAATTATCAAAACTTCGCCGAGTCCCCGACAACGGCGCCAAAAACTTGACGTGCCCGATTCGCGCGTCCGCAAGTGTACGGGTCGTGCAAGTAATATAGTGGCTCTTTTTAAGAACCGGATTGTCGAACCCACAGGGACTGGACCCATTCCTCTAACTATCCATTTCTAGTGTGATCTTAAATACCTCAAGTGTTGGTTATAGACATTTTCGATTGAGATTAATTAAGTCTAAGTTTGGGTCAACGAAGTATTCTAAAATTACTCTAGGAGCAACATAGAGTTAAAACCAATTAATCATGCGATACTACGATTTGCAATGGGTTAAGCATGGAACTATCGATTGTTATTTCACATAATTAGAATTGCATGTTTATGGTCTTTCGAGCCTCTAAACACGGCAATCTAGCCTCACTGCATCATTGTGAGCGAGGAGTTTAATTTTATAGTCGCGGGCAATCAATTATGTTGTGGTTTATGGGGAAACGATTAGGGACTTTCGTGCGTCTAACCATTTAACTCAACTTAGCCTCACAACTACTTCTTTGAGTGGTGATGTGACATCCCAAGTTGGTCTTTCATAACCCCCGTGTCTCAACCAAGCACGGTGTTAGGTATATTTCTATCCTGACACAAAACTCTCTCCCGAGATACAAACGTGCTCCTCACATTCTCATGTCTTGACCTAGGTAATGCTTTCTCAAGCTATTACTCAAGCTAACAAATATGCTTTCATGGTGATCAATCATAAAAACAACCAACAATCCAGAATGCAAGACGAAAACAACAATCAATAACTTAATTCAAAAACAATTTCATAAAATCACAATCATAATTCATGGCTTCAACCCTAGAGGAAGGGTTCTTGCCATTCATGTTCGTAAAACTACAATTAACTAATACTAAACTAACATACTTACATGAATTTGGTAGATGAGAAGGGAACTTGACAAACCCTAGATGAGTTCTCCCACTTCTCCCTTCACTCCTAGGTAGTTTTCCAGAATAAAATCGTGACCAAATGATTTTAGGAGCTAAGGGTTCAATTTATACTATGCTGAAAAATTGCAAAATTTGGCCTGTGGTGGAACAGCAACGTGTCACGGAGCTGAACGCCCTACTTGACCTCCGTGACACGTTGGTAACGCGTACCCTCACTGGAATGTGCCAAAAAATGCAATTTTTGGCCAAGTGTTGCCGCGTTGGCAGCGTGCCACGGCCCCTATCGCGCCGGGTGCCAGTTATTGCATGTTTTCTTGTTGACTTTCATGTTTTGCTCTTGATTCCATTCCTCCACTTCACCAAATCATGAATTAGTTCCTCAAATGCATTATTAACCTTCAAAAACAAGGACTAATCATGTTGGTTAGTATATATTCACATTTACATAAAATCACATGAAAATGTATAAAATAACTTAGATAAACAAGACTAAATTAAGGTATAAAGCATCACTGGTGCATGCTATTTTTGCCCACGATCACCTACCCCACACTTAAAGTCTTGTTCGTCCTCGAACAACCTATTACATCTCATGCATATGGAGACTCATCCATAACTCATTTAGCAAGAATATTCAAGCTACAGCTGCAATGATTACGTAAGATAACAAGCTAAAGATAGAGCATGCACGATTTGATCATTGAAATGAAGTACAACTATGTTAAGACTTCTTAACCTCAAGAATCGACTCTCAATCTTAGCAAACTCATACAAATCAACTGATTAAAGAAATCCCACATGAATTATATCCTTCATTCAACATGTGCCCCTCACGGAAAGAGAGTTACCCAATCACACGCAAAAATAATTTTTTAAATCACAACATGTGTGGGTACATGAATAGAATTACGCTCACTCTCACAAAGAATTCACATGCATCATGTAATGACCCATAAGCTTGCCCTTAGTGTTTTATTCCACTAATTTAAGGATGTGTGAATGTAAGATCAAGTAGGACTTAATGGGTTGTAATGTAAGCTAAGGGACAGGTAGGTACTATTATGGCCAGTAATAGTTACTATCTTTCCTAAGCGCTTTTAATACATTACGCCCTCCTTACGAACTTCCATTTCCTTACTTTACCTTTTTCTCCTTTCATCTTTCTTGTTCCTCTTATGTTCCCCCATTTCTTTAGGCACTTTCAGCTTATTAGTAAGGAGTTCTATAAATAATTTTACATTAATTTGTTTCCTTACTCCTTACTAATAATCAACCATTTTCACACAAGTGCACCTTTGTCTTTTTCTCACTTCTACAACTTGCTACTTTTCCTTTCTTTTCATTCTTCTCACTCCTTTACTCCTTCGGATTTTTTCCACTCAAACGCTTAGGAGTTTTGGATCAAATTCAAGGCTAATGAAAGAAAAAGGATTAAGCTTATGTTGAAGATGTCAAAGACTAGGCTCAAGGCTCAATGGGGTTAACTAGGATTAATATTTCAAGGTAGGTAAAATGAGGGATAACAATTTGGTTCATTCAAAGAAATGCCTATATCATTTCCTACAATTCACATCCTTCATTTCGTTTTATAAACACACCAGGCAAGTTCTAGACAAACCACAATAGCACAGAATACTCAAAAACCTTACACTCAATGCACATGCTCAATTCAAGACACATTCAGCAGACTCTTAACTCAGCTAATCACAAGAATTCAGATTAAGCTTCAATCATATTGAGTCAAATTCAAGAGCCTAAGCATCTCACACAAAGTTATACACCTGCATGCTTCACACCGAACATACTTGCATCTTACAATCACGTATAGCACATAACAAGAACATCAAGCACCACTTAGTTATGGTTTCAAAAACCAATCACCTACCGACTAATTTTTCCTCAAGACGGTCGTCGTCCATCCATCGTCGGAAATAGTCCCTAACTATGACTAAAACACTATCTACAAACAAAGGATATAAAAAAAAATTTATTTCGGTTCAGAGACCCCCCCGTCGGAAAAGAACCGAAAAGAAAAACCAATGGGTGATGAAGTCATGCTTAATTCACAAAATTTTTTCAAATTTCTCCCAAATTTCACACAAGCATCACATTCACCAAAAACTTGTTAAGCACAAAAATTTAGAAATTTTTCTCACCCCACACTTAAAGTCTTGCTATGTCCTCATAGCCTCAAATTAACATTTAAAGGATGAGAAATACTCCCTGAGCCTCTATGCCAAGCTAAAAGCATGCTTTCTTTTCACGTTCCAGAGATGGTTGTTCGACCCCACACTTCTTCTATTCCATGCTCTTTAGCTTCCACCGTCTTGGTACTCAGACTTCCCTCCATCTGTGCTTAACTTTCCACCAAAAACACAAACAAAATGAAAATAACAAAAGCAACACAAAAAATCAAAATTACGAATTGTACCTAAGGTACCATTGGGTTGCCTCCCAAGCAGCGCCTTATTTTACGTCGTGGCACGACGTGGACTATCCTTTTCAAGACATCCTCATACCTGGGTTCTCTTTCGAGAACCATCTCCTTTTCTTTTGCTGTTTAGAGGAAACAACCTCCACTCTGTTCCTCTCTTTCTCCAACTTCTTCTCAATTTGAAGTCATTCCATGAAGTTATGGAGTTCGGCGGCTCAGCCTTCAACCACTTTTTCGCCTCTCCCAATAGTGAAAATGGGAAGAGGGTCATTCGGACATAATTTGTGGACACGCCGGTGGGGACAAACGTGTCACTAATCTCTAAAAAGCTCTGTAGGTGCTGCTGCAGGTCCTCATGTGCCATCCCAGTGAATTGACCACTAGAATGTAACAGCTGCACCATGTTCTGTTTAAGCTCAAAGTGCCCTCCAGGCTCCGGTTTACGAATGCTTGAGGTCACATTTGTCGCTAGTGGGATTGCCACTTCGCGAACTGGTCTTGCTGCCATTGCTTCGGATGACAATTGTACTTGTCCCGCGGGTGGTTGTTGTTGTACCTTTTCTTGAAGTCTCTTCAGCTTATGCTCTAGAGCTATTCTCCTTCGCAAATGGATTTGACGTTCAGGATCAAGCAACGGTTCAACAAGCTCTCTATTTCTAGCCAGCTCGGCAGGACAACTTGTCACCTGCAATAATCAGACTAAGACCAAGTTTCTCAACACCTAAGAGAATTTAAAAATCACACAAAAATAGATAAATTATCAAAACTTCGCCGAATCCCCGACAACGGCGCCAAAAACTTGACGTGCCCGATTCGCGCGTCCGCAAGTGTACGGGTCGTGCAAGTAATATAGTGGCTCTTTTTAAGAACCGGATTGTCGAACCCACAGGGACTGGACCCATTCCTCTAACTATCCATTTCTAGTGTGATCTTAAATACCTCAAGTGTTGGTTATAGACATTTTCGATTGAGATTAATTAAGTCTAAGTTTGGGTCAACGAAGTATTCTAAAATTACTCTAGGAGCAACATAGAGTTAAAACCAATTAATCATGCGATACTACGATTTGCAATGGGTTAAGCATGGAACTATCGATTGTTATTTCACATAATTAGAATTGCATGTTTATGGTCTTTCGAGCCTCTAAACACGGCAATCTAGCCTCACTGCATCATTGTGAGCGAGGAGTTTAATTTTATAGTCGCGGGCAATCAATTATGTTGTGGTTTATGGGGAAACGATTAGGGACTTTCGTGCGTCTAACCATTTAACTCAACTTAGCCTCACAACTACTTCTTTGAGTGGTGATGTGACATCCCAAGTTGGTCTTTCATAACCCCCGTGTCTCAACCAAGCACGGTGTTAGGTATATTTCTATCCTGACACAAAACTCTCTCCCGAGATACAAACGTGCTCCTCACATTCTCATGTCTTGACCTAGGTAATGCTTTCTCAAGCTATTACTCAAGCTAACAAATATGCTTTCATGGTGATCAATCATAAAAACAACCAACAATCCAGAATGCAAGACGAAAACAACAATCAATAACTTAATTCAAAAACAATTTCATAAAATCACAATCATAATTCATGGCTTCAACCCTAGAGGAAGGGTTCTTGCCATTCATGTTCGTAAAACTACAATTAACTAATACTAAACTAACATACTTACATGAATTTGGTAGATGAGAAGGGAACTTGACAAACCCTAGATGAGTTCTCCCACTTCTCCCTTCACTCCTAGGTAGTTTTCCAGAATAAAATCGTGACCAAATGATTTTAGGAGCTAAGGGTTCAATTTATACTATGCTGAAAAATTGCAAAATTTGGCCTGTGGTGGAACAGCAACGTGTCACGGAGCTGAACGCCCTACTTGACCTCCGTGACACGTTGGTAACGCGTACCCTCACTGGAATGTGCCAAAAAATGCAATTTTTGGCCAAGTGTTGCCGCGTTGGCAGCGTGCCACGGCCCCTATCGCGCCGGGTGCCAGTTATTGCATGTTTTCTTGTTGACTTTCATGTTTTGCTCTTGATTCCATTCCTCCACTTCACCAAATCATGAATTAGTTCCTCAAATGCATTATTAACCTTCAAAAACAAGGACTAATCATGTTGGTTAGTATATATTCACATTTACATAAAATCACATGAAAATGTATAAAATAACTTAGATAAACAAGACTAAATTAAGGTATAAAGCATCACTGGTGCATGCTATTTTTGCCCACGATCACCTACCCCACACTTAAAGTCTTGTTCGTCCTCGAACAACCTATTACATCTCATGCATATGGAGACTCATCCATAACTCATTTAGCAAGAATATTCAAGCTACAGCTGCAATGATTACGTAAGATAACAAGCTAAAGATAGAGCATGCACGATTTGATCATTGAAATGAAGTACAACTATGTTAAGACTTCTTAACCTCAAGAATCGACTCTCAATCTTAGCAAACTCATACAAATCAACTGATTAAAGAAATCCCACATGAATTATATCCTTCATTCAACATGTGCCCCTCACGGAAAGAGAGTTACCCAATCACACGCAAAAATAATTTTTTAAATCACAACATGTGTGGGTACATGAATAGAATTACGCTCACTCTCACAAAGAATTCACATGCATCATGTAATGACCCATAAGCTTGCCCTTAGTGTTTTATTCCACTAATTTAAGGATGTGTGAATGTAAGATCAAGTAGGACTTAATGGGTTGTAATGTAAGCTAAGGGACAGGTAGGTACTATTATGGCCAGTAATAGTTACTATCTTTCCTAAGCGCTTTTAATACATTACGCCCTCCTTACGAACTTCCATTTCCTTACTTTACCTTTTTCTCCTTTCATCTTTCTTGTTCCTCTTATGTTCCCCCATTTCTTTAGGCACTTTCAGCTTATTAGTAAGGAGTTCTATAAATAATTTTACATTAATTTGTTTCCTTACTCCTTACTAATAATCAACCATTTTCACACAAGTGCACCTTTGTCTTTTTCTCACTTCTACAACTTGCTACTTTTCCTTTCTTTTCATTCTTCTCACTCCTTTACTCCTTCGGATTTTTTCCACTCAAACGCTTAGGAGTTTTGGATCAAATTCAAGGCTAATGAAAGAAAAAGGATTAAGCTTATGTTGAAGATGTCAAAGACTAGGCTCAAGGCTCAATGGGGTTAACTAGGATTAATATTTCAAGGTAGGTAAAATGAGGGATAACAATTTGGTTCATTCAAAGAAATGCCTATATCATTTCCTACAATTCACATCCTTCATTTCGTTTTATAAACACACCAGGCAAGTTCTAGACAAACCACAATAGCACAGAATACTCAAAAACCTTACACTCAATGCACATGCTCAATTCAAGACACATTCAGCAGACTCTTAACTCAGCTAATCACAAGAATTCAGATTAAGCTTCAATCATATTGAGTCAAATTCAAGAGCCTAAGCATCTCACACAAAGTTATACACCTGCATGCTTCACACCGAACATACTTGCATCTTACAATCACGTATAGCACATAACAAGAACATCAAGCACCACTTAGTTATGGTTTCAAAAACCAATCACCTACCGACTAATTTTTCCTCAAGACGGTCGTCGTCCATCCATCGTCGGAAATAGTCCCTAACTATGACTAAATCACTATCTACAAACAAAGGATATAAAAAAAAAATTTATTTCGGTTCAGAGACCCCCCCGTCGGAAAAGAACCGAAAAGAAAAACCAATGGGTGATGAAGTCATTCTTAATTCACAAAAATTTTTCAAATTTCTCCCAAATTTCACACAAGCATCACATTCACCAAAAACTTGTTAAGCACAAAAATTTAGAAATTTTTCTCACCCCACACTTAAAGTCTTGCTATGTCCTCATAGCCTCAAATTAACATTTAAAGGATGAGAAATACTCCCTGAGCCTCTATGCCAAGCTAAAAGCATGCTTTCTTTTCACGTTCCAGAGATGGTTGTTCGACCCCACACTTCTTCTATTCCATGCTCTTTAGCTTCCACCGTCTTGGTACTCAGACTTCCCTCCATCTGTGCTTAACTTTCCACCAAAAACACAAACAAAATGAAAATAACAAAAGCAACACAAAAAATCAAAATTACGAATTGTACCTAAGGTACCATTGGGTTGCCTCCCAAGCAGCGCCTTATTTTACGTCGTGGCACGACGTGGACTATCCTTTTCAAGACATCCTCATACCTGGGTTCTCTTTCGAGAACCATCTCCTTTTCTTTTGCTGTTTAGAGGAAACAACCTCCACTCTGTTCCTCTCTTTCTCCAACTTCTTCTCAATTTGAAGTCATTCCATGAAGTTATGGAGTTCGGCGGCTCAGCCTTCAACCACTTTTTCGCCTCTCCCAATAGTGAAAATGGGAAGAGGGTCATTCGGACATAATTTGTGGACACGCCGGTGGGGACAAACGTGTCACTAATCTCTAAAAAGCTCTGTAGGTGCTGCTGCAGGTCCTCATGTGCCATCCCAGTGAATTGACCACTAGAATGTAACAGCTGCACCATGTTCTGTTTAAGCTCAAAGTGCCCTCCAGGCTCCGGTTTACGAATGCTTGAGGTCACATTTGTCGCTAGTGGGATTGCCACTTCGCGAACTGGTCTTGCTGCCATTGCTTCGGATGACAATTGTACTTGTCCCGCGGGTGGTTGTTGTTGTACCTTTTCTTGAAGTCTCTTCAGCTTATGCTCTAGAGCTATTCTCCTTCGCAAATGGATTTGACGTTCAGGATCAAGCAACGGTTCCACAAGCTCTCTATTTCTAGCCAGCTCGGCAGGACAACCTGTCACCTGCAATAATCAAACTAAGACCAAGTTTCTCAACACCTAAGAGAATTTAAAAATCACACAAAAATAGATAAATTATCAAAACTTCGCCGAGTCCCCGGCAACGGCGCCAAAAACTTGACGTGCCCGATTCGCGCGTCCGCAAGTGTACGGGTCGTGCAAGTAATATAGTGGCTCTTTTTAAGAACCGGATTGTCGAACCCACAGGGACTAGACCCATTCCTCTAACTATCCATTTCTAGTGTGATCTTAAATACCTCAAGTGTTGGTTATAGACATTTTCGATTGAGATTAATTAAGTCTAAGTTTGGGTCAATGAAGTATTCTAAAATTACTCTAGGAGCAACATAGAGTTAAAAACAATTAATCATGCGATACTACAATTTGCAATGGGTTAAGCATGGAACTATCAATTGTTATTTCACATCATTAGAATTGCATGTTTATGGTCTTTCGAGCCTCTAAACACGGCAATCTAGCCTCACTGCATCATTGTGAGCGAGGAGTTTAATTTTCTCGTCGCGGGCAATCAATTATGTTGTGGTTTACGGGGAAACGATTAGGGACTTTCGTGCGTCTAACCATTTAACTCAACTTAGCCTCACAACTACTTCTTTGAGTGGTGATGTGACATCCCAAGTTGGTATTTCATAACCCCCGTGTCTCAACCAAGCACGGTGTTAGGTATATTTCTATCCTGACACAAAAAGCTCTCCCGAGATACAAACGTGCTCCTCACATTCTCATGTCCTGACCTAGGTAATGCTTTCTCAAGCTATTACTCAAGCTAACAAATATGCTTTCATGGTGATCAATCATAAAAAATAACCAACAATCCAGAATGCAAGACGAAAACAACAATCAATAACTTAATTGAAAAACAATTTCATAAAATCACAATCATAATTCATGGCTTCAACCCTAGAGGAAGGGTTCTTGCCATTCATGTTCGTAAAACTACAATTAACTAATACTAAACTAACATACTTACATGAATTTGGTAGATGAGAAGGGAATTTGACAAACCCTAGATGAGTTCTCCCACTTCTCCCTTCACTCCTAGGTAGTTTTCCAGAATAAAATCATGACCAAATGATTTTAGGAGCTAAGGGTTCAATTTATACTATGCTGAAAAATTGCAAAATTTGGCCTGTGGTGGAACAGCAACGTGTCACAGAGCTGAACGCCCTACTTGACCTCCGTGACACGTTGGTAACGCGTACCCTCACTGGAATGTGCCAAAAAATGCAATTTTTGGCCAAGTGTTGCCGCGTTGGCAGCGTGCCACGGCCCCTATCGCGCAGGGTGCCACTTATTGCATGTTTTCTTGTTGACTTTCACGTTTTGCTCTTGATTCCATTCCTCCACTTCACCAAATCATGAATTAGTTCCTCAAATGCATTATTAACCTTCAAAAACAAGGACCAATCATGTTGTTTAGTATATATACACATTTACATAAAATCACATGAAAATGTATAAAATAACTTAGATAAACAAGACTAAATTAAGGTATAAAGCATCACTCGGGCATGCTATTTTTGCCCACGATCAGACAACGCCAAATATATTCTATGCCTTAAGGTTTACCTAGATGTAGTCATTGGTATGTTATGAGTATTACAACTTGATTTATATGCATTGTTAGATCAGGAGCAACTTTGTCTTCTGTGACGCCCTATATTGCTAGTAGTTTCGGAGTCAGTACCAAAATCCTATCAGAATCCTTCTCAGTCTCTACTCCAGTTGGTGATTCAGTTATAGCTTGACGGGTATATAGAAATTTCCCTATCATAGTCCTTCAGAAAGTCACCTCAGCAGATTTGGAACTAGCCATGATCAATTTTAGTGTTATCTTCGGCATGGATTGGCTACATGCATGTTATGTCTCAGTAAATTGTAGAACCCATGCAGTAGAGTTCAGATTTCTGGGTGAGCCAGTCCTAGAGTGGAAGGATAGTTTAGTTGTGCTTGTAGGTCGATTCATTTCCTACCTTAAGTCTAGGAAGATGATTTCTAAAGGTTGCATGTACCATCTAGTTAGGGTTAGGGATGCTACATCCAAACCCCGACTATCCAGTCAGTTCCCGTAGTGTGTGAATACCCAGAAGTGTTTCCAGATGATTTATCGAGAATCCCTCCTGGAGGGAGATCGATTTTGGTATTGACCTTCTTCCCGATATGCAGCCTATATCTAGTCCTCCTTATAGAATGGCTCCAACTGAGCTAAAGGAGTTAAAGAAACAGTTGAAAGATCTCTTATACAAGGGTTTCATCAGACCTAGCAAATCCTCGTGGGGTGCACCAGTTCTCTTTGTCCAAAAAAAAGATGGTTCTCTTTGTATGTGCATTGATTACCACTAATTAAAGAAAGTTACAATCAAGAATAGGTATCCTCTCCCCAGGATTGATGACTTGTTTGACCAGCTCAAGAGTGGCAAGTGTTTCTCAAAGATAAACCTCATATCAGCTCCGGATACCATCAACTCAGGGTTTGGGAGAGTGACATCTCGAAGACAGCCTTCAGAACTCGGTATGGTCACTATGAGTTTGTAGTTATGTATTTTGGACTAGCAATGCTCCTACAGCTTTTATGGATTTGATGAATAGGATGTTCAATCCATATTTGCATATGTTCTTGATTGTGTTCATAGATGACATCCTTATATACTCTCAGAGTGAGGAGGAGCATGGCGCTCATTTGGGGGTGGTGCTATAGACCTTAAAGGATTGCCAGTTGTATGCTAAATTCAGCAAGTGCGAGTTTTGGCTAAACTCAGTGGCATTTTTGAACCATGTGGTGTCAAGTAAGGGTGTACATGTGGACTCTCAAAAGATAGAAGTGGTGAAAAATTGGTCTAGACCAGTTAGTCCTTCGGATATCAAGAATTTCTTGGGTTTAGCTGGTTACTATCGAAGGTTTGTTGAAGGGTTTTCATCCATTGCATCACCGTTGACTAAATTGATCAAAAAGAAAGTGAAGTTTCAATGGTTGAAGGCTTGTGAGAGGAAATTCCAAGAGTTGAAGACTCGACTCACCTCAACACCAGTGTTGACCCTATTTGAGAGTACCGCTAGGTTTGTGCTATATTTTGACACCTTGAGATCGACCTTGGTTATGTATTAATACAACACGGTAAAGTTATGGCCTATGCTTTCAGGCAGCTGAAAGTTCATGAAAAGAACTATCCGACTCACGACCTCGAGTTGGCGGCGGTAGTATTTTCCTCGAAGATTTGAAGACACTATCTATAACGGGTTCATGTGGATGTGCTTACAAACCAAAAAATCCTATAATACGTGTATACCCAAAGGGATTTGAATCTACGTCAAAGAAGGTGGTTAGAGCTTTTGAAGGATTATGATATGAGTGTCCTTTATCATCTGAGCAAAGTTAATGTGGTGGCAGATGATCTTAGTAGGATTTTTTGGAGAGTGAGTCCCATGTATATGAGGAAAGGAAAGAACTAGTGAAGGATGTGCATCGGCTTGCACGGCTAGGAGTTCGTCTTGTTGACTCGATAGATGGAGGTGTCAATGTTCAGAATGGGTTAGAGTCTTCCTTGGTGACTGAGGTCAAAGCTAGACAAGACGAGGATAATATTTTAGTAAAGTTGAAGGAAGCCGCTCAGAATCAGAAGGTGGAAGTCTTCTCCAAAGGGGGAGATGGTGTGCTTTGATACTAGGGTCACTTGTGTGTTTCGGGTGTTGATGATTTGAGAGATCGGATGTTGCATGAGGCTAATGGTTTTAGATACTCTATACATCCAGGTTCCACCAAGATGTACCGTGACCTACGGGAAGTCTATTGGTGGAGTGCCATGAAGAAGGACATAGCAGAATTTGTGGCTAAGTGTTCGAATTGTCAACAGGTGAAAGTGGAACATCAAAGACCTGGAGGTGTACTTCAATACATTACTATTCCTACTTGGAAGTGGGAGGAAATCAATATGGACTTCAGTACAGGTTTTCCTCGTACTCATCAACAATATGACTCTATTTGGGTGGTTGTAGACAAACTGATAGGTCAAAAATGCAGTGGAGGATTATGCCAAATTATACATTCGGGAGTTAGTTCAGTTGCATGGAGTACCCTTGTCCATCATATCGGATAGAGGTACTCAATTTACCTCCCAGTTTTGGAAATTATTTCAGAAGGGACATGGTACTCTGGTCAAGCTTAGCACATCCTTTCACCCACAGACAAATGGTCAGGCCGAGCGGGCCGTTCAGACTCTTGAGGAAATGTTAAGAGTGTGTGTGATTGATTTCAAGGGTAGTTGGGATGATCATTTGCCTCTCTTTGAGTTTGCATATAACAACAACTACCATTCTAGCATACAGATGGCTCCATTTGAGACTCTTTATGGGCGGAGATATAGATCGCCTATTAGTTGGTTTGAAGTCGGTGAAGCTGTGATGATAGGACTAGATTCAGTCCACGAGGTAATGGAGAAAGATCAGCTTATAAAGGACAGGTTGAAAATAGCTCAGAGTAGCCAAAAGTCCTATGCAGATGTGAGGAGGAGAGACTTGAGTTTGAAGTTAATGATTGGGTGTTTCTAAAGGTATCTCCCATGAAGGGAGTGATGGGGTTCGCAAAGAAAGGGAAACTCAGTCCCTGTTGTGTTGGTCCGTACTAGATTGTGAAACAGGTTGGCAAGGTAGCATATGAGTTAGAGTTGCCCTCAGAATTAACTTCAGTTCATCCAGTTTTCCATGTATCTCTCTTAAAGAAGTGTTTGGGTGATCCAGTTTTGTTTATTCCGGTGGAGAGTGTAGGTGCGAAGGATAACCTTGGCTGTGAGGAGGTTCCAGTGGAAATACTTGACCGCCAGGTTCAAAATCTAAGAAGCAAAGAAATAGCTTTAGTCAAGGTTTTGTGGAGGAACCAACATATTGAGGGAGCTACGTGGGAAGACGAAGTAGATATGATGGCTAAATACCCGCATCTATTCCCTTCCAGCTCAGTTCAGCTTGAGGTATCAGTTTCCTCCCTAGTACTCTATTCAGTTTCATGTTTAGATCATGTGCCCCGATTTCTTTCAGGTCATGGTATGTATGTATGATTCATGAATTCAATTAATTCATGTAGTTTAGTTTGGAGTCAGTCACTCCGTCCATTTTCAGCTTATATTTTTAGTATTTGAGTATGATGATTGTATTTTAGTATGTTTTCCCATATTCGAGGACGAATGTTTACAAGGGAAGATATTGTAATACCCTGAAAATCCTAGGATCAGACCAGGGAGTTGAAATGGAGAAAACAAAGTTTTCTGCACTAGGTCACAAGACGAGTTGTCCAGTGACCCGTGGGGTGCACCACGAGTCATTGAGTGACTCATGGGGAGGAGTTTGTACTAGGTTGAAATTTTAAGTTTGAGGTGACCATGGGTGTGACCACGAGTCGTGGCCAGCACCACGATTCATTATGTGGGCCGTGGTCAAGAGTGATTGAAGGTGGAAGGAGTTTGGGCAGTGTTGATGACAACTTGGTCACCACGAGTCATTGGGTACACCACGGGTCGTGGTGTCCCTCGTGGTGACCCTTATAAAGTAGGATTCCAATGTAGGCAACGACTTAAGACCATGAGTTGTGGACTAGGGCACGAGTCGTCCAGTCCCTCGTTGGGACTGGCAGTGTGCAATTTCCTGTGAATTTATTACGGGTTCTTCCATAATTCCTAAGTTCCTAAGGCCTATACTATGTCGTTTTAAGCTCATAATAGTGTTTTTTAAGAGGGTCAAGTTCATTCTAAGCCTACTCTCTTCCATGCATGCAAGTCCAGAAGCTCCTAAGGGTGATCAAGTCAAGATTCATCAAGCTCTTCCCCAAATTTCCATTGGGCGTTCAAGAGGGTTGTATAATCAGATTCTTCCAGGTATGTAAGGCTATGAATTGGTGTATCCATCCACACCCATGCCCAATCCCTCTTCAATTCATGAAATTCTAGTTGATGAATCTATGGGGTTTTAACCCAACATGTAAATTCTCTAAGTATCAATCATGGGTATGATCTAAGCATGTTTCTGTGTTGAATTTATGATTAATGGGCATATCTTACAATGTTTTCAATTATAAATTATGTTTTCAAGTTTTACAAAAAATGATGCTCGTACATGTAAGTTCATTTAAGTTGAGATGTATGATATATGTATCTTAGCATGATGAGATGTATGTGATGAAAGTATGATTTCAAATTACCCATGTCCGTGTTCATGTTTTCGAATGATCAAGACTATGTTAAGCATGTTTATGTAATGGGCAATCCCATATAATCGAAGTATGTTTCATGATTTATCTAAAGTTTATGTAATAGATTACCACATGGATTTTGGAGTCTAGACTTCTACTAGTTTAGCTTGTGGTATGGTTTGAGCCCTAGGCTTCTCATGTTATAATTTCAAATTTATGCATGTATGTTATGAGTCAGCTTTGTCACTAGACGATGGTTCAGCTTCTTTGAAAAACGATGGAGAGCATATGCATGTTTTTTAGAGTAGTGTCTAGCACCGAGTAGGCTAAGGGTCAGTCAACCCTATGCCTCAGAACTACGTGCCAATATAGATATATTCATATTATTTGGGACCTCCCTTGTGAGCTTCCCCTGCCTGAAGGGGCCTTCAACTTGATATCGATATTATGGTAGCGTCCGTATCCCTAGCAAGGCTTTAGACAGCTCTGCCCACTTGAGTGTGATAGTTGGTACCACATAAGCTTTATCGTGGTAATGTCGGTTATATGACGAGCCTCCTATTGTTCCTCATGATTTCAGTTATGCATGTTCATCAATCATAATACTATGTTTCAGAAGGTTTGACCCAATGTTCAGTTTTACTTATGATTATCAGTTTTCTGCTTTGGGTCATTCGATTCAATCATTCGATTCAGTTATGTTCATATCATGATTTCAGAAAATAGCATGCAAGCCTTACTCTCAGAATCTTGTCTTGATTATGTTTTTATGATATGTATAATTTATGATTTTACTTACTTAGCAGTTTTACTTATTTTACATACTCGGTACATTTCATGTACTGACCACATACTCTATGCTATATTATTTCGTGATGCAGGCTCGGATATTCAGGTTCAGTCCCTAATAGCCAGACTCTCAGTATTAGCAGCTCCCAGTCTTAGTTGGTGAGTCTTCATCTTTCGAGGGCCCTTTTATCTGTTGTATTGAGTATTTTCTGTTTTAGACTATAGTGAGTTATTTGGCATCTTCTCCCATCAACTCTTCGGTAGTAGATGCTTTTCAGACATAGCATGCACTCAGTTTTAGCCTTGTGTTAAATATTCAGATGTTATTAGACTTCTGCTTATTTATGCATGTAGACTTCTGGTTAATTATGTTGAATTTTAGATATCATGTTCATGCCATGGGTCGACTTGGAGCCTCTCGAGTTTTTTGTCCCGTGTCTCGATCCGGGCCGATGTTTGGGTCGTGACAAAATGTGAGCGCAGTCTCTTTGCATAGTGGAAAAGAGCTGGGTAAGGTGATCCCTAGAGATAAGAAAGTTGATGTAGAGCAGGTTGTGACGTCCAGATAGGAGGTTGGTGAGTTAAGCAACTCACAGCCAAAATTGGTAGAAGCCAGACCACCCCCTCCATTTCCATAAAAGTTTAAGAAGCAAAAAGAGGATACAACTTGCTAGAAATTTCTCGATGTTTCGAAAGAGGTACATGTTAACTTACTTTTGGTGGAGCTTTTGCAGGAACTTCCAAAATACTCCAAGTATCTGAATGATATTGTGGCAAACAAGAGGAGGCTTATAGAGTTTGAGACTATGGCTCTCACAGAAGAGTACAATTCTCAAGTGCAAAATAAAGTTCCAAAAAAGCTTAAATACCCCAGGAGCTTCACCATTCTAGTGGTTATTGGGAACCAAAATGTTGGTTCAGCACTGTGTGAATTGGGTGCAAGTACTAACTTGATGCCTGTATCATTGTTCAAAACATTGGGTTTAGATGAACCACGTCCTACCACAGCGACATTGCAGCTTGCTGACTGGTCTCTTACTTATCCTGACGGAATCATAGAGGACGTCTTGATCAAGGTGGGACCTTTCATCTTACCAGTGGACTTCATAATCCTAGATTACGAAGCAGATGCAACAGTTCCCTTTATTTTAGGGAGAGGATTCTTAACCACTACTAATGCAGTTATAAAGGTGAAGTCGGGCAATATATCAATGACTGTGGATGGCCAGGAGGTAGTCTTTGATGTGCTTAGAGCGGCATTGCCACCTCATTATAAGGACTTTAAAATGAGACCAACAACAGAGCCTAAAGGGTTTAAACAAGCAGTTGAGCAGTATGTGATTTGTGGAAGTTCAGCAGGTAATTAGGATCCTAATCATCTCATTCGAGTGAAGGAGTGAGAAGTCTTATGTTATGTCGCGACGTTAAATCAGGCACTGCACTGGAGGCAACATGTGAATATCATGCCACGACAATAACTAAGGCACTTGGTGGTAGGCAACCCATCTTTCTAACATTTGTTTTTGGTTTTGTAGAGATGAACAGGACTTTTGAGGCAAAAAGAACGGGGAAAATGATTTGAAAAAATCTAAGTCTGGGCAAGATACCTCTCATGCGGTACCGAATGTTAAACTTTAGAAAGGAAAAAATTTTAGGTTGGTGCATTGGGGGCGTCCACGCCAGACCCAGTACACGAAGAATTTTTTTTTCTAAGTGTGTCATGAGGTGACTGGCGCACCACGCTAGGTATATGTTGGATGAAATTTTTTTGGTCAATGGGTCAAAATTTGACCCAAGGACCTTAAAATTACATAAAATCCACGCCCCACACCTTTATTGTAAATTCCCATTCATCCTCTCTTACTAAAAGTCAAAAGTAAAAAGCAAATAAAATTCTCTCTCTCTCTCTCTCTCTCTCTCTCTCTCCTCGTAGATTGTAATTCCCTTCCCCCATTCCCCTTATCTCTTGGTTATTTAGTGTAAAGAGCATGCTCCCATATCCTTCTTCCTCAAGTTACAGACCCAAAATCTCCATTGTTGGTGAAAATCTTGAATCTAATAATATAGGTTTCATTAGCTTTAATCTCTCAAGTTCTTCCATGATAATGTGTTATCCTTGTCTGGGTACTTCTTTTTGGTTGAATTTAGTGATTTTAAGTTGTGGGGATGAAAGGGATGATGAATTGAATTCCATGAAATTGGTGGGTAGAGCATTGATTGTAGAGAGAGAAAATGCTTAATTTTGAAATTCTTGAATGTAAAGATCTTGAGTTGTTGAAAAATTCATATAATTCATTGTGGAATGTAGTAAATTTAATGTTGATTGGTGAATGAATTTATGGTGACTACTTCCACATATGGGTTGTTTGAATTATGAAAAAAATAAAAAGTGGGAAGGTGAAAGGAATGGCCAAGGTGAAGCATTCTTGAAAAGAAAAAAAAGATATAGAGAAGAGATGTGAAGAAATTCATGAACTTGTTTGTAGTGTGAAGTTAGTGAATAATTTGGGTTGTTGAGATTTGGGATGATAATGGGGGAAGTCTTGAGTATCCTATTTGAAAAATTCTCATGAGTATGGTAGCTAATTAAGCGCGGGGTCATTTTGCGCCCGCTACACCTAATTAGCTAGCCTTTTCGTTCATGAACTAATCTTGTGAAGTTCTTGATTGTTGATTTGCAAGTGTCATGGCATCAAAATATGACAAAGGAAAGGAAGTGGAGATTGCTAACAAAGGTCTCAAGCGGCTCTAAAAGAGAAAAAAAGGGTCAAGTTCATCGGCCACCAAGGGAACCCCTGCTAGGAGGTTCTGAACCAAAGCTATGGAGCCTCATGGGCTAAAGTGGATCCAAGGGCAAAAAGAGGCCAAATAGGCTCCAGAGAACTAGATTAACGAAGGTCACCTCGCACTTGAGTTCCCTACCATCCACGACAAGGTCTGGGAGTTAGGATTGGGATATGTCTTTATCAGGCATGAGGAGTGCAACCTCACTTTGGTGAGGGAACTTTATGCAAACTAGGACACTTCCTTCAGGGAGAGAACCAAGGTCAAAATATGGGGTTAGGTGGTTTGTTTCATTTCTAAGACATTCAATGCCTTCTTTGGTACACCTGTGGTAGACCCGTCCGAGTACTTCATTTTGCTAGAGAAGCCCCCATACCGTGACATTCGCCTTACACTATGTGGTGAGAATTCATCAGCCCGTTGGGAAAGGGACCACAATGGTACTCACTCTACACTCTCATTCTCCTACGTGAATAAGAAGGTGAGAGTTTGGGTGAAGCTTATTTGTGCAGTGATTCTCGCTGGGACACACATAATAGAGATCACTAAAGAGCGAGTCGTGTTGGTATACATGCTGATGAAAAGGCTACCAATCAACTTTGGTGCAGTGCTCAGAGAAAACATGAAGAGGTCAAGGGACAATTGTAGATGGAAGTATTGTCATGGCAATCTCCTAACTCAGTTTTTGAGAGATGCTGACGTTAAGGAAGAATAGGTAGATCTTCATATACCTCTAGTAGGGCACTTGGAAGGCAAGATGATTGATGTCACAAAGGTCAAGGCCCCTATCACTTGTACAACTCCAATTCTCACTATAGCCCAGATTCAGGATGATAGCTGGAGAGATCATGTGTTCGGGATGCTAGAGCTGCAGCTTATGATCGGAGGTAGACCTGCCACTAATGAAGATATGTTAGTCGTGGAGGAGCGGTACCCACTCACTGAGAGTGTGATGCTGATGTGCCGAGTGGGACCAGGTTTTGAGGAGTCGTTGGATGATGATGAGCCCAGGGTGCTTACTGGTGGTGTTCATGACTTGCATAATAATGAGGAGAATGATGCTACTACATGAGCTATGAAGGTTGATGGAAAGGATGATGATGATGATCAAGAGTATAATCCTGATGATGACGACTGTTCTTAGAGGCCGAAGAAGTTCTTTTCTCTCCCTACTTGATATGTTTGTTTGTGAACTGAGGACAACACACTGTTTAAGTGTGGGGTGGAGGAAACATTTCCTATTTATTCCTTCTTTACTAAATTCATAGTAGGTTGTAGCACTAGTTATCATTTCCTGTGGTAGTAGCTCTATGATTGGTTAACTCTGGTCTGTAATAGATAGTAATGTTGACGACTATAAACCTGGATGATGTCTTATCTTGTGATGATTTCTTCATCTCTGGTAGTTTATTTGTTTGGTTTAACTTTAGAGTTAAATTTTTTTTAGTGTCGCCATAGAGTAATGACCCTTCTCGATGATGGATGGATGGATGATGACCGTTTGAAGGGAAATTAGTCACGTTTTTTTAATTTTTAGGTTTGAATTAGACATAAACCACTTGTGTGCTCTTTGACATTCCACTTAGCAGCTAAGCTAGAGGTAATAAATTCGTCATCGTGAATGCATAAGTGAGAATTCTATGAGAGACACATAAAATTTTTTAACTCAACTCAAGATACTATTAGGGCTTAATAATGGAAAAAATGCATTCAATGTGATTGTATGAATGTGTAACTATAGGAAACCAACTAGATTCTTGATGACATGTGAGGTGAGCTTAATTATTGTGTATTGTACATAATATGGCATCTAGAACATGCCTTAGTGTATACTGGATGGCTGATTGTTAAAGAGTTAAGAGATGATTAAGGCATTTCTTTGAAAAAGCCATGTTTCCATGTTTAATTTACCTTCTGGATCATTATCCCTGGTTAACCTCCTTAAGCCATAGGCCTGAATTTTCTTCTTAGCCACAAAAGAAGCTTATCCCTTTTTGTTGTGTGACCTCCAGAACTTTT
The DNA here is from genome assembly GCA_035772735.1 of Datura wrightii. Classification (NCBI taxonomy): domain Eukaryota; kingdom Viridiplantae; phylum Streptophyta; class Magnoliopsida; order Solanales; family Solanaceae; genus Datura; species Datura wrightii. The sequence goes on along the minus strand of JASDFA010000019.1, from coordinate 16,094,563 downwards.
GATCCAAAGATAGTCTTAGGCACTTTGGGAGTTAAGAATAAGGAGTCCACCGAAGTAGAAAAAGTTAAGGGAAAGGAAAGGAAGAAAAATGTGTGGATGATAAGAAGAGAAAGTAGAAAGAAGGGGTGCCCACAAAACATGTTGTCTACTTGATGCTAGAACACTCATAAAAGATTTTAATGGTTGATTATTTTTGTTGACCTAACAATAAGAAACTAGCAGTCAAGTAGTTAATAAAGGGGCATGAATGGAAAAGAAAATAAAAGGGTGAGTGAAATGAAGGGCGAACAATAAATGCAAAAGTGGTGGATAAGAAAGATGAAAATGTCTTAAGTGCTTAGGATTGGTAGTCACTATAAAAGAAAATCATTCCTATCAGTCCTTTAGCCGACATTACAACCTAGAGAAGTCTTTATTATCTTAATCTCTTAAAATAACTAAGTAGTCTAAGTGTACATGAAGGGAAAGCTTATGGTATGTTGCACGTGTATGATACAATCATTTCTGAGCGCAAGTGTGCCTTGCTTATCATGTTTCATTTTTTGCATTGATAATTTGAGAGAAGAACATCACTAAAAGTGAGGGGCAAAAGTTATCTAATTCAGTGTACTATATCTGGCATATTTCATATTTAATCATGTTCGCCCTATTTTGAAAAATTGAGTCGATTATAGAAATTGTGTAGTCTTGAATGTGAAAACTTGTATATGCTTGATGTGAATCACTACAAGCTGATGAACCACTTAATCATATGCTCTATGCTATTTAGTTGGGTGAGAATTGATAGAGGTGACAAGTGGTTAGAAAAGATGAGTTTGTGCACGAAATTGAGGATAGTTCGAGGACAAACATTGGTTTAAATGTAAGGTGGTCATGTTGGGCATATTCTTATGCTCACTTGCCATGTTTTTACCTATGTTTTGCCTTGTTTTGAGTTCGTAATCCTTATGAATGCATAAATTCATGTTTATGTGTGGCTTTTGAGCTAACAAGTGTTTTTAGATCTTTTGAGCAGAAAACCAAGAAAAAAGAACTAAAAAATAACCCAAGGTGTGAAGAAACAAGAATTTGCGAAAGTTGGCTTGGTGAGATGCCTGGCGTGGCGTGCCAACCCCTAAACTTCAGAGAAATCTGCAGAAAAGTTGGTGATATGGGTGGCATGGTGCACCAAGTGCCTAACTTTGGAGGAAAATTTGATCAATACCTTGGCGAGATGAGTGGCATGGCGCGCCATAAGCGTCCCAGACTTAGGAAATTTTTCTAACATTCTAGTGCTTTGGGTGGTGTGGTGGTGCAGATTCTCAAAAGTTTGACTAGCACCTCGGTACATTGGCTGGCATAGGGCGCTCAGAGCAAAACTTCAGATGAAACTTGAGCCAAACTGGGTGCACTGGGTGGCGCAGTGCACCAGACCTACTCTAGAATGGATTTTTTTGATTTTGAAGCTAATTACTTAAGGGCAAAAGCACCATTTGAGGCCTGACTTATAAATATAACATCTAGGTCATTTGTTAGCTATCGTATATCATATTTTGGGATCGTATTGATCATTATAAGCAGCTTCTAGGAAGAGAGACAAGTACTTAGGTTATTCTACTTTTCTTTATCATTTAAACTTTGAATGATGATTATTTCTTGTTTTTTCGCTTGGACATGAGTGGCTAAACTCATATTCTAGGGTTTCGTCCATAACATATGGTTGAAGTTTGATTGTTTTTTTATGCTAGTATTTATTCTTAATTAAAGGTTGTTTATTCTTACTTATGTTAATTTCTTATTCATTAGATTGCTCATATTTCGAATAAATCTGTTGGCTTTTGGTTAAATTCGAGAGAGGGAACTAAAAGGGTTAAAAGTAAGAATATAACAGGTATTCAAAGACTCTTGTTCCACTTAGATCAAGATAGAAGTTGTTGATAAGGATAGGAATATACCCTTCAACCTTGTTTAATTGATATACAAGTAGCCACAATCGTCATTTCATGTTTCTCCTGCGATTATAGGGATATAGGCGTTAGGGTTCATAAGATAGTTCTTGGATGCTCGAAAGAATGGAAAGAAATAGGATTGTTACTTACAACTAGAAACCTTAGGAAGAATTAATCTAGTGTATTCAAGTATTGAAAACTCAACCTGAAGCGGAAGTGCCATTTTCCTAGATTTTCATTATCATTTGAAGTACAAACTGGTTCACAACAATTTTAGATCATTAATTAATTTACACTTCAAGTTTTGTAGTTTAATCTCCAAACCCTTCCTAAATTTTTATCTGTGTTTATTAGAATAGTGAAATAAAGTGTTAAACTTAAGCAATTAATTTAATAAGCCTCTAAGGGATTGATAATTGAGACTTTACAGTCTTATATTACTTGATGACCATGTGCACTTGCATGCGCTTGGGCGGCATCACCGGCTCCTGGAGATAGGGTGGGACCGCTAGTCAAGGAGCCCTATAAGGTCAATAAGAACTGGGTGAGGGAGTTCTACATCAATCTCCCATAGTGAACTGGAATCTGCCAGACCCGATGGCCTATGTTCGAGGGATGCGAATCAGCCTCAGTGCTTCCTCGATCAATTAGGCCGAGTTGAAGCCAGGGACATGAACGATAATTGCAGGTGGCTAGTGGATACTCTGGTGGTGGAGGAGCATAGGGCCTCATCTCACTGGGCCATCACCCCTACTGGCATTAGGGGCACCCACTTCACTGCTGATGCCCGGAGGTGACTTAACTTGTTGTCCCAAAGGATTCACCCATCCACCAATGCCACCACCGTGACCTAACCTCGAGCTTTCGTAGTGGCCTATATCTTGAGGGAGGTGCCAGTAAATGTGGGGGAACAGATAGAAGAGGAGTAGAGCTATTTCTCGGCCAAGAGTGTTATTCGCCTGCCCTTTCCCTCTCTCATTACCTTGCTTTGTAAGTGTGCAAAGGTGCACCAGGAATCAAGGGATGTCATGGTGGCATGTGACATGCCCTTTGATCCTGTAAGGGTGAAGGGTACCTAGGGAGAGGCAAGAAGAAGAAGAGGGCAACTTCTGATAACGAGGGTAGTGAGGCTGGCCCATCCAAGCCTGTGGGTCCTTTAAAGAGGATCGAGACAGAGATGGCCACGATGTGATAGCTATTGAGTGGGTTGCTTAGACCTCCCTCCAATGATAGGTTGTCCAATATAATTCACGACCCGAGTTTACACCCTAGTCGTAACACAGGATAAGGAACCCTGAAAGGCTCCAGGTCGACCCATGTTGTAATCATAGCACAACACTTAACAACATAAGAAGCTGACAAAACATAACTGAGCAGAAGTTAACTTTAAAAGCCAAGATTAACATTTAAAGACAAAATTTAACAAAACATAATACACAAACTGAATCTGATTACACTTGTCTGAAAGCCTCTACTAAACCGATGAGTTGCTGGGATAGGTTCCCAACTAACTCTCAAGTTCGAAAACTGAAATACAACTGAATAAGAACATAAACCTCGTCCTTGAGAGATGAGGACTCACCAAAATTAGCTGAGATGGAAGGAGGGGCATGCCTAACTGTGGGGCTGAATCTGGAAACCAGAATCTATATCATGAAATGATATAGCACAAAAGGCATGCGGTTAGTACTTGAAATGTACTGAGCATGCAGGGAGAATATAAGCAACTAAATATACAAGTATACAAGAAGGAAATAACATAGTATATCGACTTATAACTGATTTAGAATGAAACTATCATCTTCTGAGTCACATACACATATATATACATGAAACTTTCATTTGGAACTCATATTCTGATATATCATCAAACTCAGCACAAGGGTCAAGTACTGAACATTCAATGAGAGTCGAAGCTTAGTCTAGTATCACATATTGTACTGGATAACTGTTGATAACTGAGTCTGCATCTCATTATATCATATCTGCTATAAATTGAAGTTTGAATCATACAGAACTGAATCATGTTGATAACATAACTAAGAAAGTCATTCTCTACTATGGAAAGTCCCAACTAAACTAAGGGAGTCATTCTCTACTATGGAGAGTCCCGACTGAGTTAGGGAGTCACTCTCTGCTATGGAGGATCCCGACTGAACTAGGGGGTCACTCTCTGCTATGGAGGATCCCGACTGAACTAGGGGGTCACTCTCTGCTATGGAGGATCCCGACTGAACTAGGGAGTCACTCTCTTCTATGGAGGGTCCCGAGCTGACAAGGGAAACATTCTCGGCTATGGAGAGTCCCTAGCTGACTAGAACATAAGGAGTACTGATCTTGCATTATACATCTAGTCTATGCTACTACCGCTAGTTGGAAATATGAACGTTTACTGGTTTCATCATACAACATTTATTTCGAAAGGATTAGGGATACTTTTTACTAACAACAAGCCCAACAGTCTGGAATACCGTTCTCATGCTTTATCATCATAATTCATATCGTCATGGTGCCAAATCAATATTTTCTTCAAACATCTTACATTAGTGAGCATCTATATATTTACATCATGCATTATACTTCCACAACATTCAAGTTTCGAATTCATATCATTCAACATGTAACATATAGGGTCATATATGGTCCATAGGTCCAAATTACACTTTAGCATAGATACATTGTTTCACATACTTAGATTTACGGAAGCCCCAAACACTTAACTCATACCTTAAAATTTACAATGGATTCATGGGTGAAATATAGGTTTTCATTTCATAGGACCCATTTCATAATTTACTCCAATTCATTAGAAAGATGCAGTAATTAGGCCATTATCATAAGTTTACCCAAACTAGCTCCATCGAAAACACAATGAAAATACATATTTACTTTCAATTGATCAAGCCCATACACTTTAATCTCATCTCAACATATTTAGCAAATAGTATATTCTAATCATTAGGGAAATTCTTACGATCTTCACATATTTTATACATGGATATAAGTTATTGATATAATTAAGTGGACAATAATAAAACCCCAATCATCGTTCAAGCCATCTCATGAAGAACATTCTATAACCATGCATTTTCATCATCTAACACATAATTCAAGATATTCAAATAATTTCATAATCACAATTAGCTTAAAATCCTAGTGGATTTTAGAATTCACAGAGGACGTAGAAGAAATCACCCACTAATCAAAACCCTAGGTCATGCTTTTCTAGAATATTTGAAATCGGGTTTTTGATAAAACATTTTGGGGAATAAGGATGGAAGAGTATCCTTGATGAAAAGCCTGTAAACCTGGTAGGAGGAACCCCACTCGAAATTACACCTTGAATCCTTGAAGAAAACCTTTGGACGAAAGGAAGGAGAGTTGGGAGAATGAGAGTTTAAGCTTGAAAATGCCCTAAAAATGTCCCTTAGAAACCCAAAATGGCGTCACTTTAAAACTGGAAGTGTATGACTTTATCAAAATACCCCGGGGAAAAACATGAAAATATGCCTGATCTGAGACCACGACCCTCACCACGAGTCATTGGCCCTCACCATGACTCGTGGTGACCATCCGTTGACTTCACTGATCTGTTTGTATGGTTCCTGCTTCCTCAACCTATGACCAACATGATGAGTCATTATTGCATCTAACGACTAGTTAAAACCATTCGTTAAGTACACTGGTTCCTCACTGACAATCCGTCCAACGACTGACACGACGAGTCATTACTTGATCCAATGACTCGTCAATAGCTTCCGTCGTCCCCACTGGACCATCCCTTAAATTCCTTCCCACGATCATCACCACGGGTCATTGCTAGCTCAATGGCCCATTAGAACCATTCGTTGCCACTGACCTGAAACCCTATACTTCAACCCACAACTCCTCATGACGACTCATTAAAGCCACCAACGATTCGTCACCTGGATCGTTCCTTCCAAGTAGCCAAGACTGGAATCTCACAATGCCTTCCATAAATGAGTCATTGTCTCCCACGATGACTCGTACCTCCTCTCGTGGTATCACCTAGAAATTTTCCGAAAGCACTTCCCACGACTGCTTCAACGACCTGTTAGATCCTATCATGACTCGTTAAATGAGTTGTTCTGAGGAACTTTTGTAGATTTTTCTGGTGAGCTTATTTCAAATTCCTAGTTTAAATTTTGTGGAACTTTTGGGGTGTTACAATATCTCCCCCTTGGGAATATTCTTCCTTGAATCTTAGCTAAACATACTGAAGGGATAGGGATAGGGATAGAACTAAAATACCAAAATCAATCAATTACAGCTAACACCAATGGAGTATCTGACTTCGGGCTGACCTTATACACCGGAACTGATTATCTAAATGGAACATGCATGCCATGGAACAAGAGAACCCAAAAGACATGGATATAACATTGGATTAGGTGGAACACTGAGAAGGATTCTTCCCTTTTAACAGACACTGAACTGATATGGACTAAGCCTTTGTTCTCAAATCACTTTTTGTTATAGGGTTAGAATTCATGATATCTGGTCTGACTGCAATTACAGGTCTCATAAGCGCGAATCATTAATGACATTCCTAACTGAACACATACATGAGATAATCTGAGTTTGCTGAGCTTCTAAACATCTTCTAGAGATGGAGTTCGAGCTGATCATATTGGGAAACATGAATTAACAGACATAACTGATTTATAACACGAAGATGAGCCTAAAGTATTCGTAAAGTAAGACCAGCATTACTATCTAAAGCGGTTATCTAGAAATTCTGGGAGTCTGCGCATAGGGATGGGTATAACATAACTCCAACTGAAATATAAGAAAGGTTATCCAAACCTGGAGAGACTGACATACCGAGACTGTTAGGGTTAGAACTCCCCTACTATCATATTCAAGATCCGACTAGTCTCACATATTTACCATCTCCCCCTTAGCTTAAAGCCATCATTCTAAGGCTCCTGAATCTTTCTTAAGGTCGGGGCTAATTCACTAAGTCTTAGCTCCCCTTTCACCTCTAACCATCACTACAAGTCTTACATTAACAGCTATTCACATCACACATAGACAACCTCTTCTCAACAACAACCATAGAGCTTCTTATTCAATACTGGGGTTCTGGGGCTAGCAACATACAAAGAGTTATGCAAGATTCACAACGTACTTGTGGCCACTACTGGCGACTTGCCCTTATCTTGGTGTATTGTTATGGTATAGGAGCGGTTTTGACGACATCTGCCACCCAAGCTAGATGATGCACCCTAATAAAATGAATGAGCTATCGGAGCTACGGAAGAGATGGCCGAGGATCTACTCTCTCCTTGCTTCGCCACTACGCAATCTTGGTGCTTATGGCCTGACTTGCCGCACCAAAAACAAACATCTGATCCGTCCATAAATTCTCCCAAGTGGTGCTTCCCACAGCTGGTACACAATGGATATATAACCTCCCTTACTCTAGGTTTGTACGGAGCACTGACTGTCAAAAATGCTGGGGCTGCCAATTTCTGCTGGGAATGTGAGTGGTGTCTATGACTCGTCCTTGGCGAACAAAACTCGAAATCTCCTACCCTGGCCCTCTTGGCCTCTCTCTCTCTTTCCTTCACCTCCTCCGCCTTCATTTGCTAAGCGAATATCACCAAACATGGAAAGTCTATATCCCTGTGCAACACGGCAGTCCTGCAATCTTTAACCAAGGAGTCTGACACTCCATTCACGAACCTACTCACCTAGGCCCTCTAGCCAGCTACCATTTCTGGTGCATACTTTGATAGCCGGGTAAATTCCAACGCGTACTCCTGAACTGTCATGTCATTCTATTTCAGGTTGATGAACTCTGCCGCCTTAGCCTCCCTCAACTCCCTAGGTAAAAACTTGCCCAGGAATTCCGTTGTAAATTCATCCCAACCTACAGGGCCTGCGCCAATTTCTCTACTGTCCCTCCACTAACAAAACTATATATATGCGACTCCTTTCAGCTTGTAAGAGTTAAGTTTGTGCTCTCAGTTCCCGTCACCCCCATGATTTGGGTGATCTTCTGAATCTCTTCCAATAACTCATACGGGTCCTCGTCTACCTTTGACACTAAGAATTCAAGTGGGTTCATCCTAAGGAAATCTCTTACTCTTGCCACTGCTAAATTCTCATTCTGGGGAACATGAGTCATCACCTGCTGATTAATCTAGGTGTTCATGGCATGTGCCAACATATTAAGGGTTGCTCAAAACTCGATATAGGTAACATGGTCGACCATTGGGTTCGTCGGGGCTGGTGGTACCTGCTGGCGGCCATTATCGTTTCTTCTTCCATTTGCTCATCTAGAAGGCATTATTTGCGAGCACGTAAAGTATGAGTCAGGGAAGGAACTATCTAGAGTTTCATACTCTACGCACGATAAGAATCGTGAAGAAAAGAGAACATTCCTAAAATGTCTCGTAGCCTCCTTGTCATAAGTGTGGCGCGCTTCACACCCATGAAGAAGACTCTACTTAACGCGGCTTTCAGACAACCTAGGACACACTAAACCTTTTCTTTGATACCAAGTTTGTCACGATCTGAGTTTACACCCTAGCTGTAACACGGGACAAGAAACCCTGAAAGGCTCCAAGTTGACACATGGAGTAATTATAGCACAACAATTAACAACAATTAACAACATAACTGAGTGGAAGCTCACTTTAAAAGAAAAGATTAACATTTTAAAGATATAATCTAACAAACATAATACATAGACTGAATCTAATTACACTTGTCTGAAATCCTCTACTAAATTGATGAGTTGCTGGGACAGGTCCCCAGCTAACTCTCAAGTCCAAAAACTAAAATACAACTGAATAAGAACATAGACCTCGTCCTCGAGAGATGAGGACTCACCAAAATCGGCTGAGATGGAAGGAGAGGCGTGCCCAACTATGGGGCTGAGTTTGAAAACCTAAATCTATATAATGAAATGATATAGCACAAAAGGCGTGCGGTCAATACTTGAAATGTACTGAGCATGTGGGGAAAATGTAAGCAACTAAACATACAAGTATACAAGAAGGAAATAACATAGTACATCGACATATAACTGATTTAGAATGAAACTATCCTCTTCTGAGTCACATACACATATATATACATGAAACTTTCATTTGGAACTCATATTCTGATATATCATCAAACTCAGCACAAGGGTCAAGTACTGAACATTCAATGAGAGTCGAAGCTTAGTCTAGTATCACATATTGTACTGGATAACTGTTGATAACTGAGTCTGCATCTCATTATATCATATTTTCTATAAACTGAAGTCTAAATCATACGGAACTGAATCATGTTGATAACATAACTAAGGAAGTCATTCTCTACTATGAAAAGTCCCAACTAAACGAAGGTAGTCATTCTCTGCTATGGAGAGTCCCCACTAATTTAGGGAGTCACTCTCTGCTATGGAGGGTTCCAACTGAACTAGGGAGTCACTCTCTACTATGGAGAATCCCGACTGAACTAGGGAGTCACTCTCTGCTATGGAGGATCCTGACTGAACTAGGGAGTCACTCTCTTCTATGGAGGGTCCCAAGCTGACCAAGAGAAACATTCTCGGCTATGGAGAGTCCTTAGCTGAATAGAACATAAGGAGTACGATCTGGCATTATACATTTGGTCTATGCTACTACCGCTATCCGAAACATGAACGTTTACTAGTTTCATCATAAAACATTCATTTTGAAAGGATTAAGGCTACTTTCTACTAACAACAAGCCTAACAGTCTTGAATATAGTTCTCATGCTTTATCATCATAATTCACATTGTCATGGTGCCAAATCAATATTTTCTTCAAACATCTTAAATTAGCGAGCATCTATAGATTCACATCATACATTATACTTCCATAACCTTCAAGTTTCGAATTCATATCATTCAACATGTAACATAGGGTCATGTGTGGTCCATAGGTCCAAATTACACTTTAGCATAGATACATTGTTTCACATCTTAGATTTACAGAAGCCCCAAACACTTAACTCATACCTTAACATTTACAACGGATTCATGGGAGAAGCATAGGTTTTCAATTCATAGGACCCATTACATAATTTACTCCAATTTATGAGAAAGATGCAGTAATTAGGCCATTATTATAAGTTTACCTCATACCCAAACCAGCTCCATCGGAAACACAATGAAAATACATATTTACTATCAATTGATCAAGCCCATACACTTTAATCTCATCTCAACATATTTAGAAAATAGTATATTCTAATCATTAGGGAAATTCTTACGATCTTCACATATTTTATACATGGATACTAGTTATTGATATAATTGAGTGGACAATAATAAAACCCCAATCATCGTTCAAGCCATCTCATGAAGAACATTCTATAATCATGCATTTTCATCATCTAACACATAATTCAAGATTTTCAAATAATTTCATAATCACAATTAGCTTATAATCCTAGTGGATTTTAGAATTCACAGAGGACATAGAAGAAATCACCCACCAATCAAAATACTAGGGCATGCTTTTCTAGAATATTTAAAATTGGGTTTTGATAAAATATTTTGGGGCACAAGGATGGAAGAGTATCTTTGATGAAAAGCCCGCATACCTGGTAGGAGAAACCCCACTCTAAATTACACATTGAATCCTTGAAGAAAACTTTTGGAGGATCCTTGAAAATCTGCCTGATCTGAGACCACGACCCTCACCATGAGTCGTTGGTCCTCACTACGACTCGTGGTGACCATCTGTTGTCTTCACTGGTCAATTTGTATGGTTCCTTCTTCCTCAACCTACGACCAACATGACAAGTCATTATTGCTTCTAACGACTCATTGAAACCATCCGTTAAGTACACTAGTTCCTCGCTGACAATCCATCTAACAACTGACACGACAAGTCGTTACTTGATCCAACGACTCATCAACACTTTCCGTTGTCCCCACTGGACCATCCCTTAAATTCCTTCCCACGATCATCAGCATGGGTCGTTGCTAGCACCAACAGCCCATTACAACCATCCATTGCCACTGACCTAAAACCCTAGACTTCAACCCACGACTCCTCATGACAACTAGTTAAAGCCACCAAGAGTCATCACCTGACTCGTTCCTTCCAAGTAGCCAAGACTCGAATCTCACAATGCCTACCTCTAATGAGTCGTTGTCTCCCACAATGACTTGTACCTTCTCTCATGGTATCACCTGGTAATTTTTCCAAAGCACTTTCCACAACACTGCTTCAACGACCCGTTAGATCCTATAACGACTCGTTAGATGAGTCGTTCTGAGACACTTTTGTAGATTTTTCTGCTGAGCTCATTTCAAATTCCTAGTTTAAATCTAGGAAATTGTTGGGGTGTTACAGTATAGCTGTGGCGAACCCAGAGGGAGTACAGGGAGTGATTAACTCCTTGGCTCAGGCCCATTTAGAGCTCCAGAAGGACCAGGAGATAGAGAAGAGGAAGCGACGCTCTTGGGATAAGCTCTTCGTTCAAATGTAAAAGGGCATAAAAAAGATCCTAAAGAACATCTAGAAGAAGGCTAGAAAGGTGGGTACTTTCAGTGGTTTCTTTGCTAGGATTTTGATTCCCAGGGGCACTCGGTTTGCCCAGTTCATTTAGTTATGCAAGTTTTGACTTGGTGTCCATCAAGGACCACCCAGTGACTTTCAGGTGCAGTTGGGAGTTCCCACATAGTTCGCTCAGATTTTGGGGCTATCGTATTTCCTCCATTCCGGCTTAGAAGCCAGTGATTGATAAGGTGTGCCATGAGTATGGGGAGTAGGGTATCATCTGTAGATGGTGTCCTAGGTTTGGCCGGGGGGGGCAGATTTTCTACATCCAGCTCCTTAAGCTTCGGCCCCTGCCGGGAGATGAGGTAGTGCATTCAGCAGGAATTTCTCACAGCTTGGGCGAGGTAGTCAGCCAATGGTTAGAGGGGGAGCCCAACCTGATAGAGAAGGTGTTCAGATGGGAACGGGTGGTACTCTGTCCGGCAGAGGGATTACATAACCAAATAAGGGTGGGTCTCTGGCCCACATCTATGTATTTCCTAGGTGTCCTGAGGTAGAGGCCTCAGACGTCGTTATCATAGGTATTAATATTGTATGTGACAAAATGTCTATAGCTTTATTTGATCCTAGCTCTACCTTTTTCTATGTGTTTGCTTATTTTGTTGTGGGATTGGACCTTGCTTGTGATGTGCTTGATATTCTAATTCACGTGTCTACTCATGTGGGGGATTCTATAGTTATGGATAGGGTTTACTATGCTTGTTCGGTAGACTTTATGGGTTGTGACATGCAGGTAGATTTGATAATGTTAGGCACAGTAGATTTTAATATAATTTTTGGAATGAGCTGATTTTCTTCGTACCATGCCATTCTGAATTGCCATGCTAAGACAGTTACCATAGCGATGCCAAGATCGTCTAGATTGGAGTGGAAAGAGAATTGTAGCCCTGCTCATAAAAAGGTTATCTCTTATATTCGTTCCTTGAAAGTGATAGGGCG